>OZ010584.1:84944023-85214023 GCA_963932145.1 Acanthosepion lycidas
TGAGCTTATACCATGACAACTGACTGGCTGTAGGGAAAATACATAGCAGCAGAAACCAGCAGTAGCAGCTGCCTTTAAGGATCTGTTTTTCAAAAAAAACTTCTTTTTTACCTTTGTCTAAAAGCCTATATTCATAGCCTTGATGAGAAGCACTTCTTTTCAGCAGGTCAATAAGCAGTAATTTTATTTGCTCAGAAAAATAAACTTTTGGACTTGAAATCTTTTTTTGACATACATTTTTCCACAACCAGAATTTTATTACTTTATTCCAATTTTATGGAAAAAATACTTAATAAAATTTCAACCTATTATTCATTTGCTTTCTTTTCTTATTGTTTTAAAACATTTTTGATGGGATAGATACCACCTAGGTAGATATACATACAACTTCAAGGAGAAAGGGAGATAAGTAGAAAAACAACAAGTGAATGAGGATGCCATACTGAATTCATAACTAAAGTAACAGAGCCAAGAAGGTGATAGTAGCAAGACTCATAAAGGTTACCAAAATCTTCATTCTTATTTCATGTACAAATCTAAAAACTATAACTTCACTAGATTATTTTTTATCATGTTATAATTTTACTTGTTTCTTTATTAGTTAGCATGTATGTTATGTCCTGTAATAGCTTACCTGTCTTGTGCCCACAAATTTGGGACACATAATGAGGAAAGAGGGCTTGGAGAATTTGACACTCATAGAACATATTGAAGAGAAGGGGGGAAACAGTGAGTAACCTCTCTAATGAGCCTGTGTAAATGGACAGTAGAACAAGGACTGAGACAGATAGTAAGAAGAAAAACATTACTTTGAGCTCCAAAGCATAGTAAGTTGTGGAGAGCTACAATCAGACACATCCTGAAAGGATACAACACAAAAAAAATGTCAACCACAGAAATCAACAATTAATAAGTTTTACTTAGGTAAATGGTGCAGCCACTTGAATCCGAGGATACCAGCCTGCTAGGGCAATTGAAAATGCCTGCTCAGGCATATTTTTGTGTTTGTCCAACACCTACAGAACCCACTTGCGGTTTATACTGCAACTATGCTGAGTGGACCTTAGTTACAGTTTTTGGGAGAGAGAGCGTTAACTAGCATGATCAATAGTCTGGACAAACCCTCGGTCACGATAACTTGTGACTTTGTGCTAGTACAACCACCAACGGCTCCCATGGGTACTGTCTACCCAGGTTCACTCACAAGGCTTGGGTCAATCTGTTGTATGGTTTTCAGGCACTTTCCAAAGATGCCACTTGCTGGAATTACCTCCTCCAGACAGATAATGTCAAGAAGTCACCTTCCTGACAAATTGACCATGGTGAAATTCAAACCTAGGTCTCATGGTCAGAAAGTGAATGTTATAACCACTTAACCATGTGTTTTACTTAATATCCCCAGAATGCAAGTGTAATGATAGTGTGATTCAAGTGTAATTCAGATATCCCAAAGAGAAACTATGTTTCCATTGACAAAAAAAAAAAAATTAAAGTTTTTATTTTAAGAAAGATGTAGAAAATTTAACAAATCCACAAAATGAGTTGTCGCTTGATGAACAAAGTGAGACAACTGAACATTGTAAAAACATACTTTATATAAGAAACACATTACATAACAAGAAAGAGAATAGAAGATTGCTAGAAATGGTTTTAGTGGTTAAAAGTCAAAGCTTCGGGGACAAAATACAAATAGATGTCTAATAGGTGAAATAGATGATACACTTTTTTTTTTTAAGCGTTTCACCCCAAGCAAGGTGAGAAGCCACTAGGACGCAAGGGGTTACAGAAGATTTGGAGTAAGATCAGATAGGAGTGATAGAGGAAAGGATTAGGAGAAGGATAGTGGATAGATCAAGGCAACTGGAGATGTTGATTGACATTACATTTGAATAGCTGGAGATTATAGCTCTCAGGGAAACTGGAATAGGGAAGGGAGTTCCACAGGTGAGAGGTGCAAGACATGAAGCTATTAGAGTAGAAGAGACGGCTACATTTAGGAGTTTCGACAGTGAAGGGGTGAGAGCAGGATGCCAGCCTCGTAGGGTGCTTGAACTCATGAAGTCTGGGAACCAGCGAATGCAGCTCCTTGAAAGTATTTGTAAAAAAGACAGAGAGAGGTGACAGCGCATCTGTGAGAGAGTGACTGTAGACGAGATGCTAGAACAGGGCCAATTATATTGCATATCTGCCTCTGGAGCCTATCAAGAACCCCGAGGCAAACAGAAGGGCTCCAGACCATATATAGCAGCAATACTCCATGCAAGGGTGAATTGTTGATTTGTAGATCTGGAGGATCGATTCCGGGGAAAAAAATTTCCTGGCGCAGCACAGGGAGCCAACTTTCCTTGCGGTGGACGAAGCAATTGACTCAATGTATTTGTTCCATCTCAGGTCAGCAGTCAACGTGAGACCAAGCAGCCGCAGAGAGGTGCTCTCGAGAAGTTGAGCGTCAGACATTCTAATGGAGGGCAGGAAAGGATCTCTGTAGTGTCTGCTTGTATTAGCTGCTTCATCCTTGCATCATTCAGTTACCTCATAGCCAGCATGCTTGTTCTGGAGGTGGGCAGAAACACATCTCTTCACACCATGTTCTTCTTGGCATCTCCTGTTGGTGCTCAAAATCCTACTTTGTATCTAATTTGGGTCATGCCCTTTATCATCATTTTAATAGACTCTTCTTATTATCAGCAGGAGCATTTACCAAAGGGAGATGGCCTATATTTTTATAAATATGATATTGCTGTGAACCTCAGTCTTGTGTTACATTCAGCATGTCACATGGGCATACTGAAAAATCAACTTAATTTATGAAAAGAAAAAATTGTATGCTAAGGTTGCTAAGATCTACAGTAAGAATTAATCTTCTGCAATATAAATTTTTTATTACAATATATTGTTATAATTATTATATTTTATTTGTTACTGTCTTTAATCTGTAATTGTGCATCAGTCATAAATCCAATTTTATCATCATATATATATATATATATATATATATATATATATATATATATATATAGTCATCCATAGACAGACTGTTTTGCTGTATCAGAGCTCCTCCTGGCTAGACATCTGATTGCTTCAAGCCAGGATCAAAACCCAACTGATTTAACATCAGTCAGATATCTTACCTCTAGGCCATCGTCACGTGGCAGAAAAGAAGGAAATTTTAACGTTTTTCGCTATATAAAATATGCCAGCAACTCAGAGAATTCAATTCATACTTGAAGAGTAATGCTTAATAGCAGTACGAGCCGCTGTTTTTTTAAAAAACCCTTTTCCTAGAGAGCTCAAGTGGATTTCCAGGAACATATATAGTCATCCACAGATAGACTGTTTCGCTGTCACATAATAGGAAATATTCAAATTTACTGTCAGCTAAAACTTATAAACTCTGTTTATTACAACAGTTCTTCAGAAAATTAAACTTCTTAAGCCCACTAACTGCTATCATGCTTTCTAGTACTGATACGTTTCCTTCCTAACCTTTTGTTTAAGGGAATGTGAAAAGTTAACATGTTGATTATATCATTATTTTCTCTTCCAGTTACATATGCTATTCATTTTACTTGTTGCTACTTTTGGAAGTCTTCAAGTGATATAACTTTTGTTATTTGGTGAAGCAAAATTTGACCTTGCAAAGAAGATATTCTAAAAAAATGTCAAGTTCAGATATCTCATTAAATGTTAAATTATAATAAACAAAAAAATAAATAAATGTAAATTTTTAAGAATTTTAATTATCATTTTTCTTTTTTTTTTAATACAAATTATAATAAGTTGTTTTGTTTTAATAAATAAATCATTAAATTGTATACACTTTTTTTAATCATCATAATTTGAGATAAAAATGGTTGAAAAACATTGGTTTAGATATTTTTGAACAAATAGGATTCTACGCATTATATCCACATGAAAGACAAGATCTTACAAGGTTATGTAAGAACATGATTCTAGTTTTCAAGCCAATATTTTGGTTTTGCGGCATCTTACAGTGCTGGTCAAAAGTACCCCAAGCACAACCTATTCAGAAAGCAAATCTGGAAATAACTAAATCAGGGAATTATATCTGCTCACCAAAAGTTAAAGTATAAAATAGTTATTTCTGCTCAGTTGAACTCATACTAAGTTACACATGCAACTTTTGGTGAGTGATATAAATCCTATCAAGAGGATTTACTATGTACTTTTTTTCAAATAAATGTCTTTTTTTCTTTGATATTTTACAGCAATATACTCCTATTACTTACATCAGAATAGGTAAGAAACATATAACAGTACTATAGCTATTAACACTGATAATACTTTTCTTCATTATTTTCAATGTATTCCTGTAGTAAAATAATTAGTAATACATCCACATTACACATACAAGGTGGCATTGATAAGCTTTATAGATAGTTATTGAATTTTGATTTGAAATTTTTATTGGATAATGTTCAACTTATGTGATTAATATTCACCACTGAATTCAGTGAATTAATAAGGAAGAAGATAATGCTAAAAATAAATGTTTCTTGTGCACAATAACTGCTTTATTTAAATTAACTTGATTTACTTACAAGTAATATTGTTCTATCCTTATGCTACCAGTACAACCTGCCTTAATTTCTGACCACTGACAAAATTTTCTGATTTTCAATACATTTCTACTGCAAAATTATTTTCATTGTATTTTAATTTCTATAGTAAAATCAGTTAGAATGCATTTCTATACTAAAATTATATATATATGTGTGTGTGTGTGTAAAAATTTCAGATAGAGTATATCTGTAAAAGGACAATATGAATAAATACAAAAGGAAAACTCATCTCAGCCAATGCATTTCATCCTCTGAGGGACTATATCAGGGCAAATGCATTTCCTTTGATAAAGTTCCTCAGAGGATGAAATGTGACTAAGATAAGTTTTCGTTTTCTCTTCATTCATACATATGGTTTCTGCTATTTTGTGGAGTACTTTGTGATTCTGTAGCACATTTATACAAAATAACCCTATTCTGTCTGTCAGTAAGGCTTACCTCAATTTCTGACCATGGATAATCTTTTTTCTTAATTTTTAATAGACAGCATACAGATTGAGTATTGAAAGTTGATAAAACAAATTTTAGATTACAAATTGCAACATTTGTTGTTTAGTCATAAAATTGTTTTTCCTGCAGAAACATTTAGCTTATCAGTATGGAAAATGACTAAATTCTATGCATGAGTAGAGTAGTGGTAGTCAGTAAATCAGTGGGTAGCATTTAGAAAGGCTAAAACTTTGCTTAGATACATTGATGAACCTTGATAGGGTTGGCAGGGTAGTCTGGTGGAGGCAGAGATTCAATTATTATAATGAAGTTTGTTTTTTTTTTGTTAATTTATTCACCTTAAGCAAGGTGAAATGCCACTAAAGACACAAGGGGCTACTGACAGTGAAAGAGAGTGAAAAACTTTAGAAGGAACTGGAAACCCAATCCTAAACAAGACACAAGGGATAAAACTGAGGAGAAGTATGAATCTGATGATAAGCAAACATATCTCCTCCTATTGAGGAAAAATAAATAAATAGTAAATAAAATTTAAGAGTTTAAGTGTGGACTTTATAAGTATAGGTTTGAAATAGACTTTAGAAAGAACCAGAAACACAATCTTAAATAGGAAACAAGGGTTAAAACTATACTTCTTTCAAAAAAACTGGGGAGAAGTGTGAACTGGACAATAGCATGCAAAATTAGTTGCATCATTTTTTGCCTTTTATTCCATCAAATAGATTGATATTTTGATTTTAGATTTTGCAGAGAAGAAGGTCAGAAAAAAATAACTTTTAAAATTACTGCATTTGTTTTTTCTTGTTTTTTCCACACAAACAAAAAAATAAATCAACATAATTTTAATCTTTATATTTTGAAGATTTTATTCAGTTATAGAATGTTGGTTTGAGGGGGTAGCAAATTTTACCACTGCCTCAAGGCATTACAAATGCTGAATATACTGCTACATAGGTATACTTAATTTCAAGTGCAATTAGTAGTAAAATACAACTACAATTATTTATTCATTTATTCACTTTCATAAGAATTTATTGTTTGCCTGTATATGTAATCATTAACGTGAATGAAAGTTTTTTCACATTTGTTTATTATTGAAGGTTACATGAACAATTAGTTATCAAATAAAAAATGTTGAAATTTGCCTTTGAACTGAGCAGTCTCAATAAATTCTTGGGATTCATGTCACTTTTCTTTAATATAAGTTTTTGACAGAGAAAATATCCTATAATTACAAAACCATTAATTAAAAAAAAAACTGGAACAGTAGAATTGTTTCTTTGTTTAAGAATTTTTCAGGTTCATGCCTTTGAACAATTATATACACTCCTAGTTACAATTTTAAATAAATATTCTTACTTAAAATAGTTTGATCTACATTTTGGTTGAAACTTCAATCTCAATCATCTGGGTCACAATTTGTTTGAATTTTGGCACATTTTTCTGTTTCCATATACTTTTTCAGATAAAAAACTGGATTGACAATTCAACTTTAGGGCTTAGTGGTAAAAAGTTTTTAAATACTGCATAATTTTCAGGACACATAATATAGGCTAAAAGCTATACTAATGAGTATAATGACATTGTAAAGCAGAAAATTATGACCGAAATGTCAGATAAAGCATTCTTGGGCTTTATAAAACTTATTATACTTTGTAAACTCAAGAGAAGAAAAACTGTTACAAGTGTTGGGATAGGTTACAAACGTGTCTGGTATATGGAAAGCAAATGACTAATTAAAACTGGTATATGCCAGATAAAGGACTACATATTTCTCAAGAGCTGTGGTGAAAGAAAGAAACTATCACTTGGAGTGAACTTGAATATACACACAGTTAACAATCTTACAATTAAGCTTTATCATGCTAGCAACTATTCATGTTTTGAAATAAGAGAGTCTCTGTTTCTGCAAGAAATAAAAATAGTATTTTTTTTTATTTGGTGATGGTGTTTTAAGATTTATTCCATCCAAATTAAAGAAAAATTACAATCACAGTTTATATACAAAACTCTTTTTTTTCTCAGTCATTTGTACATTTCCAGTCATGGAATTTTTCAATGCACAATGCACTGCATCTTCTGGTAATTCCTCAAAAACTTCAAATTATTTTAAGACATTTAAGTACTTACCAAATTTTGATATAAAATGTACTGCCAGCAGAAAATGTAACCTTGTTCAATATTACAAAGAATGCTGCAAAAATTTAATTTCAAATCAAAGCAAAATATATATTTATTTCATCAGAGTGCTGAACTGCTATGTAATATCAGTCCTCCTTTATGGCAGTGAATGCTGGACAACTCCCTTAAAGATGGCAGAGAATTGAAGCAACAGAGATGTGATTCTATAGAAGAAATCTGAGAATACCATGGACAGAATATGTGAGCAATGAGGAAGTTTTAAGGAATATAGAAATAAAATAGGACACTTATATTTAGAAACAGAAAGAGACAGTTGAACAGGAATATTTGAGAAAAGGAGCTCAGTACCATATTTAATGGTACAGCATTAATATTTCTAAATAAATTCCTGGTGAACAGTGACTGACTACAATTATTATTCATTTGTTTTCATGAACTCATCAGGAAGTCAGCAATTCTTATTTGTGAAATGCACATTTTGTACTCTTTTGGCAAGTTCAATATGTTACAAAAGTAACTGATGCATGCATAACATGCACACACCAATCAAACTCACCAAATGGGGAAATGCACATCCAGCCAAGATGAAAATACTGATAAATCACCATTATTTGGGAAAAGAAAAAATTCAAACACCAGAAACAATTCTCAAGCCTGTTGAAAAAGTACTCAATAGGATGGGAAACACTAGAGCCTCAGCAAAGGAACATAGCACAAAAGCAAAATAGTTCTCAACAAAATATATATATATATATATATATATAATTCATAGTCGGAATAAAAATGATCTTGAACAAAACATTAACACTCTCTCCAAAGAATTTCAAGAAGTGAAACTCAAGATAAACCTTTCCAAAACAGAAACTGGAATTGGAATGAAAAAAATTCAGGATGTTGAATCAATAAATACTAAACACTTCAAATACCTTGATGTATGGATCAGTTATAACAACTTTAATACAGAGATAAGGAAATTGAAGGTAGAATAGGTGGTGCCAGAGGTATTAGGTTGGTGCAAAAATAATGATGTAATAATGTTGTTTTTTGACGTTAACGTCAAAAAACGACATTATTACGTCATTATTTTTGCACCAACCTAATAGTTTTTCTCAATATTGCAAGTTCTCAATACCAACCTAATAGTTTTTCTCAATACTGCAAGTTGCTACAGAACCAAAACATTGATCTAAAAACTAATCATGTTCTTAAATAGCCTCATCAGATCAAGACTTTCATATGGATGTTATGCCTGATGTCAAATTTGTTCAGAAATATTTAAACTGTCAACTGTATACACCCACTTGAACAATTCAATGATTAAAAATGGCTTCCAGTGAATAAAACCTGTAGGTCTTAGAGAGGACCACACTTCTTCAAGTTTTGTAGACTGGCTCTATAAAATTTCAAACAAAAAACTGTACCAAATAACAGAAACCACATCACTTGAAGACTTTCAATATCAGTAACAAATAAAGTGAATAGCACATGTAACTTGAAGAGGAAATAATGACATAAGATGTTGATATTTCATAATACTTCAAACAAAAATGTAAGAAGGACACTCCCATCAACACTGGAAAAACCTTTAAACTTTTTAAGAGAAGGATCTTATAAATTTCAGTTGATAGTAATACTGTTTGGTCAATGAATGCTAAATGTTTTCTTATGAGGAAAAAGCTAATATTACCATTACCATATCTCTACAGGATGTGGAAAATCATGGTTTTCAATTGATTTTGCTACACTCAATAATACTTGTTCCTTTACAAACCCTCTTTGTCAGTATGGAAATTGTTTATTTGCTGAAACTTATCAAGTCAGATTCTTACTGCTTCCTTTCAATTCTCTTGTCTTTGTGGTGTCCTGTGAATATTAAATTCTCCACATCTTCTTATCTCATATGTCCACCAAAATTTGCCATATATGGGCAAGAGCTGTCCATTCTTCACTTTCTAGTCTCAATATTGTTAAAAAAAAATGTCCTTGTGGGCGACAAATTATTTTTCACCTTATAACTCCATTGCCACAGATGAAACATTCAAGTCTCTCATTGTTCTATTGCTATTACCACAGAAAATGTTCAGAAGAACTACATTTCTTAGTACCAGCAGTTTAAACTGTCACAGATAATTGAAAATGCTCAGAAGAACTACATTCATTACTTCCACCAGTTCTAACCATTATGACCAAGGCCTACCAAGCCAGGCACATTGTAGTGAACCACTTTCATTCCGTTCATATTCCATTAGCGAGATGTAAGTTCCATTTGAGCAGCTTCTTCCCATCAACCACTACTTTGTGGAACCAACCCCTGATCACTACAATCCTAACCTGTTCAAGTCTAGAGTCAGCTGTTATCTTCCCCCCATATCAGCATAAACTGTGCCTCTTTGTAACTCTCTACATCAAATGGCTCATGGGCCTTGTACAGAATCAACATCATTGTAAAAAAAAAAAATTATTAGCTTTTAGATGATAAGGATTTTCAGCAGTAAGAACAAGGTAAGATCTTGGTTCCCTTGGTTTCTTGTTATTTCCTATATAATTGTATTTTCTCAGGAACGGCTATGTGTATTATAAATTTCAGAAGATACTTGACTGAGCTTGGAAAAAGGAGTACTTTGTATTGAGTGACTTTTCTCTTTGCAAAGTGCATATTAATGAACTTTATTAACCCAGTATTAAAGATAGAATCTAAGAATTGTCAGATTTTAGCCAAGTACAAGTAACTACAAGAGAAATCAGACCAAAGTTAGTCAAAACATCACCAGTATGATTTACTTGAAACAGTGTAAGAGGGCTCAAAATTTCATCCTGTAGAAAATTGAAGAAACTTTAACAAAGGTTAAAAATAGAACAAAAGTTTTCAATTTTGTGAAGTAAAAAATATTTTTTCGAAAGCCCATTTTACCAAAAATATACAATCTTGTGAAAAGACATTTCTGATTAATGGATTTGATTAGGAGTGGTAAAAGAATGCTCTGTAAGGGTGCTAAGCAGGTTATCATAATGTGAGAGGTGTACAACCCCCGATAAATTTAAAGGTGTGGCAAGTTCCTCTGTTTGACCAATTATTCTGATTACAACTGAATTAAAAATAGCAACCACTCAGAATTTTAATCCTAAAATGAATACAAAGTTCATGCAAAAAATTCAGAGGTTGCACTATAGATGAAATTGACTTCCACATGAGTATATATATATATATATATATATATATATATATATATACATATACACACACACACACACACATATATACACACACATATATATATATATATATATATATATATATACACACACACATATATATATATGTGTGTCTGTGTGTGTGGAGAACACTCCCATCATGTTTGAAGCAGCTCAGTTCTTAGAACTGAACAGCCAGACTACCTACACATATGATTTGATTCTATTGGTGACAGCTTGTGCAGAACTAATCACACTTTTGGGAAGAACTGAATACAGAGAACTGGTGCACAGTGTGCCACAAGGTCCCCAAATGACAATCCCCAGGTTTTGGATTCAGAGTTGTCCTCCTCCTAGACTGGTTACCACCCAAATCTACAGGACCTAGTAGTCTTGCCATTTACCTATAGCTGGGGAGAAAAGAGGTGGATTCATGCTTTTTCCAAGGGTATTTGCGCATAAGTGAATGTAACAATAATCCAAGTCTCTTCAGTAAATTGAATTGAGTTCTCTCAGTCACTGTGTGTTTATCTAAAAATAAATATGCTTCAATTCACCTTCATCCCTACCGTGTGCCAACAGCTTAGTGGTAGAATTCCTAACTGACACAAATTCAGTCGGGTTTTGGTCCTAACTAAAGGCAACTGGATGTCTAGTCACACTGATGAGCTGTGATACAGTCTGTCTGTGGATGACAATATATATGCTCCTGAAAAATTCATTTCAGTTAAAATCTCTGGGGACGAAGTGTGGGTTTGTAAACAGTGACTATTACGGCTGATAAAAGAAGCACTTTTGTAAATTGAATCGAGTTCTCTCAGTCACTGTGTGTTTATCTAAAAATAAATTCACCTCTAGCCACACTGATGAGCTGTGATACAGCAAAACAGTCTGTCTGTGGATGACAATATATATATATATATATATATATATATATCTTCAGTAATAATTTGACTCTGACTAAGTGCTGGCAGCTCACCATCATAGTACTAAAAATATAGTTTTGCAGCCATTATAATCAGATTCAATCTAAATCTTGATCATTTTACCTAGCATAGATCAGTACTTCAACTTGGAATAGAATAAGTGAATTTCCAATACAATAGATAGCGATATGATGATAATTATTGATTTCCAAATGCTGTCCATTGTATACCTATGAGCTGGGCTTCTATGGTAAATGGCATATTATTCCTCAAACATTTTGATTCCACCTTGCAGACATAAATCACAATCTATGTGCATTGCACTGATCAATGTCATGACTGTTGAGGAAATAGCAGCCAATTTAATGCTTTAACATGGGCTGATGATTATAGGAGAAACAGGTTTTTCATTTATTCTTTCTGTCTCTTGTCAAGTAACCCCTGTTTCCATGAGCAAGTATTGATCAGTACTAAAGTCAGTGGTAATGAAGTAGGACAAAAGCAGAACTGAATTAATGCCTTTTCCAAGGTTATGAAAATTAAAAAAAATAAATCTGAATTTGGTTCATTGCTTCTATTTTTCACTGTGCGTTTTGACCAACTGCATAAACTTTTACTCAACAAATCACTTTTACTTTCCTGATAGCCATTGTTGAGAGGAATTTTATAAATTTCACCTTCTATCAAACACAAAGGCTATGAGATACTGTTCAATTTCAATTAACAGTAAAACTATCAAATGTAATAACTTCCAGATTTTCTTATAATTTAACTCATTCTCAACATACTGTTCCAAGACATCTTTGCATTTATGCTGTTATATTATTTTACTAGCAGCATAGCCCGGTGTTGTCCATGCTTGATTCAAAAATCATACGACTCATACAGCAATCACTATCACTTGACTTAAAATATTTTTGCCCTTCCTTGCCTTTAAAGGAGTGCCCTTTGCCATGCTGATGTTGCTACATGCCCTACTTCTTGCCTATCTCACATTGCAAATTTTTTCTAAGCTCTTTACTAAACATTAAATCTGTTATGAAAAAAGAACTAAACAAAATAAACACAAAACGATCAGCTTTAAAAAAGGACTTGTAACTGGAAAAACCAAATGAAAAAAGAATGTTAACAACAAATACTTTTTCACACCCAACCCAGTTCTGTGAAATCAGAATCAATATTGAATTTAAGCAAGCAAATGAGCCAATTGGAGTAAAGTGCCATGCAGATTTAAATTTTTCCCACTTGTGACGAATGCAGCTATCGACTATTTTTGCATGCTAGCATGCTAGTTAACATTTGTGTCAGTCAGCTGTTGGCTCTCACACTGGCCAATAGAATCTTCCTGCCTATTCGTGGCAGCCAGCTATAGGCTCTCACTCTGGCCAGTAGAAAATGGCTGCAAACTACATGAAAAGTGCCGTAGAAGCATGAAAAAATCGATTATTTCCACTATCGATGGGAGTTGGGAAATGTAAAGTTGGTCTTGGCCTTCCCACTAACTTGGAGCATGTGCATGTAAATTTTGGTGCAAATCCGTCGATACACACACGCACACATCCTGCTTTTATAGATAGAGATTATAATTTATGAATGTTAAAAAAGATTTGTTCAAAAGATTATTAAAAACTATCATTTGATGGAATATAAGATATAATTACTGTGACTACAGTAACCAAAATGAAGATACCAGTTCAAATAAAGCAGATAAGAGACAACCATGCTTTCAAAGTTCACATGACTTGCTGCCAAAGAGAAGTCCCGACTTCAGCCTTGTTCCAGACTTAGCTGAAATGAGCAAAATGTCACAATAGAATTCAAAGTGAAAGGGTTAATATTTCTGTACAAAGAATGATATAAACCATAGTGGGACAGCCACTTCAATGACCAGCAGCATTGATCAAGGACCGACCTGTGGGAAGTGATTATACACTGATTTATATGAACTGGTATCTTTATCTTGGTTGTTATGACAACAACCAAGATAAAGATACCAGTTCATATAAATCAGTGTATAATAAGGATAACTCCTCATTTGAGAAATAACGGAAACATTGTGACTGTAACAACCATGATGAATATATGAGTTCAAATAAATCAGTGAATAATAATAATAATAATTCTTCATACCAAAAATAACTGAAACATTGTGACTATAACAATCAAGATGAAGATACCTGTTCAAATAAATCAGTATAAAAAATGATAATTCTCCGTTGAAGAAATAACAGAAACATTGTGACTATAACAAAAAAATCGAGATACTAGTTCAAATAAACCAGTATATAATAATGATAATTCCTCATCTGAGAAATATTAGGTTGGTGCAAAAATAATGACGTAATAATATCGTTTTTTGACGTTACGTCAAAAAACGACATTATTACGTCATTATTTTTGCACCAACCTAATAACAAAAACATTGTAACTTTAACAAGCAAGATAAGGATAACAGTTCAAATAAATCAATATATAATAATAATAATAATTCCTCATCTCAGAAATAAAAAAACATTGTGAATATAATAACCACAATGAAGATACTAGTTCAAATAAATAACAGTTTCTAATAATGGGAATTCGTCATCTGAAAAATGACTGAAATATTATGACTATAATAACAAAGATGAAGTTGCCATTTCAAATAAATCTGTGTATAATAATGATTATTAAATGGTTGAATATATCATTTTTTTTTATGGAAGAAAATAATGTACATTTTCATTATAATCATTTTTCCCCATGATTTTTTTTTTCAAACCTGATTATGCAGCATACTATTCTTCATTGGTCATGATTTAATTATATACTCACTTCTTATGCAATGATGTTGCAGTCTGTGTTGCATTAGGTAATTTTTGCCCAGCACGTGAGAATGAAAAAATATCTTTATTAGAAAGACTTGACATAATCTTTTCCTCATTAATGGCTTTGTGTCAAATATTTATTTTCACTTTTGTTGCATTTAATTTTGTTATTCCATATTCAACTTTTTTATTTATTAACTCGTTAACAGATCAATTGTTTCTACACAATTCTTTTATAAATTACCAGGAACTCATATAGAAAGCCTGAAAATATATTTATATTTTTTCTTTTACTCAATTTTTATCCTTAGAAACATAATTCCTGGGATTAAAATGAGATAATGCATGCACAAAAAATATATACTGTATGCAACTGCTAGAAATCTGTAAGTATCTATAAAGCAAAAAAGGGGTTGCATAAAAACAGGGATATATATCATTTATATATACACAAATTTATACAATATATGCAATTTATATTTATTTACCAATATAAAATCAACATTTTCGCCTATTTTAAAACATCCATAAAAACTCCATATTTAGCTGAGAAAGTTCAAGATAGATTTTAGAGCAAGATCAAACCTCACCTGAATATTTTTGGTTCAGTTTATTTGTAACTGAGTCACTTGTGAAACTCCTACAGTATACTCAGGATAATCAATCAAGGGGTTAAATACTTAGGTTAATCTATTAACAGGTTAAGTAATTGGGATGATCCATTAATGGAATAAATAATCAGGATGATTGATTAATTGGTTAAAAAATTAGTATAATCCATTAATAAATTAAATACTGAGATAATCTATTAAAGGATTAAATACTTGATGTCATCCGTTAAATGCTTGTGATAATCCATTAAGAATTTAAATGCTTGGGATAATCCATTAAATGGTTAAATGCTAGGGATAATCCATTAAGGGATTAATACATGCAACAGATAAAAAATCAGGAGTATTGTCAATTGATTATTTCAAAGTAGTTCTCATATTACTTCAGTTAACAATGGTTCCTCCTCCTTAGCACTTTACACACCTGTGGAGAATAGCATTACATTCTCATAATGCCAGGTGTTGCTACTGTGGTTTCTATAATGAGTATGTTTTACAAGGTGGAGTTGCCAGCTGGTTTTGAATTCAGAGTTGATTGTCCTGAGTATGACAATAAACTACATCCAGCAGCAAGGCCTCTGATAGGGAGGTTTTGAGGAGCATGGAACCACCTCTTAATTGCTAGTGTTCCCAGATTCACTCTAACCCAAGGTGGTAGCACCTATTAGGGTCCCAGCTATGGGCAAAAAGTGAACCCAAAAAGTGAACCCAAAAACTGGGGTCAAAACATGAAAATATTAAAAAACATGAGAAAAATTACCAGCAATACATTTTTATAGTAAAAGAAATAAAAAAAATTACCATCAATACATTATTGGAAAAAGAAGTTACCAAAGCTCATTAGAAAATAAAATTTCAGCATTAATTGACCTATAAGGGGTTGATATGCTGTTAAACAAACCAATTTAGAGTTATCTACCTCCTAGACTCATTGCCAACCAAGGCAAGAGAGCCTAGTCTGTCCTGCTATTTAACCCATTACTAAGGAAAGAAAGCTAGGATTTATGCTTCTGTATTTGTGTGAAAAGGAATGCAACAAACTTGGCATACTAATCAAGTTTCCGTGTAGATAACTGTGACATTACCCACATATTGACAAAGTTTAACTGAAATAAATTCATTTAGTTTTGGGAAAATTAGATGTGAAAATTATCAATTAATATGCATTTACTTGTTTGTTGAGGTTTGATTATGATTTTTCTAAATCCTACAAAAATTCATTTAATAAAAATGGATATTAATTTTTTTGACTTTCTTTTAAAGATGGCTTCATTAAAAAAAAACTTTTATTATTTCAGTTGAATATCTAGCAGGAATCTTTGAAATGCTGTTTTTAATTATCCACTTTGTCCCCAAATTATAATTATAGCATATGATTCATTCCAGGAAATACCAGACAGTTTGAATTGAATTTAATGTCAATAACAAACCTCTGTTATAAGAGAAGTTGATTTGTACTGGTATCACCCTAAGAGATACCAAAGTTGATTTTGCACTCAGTGTCATACCAGAGCATCAGATTTTCCAGGTTGACGTCGAAGGTGACCTCACAGCCACCAGATACAGATTTTTATTTGTTTTCCTCTGCATTTTTTTCCTTCACTATGTTCTGTGAATGTTAAATTCTTAAGGCCTTCTTAACTCATTAAGTGTCTCAGAAATTTCAATTCTCTCTTTCTGATTATAAGTATAAATTTTCTTGTTCCTACTTTTCTTAAGACCTCCTTGTTGCTCAAATGTTCTGTAAAATGACTTCTAAAACAAAACTGCTTTCATTTAATCACCATAGAGAACCTTTTAAGCCTGCCATCAATATAGTTGACACGAGACTCCTGGAGAGCAACACACTGTGCCTTCTTGACCTCAACTGACTTGAAGTGGAGTGACTACATTGAATCAATAGCTCCACATACTGTAAGTAAATTTGGGTCACTGTATTGTGCCAAAAAACTTTTCACATTAGAATCCATCTTGCACATTTACAAATCTACTATTTGCCCATGCATTGAAAACTGTTGCCATATCTGGTCTGATGCTCTTGCTATTCATCTCAAGGTTCTTGACAAAATCAAAAGAAGGATTTGTAATGTAATCGATCCTGACCTGGCATCTCGACTTCAGCCACTTTCTCATCAACAGGGCATGGATTTCCTATGCCTTTTCTACAAATATTTTCATGGCAACTGCTCTGACAAGTTTTTTCCCTGGTACCCTGATTACATGAATTTAAGTGTGCTACAAGATTTGCATCTAGGATCCATCTGTTTAATGTTGAAATAGCTAAACACAACCACCACTTTGACTCTAACAGTTTTTCTTGTAGTTCCATTTACTTGCTTCCCTGATAACTACAATCTTCAAAAATTTAAATGCAATGTCAATAGCCAGTTTCTTCAATCCTGTTCATCTTTTGTACTTTCCTCAATCCTCCCTATACTCACATTCACTCCCTGTAACCGAATGTGTACTAGCAGTATACCTGCCTTGCTTGAGGGTGAAATGAATAATAAAAAAAGATCAGCACTCTGTTTCTAATCATAATTTCTTTTGTCATATTATTTTGCTTAGTTTCTAGAAGACATCTTTTGTTATTCCAATGCACTTTCCAATGTTTGTGTCACATTTTCTGTTTTTTGTTAATACACTGCTCTGATAGTCAAATGTCTAAACTCATAATATTTAATCTTTAATCATAATAATTCTTCAATGAAAACAAGATATTTTTTCTCAGTATGCTCTTCATTTGAAATAATTCAGTATCTTTAAAACAAAAGAGGGAATGAAAATGGAATTGGTGAGTAGAGTTCACATTCCAGGCTAGTCTATTGCTTTCATTTTCATATAAATGCCATTGGGAAAAGCCTGAATCTATCCCTTCTCTCTCCAACTACAGGTTAAATAGCAAAGTAGACTGGATTCTCTAACCTTGGGTGGCAACTAGTCTAAGAAGGAAAACTATGAATTCCAAAAGTACAGAAGGCAACGCTCCACTATAATACTAACATTATCTGAACAGAAAATACCATATGCCAGAGAGAGCAGATTGTTGACAGATGTAGGGGCTAATGCTCTAGGTTTCTAGGTATAAAGATATAGCCATGGATATTCACCTGGTGTTAGATTATCTGTTTCGAACTTACAGTCAAGTTAATATCAAGAAAGAAGTATCTTCATATGGGAGTCAAAGTGTTAGGCTTGTAGACTGGAAGCCAAAAGAGCAACATCTAGATAAGTTTTAGGAACAATTGGCATAAAGGGAACGCACAATAAACTGTTTAACATTTTGTGCTGAATAACCATATATAGAGAACATGACGATACCATTGAAAAATGATCATTTTGTTTAAAATACCATTCTTCACATTGGAAACAGAATTTCTTTACCATGACAGAATCTATTATCCCTCCAGCTATGGGTTAAATACTAGAATAGACTGGACTCTCTAGCCTTGGTTGGCAACCAGTCTAAGAAAGAAAACTATGAATTCCAAAACAAAGAGAAGGTAACAGGAAACCACTCCACTATCTTTCCCAGATATGAATCCATCCCCGCTAGCTATGGGTTAAATATCAGGACGTGTATCTAGAAAAATCATTGTGATTCTTAAATAATTGTTAATGTAATATTAACTTGCAAAAAAAAAGAAAAAGAATTATTCTTACAATGCAAAATATGTTTTGCCTTTAAATAATCCACAAAGTGTTTATAAACAATAAAACACAAATGAATCAATCAATTAGTAGTTAAAGAAGTCATGGCCAGGATAATAAAGAAAAATGGTGATTGCCTGCATCTTGAAGGGACATGATATAAAAAAACAGTCAACTGATAATAAATATATATATATATATATATATATATATATATATATATTAAAAAGAAGAGAAGAGAGGTGCCGCAAACGTTTTTGGTTGTAATGTGGATTTATTTAGAAAAAAATATTATGCTTTGTATGGGAAACAAAGCATAATATTTTTTTCTCTTCTTTTTAATATACATACTTTTCTCTCGTTGGAACCACTACAACCTCTTTCTTTTATATATATATATATATATATATATATATATATATATATATATGACAAAAGATTAATTCAGTGTTAATCAAGAACATTATTTTTCAGACAGTACCAGGTGATCTTGCTGATTATGTGCAAGAAAAAACTTCAGAATTCACTGCTTTGTGAGCTCAACTGTTTTAGATAAACAATGGAAAATGGTCAATTTCTGCTAAGTAGAAATATCTTTGCAGAATTTTAATAAAACTTTGTCTAATATCTAAAATATCTTAAATCCACCTCAAAGTTGTCTAAGAACAAATCCCTATACCAGATGAGCTATATACCAAACCCTTACATGCATATATGTATATTAAATACACACACACACACACACATATATATATATATACACACACACATACAAGTATATATATATATATATATATATATACACATATATATATATACATATATATATATATACATATATATATATATATATATATATATATATATATATATATATATATATATATATTAAATGTTATATTTAGCTGGTATTTGATGGTTTTGTACTTTGTAAATAGATAGAAAAAAACCTCCTGTTAGAATCATGCACCTCTGACTCAGATGCCAGCAGACAGCATGAAAGTTGGATGATTCCTTCATTGGTCACAGGCAGTAAAGTTCTGCAAGTATTTGGTGCCTGAAGATATAAAATAGTAAATCATTAAGCACCTGAGTCATGAAGAGTACACGGCCGAAAAAGGTGGGCAGGAATTTCAAAGTTCCAGAATACCAACAGAACAAAGAAAGTAAGGCAACAGCAAGAGTCCTTGTTATGTCAGCCAGAAAAAGAAAGGCATAAATTTCTCAAAACATGTGTTCCTATTCAGACTTTACGAGAGCCAGAATGGTAAAAACACACCAATACACACATACATATACACATGTGTGTACTTATATGTACTGATTTGTGTGCGTGCGTGTGCGTGCGTGTGTGTGTGTATAAAAGCAGAAGTAAGTTGGAGCACACAACTATAAGCACATTTTCTTTATGTATGTAAGCATTTAAATAAATATATTTGTGGATACATTCATCAATAAAAATATTCTTCTTTTTATGCCCCATCTCCTTTCTTAATGAGGGCAATAACGTCTTTCCACAGCTTCCTATTGCATGTAGCTTTAAGCAACATTTAACTCTCCCATACATCTTTATACCCATTCTGAAATCCATTTATACATATTCATATAGTAGGTAACTGTTTCTCTCTGTCCCACCTGCATTCAGTATGTCCTGTGAGTGTTAAATTTTCCAAACTGTCTTTTCTCATTATATGTCTCAGAAATTTAAACTATATTTCTGATTTTAAATGCAATTGTCATTTTAGTTCCCATTTTCTTTAAAACTTCCTTACTGCTCACATGTTCATTCCATAGTATTCTTAGTATCTGTCTATAGAACTGCATTTCTGTTATTTCAAATCTTTTCATCTGTAAGAAAACTAGCCAGCATTCTCTGTCATATATTACAGATATGGCATTCAATACTTTTTTCAGTTTCTAATGAATTTTTTCTGTCTTAATAATTTTCTTCACATGTTGAGTGCCAGAGATCAATTATGAAATGTTGCTTCAAACACCAACTTTATAATAGTCTACTTTGGTAATAAAATATTTTTTCATTTTTGCTTCAATGGAAGTCTTAACATTGTTTCTATATTAAAAGTATCACAGCAAATAAAACTGTTGTTGGCACAAGATAACTCATAGTTGGCATCATGATAAAAATGCCATCCATGAGTTATCTTGTGGTTGGCAGTCAATGTGTTAATTTCTGAGTAGCATCTTTCACTATCCTGAATTCTACTAGATTCCGATATCACTTTTTCTATCATCTGTTATATGAGTATAAATACATACAGATCCACACACATTTCTAATATAAATTTCAACTGACGTTCACATGTTCATTTTACATTAATGCCTTCAGCAAAGGAAATAAATTCACTTTTTCCTGTACTTTTTCTTAACATCAAATATCATCTCGACAAAATATTCTGTTATGGCTATTACACACCAGTTGATGAAAAAAGCAAGTACATGAGTGAGTACATCATCAAACCAATTTCTCCACAACTATCTTACTCTCTCAAGCAGTTGCAACAACAAAGATGTTATACACATTATTGACCATGGCAGGATCCAGTCACATTCTTTTTTACCTACTTCAAGCAATATATATTTTAAAATAACAGTCTCTTCTATTTCATAATGTTATGCTTGTTATCTGAAATATTTCAATAATTAATTTATAATCTTCAAGTTCTTTGATCATCTGTTCTTATATATATATATATATATATATATATATATATATATATATATATATATATATATATATACAGAGAGAGAGAGTCAAATGAGAGAAAGAACTGATCAAGCAAAATTCCACTATTTGTAGCATTTGCTTTTTAAAAAGTGCTCAATAAAAGTCAAGCAATATATTGTTATTATTTTATTTTAGATATTAGAACAATAACATGTTGAAATCACTACACAATAGCTTTCAGGTTTTGGCACTCTTCAGGAGAATAGTAAGTAACTGGTGAGTAAATAATTTTTTTTCAAAAAGCTAAATGTTACCTCTTTTCCAAAACATAAATGGGGTGAGTAAGAAAAGACATGGTCAGAATTAAAAATAGACTTGTGGGTTTCTTTTGATCAACCAATTAAAGTAAGATCTATGCTAAATAGAAAATTAAGCTCAGAAGGTGGAGGTGTGTGTGGGGGGGAGTTATTTTTTTCATGACATTATAAACCGGAGCTTAGACATGTCATCATTGACAATTACAAAAACCATGTAAGCAACAAGTGTATTATGGTTGTAGACAAATATGATGTTCAATTTTTCAAAGGATGCTGAGGGGAGGGAAAGGAGGATAATCAGACAGAAAGTTAATTTCAACAGAAAAATTTTTTTTTTAAATTTTCAGATTTAGGAAACTTCTTAAAGGAACCTGTTGATAAAATTAAAAATGTGGAACATCTGTATAAGATATAAATAATACTAATTGGATGAATAAACAAAATAATATAATTATTTGTAGAGGGTGGACCATTATTTACTTATAAATTATGGCCAAAAGAAATGGAATTACCTAATTTAAAAAAAAATAGCTATATTGTAAGGTAAAAGATAATCTGTGTTGGCAATTTACAGTTAATTCACTTCTTTGATTTAGCAGATAATTTTTTGTCAGAAAATCAGATAATTTCTAATTTTTCATGTAAGCATAAGAAGCAAGATTCATTTAAAGATTTACAGGTTCTAACTTTTTTTAGTATTTTGCATTTTAATGTAGGGGTTTTGTTAACTTCTTTTAAATTCCAAAAATATTTAGAAAGGGATTTTGTAAGTGTTATTGGTGAAAGATAATACATGTTGATACCACCTAGATTTAAAAGAATTCTTGGTACTCCTAATATAAAATTTTTTAACTGTTGGATTTTCAGTATTCAGTAAAATTCAGGTAGCATCCGAGATGAAAAATATAATCCAAATATGTTTTTTTTAAATGTGTTATTGATAATGGATACAAACTTGCGGAGCATGCAGTCGCAACACTAAGGTTGAATTTTTTGAAAATTTAAGCGAGTCCATTTTTTTCTTAATATGGCAATTTAAGAATTTTTTTGTTGTAGGAGTTTATCAGTCAACATGGCATGAATTAAATACTTCAATAAGTAGAGTAATGTCTCAGCTATTATCCCGAAAATTTGCACGTCATATCAGTTCTTTTAAATCAAATATGTGGTGCAGTTTAATTTATATTACAATGACTCATTCATACAAAAAGTAAATATATCAGGAGATGCTAATATGGCCAGTCC
Source organism: Acanthosepion lycidas (assembly GCA_963932145.1). Lineage (NCBI taxonomy): Eukaryota > Metazoa > Mollusca > Cephalopoda > Sepiida > Sepiidae > Acanthosepion > Acanthosepion lycidas. The sequence goes on from OZ010584.1 coordinate 84,966,634, forward strand.
TTCCTCCTGGGAAAACCCACACACCCTGCCCCAGATGTCATATGAATGGGCCCTCTCCAACATGTTCCATTTAATACTGGAGACCCCCGCTATCCACCTCCCTTATGTCCCACACAAAATCGACATGTCCTGAACAACTCCTGCACCTTGCCAACTCAAAAGTGGACTGATGGCTACACCACACCCTCCCAAAACTGTCTTCTGCAGACCCCATGGTTGCAAGCTACTTTTTCATTTTATGAAAACAGTATTGAACACTCTTAATTTGTTTGTTTTTTTTGTGAATATTATTTTGCCAAAAATCAAATATATATATATATATATATATATATATATATATATATATATATACAGACTTATTCTTGAGAAATCAAATGATCTATTTGGGATCTTTCCAATATTTTATCACATCTTTGCTTTACACATATAAATTTTGTCCCTTTTTATTTGTTGAGAATATCAATTTGGCAGTTTTTTTGCTGCTACCTTTTGATTTATAATGGAAAATTAAAGAAATACATTTTTATACTGTATTTTGAAGATGACAGAAATAGATATCTTCCCTTGATAACAGCTTTTAAAAAATTATTCAATTTCTTATAAAGTAAAAATGACAAAATATTACATATTAATTATCCAGAAGTATATTTCAATTTTTGATCTTGAAAGCTATCTAAATTAAATAATACAGACATGATTGCAAGTTTGGATATATACAGGCTTTTGTTCCTACCAAAATAAAAAAATACAGAAAATTAATGACCCACATGGACATTTAACTTTAATAATTTTAATGAAATAGTTAAATCAATTTAGAATGACATTTAAATTACTGAACCAGTGAAAAATTTAAATTAATTAAATGTATTCGCTTTTCTACAAATGCCCTTAGGAAAGATATGTAACTATCTCTTCTTCTCTCAGCTAAAAGTCAAATAGTAGAGTAGACTGGTCTTTCTACCTTTGAGTGGTAGCTCATCTCAGAGGACAACTATGAATTCAAAAACACAGAGAAGGCAACATAAACCACTTAACTATCTTTCCCCTGAAGTCATGGTAATTGACAAATAAAGAATTGGGAGCTGTGGAGAGCCATGATCACTTACATCTTGAAGGGACTCAACATAAAAAAATAAAGATAAGATACTTTTTCAATTTAGGCTTCTTTTTTATGAAAGTGAACAAAAATAACATTACAAAATTGACATTTTTAAATTGAGATTCTTGCAAAAGAATAAAGATTGTAAGACGTTTTAATAACTAAAAGTAAATATCTGTTTAGCAGAAAATAAAAGTATTGTCCAGTATTTCGTCAGTTGATTTTCCATATTTCAGTTATCCAGGTGTGAAATGAAAAGAAAAACTGAAATTATCCAAACACTTTTCAAATATCCAAATTAAACTCATTTTAACATTTCATCTCAGATGTTTTGAGAATTGAGAAAACAATACTCAATATTTGATAAAAACATTTATAAAATCAGTTCAATTAATTCTTGCTAATTTCTTCATTTTTCTACTAAGAATAGCTATGTGAATTATGAGAACTTATTCACACTATATGCAGCTCTCAGATTGAGACAATTTTTCATCAAAAATAAACTGGACAAAACCTTCAACAAAGTGTTCAAAAATGTTATTTGAAGATATATATTTCTTTCAGAAAATGACTTTTTTCTTCATACTGTTTTTGATAATTTAGCTATTCAATTATCTGAACATATATTTTTTCAACCCCAGTCCCAAGATGTTTGGATAATGAAGGAAGTATTGTATTCCTTCTTCAAGAAGGTGGATTTTAAATTAACAAAACACACCAACAAAACCCAACTAATCAGGCACAGATTTCTGTTTTGTACATGAACTGAAACTCAGGATTTTTGAAAAATTGCACTGGCAAAAGTCCAGTATCAAAGCAGAAGTACAATTTGCTTTCCTTGTCAAAATGAAGCTGATTCTTTATTATTGCTTTGTTTCCTTGTCTAAAGGATTGCAATTGATACTCAGGCACAAATACTAACATCTTTAACAAAACTGATGCTAGTATATAAATAAAAATATACCATTTTACAATAGGTTTTGAGTGGTGAATAGACTTTTAAGCACAACTCACAATATTTTAAAACAAATGATGAATATTTATGAGAAATAATGCAGAAAATTTAACTTTTCTCCAGAGATCTTAAATATATAAATGAAAGATCAGTTTATGACAGTAATGTCATTCAGTGGAAATATTTTTCTCAAAACGATCTTAATAGGTCTCTCATTTGTTTGTTTGTTTTATTTTAATATGCAAAATGATGCATGTGCAGTATTTGGAACAGAAAATGGAATCAGTATGCTGAGATCAAATTCTTGCCAAATCTTGTTGTATTCTCTTTGCACTGACAGCCTTGAAAAAGATATGAATCTATCTCTTCTTCTTGAGCTCTGGATAATGTAGTACAGCAGAGTATGTGTTATGGGGTCCTCCCCCTTTTGATACAAGTGGACTCGACCAGAGTGTTACTTGGACTGCTGCCGTTAAATACCCACAGTCAGTCAGAATATGAAGAGAGAGTGAGCAGAGATTGTGATTGAGTTGGAGGTAGAGTAATAGTGTGAGGTAACCGCTTGTAGAAGTCACAGTTTCAAGCACGTGGACTCTAAGGAAGTCCTACTTCGAGACTGTGTGTGTATATATATATATATATATATATATATATATTATTGCTACTAACGGCATTCCTGGATTTACTAACAGTATTAATCATTGTATTATTGTGTAAATACATTTAATTTCTTATATTTAATTCTTACGTTTGTCATTCATTGGAGACCGAATTTCATCTCAGAATCCATAACAAATTGGCGACGAAGATTCGAACTCACGCGGAAAAGAAAAGATCAACAAAAGAAAAATCTTCCCTCCTCGTCCAACAACAAATTGGCGATGAAGATTCGAACCCATGCGGAAACGAAAAGTTACTCACGCGGAAAAGAAAATATAAACAAAAGAAAAATCTTCCCTCGTCATCCAACAAGCAAATTGGCACACACACGAGAAGAAAAAAAAAACTACAAATTCGTGCCGAGCGATTCGAACTCACACAAGAAGAAATAAAAAATTCTGTCCCTCGTCCACAACAAATTAGTGACAAATAGTTACGAGGAGTAAAAAATGCGTAAAACTGACTTATCATGGAAGATTTTAATAATATTTTGGTAGAAGTGATAAAATACCAAAATGATCAACAATTACAGCTACAAGAATGAATGGAAGAAAAATGGCAAAGGCAATTATTACAAACGCAAAAGGAAAATCAAGAAAGACAAACAGAGCTCCAGGAACTAATACTGAAACTAGCAGGCAACAAGCAATTAGATATTGAAAAAGAAGCAACATTTTTGCAAGACGCAGTGTGGAATACCATAGAGATTTTCAAATATTCTCTAGATGAGGACAAAAACTTTGGAGATTACTTCAGAAGACATGAAGACATCTTTAACATAGACTGTCAAAATTGGACAGAAGCAAAAAAGCTACATCTACTGCTTAGAAAACTAGGAACTGAAGAATATACAAAGTTCGTGGATTATATCTTGCCAAAAAAGACAAACGAATTAACATTTGACAAAGCAGTGACATGTCTTAAAGAACTCTTCAGCCCGAGAACATCACTCTTCCACAGGAGGTGGAAATGCCTTAACCTGGTAAAGGGCGATAATGAGGATTATTCCACATTTGCCGCAATCGTAAATAAACATTGTGATGACTTTAAACTAGCGGAATTAACCCCAGACAATTTCAAATGTCTCATCTTTGTTCAAGGGTTAGTTTCTACAAAAGATAGCGAAATGCACAGAAGAATGCTTGCAAAATTACAAAATGAACCGGGTCTAACCTTACAGCAATTATTGGAAGGTTTCCAGAGATGTTTAAGTATAAAGAAAGATGCAAAGGACATTGAAGAATCAGTTGTTTCTCATATACGTAAGTTAAACAAAAGTCTACGTTCTTCACCCTCCCCGGAAAGAAAACTAAAATTTTACGACAATGGAAAAAGATTCTCACCCTCCCCAGAAAGAAAAAGAAAATTTTATAATAAGAGGAAAAGTACAACATACAGGACAAATTATGATGAATATTGGAACAAATATAAGTCCCCCCCTATCAGCATGTTATCGATGTGGATGACTACATTGGAACAAGGATTGCCGCTTTAGATATAAAAACTGTCTTGAATGTGGAATAAAAGGCCACAAGGCATCGCAATGTAGAAATAGAAAAGATACTAATAGAATAAGAGCTACAAGGATGCATAATGATAACAACACCAACGTAAGGAAATATGTGGAACTGGAAATTTTAAATAAAAAGATTAAATTACAACTGGATTCAGGTTCTGAACTCACGATAATCAACTTACAGACAGGGAAAAAACTCAACAGACCTACCATGTTACACACTCAAAAAATTGCCAAGTCGGTTACAGGCAAACAAATAAAATTTGAGAGAGAAATAATCGTGAATGTTAAATTTCACGGCAAAAAAAAAACTTAAGATATACGTCATGAAAAATATTGAAAATCTACTAGGTATCGACTAGATGCAGAAGTTCAATGTTTGGGACCTACCTATCAACTCTTTTTGCAAAAAGTTAGAGGTTAAACCATCAGATACTATAAAATTGAAGTAAGAATTATATAATCAATTTCCTGAGGTATTTTCAAGCGGGTTGGGACGTTGCAACAAATTTAAGGCCAAAATAGAGTTAAAAGAAAGTGTCCAACCAATTTTTAAAAAGAAGTGAAATGTACCGTTCACTACTATAGAAAAAATAGACAAAGAATTGGAGAGACTTGAACAAACTGGGATTCTATCAAACAGAGTTTAGCTAGTGGGCAGCGCTGGTGGTTTATGTAAAAAAGAAGTCAGGAGAAATCCGTGTATGCGCAGATTTTTCGACGGGACTCAACAAGGCAATAAAAGACCACCATTACCCACTACCAAGCCCAGAAGAAATATTTACAAAGCTCAACAGCGGTAAGATATTTTCAAAAATAGATCTAAGTGAGGATTATCTACAAATCCCAGTACAAGAAGAGAGTACGAAAACCCTTTGCATTAATACGCACAAAGAGTTGTACAAATTCAACAGACTACCATTCGGAGTAAAAGTTGCACCTGCAATTTTTCAGCAAACGATGGACACAATGCTCACGGGCCAGAATTTCACGACCGCTTATCTGGATGATATTCTAATTAAAAGCGACAATGTTGAAGAGCACACATCCCACATAAAGGAAGTTTTCAGAAGACTTCAGGACTTTGGGTTCAAAGTAAAAGGAGAAAAGTGTGATTTTTTTCCTAAATGAAATTAAATATTTAGGTCAGATAATAAATGAAAATGGCAGGAAACCAGACCCAGAGAGGGCATCAGCAATTAAAAATATGCCGGAACCAAAAACTGTTGCAGAACTACAAAGTTCCTGGGCCTAGCTAACTACTATGGCAAATTTATTGATAATATGCATAAACTGAGGGCTCCACTAAATGAGTTACTAAAAAAGGAGCATAATTGGAATTGGACAGAGGACTGTAAAAAAGCGTTTAAGGAAATAATACAAAAATTAACTTCGGAGTTAGCATTGACACATTTCGATCCCGAACTCGAAATCATTATTGCAAGTGACGCGAGCTCACATGGGGTATGTGCGTGTATTTTACACAAGATGCGGAACGGTACAAACAAACCCATTGCACACACATCTAGATCATTATTACCGGCGGAGAGAAACTATTCACAGATCAAAAAGGAGGCATTGGGCATAATTTTTGCAGTAACTCGTTTTCACAGATATATTTATGGAAGAGAGTTCACACTCCAAACGGATCACAAACCACTTCTTATGATTTTCGGTTCAAAAAAAGGTCTACCAGTCTATACAGTGAACAGACTTTTAAGATGGGGAACTGTGTTACTAAACTACAATTTTAAACTGGAATTCTTACCATCAAAGAAAATGGGACACGCTGATGGACTATCGCGATTAATACCTGCAAAAAGCAAACCATTAGAAGATTCAGTAATTGCAGCATTACAAGCTGAAGATGAAATGAGTAAGGTACTATGCAATACAATAAAGGAACTACCTGTAATGATAGATATATTACTCATAAATAATTACATCGGTTACTCAACCACATGCTTATCCAGACATCTTACGTTACACTTATCTGATCACAGCTCCATTAGAACCCATTTAAACACACACACAAATTTACCAGACTCCATTAGGAATATACTAGTAGAAAACACAAATATATTAACTGCATCCACCTGCAATAAAAGACTAAAAATAATGGAAGCTTTAATAATAAAAAAAGAAAAAGCCAACTCTTAACAATATTAACTACAAAGCCACAATGTGCTAACCGTATTCGGAAATTAAAAACATCCCTACCACACACTAAGACATACACAGAATGCACACACTCAATTAAGCTGAAAAATCGAATCATCCTTGATAATGGCTAAAGGTATAGCTGAAAGTACTCAGAACTATAAAACATTTGGACAGTTTTTTTTATACACTCTTTATCCAGAAAAGAAGCTCTTGTTAGAACACAAGAAAAATTAAATAAAAAGCTTAACCATAGTACCTTGTCTGTCATTTTAATGAAACATGCAGAAAGATATATTACTGTATACAGTAAGTAATTTGACTCAAAAAATTGAGAAAAAATGAGGTCCTTTATTTCCTGGTGGTGGAATTTTGAGAAATGTGTGAAATGTCTAAGACAGACATTGGAAATGCAGAGGAATTTAACAGATGAACAGTTTAACCAGTCTATTCAAATCAGATTAATTTTTGAGCAATAGCCTGTATAGAAGCAAACATCTGACTAAAAAAAGATGTTGGATAGAAATACATGAGATGGTACACAAAATTTAAGGGAATCTAAATAGTGTGCATGAACAGATTGCAGGGCAGACTGTGCAAGAACCAGTGCAAGGCAACAGTTTTGAATGATATAGGAGAAATAAAGTGTTCAGGTAATTTTGTTCTTGCCAAATTTTAGAGGTTATTAATTGATTGATTCATTCATATTTTACAGCTTATCAACCCTTTGCAGATTATTTAAATCCTTCAAAAAAATTTTTTAATGATTGTAAGAATTTTTGGGAGATAATGATTTAGTAAGACAAGTCATAGCTAGTGGGAGTAGAGGTGGATTCATACCTTACCCAACGGTATTTGCGTGTAAGTGAATATAACAAACCCAAATGGAACTCAGCTCTCCAATTAACAATTCCAAGCCATTATACATTACACCAACCATACATCCAAGCTAACAGCATCTGGTATTCCAAAACAGTCACCCATTTAGGTACTGGCCAAGCTTGACATTGTTTAATTTTGTTGATTATATGGGAACTGGTGTTTCAATGTGATATGGCCATAAGCAGAGATTATTTATTGAAGATGCTTTTCTGGATTTCAGTAGCAAGTATGTTTTTATAGGATAGAGTTTCTAGCACTTCTCCTCAATAAAGCCTTCCTTTTGAATTCTAAGTTTTCTTTCTCTTAGACTGGTAGCCAATCAAGAGCTCAGTCTGCTTCCAAGGGCATAAATACAAAGTGAACATAAGCTGTCTTTGCGAGGATTTTGAATTTTGCTTGCTGATTCTATTTTCCAAGCTGTTAACCATTAGGCCACTTGGTCCTTCAAAATGTTCTGGTAACATCTTATGACTTAAATAAATTTTAAGTAATTTATAAACTTGCTAAAAATTTGTCTATTATCTCTTTAAAGCTGTGTTTCTTTCAGTGAAAAAGGAAAAACATTTTGTTTCCTTTTTGATTTAGCATAACATATTGTCTGTTTTCCTTTTACCAAAATTCAAATTTGATGCTAAAAGACAATATATTTCCCAAGCTGATTATTTTCATGAATTTTTTATGAGTGCTTTCTTCCATCTCAATTTTTAGCTGCTTTATGTTGTAACTTCACTCAGATTATCAAATTATGGCAGCATGAATTGAAAATAAAATTAAGCTCTTTGTGTGGCTCAAATTCACATCACCTTTGTCTCAGAGAAACCTGGTTAAATGTACCAAGCTCTTATCAAATAAAAGTTCTAACCCTTAAACTTATTCTGTCTTGTTCCTTGGTCTCTATCAGTACCACATTTGTTTTCTATTGACACTAGTAGACTAGTAGTATTTGTAACAAGTTGTGGAGAACCATGATTGCCTATTTCCTAAAGCAATGTTTCTCAACCTTATTCTGGTTGTGGCCCCCTTCAATCCAATGCAAGTTCTTTTTGGCCCGTCATGCCAAGATGAATTCTTATCCCCTCTCCTCCCTCCTGTCCCATCCCACAACTTAATATATCTAGAGAAGTAGGTATATTAAAGGTTATAGTTTTGATAGTACTATGGCATCAAAACACTAACTCCAGTTGTAAATCACAGAATATTATTTGGATAAATATTTTATTTGAATAAACTCATTTATTTACAAAACAAAAAATACTATCAGCTCTATCTTGTATGGTTTCAATAGGATCCCTGTGACTGGTGCAGGGCTGCTGCTAAATTGTCAATGTTTGGCTTGAAAGCCATCATTGAGAGATGTAAATCACTTATTTTTCTATGTGAAGGTGATTTTGAGTCTTTGACAACAGATACATCATTTGACTGAAACCAGGCTCAACTAAGTAAGATGTGGGAAAAGCAAGTAAGAGCAACTTCACATCTTTCCAGAGTAATGGGTAATTCTTATGCATGTCTTCATTTATCTACAGCTCCTGGTATCCTCCATACTTGAACCTCACTTGAGCTGCTGTGTTATTCTGAAGTTCAATGAAACTTTTTTGTAGAGTAATATCAACTTCAGATGTATCAGCAATGAAGGAATCCACAAACCAGTCTGGCATTGTCATTTGGTGTAGATCAGAGAAGTGAGTATTCATATCATTATGCAACTGCTTCAAATGATCAACATACACTGCTAGGTCATCATCAAGCAGCTTGGTGGATTTATTTTCTAAGGAAGGAAACTGCCTCTCAAGGTTCATTCAGAACAGCTTTAGTTTCCTGTTAAATCTGTTAATTGCCTCCTTGCAAGAAAACAGGGTGGAGTCATTTCCTTGGAGTTCTTTGTTCAGGACATTTAGCTTTTCCAAATTGAAAGACAACTTGGTGAAAGCATACCTTAATTTAAATTTTAAATTACGAGTTTTAAATTTTAAGAAATTGAAAACTAAAAAAAGCCATTTTGCATAGATCAGATGAAAAAATTAAAATCAATAAATATTTACGTTAACAAAATGGCTTAGATTAATTTAATATTTAACTTAATAAATTTAATATTTTATTTTAGATAATAATTATTAATTACAAAGTACTCCATATATATATTTTGTGGGTTCTAAATTTTCTGTGCTCTCTTCTGCATCCCCCCCTTTTTTTAAACTTGGCCTTGTGGCCCCTGAAAATATCTCGAGGCTCCCAAAGAGGGCCATATGGCCTACGATGAGAAACTTTGTCCTAAGGGAACACAGTATATACAAGAATTTATTTTTTAATCAATTATCACAAAGCAAGGTGATAATGTCACTAGGATGCAGAGCGTTGCAGGAGGTGAAAAAGAATGAGAAAGGCTTTAGTGAAGAGAAATGAGGAAAAGGACAATAAAGGAACAGGGTTAAGGAAAACAGAAGCTTGCAATTGATATTGCATCTAAATTTTTAAAGATTGTAGGTGGCAGGAAGGCAAGAAATTGGAAGTGTGTTCCACAGGTGAGAAGTGTGAGAAAAGAAACTATAAGATTAGAAGTGGTAGTTACATCTAGCTAATTCAATCATAAAATGGTGAGACCTAGTTGCCAATATAGTAGCATGTTTAAACTCATATTCAGAATAATTGCCATGAAAATATTTACAGAAAAGACAGAGAATCCACATCATATTGATGAGAAAATAACTGAAGATGCCAGGTCAGGATTGATTACATTACAGACTCTTCTTTGAATCTTGTCAAGAATCTCAAGATATACAGCAGGAGTGCCAGACCAGATATGGAAGTAGTATTCAATGCATGAATGAATTGTAGATTTATAAATGTGCAAAATGGATTCTAACAAGAAATATTTTCTGGAACAAGACAGTTTAACCAACTTTCCTAGCAATAGACAGCAATTGATTCAGTATAGTCACTTCACTTCATGTCAGTAGAAAACATGAACCCAAGAAGTTCAACGTGACCTTCATTACATGATTTGTTAGGAATAATTGGATTAAGTCACATATTCATCCCATGATACCATAGCACTTGAGCTTGTGGAAAAAGCCAGCATGCCAAACTCTGTGGAACATCTTTGGGATATCTAGATCCATGGCTTGAGCTTTGGCATTTTTGTCTAAGACTTGATAGGCAAATTCAATGATGGCTGTTAACACATCAGCAGTAGATCTGGTGAAACAGAAACCATATTGTTTGTCTGAAAGAAGGCCATGTATAGTAATATGTTTAACCAATTTGGTATTGATTAGAGTCTTGAGTACTTGGTCCAGAAGAGGTAAAAATCTAATAGGGTGATAATTTGAGGAGTCAGAAGGTTCCCCAGAGTTCTTAAAAAGAGGAACTACAGAGGAGGCTGTCCAACAAGTTGGAAAGCAAGAAGCAGTGAGGTATTCGTAGATTTTGGAGAAAACATAAGTCAGCTCAGGTGCACATTTCTTTAGGATAACTGCAGGGACACCATCAAATCCACATGCCTTGTGGGGATCTAATTTAGAAATGATATTAGAAACTTGTGATGGGGTTATGCACATATCACTCAGTAGAGTGTCCATTCTAGTGGGGAAATCTTTGATGATCTTTGCCAAGGCCCTCAGGTTTCACTTGCATAAAGCTTTTTTCCACAATTGATCTTAGAAAGTGGTTGTATACAGCTGAGTTTAGATAATTATAAATGGGTTTGGCACCATGCATGATATCCAAATAAAATTCTTGATCTGAAGTCTAATTTAAATATGGAAAAAGTGAAAACTAAATAGTCTTTCCCAGATAAGAACAAGAGATTGATCATATTCAATTTATGTGGCTACTTCAGTACTGAACACTATGATATCACAGGTTTATAACACTTTCATTAAAATCTGCAACTGAAACACTTGTAATGCTTTGAGGTGCTTTTATGGATGAAGATTCGGGTAAAAATATAAGTGTCTGAGTGGTGCCTGTCTGAATATCTGGGATGAGGAGTTCTCATTATGTACAGTTGGGCTAACGTCCTCATCTTTGTCATTATCTCAATGTTTTGCCTATTGTGCCCTCTGGTCTTCTCAAAGTGACTCAGGTAAACTTCAGGGAATTCTGAACTGAACCCTTTACAGTAACAGATTATTCTCATTTGTATAAGAATAATTTACTCTCGTGGATTAAATAAAGGGTTCAGTTTGAAATTCCCTGAAGGTTACCCAGATAAAAAGATTCCTGAAAAAGGCTGGAGGATACAACAATTGAAATGGGATAATAACAACAAAGGTAAGGACATTAGTCTGACTGTAAATAATGTATGAGTAGTATTAATTTTTTAAATGTGGTGAAATGACATTTGAAGACCAGCCAGAATATGGCTGACTTTCAACAAACCAAAATGATAAAAATCAATGAAGATTCTCATTAGACTATTGATGAAGTATCTGAGGTGATTGATTCGTTTTGAAGTTAATGTCAGTAAATGTTTATGCAAGATTTTAAAATGAAATATGTTTCTGTAAAATTTATGCCTTGATTACCCACAAAAGATAAAAAAATCTAACTATGTGAATGTGTACCATGATCTGAAGGAACAAATTCAAAATAATACTGTTGTGACTCAGGACAGGTCACATAATTCCAGTTATCTGGGGTTACCCCCTAATATATTCATATCTCCTCATACCTTAATTCACATTGTTGGTTGAATATGTTCAGATCTAAATGACACTAATCTGACCAAAATGAGTAAAGTTACTAATGAAGTGCAGTGGTAAATTTCCTTTCTTTCCTCAATGTTGTTGTTGCTTAAAGCCATATCACATTGAAACATTGGTTTCTGTATGGCCACTGAAGTTAATCAATGCTGAGCATGGTTAGTATCTAGATGAGTGCCCGCTTGGGAATATTAGGTGCTGTAAGCTTGGATGTGTGTGTAGTGTAATGGATAATGGACCAGAATTGTAAATCAGAGAGCTGAGTTCCAATTCCATCGGGTTTGTCATATTCATATATGTACAAATACACTTGGAAAAGACATGTATCTTGCCCCCCAGGGTATGTGTCTGTGTCATCCGCATGTATAATCTCAAGACAGCCAGATAAATTCCTTAAGGCAATTAAGACTCTGAAGACAAAGACCTGCTTATTGGCAGGTTTATTAAAAGCCAAAAGTAAAACTAGAAATAAATAGACATATAAGACTAGTTAGTCTGAATAATGCAGAAACAAAAGGGTAACAAGAAATATGACCAAAGCAGCTGGAGTCTTGAACATAGAAGTTCATTTGTCTAAATAGGGAAAGGAAAGTAGTGAATACCTTGTTTACATGAACATGTATAAAGTTTGTTACAGAAACAGGTTTCAATGTTGCACTGAGTTCACAGAATGAAAGTTACATTTGGCAACAGTATGTGAATAGTGAACACAGTACAGAAAAGTATTCTTTATAAACATAAAATATGGCACATAAAACAAATGTTCAAATAACATGATAATAAAATAGACCAATGTAGAAAGAAAAGGTACTAAAAGCTACATATCGGTGATGGTAACATTGGAGGTAAAATTAGCAGAATGATAAAAGAATGAACCATGTGCTTGGGGGTCATGCTTTTATTGTGAGGGCTCCAGTGATAACTAAGGACTAACTGGAAATGATAAAAAACAGTGACCAATCTAAAAAGTAGCTGAACTAAAAATGGGACAATGGGAAGTAAAATAATCCAGTTTCTGTACTGTGTTAACAGAACAGCATGAATCCACCTCTTATCCCCCTAGCTATACATTAATTAGTAAGACTTGAATCACTACAACGTTATTATCTCCCCACCCCCACAAAAAATTCTTACAATCTAAAAATATTTCCTGGCTTAAAATAACCTACAAAGAGTTGATAATCTGTAGAAAATGAATCAATATCTTGCATATTTAATTAGTTACTCTTTTCTCTGATGTATTGATGTATTTTTTATGTTCCCAATAGTCAATATTTTAGCTAATAGCACTTAGAGAAGACAATATTGTTGCTTATATATTTCATTGTCTGTTGTAAATGAACTGTTTTCAATTTTGAGATAACATTCTTTTTGTTGAGTTCTGGTCCAAAATGTTTGGGTATTCTAGGGTGGTATTCTATTAGCCTAGTTCACAAACCTCCCTCATCTTTTGAACAGGAGTAGAGGTTTATCCCTGGTTTCCTGTTTAGAATTGGGTTTCTGGTTCCTTCTAAAGTCTTTTCATTTTCTTTCACTCCCAGTAGCCCCTTGTTTCTTAGTGGCATTATTACCTTGCTTGGGGTGAATTGATTAAAAAAAAAGTTTGTTTTATTTAATGTTTTGATTACATTACTATTTTTCTAATTGCTCTGTTAAAGTTGTTTGTAATTATTTTGTGTTTATCTATTTTCACATTTGTTAGTATCATTTGAGTAGTAAATTAATTATATCTCTGTATGTGTTCTTATTCATAATAACAATTCTCCCTCCTTTGTCTGAGGAGGTAATGTAAATTTCTTCATTTTTTACGATACTTCTTTTAAGTATCTCTGTAGTAGAGTTCTTTCATTCTTAGTTCCTGGAGTGGCAGTAATTAATCCTTAGATGAAGCCTTTGATAAATTCTGTGTCATTGTGTTTATTATTTTTAATTATTATGTCTACTAGGTCTCCTTTATAAATCTCAGTTGGAAATTTTAGTCTAAAGTTAAGGTCTTTCAATTTGGTATTGGATAGTTTTATATCTGTTAGATTTTGTATAAGGTCTGGTTGTCCAGTCTATTTTCCATTTGTTATTGTTATATAGGGTGTTGAGTTTATGTTGTAATTTGTCACTTTGGTTATTGTTTATATATTTTATTGTTTGTTGCAAATGAACTATTTTTAATTTTAACATAATATTCTTTTGGTTAAGTTCTGGTCCAAAATGTTTAACTTTTTTAAAAGTTAATTACTCCATTTCTTCCAGTTCCTCAATAGACAATCTTAAAAATCACCTGGACAAATATGGTGTGATGTTCTTAGTATCTTCTGTGTGCAGTGTAAGATAACTTTTTTCCTCGATGCAACAATTTTCAAGAAAGCTTGTAAAATATTTCCAAATAGAATCATGGACTATTCAGGCAAATCCTGTAAATTAAGATATATTACTCTACATACCAACTGTAACTTGAAAAGAAATTATCTAAGCTTAACATAAAATTTATTACAACTACTTCCATAATGAATCTGACCATAATTTTGATTTAAAAAATGTTACTTTTATTAAAAGAGAGAACAATTTACTAAGATGAAAGTACAGTGTAACCTGGATATAAGAGAGTTGTCAGGACTGGATAAGAAGTCTCTTATATCCGGGTTTGATCTATTTTGTTTAGGTAAGTATGGCTCTAATTTGGGACCAGAGAAAATCTCTCTTATATCCGAGTTTCTCTTATATCTGGGTTTTCTTATATCCAGGTCTCTTATATCCGGGTTACACTGTATATAGAAAGTACTTTGATCACTAAATCATCTACAATAAATTTGTGTCCAGGTTCTTACAACATTTTGCATTTCTTGGTACATCTTCTATTATCAAAATGTTGGATACTTAATAATAAAAGTGATGAAAGCAAAAAACAAACGGAAACTGTATGAAACTGGCTAAGCTATATACTTAGATACATCTAAAAAAAATTAATTTAAAAGTTCAAATTTCAGCATTCCAACACTTGCAGTGTTTCATGTCTCTGCATAATTATAACAAATGCTTGCATTTTTATATTGCTCCTCTCTTTCCAACACATAAACATGTCACCCAAAATTTTTTCCATTTTATTCATTTGTCTAACAATAAAAATTTATGTAAAAAAATCTGGAGTTAGGACATTTCCAACCAATGAGGTGTTCAAATGGGACTTTTTTCATATGACTTGTCTCTGTATCTGATTATGGAAACACTATGTTTGACACAGAGAAATAAAAAAAAAAAAGGAATGGACTTGAAAAATTGCTTCAGAAGAGAAGTTCTTCCAAGATTATTTTCAACCAATCACAAGGACGGAATTAAGAACCTGAGAGCATTTTGAAAGAAGAGTTCTGAACTGCTAAGTAATATCGATCCTGAAATATAGCAGTGAATGCTGGACCATCTTGTCACAGATGGAGAAGAGACTTGAGGCAATAGAACTGTGATCCTAATGAAAGGATACTGAGAATACCATGGACTGAACATGTGAGCAATGACGAAGTTTTAGAGAAAATAGAAACAAAAAGGACATCAGAAAGTGACAAGTGAAATTTCTAGGATGTATAATGATGAAAGAGGGCTGAGAAAATTTGACAGGATATGCTGAAGACAGGAGGGACAGAGGAAAGTAGCATATATCCTACCTAATAAGGTTATGCAAATAGTTGGCAGAACAGGAATTAGGAGATATAGCAAAAAGACAAAAAAAGGACCAAATGTTGTGGCTAGCCATGATAACCCACATCCTGAAGGGACACATTACATTGAGCCAATTGAAGCACTTATGAAGGAAGCCACAAGCCAGTATAGTAACTATTCATTGTGATACTCTTCATGAGAGAGCTGTATGGAGATACGTGCAAGTGTGTCCATGTGTGTATTATATGCAAATGGAAGCTGTGAAAATCAGTTGTATGTTGAAAAACCTCTATTTTAGAGTCAAAATTTTGCTAATTTATATGAGCATTTCCAAAACAAATGAAAATTTGAAGGAAAAGTTGTTACCATGGCAAACTTATACAAACTTTTCCTTTGAAATTAGTAAAATATCAATACTAAAAAAAACTTTCCAACATTCAACTGGTTTCCATTTTTAAATATTTTGTTGGCTATATTATTTTACCTTGATCATAAAGAGAAAAAGTTAAAGACAAATAAGGATTGAGTGTAAAGTGAAAAACAAACAATGAAAATATGAGAAATAATTGCAACATTCTACATTTACTCACATATACATGCAGATGGGCACGCAACACACATGGTAAAATAAAATCAATCTTGCACGAATGAAAATTGCAAATGAGAAATATAAACAGTCAATTGGTGATATGACCTGACAAGGGGAGGGTGTGATTTCTAAAGAGTCTGTCTATGAAATTCTAGAATCAGGTAACATGAATCAGCTAATAATTTCCATCTGATGATTGCTAGCCACATGAAACTTAGAGATGTGGAACTATGGTCGAAATGCTGACAATTTCATTATTTGCTTGAGCATCTCTCTCTGTCTCTCTCTGTGTATATATATATATATATATATATATATATACTCGACTCTCTCTTTCGAATTCAACGTATGAGGGTCAAGGAGATCAGTTCCCAGGAAACCGACAACCCAACAACAGCACATGAGATTTGATTATAGTGGTGAAGGTTTCGTGCTGGACCATCCATACTTTTTGAAGGGCCGAATACAGAGAGCTGGTGCACTAAGTGCCACCAGGTCCTCAAACGACCCTCCACAGGTTTTGACTTCAGAGTTGTCCTTCTCCTAGACCAGTTGCCATGCAAGGCTATAGAACCTAGTCTGTACTGCTATTTACCCATAGCTGGAGGGAGAAGAAGAGGATTCACACCTTTCCCAAGGGTATTAGCATGTAAGTGAATGTAATGGATTCGACTGGAATTCAAACTCAGCTCTCTGATTCCTCAATCCAAGCCGCTGTCCATTACTCGACCATGCCTCCTCGTGTATATATATATATATATATATATAAAAGATAAAGAAAAATAATAAATGTTTATTAATATAATATTTCACTTTTATTAAAGTTTCATGAAGCCTTAGAAAAATGATCGATTTTGATCTATATCTGTATTTGATCCCAACTCATATGTGTGTGTGTGTGTGTGTATATCAGTAAGTCCATAGACTAGTGATAAAAAAGCATTTAAAATAACAAATATTTATTTTTCAACATAATCACCTTTCTTTTTCATCCGGTCATGAATTTTAATGTGCGTTGCCATAGAATATTGATCAACAAGTTAGTCCACCTATACCACAACAGCAGTTGTGGGTTTGATTGTCATTGGATACTCAATACTTGTAGCCTTGTTCCTTACTAATCTAAGTTTAGTTAATGTCAATAAGTTAAAATTTGACACCAAATTTTCTTGCTATATCTAAAAGAAAAATTAGTACAGTATATGAGGAACAATGTAAAATAGATTACCCAGATTGTATCAATTTTTTTCCCCAAATATTTAATATTGGGACAATTTTGTATGGAAATGTTAGTCTGTTGTGCAAATGCCAATTAGAAAAATACTATACATCCCAGGTGTATTAGCATTTTGATATCAGGAAGATAAAGCATTGTCAGTTAGGGAAACAGATGATATTTTCAAAAACCTAAGCAAAAGGAATGAATGAACTGGAAGAAGTGCACAGGTGGTGTTCACTTTGATATTTAAATATTGATTTTCAGATTTCAGATCTGTAGCTTCAAAGCAATAGACACTTCAGCATTCATATGCATATTTCTCTCTCTCTCTCTCATATATATATATATATATATATATATATATATATATATATATATATAATCAGTGGAAACTGAGTGGTGACAATCTGTTTTGTGCTTGAACACAATTTTCACGGTTCAACCACGAAACAGACTGTCACCTCAGTATTCACTCTTATATTTATGTACACTCTATTTCAGATATTGATCACTTTTATGCATGAATATAGCTTACCTTAAAACTATTTTTTACTATTAATATATATGTACATATATATATATATATGTTAAAGTGAATGAAATCTATTTTCATTCTTTACAGAATTTTATTTCAAAATTTATTTCAGAAACACACCACATCTCTATCTACAACTCGACTGGATTATTAATAATAATATTATTATTATTTTATATCATTTCATTATCAGTACTATTCAGTTACATCATTTGTTAGAATGGTGGATACATGTCTTGTGATGGTGATAATTTTGAGACATTATTTTAAACTGCTTGGAATATTTGGGAAGTGGAAGTAAATGAAACAATATCTGACCGTACTGCCCCAAACTTCTCAGTGTTGTTAATATTAACATTATATGCATCATATCTGTACAAAAATTATTCAGTTCCACCTTTTGTTTCAGATATCATTCTGGCAGATTCACATCTTGAAATTCTGTCAATTTTGAGAATTATTTCCAAGTGTGTCTCAGAGTCATTTACACTGATCATAGAATTTGTGACATAGAAGAAAATGAAACAATATCTAACCATAGTACCCAAAACTGATAGTGACATCATTTTAAATAAAATTTATTAGTAGACCACCATTAGTTTTGGATCACGATGCTTTAAATTGTAAAGGTGAGGAATACCCATCTAGCAGTACTTGAAATATTTCAGAAGAGTTCAGATCATTGGAAGGTACCATATGAGGAAGTACTGAAAAATTCTCAGTCTGACCAAGAAGAGATTTAAAGAAAATATTATAAAGTTTGGTCAGATTTTGGTAAGTGGATCAAGCTGAGTATGTTTGGGTACTCCTTTGGATGGACAGTGTGAATTAAGCTTCAAAAAATAAAAAGTTGTTATTAGGTTGGTGCAAAAATAATGACGTAATAATGTCGTTTTTTGACGTATTTTTTAACGTCAAAAAACGACATTATTACATCATTATTTTTGCACCAACCTAATAAAAAATAGAAATATTTTTGGCACATTCCATTAAATATATGTTGGTTTCAACATATGAGAATGGTTCCACTTTATTATAATTGAACTGCTAGACAACTGACACAGATAGTTTGATGATAGTGATGAAATGTTTGTTGAATCTGTCACACATTTCAGAACTGATAACTGAAAAATGGTGCAGAGTATTCTATGAAGTTTCCAAACGGTCATCATCAGTTGCAAATTTTGAGGTTTCCTTCTTCTAGATTGGCTGCTACTCAAGGCAAAGAAAGCCCAGTCTGCAGGAAGAAAATGGATTCATACTTTTTCCAAGAGCAAAACAGAATCAACAGCAATTTGAATTTAGCCAATTCCACTTTTTGGATCACTAACCTTTATACTATCTACAATATACACCAAAAACCAAAAATTTGAGACCAGTCTCTGAATTTCATAATTAGTAAGATTCATACTGTCTTTGGTTTAACTCCTACTATGCTAGGATGCTGAAACTATTTAAACCTTTAGTGCATGGCATCTAATATTTTTTAGAGAAGGGTGGTACCTAAAATTTAAAATCCACCAGCTCTCAGATTACTATTTGCCAGCAATGCAGATTAGGCAAAAATAACTAAAATTGTAAGGAAACAATGTAGTAATAGATTAATTTCATTATTACTATTGAATAAATGATAAAACTCTTTGAGAAGAGAAAGTCCCTCTAGTTTAAAATGAACAAATAAATTAGTTTTGAAAAAGGTACACAAATTTTAATTTTTAGGTGATTCTTCAAACTCCAAAAGGCAATACTAAATTTGGTGCATTTTCCAGCCATTTGTCTTTCTGCTGTACACATTTTGAAAAAAATTATGTATGTCCCTCAAGGGTTTTGTCAATCACTATGTGTTAGGAGATAAATTTGGAACTTTATCTTGAATCCTCATTTCTGAGGCAAATTCATGATAATGATGTGTGTTTGTCAAATGACAGACTCTTTTATTGGTATCTTGATGAAAATTGTTTTAAAAATGATGTTATTTCAAATAATATAACAAAGTATATAACACAACATGTTTCTACTCAACAGAGTTACAAAACTAAAATATTAATCAGAAATAACTTCAAAATTTTCTACTAATATAACACTTTTCTAAACTTTGGTTAATTGCTGCCACTGGCCATTAAGTTGCTCACTCTGGTGTAAACCATAGCTCTGCCCATGTTGTGTTGATTGATCCCAGAGCTAGCAAAGATCAGATTGTCATCAGCAATTGTAGTGTTGGTTCGATCCTAGCAATGCTATGACACAAAGGAAATTAAAAAAATATTCTTGCAGATGAATAAAAAGACAGGAATTTCTTCAGGGTCTATTTCTATATAATTTTATATCATTCTTCGTACAATAATATTCGTTCTTGGTACAGAAATATTAACCCTTCCCACTTTGAAGTCTGTTGTAACACTTTGCTTAATTCAGCTAAGTCTGGAACAAGGCTTAAGTTGAAGGTTCTCTCTAGCAGCAAGTCATGTGGGATTTGGCAGAGCAGTTGTCTCTCATCTATAACAACTGTCTTGGTTGCATCAATGTTCTGCTTACATTGATTTCCATCCAAAACTTGTCAGGCCTGGTGACTTTACTTATATACTCTTTAAAGGGATCACAAAGCATGTTTTTTTATTATCACATGACCCATTGGTTGAAAAATGTTAAATATTTATTTTCAAAAGATTAATTTATTAACTGGAAGAATGCACAGATCCTCTGACTCAGAAACTATTTTTTATCATTTGATGATTGACTTTCTTGTTTATTTCTGTCTTCACTACACACATGCACATACATTAGCGGAAGTACCCATTTATGCCACATGTGAGCATGGGGTGAAAAATTGGATCACCATCATTTATAATGACGATAAAACAATTTTTTTGACCTGAAAAGTCATCCAATATAAATTATTATATCATGGTGAAACAAAGTATGACTAAGAAAAAAATATTTTACAATCTTTTTTGTCAAGTAAATAGTATTACTACAATTATTCATGTTTTTTATGGATATATAAGGATATTTTATTTATATTAGTAGTTTAAAAGAATAAAGAAATACAATTATCTTTAGAGAAAAAATTGTTTATTGACATTGATAATTCAAAGCACACAAATATTTCTCTTGTCTGTATATTAAAAATAAATGAGAAATTTGAGTCTTAAAGTAAACAGTTACAAATATCTGTTACTAAGAAAGATATTTCTGTCCACAGATAAATTAGATCCCTCATTTTATCATAAGAACAAAAATAATTTTAAGTCTTCCCTTGGGTCCAATAAGTATTAAATTTGATATTGCTACGTTAAGTTATTTGTGTATAGTGAACAAAGAAAAACCCTTCCAATTATATGGTAATACTCAAAATTTAATAATTAAATTAGCTTGTATGTAACACTTTCAGAGGTATGTCAAAAAGCCACACAAAAATAGGATCACTGTATATAACAAAAGTGAAGGCTATCAGAAGACATGAAAAATAAAACCTAAATTAAGATGAAAAATTTGTGGACACAAAAAAAAATGATGAGGTTGTTATGGTGAAACACCCCTATTCTATAGTTAATAGACTCTCCCACCTAATATAAGTAGGAGTAGTAAGAGGAACGAGGGTCAGTCGATGTCGGACGACAGTAGTTGACAGTCAAATACGAAAGTAGTCAGCAACCAAAATAAGATTATTCTGCGTAATACCTATTATATCAATTTCCTAACGTTTTGTACGTTGAACTATTTTAGAACTGATTTAATACAAATACAAGCCTCCGCTGTGAAATAACTCCACAACAGAGGTATAAAATGATTTTCAATGATTTGAAGTTGGTTTGAGTAAATTAAAAAACATATGAAAATAGATAAATTCAATATTTTGCAATGTACCATAGGCAATTCAAAACTGACAGCTCATTTACACAAATCTATGTCAAGTAACCCTTTTACTCAAAGCAACTTCAGATAAAAAAAAAAACTCCCTCAACTGAAACTACATGTCTGCTTCTCTTGGTTGATATGTTTATGCTTTCTTTTCTTGTGTAAACTGTGATTAATGACATTTACTAAAATGTATGAACTTTTTGTTAGACACATGCACATCACTATGAAAATTTTAAATCAGAATGTTTACACTGAAAAGATACATCTGTAAAATATCAATTTAGATAATATTTTACAGACAAAAACAAAGTAAATAAATTGCAGTTTTAAATTTTACAATTATTGGACTTTTATTTGCTATAATTTCTGTCTGAATTTCTAGGATGAGGAGTTATTATTTACATTCAAACTAATTTCCTCATATTTGTTGTTATCATTACAACATTTCAGCCATCTCAGTTTCTTCATCAATCCAGATAAGCTTCAGAGAATTTTGAACAATCCTTTATTTAATGTGCAGAATAGATACCTCATGTTCTGTTGTCCATGGCAATATTTAAAGATATCGCATGTTATCACATTGTCAGTTATTGCTCACTGTTCCCACTAAGTTTGTATTACCTGGCTGAGAGATTGAACTCACAGTTACTATGCCACAAAATTCATAAACTAATGTTTTATTCCATGAAGCTAATGTCTCATGAGACCATCCTAATCCTAGAACTTGAAACCTTAAAACTTCTTTGTTGATGCTGTTATGCCTGACCACCTTCATCACTGCATTTCTTTTTGTTTTTTACTGCTGCTGATATTGAAGCATTGCTGTCATTTGTCTTTTTTTATTTATTAATGGTTCTCATATGTTATTTATTTCTATTTACTTTATTAATTATGACTATAACATGGAAAGTGGAATATCTTATAGTTGTAAGAAAGAAAATCGTTCTGTCTGAATTTCTGGGATGAGAATTTATCATTATTTATACTATTTACATGCAGACTATTATCCCCATCTTTATTGTTGCAATCATAATGTTTCAGCCACTGTGCCCTCTGGCATTCATCATGTATGTCAATCTAGGTAACCTACAGGGAATTTCAAACTGAAAACTTTATTTAATCAACAGGGGTAGATTATTCTCATTCCACTACCCATGTCTAGGGATATTGTGTCTAGTTCTTATTTATTATTGCTCAATTATTGCTCACCCCATTTCCAGAGTCCAAATATGCTCACCCCATTTCCACAGAGTCCAAATATATATATGTTAGGTTATAAGAACCTGCATAGTAGGCATCACAGAGAAATGAATATGATATGGGGGCTGCTAACAAAAGAGAAATTTTAGTGAGTGCAGTCAAGTATAACAAGCTGTAGCATCACTCATCAGCTGACAGGTTATGTCTACAGCTCCAAGTTCTCTATACAGAATTAGTGGATTAAAATGTTTGTTTTTGAATTTGGTGTCACAGTAACTGTGAGTTCAATCCCTGGTTTGGACTGTTTACTTGGATTCAGTGGTAATGGAGTAAGCAATAAAAATACTAAAATAAGAACTTGACAAGATCTTCCTAGATGTGGGTAGTGGAACAATTCAGTCTACCCTTCTAGGTTAAATAAAGGGTTCAGCTTGAAATCCCTACAGGTTACCTGAATAGACATACACCTGATGAAAATCAGAGGGTGCAACAGATAAAACATTATGATAACAACAACAAAGATGAGGACAATAGTCTGCATGTAAATGAAAAAAAAAATCAAAAAAAAATCTCTCTCTTAATAAATCAAAAAGGCACCAAATTTTTATATCACTTGCTTGTGTTTGTTAATACTTTTGAAGACACACATTAAATATCACATTCAACTGTTGAGTCTTTTCTTAATTTAGTATTGGGTAAGAGCACCCCCATTTTTCGTCATTTCCAGAAGAGTTTGGTCCTGTGATGACCAGCAGTATTTTTTTTATGACAAATACTATCAAACATTCTGTAAAATGGCCAAAACAAATTATCTTCAAAACAAAAATAAAGTTCTAAGATTAAGCATTTATTTCAAAGAGCTGTTTGGAATATTATTTCTTTGTTATCTCCCTTGTTCTGCATGGTGTTATCTGTGTGGTTCCCATTGCTGGGAATGAGCAAAACTGGTCAATATATTAACCACATTTACTTTTGCTCACCATTAATTTCTGAAGAAAAAAAAGAGTGATCTTTTATGGATTGTATACCAGAAGTAGTTTGAAGATAGATCAGTCAAAATAAGAAATTTTCTTGAACTACTCATCTCATTATTTTTGCTGTTATAAGATTCAACTAAAGTTTTAATAACTATAAGACTCAGTTTCAAGGGATCTGGTAACCAATGCAGTATCTTCCTATTACATAGTGTAGGGTCAGAATTAAGCCCTATTGAATGTTGCATGCCAAAAGCAAGTATCAAAGGAGGTAGACCATTTTTTCCTTTACTGTCTTTGTGGGATTCCCACTTTACAAAGGCTTTGCTCCTTATGCTGCTGCAGTGGAAGGACAAATAAATAATCATGTTTACAAAAAAACAAATCATTGGTGGCTCAAGTTGCTGGGAATAAGCCATACCTATCAGTAGATTAGTTATTTCTTTCTGTCCCTCACCAATCTCTGAAGAGATTCTCTTTTTTCCTTATAGCCTATATGCTTGAAGATGGCTTGTAAAATTAATCAAACAAAATGCTGCAGTAATAAAAAAAACAATTTCTAAGTATTTTCATTATATTATTTGACCTTATATTTTCACCTTTATTGTTTTTATCATAATGTTTGGGTTTATATGCTCTTCAGAATTCCTGTTATTTAAAAAGTTTAGCATAATCTGGTAAAAGGGCATATAAAGTTCAAATTTGTGATGCAGTAGTAATGGTCTGCTGCAATAGTTTATTAACCATTACACCAGTGAGAACCACATGTTTCT
Organism: Acanthosepion lycidas; assembly: GCA_963932145.1. Lineage (NCBI taxonomy): Eukaryota > Metazoa > Mollusca > Cephalopoda > Sepiida > Sepiidae > Acanthosepion > Acanthosepion lycidas. Next base: position 84,991,408 of record OZ010584.1, read on the forward strand.
TTTACTTTTTTTTCTTTTCATTCTTCCTTTTGAGGAGAATTATGGTCTGTATTGCATCCTATCATCTTTCCTTTCATTCTAACAAATACTTTTTCACCTTCTCCATACAAACATGACAGGTACAATTCAAAATCTCATGTTCATTTGATAAAATTTTAAGTAAGACTGAATTTGAAAAAATTCTATATATTTACCAATTAAGTCTTTCCATATCATGAGCCAATATATGTTTTTCATTTATTTTTCATATAGAATAATGAGCATATATGTTGAATCGTAATATTGAAGGTTATAACTGCTAAAGATAGCTTCCCTGAGATATGGCTTCTGTTGGATTTTCCATTTGGTTTATTTAAACATTTGCAAATATACATACTGCTTCTTCTTTGATTGGATAGAAAAATAACAGGAAAAAGGCATCAGAGAAATGTTATAAAATCAGGCACAGTTATAGTTTTAATAAAATACGAAATATCTTAAATTACTTAATATATCTTAATAAAAGTCATATTTAATTCATAGTAATGAAATAAGTCGTATTATGTTGGTGATTACAGTCTTATTTAAATTATAATAATTAAAGAAATATTTTAATAAACTAGTTTATTAAAATATTATTTCCCTTAATGGGCACTCCATACTTATAGCCTTGTCATATTCAGCTAAGCTTAATAAATATTAATAATGCATTTAATTTTACATAATGAACAAAAAGGAAATCATAAAAATATCCTCCATAATTTTGACAATCACTAAGTAATATCAATTAGAAATAATCATGAAAATTCCATGGTTTTCCTATTTGAAATTTCTGGTGAATCCTAATTTGTAAGTTAATAACTGAATAATCTCTTTGTAAGTTCTATAACTATAAAATACCTGTGGAAATTGTTGTTTTGTTAAATATGTGAACTTAACAACTTTAACAAAATATTGCAATAATAATCATAAGTATGAATGTGGGTTAATATGGGTAATTTGCTACAACGTGAGTGACATGGTGGATCATAGCCATGAAGGTTAGAACAGACAGAACCAAGGAATATAGGGAACCACTGCCCTAGAATTTCCTCATTGCTCACATGTTCAGTCCATGATATTCTCAGAATCCTTCTGTAAAACCACATTTCTATTGTTTATGTCTTTTCTTCCTCTTTTCTAACAAAATTTTCCTGTGTCTTAATATTTTGCTTAGCTTTTGGAAGGCACCTTTTGCAATTCCAATGCTTCTTTGGATTCTGGTGTCACATTTTCCATCCCTCTGTTAAAACACTTTTTTTTTATACTTGTACGATTTTGGTATTTCTGTTTCATAGTTTGCATTCTTGGGCTGTTTCTTTTGATGACAACCATACATTCTATTTTCCTACAATTGATGCTTAGTCCTCTCTTTTTGCTTTCCTTTTCTACCTTCCGTAGTTGATTGATCGAGTGATTTGGTTTCATGACTTATCAACCCTTTTTGTTGGTTATTTAAAACTGAAACATGTTTTATATTGTAAGAATATTTTTTTTTTTTTGCAAGCGAATATTGCTTTAACAATTTCTTTGAGAATAACAATATTTTTTTTTCCAGATGTAAGTGCTATTATAGCTGGAGGGTAGATGGATTCATACTTGAATATAATGAACCCAATAGGAATTTGAACTCTCCAATTTTTTATTCCACGCTGCTATTCATCACACCACCTGCACATCCACAGGAGTTGCTGTAGTTTTCTTTCTGTAAAATCAAATCCTCATTAGCAAGTAAAAAATATGTTTTTCTTCTGTTTTCTAACAGTGACAAAACTTCCACCTTTAGCTGAGTAAACTAAAATTATAACTCTGGTTTGTTGTCACTTATCTCATAAAGTTGGAGCTGCCAAGCTGATAAATTTGAGAGCAGATTTTTCTAAAACGTAATAGGATGCATCAATACTTTTGGTTCAGTCCAAGATCAAAAGTTTTTATTTTTATTTTTTATGAACAAGCTAAGTTATAATGTTCTGAAAAGAATCAAATCTAAAAGACACCTCTACTCAGGATATTCCATTAAGAAGGTAAGAACCTCATTTTCCATAATGTCTTGTCTGATTTAGTTTGCTTTATTTTTCTTTGCATCTTTTACAATCTCTGTACTTTGTTCTTATTGGCAATTAGGAAATTTGTCTCACAAGTCTTTTTCGTCTTCTCCTCTTCCCTGAAGCCAATTAGAAACATGATGTTTTAAAAGTCTTACCACCCATGAATCTTTCTTTACAGCAAATTTTAGAGCATGCAATGATTGCATAATTATGCCTTCAATCACAGATGCTTTGAAGACAGTGTTATTGCATTTGTTATCATTATTATTGCTGTTATTGCTTGCTACTGCTGCTAATAATAATAATAACTAGAAATACCTGTGAAAATTTCCATGGTTTTCCTATTTGAATTTTCTTTTTTTAAGTTAATGATTGAATAAGCTCATAGAAAGTTCAATGACAATAAAATATCCATAGAAATTCCCCACTTGCATCTTTTATTAAACTGAACAAATTTAACAAAATATTATATTAACAATCATAAATATGAATGATAGTTGTTATTTTAAGTAATAAAGAGGTACAAATGAAAAGATTTGAAAATTTACGTTAAATGCTTCTATCTTCCCTCCTTTCTTTCTTTCATTTTCTCACTGAAACCAAGTAGTGTCACAGATAAGTTTTTTCTGTCTTTCCATTCAACCAAAACAGAATGGTCCATTATTTATGAGGCATTGGCAAGAGATGTTAAACCTTCCTTCCTTTCTTTCATTTTCTCACTGTGACCAAGTAACGTCACTGATATGTCTTTTCTGCTTTCCCACATGATCTAAAAGAAATATTCTATTATTTATGAGATATTGGTAAGGCATAATGGTCATTCTAAGTAAGGGAGGGGACAAACAGAATTATAATATGATATTAATACTAATACTGCTGTTGTATGTAAATAAACTTTGATGCAAAAAGGTAAATGTAGTGAATTTTGATTACTTCCCATTGTCATAATTCAGTCAGTCATGTGCCATGCATGAATACACACTTAGGCGATCATGTATCTTTTGATACATGACTGACGAGGCAGATTTTTTTCCCCTGCAGTAGGTTGCTATTTCTTTCTGCAGTAGACCAGTTGCCATCCATGGCTACAGAACCTAGTCTGTCCTGCTATTTACCCATAGCTGGGAGGGAGAAGAAGAGGATTCATACCTTTCTCATGTAAGTAATGGATTCGACTGGAATTCAAACTCAGCTCTCCGATTCCTCAGTCGAAGCCACAATCCATTACTCTACCATGCCTCTTTTGTCATAATTACTGAAGTGTAATATAAAGGTATCAGTAATTAAAAATTAAGCTAAAAATTTGCCAAGGCTTTTCTGTGAAAACTCACTTATCCAAAGAAGCTTTTAATCTTGAAATATTCCCTTCATTTTTATATTTTCTTCAATTTTTATGAAATTATATTCAAATGAAGCAAGAAACCAAAAACATGCACTATTTAGCACAGTTAATTATATATTAAACTCAATATTAGTAAGTTCAAATTTAAAACATTACTAATTGCCACTGAGTACTAATCACTTCTTTACAATGAGTTACTGAGAGATAGGTATTTACTAAACACAGCTTAGTTTAGAACAAGGTCATAAGAATGGAGTGAGAATACCTGTCTGCCTTGAAAATCAGCATACAAAATCCTTTTTTATATTTACTAAACTTAACTTAAACTATTACAAGGTTAAAGTAGTGGGGAAATACAGGTTAGGATGGATTGATTGATTTGTTTTTTACGGCTTTCAGTCCTTAGTGGGTTATTTAAAGCCAAAACATATTGTGGACTGTAGGAATAATTCTTTCTTGCAAGTGAATATTGCATTAACAATTATTTGATAATAACAGTGATGTTTCCTGATACAATTCCTACTATTTACCCCATAGCTGTGGGGATGAGCTGGATTCAGACCTTTTCCAAGGATATTTGCACGTGAGTGAATGTCATGAAACTGACTGGAATTCAAATTCAGCACTCTGTTTTTTCATTCTGAGCTGCTATCCATTACATCATGTGCACATCCGCTGAAGTTTAAGAAGATTGTGTTACAACAATCTGATAAATGGAGAGGGTCTTCCTTGAAAATCAGTATATGAAATCCTAGTTTTTGAATTTTACTCAACTTGGCTTAATCAAGCATAAGGTTAAATAGAGTGGATGAGAAATGCAGGTTAGAAAAATTGTGTTGCACCAATCTTCTAAGTGGGAATGATCTGTCTGCTTGTCTTGAAAATATCCATAAATTTGGGGAGAGAATGTTTTTAGCAATCATCCCTCTAGATTGAAATCAACACTCAACTTTATACATCTCTTCACCAGAGTAATTATAATTCTTTTTTTATTTCTTTGTTTTTTTTGTATCTGAAAAGAAATCACTTTTAAACTTCCATCTTCTGGTAAAAAAGTGATGAGATTTCAGAATCTTCCAGCAAAAACTGTTAAAGTCTAGAGTTGCTATTTGTTGGTTTGAAATGATTTATTCATATAAATTTACTTTCATAATCACCTCTAAATTACTGAAATTACAGAATGGGGTAACAACATAAATTATTGTCAATAGAGAATGGGTTAACAGTGTGATTGTACATTTTAACAATTTTAGTGACCTGGGAAAGGAAGTTGCAGCAATCAGTTTAGTCAGTATCCCCTTACAAAACACATACACTTACCTACATATATTTATATAGGTCAAGAGGAAAGAAAGAAAATGCAATAAATGGTTTCATAAAAAATAAAACCAAAGATGTCTGTGCAACCAACAACAGACCAATCCATTAAAGAAAAAAAATCTAAACATCAAATGTTCTCCAAAAATGAAAAATACAAAAATTGGGAAGTGTTTTGATTTAAATATGAAACTAACAATGAAACATTTCTTTTCAGTAGGAAAGCAAAATTTTTATCTCTTTGGACATGCAGCAATTATAAAAAAGGCAAAAACTTTAGGTAATTTTGAACATGGGAATAAGATGTCTGGGAAGCAGAGAGGAAAGAAAAAATATATAATGGAATTATATCTAATAAAAATATAATTTTAAGGTATGCTATTGATATGTCCCGGAAGGGGATATATTTGTTTGAAGTAGCAAAGTGGTTGTTTTCTACTGTAACCGGGTAAGACAATCTAGCAGGTAACCGTAATGGACTGGTCCTCGTCGTAGTGGTAGGCAATAGGTGTAGTCCATGTAACTCCACATCAGTCTGTATTTATGGCTGACACCAGCCAATCATATTGCTGTGAGGGGGAATCCAGGTGTATGCATATTCATTACATCACCTCCCCCTGAGCTAAATTTTCCCGTGAAATTTAGCTTCAATATTTTCTCTTTTTAGGGTATAGACTTAATCGATTGATTTTTTTCCTAAGTCTTTTTTGCCTCAATCCTCCTTGCAGTGGCAACTTTTGGCACACTGGTACCTCTGGCCTTGAAGTTGGGGATACCTCCATTGGCAAATGTTGACTTACTGGCACGGAAATATCAAATGCATCATACAGGATTTCCATTGGAATCGCTTCAGTATTTTCCATGACCTCTGTAGTGTGTCTGGGTCTCAATTGATTCCAATGTCTTTTGCACCAAAAGTTTTCCCCTTTTATGTCATATATGACCTGTCCTTCTTCCCAATACATTTTTCCAGCCCTAAAGTTCTTGAAAAAAACTTTGTCACCTGGCTTATATGCTTTAGTCATCTGGTTTTCTTTTTTAGCAGTTTTCTTCACCGGACTAGGCAACAGCCTGTCAAACACAGAGCATATTTTTCTCGCAAACATTAACTCTACTGGTGATAATCCTGACGTCATATTTGGGTTTGGTGTGATTCTATATACTGCCAAAAATTTCTGAATACTTCTTTCATTTGTGTCCATGCCTTGGTTTTTCTTTAACGTTCATTTAAAGGTGTCCACAAATTTTTACGCCTGTCCATTCGATCTTGGATGATATATTAGCGTTGTCACATGATCAATGGACAATGATATACAGAATTCCTTGAATTCTCTTCCTGTAAATTGCATTCTGTTGTCACTGACTAAAGTTTTAGAGAGTCCAAAATGACTAAAAATTTTATGAAGTATTTGTTGCAGTTGGATCTCTGCACTTAACAATTTTTGGCTACTTAGTGAAACTGTCCACAATGATTAGGTAATAAGATCCATTTATCGGCCCTGCATAATCGATATGCAATTGAGTCCATGTGACGTATGTCTTTGGTCATGGTTGAATCTTTACCAGTGGATCCCTTGCTGCCAGTTGACATCCTCTGCACTGTTTCACCAAATTTTCTATGTCTTGGTCCATCCTTGGCCTATAATTATAGCCTCTCATTAGAGATTTCATTCTCAAAATCCCCGGATGGCCAGTGTGAAATTCTTTCATAATTTTCTTTTGCAGAGTAACCGGTATTACAACTCTATCTGCGTATAGTAATACCTGTTCGCAGATTGAAACCAGGCTTGCTTTTTCATTTTTTTTAATGAAATCATTGTTCACCACTGCTTTTTCACATCTTCTAGCATAACTGGTAGTTCTCTAATAGTGTTGCATAACAGACCCGACAATTCACTTTCATCTCTTAGTGCCGCTATTACTGTTTATTCCAGTGGTTCCGTATATTTAAGTATCAATCTTGATAACCCATCAGCATAACCTAGCTTCTTTGAAGGCACTTATTCTATTTTGAAATTATAATTCAATAGAACTACACCCCAACACTTTAGTCGATTTGCCATGTGAGTTGGTATACCTTTTTTTGAACCAAATATTGTTAACAGCGATTTGCAGAATAAATTAACAGCGTTTGCAGAATAAATTCTCTTCCATACAGAAACCTGTGAAATGTTTTTACAGCATAAATTATTGCTAAACTCTCTTTTTCGATTTGAGTGTAACTTTGTTCCGCAGGCAGTAATGTTCTCGAGGAATGTGCTATTGGCTTTGTAGATCCATCCTCGAATTTATGAAGCAATACCGCACCTAGTCCCCCATTACTGGCATCTGCTGCTACAATGATTTTCCTTTTTGGGTTGAACTGCGCTAACGATAGGTCTGCTAATAGACAGCTTTTTATTTTTTAAAAGCCTGTTCACATTCTTTCAACCATATCCAGTTTGCGCCCTTTTTCACTAAATTATTTAAAGGAGCACTCATATCATACATTTTTGGGATATAAATGCTATAGTAACTTACTAATCCTGAGAAGGCCTGGAGTTTAGCTACATTATCAGGTGCTGGCATATTCTTTATAGCCTCAGCCCTTTCTGGATCCGGTTTTCTTCCTTTACTGTCAATGATCTGCCTTGAATATTTTATCTTCTTTAAGAAGAACTCACATTTTTCAGCACTCAGCTTGAACCCGTGTTCCTCAATTCTCCTAAATACCACTCTAATATGCGTTTTATGTTGGGCCTCGTTTTCACTTTTAATCAAAATATCATCTAAATATGCAATTGCATACTCCATACCTGTTTCCATTATTTGCTGGAATAGGCTTGGAGCTAACTTCAATCCAAAGGAAGACGATTTAGCTTAAAAATCCCTTTAAGCATGTTTATTGTCAGGTAGTTCAAATGTTCTTCACTGACTTTAACCTGAAGGTAATCCTCCGACAAGTCCAACTTTGAAAACCCTCTACCTCCATTTAATTTAGTGAATATATCCTCCGGAGACAGTAGACGGTATGCATGATCTTTCACACAATCATTTAAGCCTGTTGAAAAGTCAGCACACACTGATTTTTCGGTTTTTCTTTTTTATATATACGGTTGGAGACACCCAATCTGAGTAATCAACTTTTGAAATTATGCCAATTTTTTCCAACCTTTCTAATTCCTCATAAAGATTGGTTTAACATTTTCTTTCAATTCAAAGTTGACTTCTGTTTTTGTGCACAGACCTAGCCCTTCTGAAAAGACGTGAGGGAATTTGCCTTTCAAATCTGTAATAAATCTTTCTGTTTGCTTCATCTTATAGTTCTTTATAATGTTAACTTTGTTAGAGAAAGAATTTACCGGTAATTCCCATAAATTAAACAATACAATCCAGTCTAAACCAAAGAGGTTTACTGAACCAGGGAGCACATACACTTTTGATTTGTGAATTTTTCCCATGAATGCAATGTTACATTTTAATTTACCTCTAAACTTAAGTCTTTTTCCTGACACTCCCCTGGCAATTTTCTCTGTTTTAGTCAACGGCAGGTAACCGATGTTTTCCATGTTTGCATGTTTATTACCGAGATATCACTTCCTGAATCAAGTAATAATTTTATGGACTGCCCATTTATTTTTACATTGAGATATTTTCTTCTTTCACCCTCCTCAATTTCGTTTTTAGACAAAACTATGTTCACCTTTGTTTGTGACTTTGCTTTTACTTTTCTCTGTTTTGCCCGACAGTGGTAACTTCTATGGCCTACACGCCCACAATTAAAACATATCCCTAAAGAAACAATCCTTCTTTATCTGCTGTCCCCCACACAAACTGCATATAATTTTTCTTTCTTTATTTTGTATCCACTTCTGTTGTCTTACAGTTTGTACTCACGAAATGCTCTTCTCCTCAATCCAAGTATTATCTTTTTTTATGTTTATAAGTCGCTGACATTTTTCCGTTATTTTTTTAGTGTAATCTTCATATCCTGTTCCATGATAGTGAGGATTCTTGATCTAATTTCTTTGTCCTTCGGTGTCTTAGATCCTGCACAAAAATTAGATACGTGAACATGTCGCTTGACAATTCCTTTAATTTAAATGCCTCACACTGTGCGTTAACCATATCTACATACATGACAATATCATCATCATCTTGTTTTACTACTATCTCTTTCATCGAAAATTTTTGACAAAATTTCTATTGTTTTGCTGAATGTAATTTGTTCTGGCTTCTTTGGGAGGATTAAATTTGCGTATTTTGTATTTTCTTCTGTTCCCAACTTCTGCAACAATAGAGTGATCTTTTCCTTGTCGGACCATTGTTTGCATCTTTTCATAAATATTGTTTCAAACCTATGAAAATAAGCTGGAAACATTGAACCACTGTCAGAGTTGTATTTAAATTCAGAGAGTGAATTTGAAATTCCTTCAGCAGAAAAAAATCTAGAACCCGGTTCCTTTGTTGTCCTACATAATGCATCTTCCCAAAGTGATTTATTGTCTTTTGCCTGTTGTTTGAATAACTTTTCAAACCTTTCTTATTGCTGAATAAATTGTTGTTGTTGTTGTTGGAATTGTTGCTGTAAAGTGACTTGTAGCACTTTAGTTAATTCCACAATTTGTTCCATTCTGCCAACGTATCCACAAGAAAAAATTTTGTCCAATTTATGTAGACAATAAAATTTTCTAAGTCCAAACAAGAGTGGGGGTAATTGCTTACTTTCTGTAAGCATTGCACAAGTTTTTCCTTTTCTAATGTTCCTCGTTAATAAACGTTAAAACAAAAATGTGTGAAAAATTACTTACTTTCTGTAATCATCAAACAAGTCTTTCTAACGTACTTCGTTAGTAAGTGTTGTCAACTGTATATTTTTTTCTTTTGTTTTAACTTGTGAGGTCGTTTCAAATCTCGTTGCCAACTGATATGTCCCGGAAAGGGATATATTTGTTCGAAGTAGCAAAGTGGTTGTTGACTACTGTAACTGGGTAGGACAATCTAGCAGGTAACCATAATGGACTGGTCCTCGTCATAGGCGTAGGCAATAGGTGTAGTCCATGTACCTCCACATCAGTATGTATTTATGGCTGACACCAGCCAATCATATTACTGTGAGGGGGAACCCAGGTGTATGCATATTCATTACATCAGCTATATTTATTAGTTAAAGACCTCAATATCAGGGACAGAGTGTATGTAAATATAAAAATGGATATTGATGTCAACACCCAGTGGTGACAGTCTGTTTCATGCTTAAATGCAATCTCCACACTCTCTCTCTCTCTCTCTCTATATATATATATATATATATATATATAAAATTCTGTGTGCTGAAAAGTCCTTGGCCCAATCCACTTTCTAAAATATGAGAAATTGACTAATTTTAAAAATTTATTTTAATCCTTTCTTGTTAATATTGATAGCTTTTCAGCATCCTATTGTGTGTGGGAGGGGCAGATAGAGAGGGTAGAGAGAAACTCTAAAGAAAATTTTGATATTGATGCATATATTAAATTCCATTGTAAATGTAAATACCATATATAAATGTATATACATACACATATACAGAGAGAGAATAAGAATATATATATATTATATATATAAATTAAATAATTAAGAAAGAGACAACCTTAAGGTTCCATGGCTATAATTTATTTCCTCAGAAAATATATTTTTCCTTGTTCATCAGGTCACATCTCTAGTTACAAAAGAATTAAATTTCTTTTATTTTTAATACAAGTTTTTGAAGGATAGTTTTAGATTGGTATAAGGTAACAGAGTTGGGGGGGATTATATCAATCTAAAACTATCCCTTCACTATTTAAAACTATTTCAGTCACTTCAAAGCTTTATCAGAGCTCACAACCTTTCCATGTCTCACTACAATGTGGATGCTAGTTCTCTTTTAAAATTTTTCAAACCATCCTCAGCTTGCCTTAAATATATTTTCATCTTCAGAAGACATGCTTGATAATTTTTGGATAAGATCCATGTACAGTGCCCTTGCCTTTGCATATGTAATATCTTCAGAATCACCTCAGAGTTAACTTTCATTCATCCACATCAACAACAGCTTCTCAACATATTCTAGGGCTTTTGGACGATACTTGTTAATTATGCTAACTCTCTTGACTATATCAAGCTTTTTTATTTCTATCTTGTTCTTTAGAATAGTGCAAATTGTTGATACTGAATGTCTGTATAGATTGGCAAGGTCAGAAACACGGGTACCTTCTTTGTGCTTCTGAATTATCTCCTTCATCATTTGTACAGATATTTTTCCCTCTTCTTAGTAGAAACCAGCTTCTTGGGTGACATCGTAGGCTACAAAAAATTATCAAAAAATTACCCATTAAAATTTAAAATTTATTGTATATGGAAAGTAATATGTGCAGTACAGTAACTGTATGGAAAAATGTAAATGTAAACTGCAGTGATAAAATGCACCATACAAATCAACCTGAACTGGATGCATAGTTTATTTTACTGTGTAGTTTATGTGTTTTATACATTTTATTTTATTCTAATTAAACTTTATAAATTTAAAATTTTTTTCTGCTGTGCTGTATTGATATCAATTTAAAATTCAATGACTATAGACTGTATATTAGACTAAAACATACTTTACATTACAGAGATTAAATGAAACGGACTCAGCATTGTCAAATTTTACCTACTTTTAATTCAATAAATTTTAATAAGATTTACATGTTACTGTACTGTACAGTGATGTACATATACTGTTTTTATTACATACATTTTTGCACATTATTATTTTTTTTTACACTTAGACTAATATAATCACAAATATGCATACACTACAAATGTTTATTCTCTGAGGTAATAAAGAGGACTGAGCAGAATGATGCAATGCTCATAGCATCACACTACATCTAGTGTGATGGAACTGTATAGAAATATCTACTGTATAATAATATAATACAGTACTGTATATAAAATATAATATAATAATGTACACTGTATGTATAACATAAAAATATACGAATAAAAATACAGTATAAAATATATTTAGTAGAATACAGTACAGTATAAAAATACAGTATAAAAAAGTATAGCATTACTGTATAATACTACAATATTATAATATTATATATAAAATATATAATAATATAATATATAAAACAAAAAATATAAATACAGTATATTTCAGTAAGATTAAATAGTATTTACAGTACATTTATATCAAATATCTAGTGTGAAATGCAGTGGCAGGAAGCCCATTCTTAATTTCGTCAAAATTAATCCCTAAGTGGAAATGAATTTTCTGATAAATTTTTGCTCGTATGGCAAGGTGTTTGTAAGTTCCACTGTATATAAAAAAAAATATGACTTCATCAGACTAAAATAATATTTTTGTTGATGGAATTATATGTGTAAGAGAGGAGATATAAAAATTCAAGCATTAGTTATAATTATGCCCTGACAGAAAATGCTGAAGATCTTGGAATGCTAAAATTTTAAATTAAAATTTTTTGTTTTTCAGAAGTGTCTGGGCATTTCATTCAGCTTCCTTATGCCTTTGTTTTTATCATTATATATAATTATTTTATTCTGTTCTAGTCTTATAATTTGTTATTTTCTTTTTATTGCTAAGTTTTTCTTCTTGTTTATTTTTTTATTATTATTATCCACAATTATTTTATTCTATTTTAGTTTTATAATTTATTTTTTTATTGCTAATTTTTTGTCTTTTTATGATAATTATATATAATAATAACAATAATTTTATTCTATTCTAGTTTTATAATTTGTTATTATCTTTTGTTTACTAATTATATCTTCTTTTTTATTATCATTATTATATATAAAAACTGTGACAGAAAGCAGAAGACTCGCTGAAATAAATTTCATTCTACAATCAAATAATATCGAACAGACATGGCTCTCAGCATTTCTTTCTTGTAAGATGAATTTTTCTTTAAAAAAAAAGTAAAAGGCAGAGAGAACGATGAAAGAAATAGTTTAAAAGAAAGAAAGGAAGAATTCTAGTGATTACATCTAAGAAAAGTGTGCAAAAATAATCTGTTGATATCATCTATGATGTACAAAGTAATAACTGCAAAAACATGTTAAGATGGGCTATGTTATTTAGTTTTTTAACAAAGTTTTCACCCAATACAAGGCCCATGAGCCACTCAAGGTGAAGGGTTACTGATTGAAGTTGTTGCACATAAGAGGAAGTGCAGTTTAAGTGGATATGTAGGAAAGATAGGCTTAAAGAGGTTATGATTGTAGTGATCAAGGATGCATCCTCCCAAGAGTATGTTCTACAAAGCAGTGGTTCTTGAGAAGAAGCTGTTTGGATGGAACTTCTTTCTTACTAATGGAATATGAAGGTAATAGTTGTGATTCATTAAAGTGTAAATGGCATGGTCAGTCTTAACTGTGAAGGTAAAGAAAAAGCTTTTTATTTTTACTAATTGTTCACCCGGCACAAGGCCCATGAGCCACTTAAGGTAAAAGACTACTGACTGAAGTTGTTGCACATCAGAGGAAGTGCAGTTTAAGTGGATATGTAGGAAAGATAGGCTTAAAGTGGTTATGGTTGTAGTGATCAAGGATGCATCCTCCCAAGAGTATGTTCTACAAAGCAGTGGTGTTTGGGAAATGTATTGCTGGTAAGGGTTTTTTCAAAAATGTATTGCTGGTAATAATTTTTTTTTTTTTTTACAGAGTATTTCTGGTATTAAAACTTATTTTTACACTTTCATAGTGTTTTGACCCCAGTTTGGGTGTTAACTATTTGACCATAGCTGGAACTCTAACGGGTGCTACCACCCCAGGTCAGGGTGGACCTGGGAACACCAGCAATTAAGAAGTGGTTCCACACTCCTCAAAACCTCCTGATCAGAGGCCTTGCTGTTGGACATAGTTCATCATCTTACTAAGAATGCAGATGTAGTTTATTGTCATACCCAGGACAGCTGCATTTTTACTCTGATCTGGCTCTTATAAAGATAGAGCATAGTAGGCAGAGTCAGGTACTTACTGGTGCGGTACAAGGAACCAACCATTTTTCCAATATCTTTCATGATGATTCATTCCCTCAGTTCAGACCTTTACAGTCAAGACACACCTTATCATATACACAGGATCAAATCATCCTCATTCCCTTCATATTCCATCAGTAAGAAGTAAGTTCCACTTTTTCCTTTGTGGAAAAGACTCCTGAGAAGATATTTCCCTGATCACTACAATCTTAACCTCTTCAAGCCTAGGGTAAAATTTTATCTATTCTACTTATCCTCGTAATCTGCACTTACATCCTCCTCCTAATTCTATGTAACAACCTCAGTAACCCTCAACTTTGAGTGGCTCTTGAGCCTTGTATTGGGTGAACATTTAGTAAACAAAAATAAAAAAAAACATCTGGTATCAGTTATTTTTTCTTTTAATGAAAAATAGGTTTTGAATTCAAACACTTTTTTAAATGATATCTGTATAAATAAGAAAGGAAAAAACAACATCTTAAAATCTTGTCCCTAATATCAAGAAGCTGTAGTACATATTCTTCTTCTACATGACGTGTCCATTCATGAAATAGTTGATCATAGTTCTCTACAATTTTCTATCATGAGTGGCTCTGAGCAGTTTTTCTCCCTTTGCAAAGCCCTTGTCCCTTTCTGTCATCCATTCACACAAGCTCATCAGGTAAGTAGCTTGTTGTCTTCTATCTCTCTTTCCCTCAATATGCCTTGTGAGTGCTAAGTTTTTCAAGCCCTTCTTCCTCATTATGTGCCCAAAGAATTTCAGCTGTCTTTTCAGATTTCTGAGTAGAAGTGTTCTTTCTGGTGCCATTATCTTTAAGATTTCCTTTTTGCTTACTCACTCAGTCCATGGAATTTTCAGTCTCCACATTTCTGTTGCCTCTAGTTTTCTTCTCATCTTGTTAAAATCTCTATTTTTTTTTTTTAATCGCCATATCCCTTCAGGGTTTAGTATCTCAGACAGTTTTCTTTTCCTTATTATCTGTGAAATGCCAAAATTTTTTGGAAAGATAGTGGTGTGGTTTCCTGTTGCCTATTCTCAGTTTGAAGTTTTCCTCCTCTTAGAATGGTTGCCACCCTTCTATTTAAACCATAGATGGAGGGAGAAGAAATGCTTTCATGCTTTTCTGAGATTGCAGCAGTCTTTTCCGATTTTGACGATGTATTCTTTCTGATGCCATTTTCTTTAAGATATACTTGTTGCTTACTTGCTCCATTTTTCAATATCCTTAAGGAATTTAAAAAAGAGTTTCAAATATTTAACTGTAAACTGCATATTTACTAAACTACATAATATTTTAAAAACAGATAAAAAACCGGCTACTAACATTGATTATAAAAGATAACATAAAAATCCAAACACACGTTACGATAGTTGAAAGCTACCTTCAAAAACTAAGCAAAGTTATAAAAAACACGAAAATTTTGTTAGAAACAAAGAATATAAAGTACTGAACTGTTATGTAATATCAGTCCTCCTATATGATAGTGAATTCTGGACAATCTCAAAGATGAAGAAGAGACTTAAAGCAACAGAAATGTGGTTCTACTGAAAATACCAATGACTGAGCACATGAGCAACAACAAAGTTTTGGAGAAAATAGAAACAAAAAGAACACATACTTAGAATCAGAAAGATACAACTGAAATATCTAGGACACATAATGAGGAAAGGGTGTTTGTAAAATTTGACACTCACAGACAAGAGGGACAAAGAAAAGCAATGCATAACTTACAAAATGAGCTTGTTTGTAGAACAAAGATTGGAAGAGATTGCAAAAAGATAAATTTTACTGAAAGCTACAAAGGTTAGGAAGTTATGGATAACGATGATTGCCCACACCCTGAAGGGATACAGCATATAAAAGAAGGAGATTACATGGCTGTTTTATTTTTCTTAGATGTTAATATTTTACAATGTTTTTTATTTTTATTTTTTATCTCTATCTAATCATTTTTTATTTGGTTTGTTCTCTTTTTTGCGGGCAGGTTACTGATTGTCCAAATACTCACTCATTCACACAATTTCCTGTTAACCCTCCTGGCATGCCCAGTACAAGACACTAATCAAGATTACTTGGGATTGAAGAGAGACGTAGATTCCTACCTTTTCCAAGAGTATTAGTGCAAGTTAAACACAAGCAACTGAAATTCAGACTCAGTTTGATGATTCAATATTTTTATGCTGATAATCAATAAGTCCCCTCTATGACAGGCCCCAAATAACAAACAGATCTCCAAGCCCCACTTTACCATATCAGTAATCATGATAAATTGAATAAACTTTGATCTATAGCTGTTTAATAAAAAATAAAACAAAATGTAAGGTGGTATGAGCAAAAACAATGAAAACGTTATCAGCAAATAAATGAAGCTGGCATCAGCAAAAAAAAAAAAATGAAGATGCCATCAGCGAAAAACAGTGATGTCATTATCAATAAAAACCAATAAAATCAGTATCAGCAAAACTGGATACATCCTCAGTAATGCAGTTAGCTAAATTCAAGAATTTTGCTACTTCTTTTGAAAGTCATGAGATGTAAAAATAGATACAAAAGTATATTCAACTCAGTCGTCTACTGACAAGAAAAAGAAAACTGACACTGTGAGACACTCCTTTTCTGACACATCCTTGTTTTTATGTCCTTCATCCCCCACCAACTGAAATAAATATCCACCCTAAATGAAACAAAATCTCAGAGACAGTAATTTTTTTCATCTTCTACAACAGTAAAAACAACATCCTAATGATCAAAAGCAACCAATCACTGTGAGAAATTCTAAGTATTAAACTTGAAAGTGAAAAGCTAAAAGCAAAAAGATTTAGAATATAAGTCTTTTGAGTCTAAGAGAGTTTAAAGAGGCAGTGAGGACAAAGGAGGTGGTGATGGAGTGATTATGAAGACAGGAGTGGTAGGGGTTAGGGTTAGAACTAAGTAATAATTTTTACTTTTTAAAATATATATATATATATATATATAAATATAATTGACAACATCTGAGTGATTTACATTAACATCTCTGCAATACAAAGAATAAAATTAGTGTAAGAGTTACATGCAAACACATTTCTTTACTTAATTTTTTTTTTCTAAATCTGAATGTTTGTATCACTCTGATGTTATCTGAACAGGACACCACATACCATCCAGATGACACAGCCAACATCTGCAGGAACTGATGCTCTAAGTTTGTAGATGTAACTATACTGCCATGGATGTTATTTTTTTTTAATTTTAAATATATACCATTTTTTTAAAATCATTTCACCCCAGGCAAGGTAATAAAGCCACTAAGACATAAAGGGTTACTGAATGTGAAAGAATATAGTTGGCTGGAAAGCAAGAAAGAAGTGTGACAAAACAAACTGTTAGCATAGAACTAACTGTTAAATCTAGCCATTTCAACTATAAAATGGTGAGACCGTGTTGCCAATCTAGTTGTGCACTTAAATTCATAAAGTCTAGGTACCATAGAGGAAAGTTCCTCAGAAAAATTACCATGAAAGCATTAATAGAAAAGGTACAGAGACACTAGATCATGGCAATGGCAAATTGACTGAAGCCGCCAAAATACCTGGTCATGACCAATAACAATAGTGATTGTCCTTTGGATTTTATAAAGAATCTCAAAATATATAGAAGCACCAGATCATATGTAGCAGCAATATTTGAAGCATGGATGAATGGTAGACTTACAAATATGTAAGAGAGATTTTGGAGAGAAAAATTGTCTAGTGAAACAACTTTCCTAGCAGCAGACCTGTATGAGAAGGGAACACTAGGGATGGGGTCTAGCAGTGGGTGTATATATATATATATATGTGTGTGTGTGTGTGTGTGTGTGCGTACATTATTTACATTATTCAAACTATTGTCCTCATCTTTGTCGCCATATTTATTACAACATTTCAGCTGTTGTACGCTCCGGCCTCCTTCAGAACTTAAATGTGCCATGTGTCTTTGAGGACATCTCTGTATGAATTTCTGGGTATTATAAACCTAATGTCTTCAGCAACCATTTTTACCAGTGCTCATATGGCACAGTGGATAAAGGCGTTGGTTAGATCCAGTGACGGGACCCAAAGAGTGTGAGTTCAATACTTGGTTAAGGCAGTGGAGAACTTTCAGAGGGAAATTAACAGGAGATGATAACTGATAACTGACATCTATTAAACATGGCACGTGGTACTAGAACAGTCTACCCCAGTGAGCAAAATAAAGGGTTAAGTTCAACATTCCAACCACCTGACGAAGGCCAGAGCGTACAACGGCCGAAACATTGTAATAAATATGGTGACAAAGATGAGGACAATAGTCTGAATAATGCAAATAATGCACATAATACCACATCTCAGAAATATAGACATATGATGTATGTGTATGTGTGTGGTAATGGTAATATTAGCTGTTTCACTACAAGGAAACATTTGACATACATTGATTATGCAGACAGTACTGCTTTCAGTTGAAATTTATAAAAACTTTTTGTTAAAACAATCTTTCATAAAAGTCCAGTAGCTGTTATTGCACTTTCCAATACTGATGGGTGTTTACTAGTTAACCTTTTATTTGAAGTAGCATGGAATGTCTCTGCTGCCTGTGTACTTTTCACAACTCTCTTGATTCTATGAGATTGCCAAGAAATAAGAACATAACTATCATTGTCATCCACAATAAAGACAATGTATCCTGCTTGAGATCCTCCATTGTTAAATCCAGCAAATCCTGCATCACTATATGTTACCAGTTTCATTATTGCAAGATTGCCTAAGTTAGGTATCAACAGTTTGGAGGAGATTTTCTTAGTTTTTCTAGCTGATTTATTTACTAGTGAAATACTCTACACCTTTCTCTGTTTTAAAGATGATGTCACATCACTTATATCATAACTTCAATCAGGCCATGTTTGTATAGCTAGCCAATTTAGCTTTCCTATTAAGCTTCTACATAATTTGAGTTCATCATTTGACAAAACTGAGTTTAAATTATAATCAGTCTTTATTATTGTAGGGATTGATTTGACAAAATCATTTTGACTAATTATTGTAGACTCCTTTTGCTGACAAATTTCAAAACCAAGATATTTGAAACTGGAAGTTTCCAAGACCATAAAGACTTGCTTGATTTTCTTTATCACATTTTCTTCAAATTTTTTCAGTGCCTGCCCAGAAGAAGTCATCCACATGAGTTGATATAATTCCATTAATCTCATTATCATAGTACCATGTAAAGACAACTTAGTCATACTTAGATTGGCAGTTTCCCAGTTTTGTTAGCTCTTCTTTAACTGTTAAATACCATTCTCAAGAAGCATCATTCAGTCCATGTACAAATTTATTTAGCTTCCATTTATTTAACATTCAGGAACTTCAGTTTCTGGAGGAGGTTTTAGAAAGACTGTCTTTTCAAAATGCTTCCCCTTGATAAAATGCTCTCTTGATATCAATCAAATGACATGTCCACGTCGAAGCCACAATGATGGTCAGGATAACTCATAGTCTCTCCTTTGACCAAGTAGGTGAGCAACTTCTAACATATTCTGAGTTTTCATCTTGGAATCCTTTTGCAACCAGTCTGGCCTTCATTTTAATCACATCTTTTGTCTCTTTTTTGGTGCAAGTCTATCTTGTAATTGTATTTTGGCCTGAGTTTGATACAACAGAATACAGCACACTAAGTAATTCAGCCAACTATATAGTTCCTTCTTTTTAGATTCAGCATATTCTACAATATTGACTGTTTAAAGTAAGTTAATTTCCTCATTGTCTGGAAATTCTTTTTCAAGAGGGTCACTTTCACAAGAGTCTTTCAGTAGATTTTCTTTTTGATAGTTAAGAAAGTTTTTCCACTTTACCACATTTTCCCCAAAATCAAGCCAAAACAAGTCTTCCCCCTCAACACATACAATTAAAATATTTTTGTTTTTACCAGTAGCTTTTTCAGCATGACTGATAACTTTTATTTTCTTCCAAGAAGGATCATTGTCTGATGCCACTTTGCACATTATCTCTTGCCTTATTCTTTGTAAAATTACATTATCTGCCTTCACAAATTTTTTTGATGGATGTCTAGCCTTTTTTGGGTCCCGATTGCTACTCAATTTGTGAGTTTTTGCATTGTCACTCATGGAAGGACTAATATTTTTTCCATCAAGTGTACCATCCACAGCATCTTTGAAATCTTAGTCTACACATGAATCATCTTTCAAATTTTCCATATTGGATGGGTTCCCATCAGTTGTTCACATATTCAGTTCTTCAACAAAATCATTTTTATACATCTGCAGATGACATAGATGGACACTTACATAGATTCCTACATGCCTGACCAACACCTGCTTGTTTTCATTTCCTATAACTGTTCCTGGTTCCACCCAATGGTTTGATTCATTTTTCTTAAAATATACAAGATCACCATTTCTATATTTAAAAGCAGTAATGGGTCTCACCTTTTGGAACAAAGCTCTTCTAATTTTTTCAGATGACACCTTTCTTGCTGCATGCATAGCTTTCACGTTGCTAGCTATGGATTCACTTGATGTAACACCCTCTAAAACTGAGGGTTTATTTATCAGATCAAAAGGCACATTAGGATTTTGTCCAAATACCAGTTGATTTGGACTATAAGCATTGATATTATGCAAAGTATTTTTGCAGCTCAGTGACCAAGCAGTAGCAAGTTCCAAGCTGCAACCAGTATCTTTCATAGTTTTGAGTACCATTCCATTACATATAGCATTGTGAGGCTCATTTAATCCATTGCTCCATGGACTTTGTAGTTCTGATGTATGGATGTAAAAACTGATAAATTTATTCTTAAAAGGGTTGTTTTAAGAGTTGTCCATCCTTACAGGAAAAAAAACAAAACTCTAATGAAATTTGTCATCTGCTACACCATACCTTACTATGAACACATTCAGCAGTCAGTCATCAACAAATCAATTAACACGTCAGAAAAACAAGGCGCTGCAGTTAGGAAATGCAACATTTTATGCTATGAGTAAGTAATATTTGTTTCAAATCAGATTAATTTAACTTTAAATTTGCCAACTTTCCTCAAATAATGTTTCAGAAATATATATTTTATTTTTGAAAGATTTTTAAAATGGAAAATTAAGTTTTGTTTACAAATGTCTAAAAAATAGCTGACGTTATTGATTTTACTGAAAAAAAATGCGAGTCTTATTCTAATCAATATAATTTCTGTCTGAAATGCACCAAAGTATTTTGCTTACCAGGTGCAATAAATTTAATCCTTTAGCTTTCATTTAAAGCTAAATCGAAAGCTTCAGGAAAATTTTTTCATTTTTAAAAAATAATTTTGCCTTATGTATACCCAATTCATGGAGGTACCTAATTTTAAGTGAATAAGATTTTAAAATACGAGTTGTTTATACTGTAAGTATTTTTATTTTAACTTTCTTCAAACAGACAATTTTTTTTAATGTTGAAATCAACTTCAATGTTTATAAACTGAACTGTCAGTGACCCAATGAGTCACAGGTAGTCTAGTCATTTTTAAAATTCAGGACAGTATTAGCTTTTTTTTATAGCATTTTTGCTTAATAAAAGCAGTATTTCAGAGTCAGTCCGAATTTCAACATTTTTTCCTGCTAATATACAGGGTAACTTCACTTTGAACATTGATTTCAAGTGTAGGCCATTTCCAAATTTAAATATAGCCTTACTATCTTCTGTTTTCATGTTTCTTTTAACTTTCTCTGGCAAAGTGTCTAGGTAACAATTATACCAAGTCAAGCCACACACTGACCTGGAGCAACCCAAGTCCAAAATGATGGTGCTAATAGTTTGTCCTAGGAGCCTACTATCCCCAGATTATTGTGATTCATGAGTATAATATTGGCTTCGAATACATCTTCCTCATTTACATTGTCAATCTAGAGGGTTCACCATCACGTCCAAGAAGATTTTGTTTCTTGGTTTTATTCTTTTGATAATTGGTTTCTTTTACTGAATCTATTGCTTCTATATGTATTGCCTCTACATCATCTACCACGATAATACTTCTATTAATTTCTGTGGATAGAGCTATACATTATGTCCTTTGTGCATCACTATTTTCATCCAAAGATTGAGCTAAGTGCACATCTGTTGGTTCAGACTTTATTTGATGGATTGCTAGAGGGAAAGTACTCATTAATGTCTCTGGTCTAATCACCTTTTATATTTGAACTGTCATTTCATTGAGTGTTAGGTCTCTGATGGTAGCCATTATTAGATTGTTCATTGTCTTCTCCCAGACTGGCACTCTTGAGGTCTCTCTAAGCCAATACAGCATCAGGCAACTTAATATCATGTTCACCGAGTTGCTGAACCATAAGGTCAAATTTGATAATGAAATTGGTGATGATATTTTGTGGTCTTGTATATTTTTCAATATTTCCACATGCCATCAAAGCTGCTTCCTTAGTATCCATTTTGAACAGAGAGTTCAACTTTTCATACAATAACTTCATTCCTTTCTCTGTGTTTAATTTATTTATCAGGGTTCATTTCCAGCAGTGCTTCTCTGGGTTTACCATTTAGACTCGAATACACAGTTGGAGATCTTTTTCTCATATCTATATTTGTTGCCATTTTCCAGAATGTCATTTCTTTTTTCCAAGCATGGTACTTTTCTGGGATAAGCACTGGTGGGGCTAAAATTTTAATATTTGTAGCCATTTGTCTTTTTTGTTAGCCAAGGATGATAAGTTCAATCCTAGGTAGGAGTCAGCATAATTAACACACAGAATCACCAACTGCACCATTTGGTCAAATCAGCAAATTTTTCATGTTCAAAATTTTTATTAAACTGAAACTCTTATATCCAGTGTCCCTTCAGAACGTGGGCAATATCAGTTCTCCACAACTTCCTATCATTTGTAGTTCTAAGCAATGTTTTCCCTTTACCATCTATTCTGGTCTCTGTTCTGCTATCCATTTACACAAGCTCATTAGTTAGTTTACTCAATGTTTCTTTCTGATCCTCATACCATTAATATATCCTGTGGAAGTCAAATTCTTCAAGCCTTCATTATGTGTCCGAAAAAATTTCAGGTGTCTCTTTCTTAGTTCAAATGTCTTTTTTGTTCCTATTTTCCTTAAAACTTCTTTGTTTACATGTTCTACCCATGGTATTCTCAGCATACTTCTGTAGAATTACATCTGTTGTTTCAAGTTTTCTTTTCATCTGTAAGGAAAATATCCAGTATTCACTGCTATATTGGTTAACTAATTTCACATAGCAGGCCAGGGCTCTTTCCTTTGTTTCTGATGAAATTTTTATGTTTCTGAAATATTTTGTTTGGCTTTTAGAAGATATTTGAAACTACTTTATTAAATAGTAAAATACAAGCAAAAAAGGAGATTGGCATAAGTCTGTATTAATTATAATAGTATTTTGAAAATATAAAAAAAATGAATCATTTTAAATGTTCTCAAACCCACCAATATTTAAGTTATCAGACCTTGACAGGAAAATCTCAAATTAATAAATTTTGTTCATTGACTATGGAAATTGTTTTGTCAAATTCAAATTCATTTCATTTAAATAGATGACTTGCCACAAGTCAAATGTATATATTTAGTGGAAAATGACTATATCACCAAATGGGCTTAAAATGTATAGTAAAAATGTTTGGACATACCTAAATGATTCTGTATTATCTGTAGATTTCTACATCCTAGGGGAATCTATCTACCAGGGATAACAAAGTCTTACTGTATTTCAATCTCCTGAAAAATCCTGTGATTCTGATGGTTCAAGAAAACATGTTATCTGCAAATGTTTCAACAGCTTCTCTTTGTGCTCTGTTCCTTCAGGGCATGGCCAATCATGTTTCTCTACAACTTCCTGTCTTTTGTGACCCCCAACAATACTTTATTTTTTACAATCCTTCTTTATTTGTTGTACCTGCCACTAATTTAATCAAATGGGTGAAGAGGTTTACTCACTGCTTTTTTCTGATTCTTTTGCATTAAATGTTTCCTGTTAGTGTTAAATTCTTCAAGCTTTCTTTCTTCATTATGCATCTCCAAAATTGCAGTTGTCCCTTTCTGATTGCTATCAACAATTTGTTTGTATTTTCTATTCTTCTTAGAACTTCATTTATCACATGTTCTGTCCATGGTATTCTCAATACTGGTTGCTACAACAGACATTAGACATTACAACAATCATGACACTTTAAAGCTTCAACAATGTGAAATTAACAAAAGAGTCTAGAATAAAATACTGATTATATCAAATTCTGAACTCAGTTAAGTAGCTGTACAAAAGAATTATTTTGATATATTTTTTTTAATCATCCCCCCCCCAGCAAGGCAATAAAGCTACTAAGACGCAAGGGGTTACTGAGTGTGAAAGAATATGATAAAAAGAAAAACATTATCAAGGAGCAAGAACAATATAAGAACTGGAACTAAGAAGACAGAAGATAACAATTGAGATTGCATTTAAATTTTTGAAGGTTGGCTGCAAAGCAAGAAGCCACCAGTTTAGTACTCATAAACTAAGAAACAGTCTATATAAACAACTCTGAACTCCACTGGAAAAAAGATTCAAAAGAGACTTTAAATATTTTGGGGGAGTGTACAAAATTTTATTACTGCAGTAAAAATCAGACATATTAAAAGCAACCTAATAAAGAAGTGAAGAGCCAAGTAAAAAAAAAGAAAATAAATGAAAGAAAACTATAACAAAAACAAAAAACAGTTAACGATTTATTCTTCAATCTTCATAGCTCAATTATAGAATAAAAAGGGTGCACGCAATGATGAAAATATACAAATAAAATAAGAAAAAAACAGGAAGAATAAATAAGACAGTCATAATTGATATATGAATTTAACGGATTTCAGAATTCGTTGAAAAAATACATCCCCACCCGTACCTAAACCCTTTTTCGAACGTAACAAATAACTGATACAACAAAAATTAATAAAAATGAACACGCTACTACCCCTTGTCTAGATGATTGGATTTCTCTGTATCCTTGGTAACTGTAAATTATGAATTTCTCTTGCAGTTAAAACTCAGTAAATTAAAAAAAATAAGTTACTCCAAAATTCGCTTGAGGATGAAATCAGTTGAAAAATATAGGAGATCCAATCAAACATATAAACAAACCCACACACACATTCTGCCTTTTATATATATATATATATATATATATATATATATATATATATATATATATATATATATGATATTATAACAAAGACATGTTGAAATCACTACACAACAGCTTTTATGTTTCAGCACTACATTGAATCTCTTCAGGCAATGATTAAATGACTGATGATTTAATTTAATCACCAATCACTTACCATTGCCTGAAGAGGTACAATGTAATGGTGAAACACAAAAGCTACTGTGTAACTATTTCAACATGTTTTTGCTATAATATCTTAAAATAATAATAATATATTGCTCTACTTTGTATTGAGCACTTTTTTAAAAGTAAATACTACAGTTTAATTTTATTTCATCTGTTCTTTCTCTCATTTGTATATATATATATATATATATATATATATATAATAACTTTAAATGTTATTTTTAGTAGATATCCATATTTGTGTAGATGTGCCATTCGTTTTAAACAGTATATTTATTTTTGTCTACTGGCCTAAATATGCAAGAAATCTTAATAAAGAAAAATATGCCCCCTTCAGCACAATTCAAACCTGCAACCTCATTTGCAGGAGAAACTGTCATTAGATCCAATGTGCGTTAGACTGACTAGGTCATGAAAGGTGTTGCTAATCAAGCAAGGTTGAATAGTGCTTTAAGCCAAATTCTTCTCATTCCAGTTTCTCTAAAGTTCCTATCTGCTCAGTTTTGTATCCTAATATAAACAACACAAATTCTAAAGGAGTAATGGAATTTCATTTATTAATCTGAGAGATTTTTATCACTTTAAACATTATTTCTAAAGAATTAATGGATTTTTATTTTGAATCTGACATATTTTATTAGTTCAAACATTATTTTTTAGTGGCTATGTGTATTTGAGTAGAAAGCTCCATTTTTAAAAGTGTTTATTTCATCTACCAATCTGCACATTCAAGAAGGCTTAATAAAGAAAATGTACCCTCCAGCAGTATTCAAACACATTTCTCTTTTTGGAGAAACCACTATCTGTTCTGGTATGTCTTGGACTGCTTGATTACAGTAAGTATCAGAGCTAAAACAATGTTCTGAAATCAACACTGTTTAAAAAAACAGGGCGTTCTACTCAGATATGAGTATGCAATAAAAATAGTGTTTGAAATTATAAAATATATATCTTCTCTTCCATCTCCTATGTGCCATATCCCTTCAGGATGTGGACGATCATGGCTCACCACAATTTCCTATCTTTTGTAATTCTTAGTAATGTTTGCCTTTTTGCTATCTCTCCTAATTTCTGAGCTGCCATTTTTACACAAGCTAGTTAGGTAGTCTACACGCTACTTTCCTCTGTTCTTCTTCCTTCATCATGTCCTGTAAGTATCAAATTTTACAAGTCCTCTTTCTTCATTATGTACCATAGAAATTTCAATTCTCTCTTTCTGATGTTCAGTATAAGTTTCCTTTTTGTTCCCATTTTCCCTAAAAATCATTGCTCACATGTTCACTCAAGGGTATTCTCAGGATCATTCTGTAGAACTACATTTCTGTTGCTTCAAGTGTTTTTTCATCTGTAAAGAGATTGTCTAGCATCCACTACCATCAGAGGACCAATATTACATAACAGTTCAGTACTCTTTTTCAAAACCCTCTTCTTTGTTTCTGACAACATTTTCCTGTTTCTTAATACTTTGCTTTTGGAAGGCATCTTTTGCTACCCTATGTTAAAACGGCTTCCAAGAAATTTAAATTTTTCTACTTGTTTAATTTTGGTATCTCTAATTTGTAATTTGCATTATATAGAAATAATAAGACAAGGTGGAAAAATGTTTACAAACACTTTTCACCTGGTAACTACCTTCAGGTCGGAATGAAAGACAATATGGAGATGGGGTATTATCATTATACATTCAAATGTTGTCCACATCTTGACTGTGTTTATATTCACAATGCTTCAATAACTGTGTTCTCCAGCCTTCTTCAGATGGCTATTCAGTCATGAATGTGCAGAATGACCATTAATGATATCACAAAGATGGAATCTGAAACATTGTGTATACAAGATGAGGACAGTAGTTTGAATAACCCAATGTATAAATCTGAAAGTTTTGTTTACCTTAGTATTTGTAGACACTGTTTAGGTGTTTTGCAATTTGATAAGAAGAGGTTTAACTGATTGTGATACCTGTCTAGTAGTTGGTATCCATCCATCTCAAGACACTGAAGAGCCTATAAGGGGGAATAGCTAATCCCTGCTCAAGCACATGTGAGTTTCTTCAACACCCTTATACTGCAACTATGCTGAGTGAACCTGACAATTTCTGGAAAAGAGCACATAATCTGTCATGATCAGTACTTGAACAAGGCCAGTATACTGAAACCCTAGGTCATTATAACTTGTAACTTCTTGCTAACATAAGCAATGGCTTCTGAACAGTTTTATGCAATCTTACTTACAAGGCTGTGGTCAAATATCATATTGTCTACATGCATTTTCCAACAGAACTGCACATTTGATCCACTCCCTAGTTTGATATTATCAAAAATTCATCTCCTTGGCTAATCAATTTGATTTGAATCCATATCTCATTGTTGGAATGCTAACCACTTAGCCACTTTTTCATCCTACTGACTTGCTAACGAGCCGCCTCACTCAGAACTTGGAGGGAGGTAGTCGGTTTAGTCGCCGACATTTCGACTGGAATAATAAAAAGATGAGCCCAAAACGAGATTTGCAGGTCAAGAACACTAGAATCAAGCAGATGCAGAAGTTTGAATATCTGAGAAGCGTTTTGATAGAGGATGGTAAGTGCGACACTGGGATCCGTAGACGTATTAGGATGGCCAAGGACACATTCCAGAAGCTGGGCAGAATATTGCGAGACAGGAGGAATTCTTTGGTAACAGCGAAAAGAATACCGGGCTATTACGTGACATCTATTCTTCTTTACGGCAGCGAATGTTGGGCGATTTCCTCAAAAATGAAGGAGAGACTCGGAGTGACGGAGATGTGGTTCTACAGAAGGAGGTTAAGGGTATCACCGACCGAGCATGTGAGCAACAGTGAGGTCTTGGAGAGGATGCGAACAAGGAGAAGGATTATACTTAATATCAGGAAGAGGCAGCTGAAGTTCCTGGGACACATAATGAGGAAGGAGGGCCTGGAGAATTTGATACTCACAGGTTGAATAGAGGGAAAGAGAGACAAGAGAAATCAACGCATTAGCGGGCTTAAGCAAATGGATAACAGAATGTGGCAAAGGGAAGGAACTTGTTGAGAGCTGCATAGGATAGAGGAAAGTGGTAGAGCCATGATCGCCTACATAGAAAGAAAGAATTGCTAGAATGTAATGGAGAAAGTAAGATGAAAGCAACAATGCTACTGAATATCTTATTTAACTCAGGATCTTACTGGCTTCCTTTAAGCATAAAAAGATATCAGGAATTGATTCTAAACAACGTTGTGTAGTCAAAGTTGGCTGGGTTTTGCAAGAATATAGAGTGTCAATACACCTGACTGTGAGTGTTTTGTTTTGTTTTTGTTTTTTACTTTATGATAATTTTCCTGCTCCGGTTTGACTAGATATGAAATTTGAGTTTTCTTGCAGAATGAAAGACTACATCGATCAGTCCCAATTGACATTTTCTTTTTCCTTTTTCCATTTTACTTGCCTATATGTAATAATAGACGTTCCTGTATTCTGTATTTTTTTAGTAATATTTTGAACTGAGTCACTAATATCAGTGAACTTTTTGTCTGTTTTTTTTTTTTTTTTTAACTAACAAAATTTACCAGAAGAATGCTTTATAATTATTCAGTCAGAATATGAAGAAAAAAATATGGATCATATCATCTGCAGTACAATATGTTTAGTGTAGAATCTTTTTGAACAGCCTGTTTATAATCCAGGCTGGTGTTGTGGACAAAAACAGACAAGAAAAATAAATAAAAAATAAACACAATCAAACTAAAAAAACACTGTCGATTCACTCATATCTTTAAACATGAACATTATTGCCTTTTGTGAAATAAGTTTGGCAATTCAATTTTCATCAAGAAATTTGAGAAGAATGCCATGTAAACTAAGTCTGGCAATTCAGGTTATATAAATACTGATTACAATAGTCCACCCATGTTTTGGTGCAAGCCAACTTATAATTTTTCTTAGCTAATTTTGAGATGTTGGGTTCAAAATCAAATCAATTTTTACTGATTTGATCCACATTTTGCTGTACAAAACTCGAGTACTTTTTATAGCCAAATTTCCCATAATGTTCAAGTTAATTTTTAATACCTCCTATGAAAAATCATGACTTTTATTGAATTCTATTAACATCTCTCATTCATGCACATATGTAGTCATAACATCAACAAAACCAGTCCAATGAAGTTCTAACAGATGAAATATATCAGAAGTAAACTTTTTCCATTTTGTTCTAGAATTTCCTCAATACTGTTTCTTGATATATAAAAATATATATCATTATCTCATATCATAGTCTACTAAGCAGTATGAAAATCAAATAAGTGAAAGTTATTGCCATGACTACCAACTGTTCTCAATATTCAAATTTTAATTACTTATTTTGTTATATTTCGTTTATATCTTGTAAATTGTGTTTTATTTCACACTAAGATTGTATTTAAGCTACAAATAAGCATTTATACTGACCTAACCCAATTATGACCATTTTTCTTTACATAGGAAATGGTATTCTTGGATAGGCGGTGATGTTATGGATAGCAGTTTAGAATGAAAAATCAAAGAACCAAGTTCAATGTGTTAGAGGACTCATGGTATTCTAGAGCAGGAAAACTAAAAATAATGGTGGAAAATGGATGTTATTTTTGGATTCAGAACCCCAAAAGTGTTCAAAATTAGTCAAAATATCCCATTTGCACCATAAAAAATAAACTGTGAAACCATTAGCAATGAATCTGCAGTGAGATTATATACTGAACTATCTTATTGATTATAATGGCATAATCCAAGGCCAGTTTTATTGTTAGCAAAAAATGAAATAAACCTTTGAAAGTCCTTTCTGTCTTCCTTGTTTTCATTACAGCATTTATGATATAATTTGCAAAGTGAATAAGTAAAATAATTTTCAGTGAATTTTTGTCTTTAATTTTAGTATTTGTTGTCACAAGACATGTAATAAGGATATATTTGCTTAATAAAGTCCTACCCACAAATAATATTACATTAATTTACTATGCATTGCTATACTAAAATCATTTCCAATGAATTGCTGGCAAACTTCATGCCTGCAAAAACAGTGTCAAAAGGACAATTTTTCCCTGTTACCACTACTATTTTAACTACCTTTACTACTCAGCAATGTTTATTGCTTTAAAAAGTGATGATTAGAATTTTAATAAACCTAAACATATGAAAATGAATTTATATATTTTTTGTTGAAAAATAATAAACACTATTTACTATATTGTTTATTGGAATGGTTGACAAAACATCAGTGAATTGCCAATTGATTCAAACTTTATGAAATGGTAAATAATAAGGATTTCCTTAGAGTTGGTTCATGTATTTTAATAATTTTGTAAATGTTTATAAATTTATGCATAAAAAGTTTTTTCATATTTATTTCTTTATAAGTTGGTAAATGCTAAATATTTCATTGCATTAATTTTAGTTGTATTAGTTTTTAGAATGTTGCAAATATAAAATTATTCTTGTAAATAAACAATTGCTTCTTCTTGCTTTTCACCTAATAAGAAATCCTCTTCTGTAGTTCCTGCTTTTAAAAATTTGGGAAAACAGTCTGATCTTTCAAACTATCTTTATTTGGCAAAGTACTAGAGGCTCTAATCAATTCCAAATTGATTAAGCATCTCATCTTGAGGGTCTTCACTCAGACAAACACTATGGCTTTCGCTTCTCTAGGTCAACTGCTGATGTGTTAACAGTTATTGCTGAAAGAGTCTGTCAAGCTTTAGATATCTTAAAGTCATTTGACAGGTTTTGGCATGTTGGACTTCTTCACAAGTTGAATGGATATGGCATAGCTAACTAAATTTTTAATTTGATTCAGTTTTTCTTTTCAAATCATGAGATGAAAGTCATCTTGAATAGCCACTCTTCTAGATCATTCCACATAAATGTAGCTGTGCCCCTAGTTTCTATCCTCAGACCTACTTTGTTTCTAATTTTTATCAATGACCTTCCCAATGTCATCAGTACCCTGACATTGTATCTATGCTGATAACTTTTTACTCCTGTCTCAATTTTAAGTCTGATAAATTCGATAAAGTCAAATTGTCAGCTGATCTTGAAAATAAACTTCAGTCTGCTATTCAGTTGGCAAGAAATGTTTTGTTAATTTTAATGACTCCAAAATTAAACTGTTCTCGTTTTAATCATCTGAGATGAGAATCTTTTTTGCTTTCCATCAGCACGGCTGATGCTCACCTTTAGGGGAGTAACTCATCGTGCCTTCTTGGTTTAATGTTTTCCACCGATATGAAATGGAATGACTATATAGAGTCAACTGCTAAGAAAACTGGTTCAGTCATGCTAGTCAATTTTTCTCACCCAAATTTGTCATTTCCTTCATATGTTGAATATTATTACCAGATTTGGTGCGGAACTTCTGCTCTGTATCATAAGATTCTGGACAAAATCCAAAGAAGAATCTGCATTATTATAGCTTTCCTCTTTGGTATCTTGACTTCATAAATTTAATCACAGTACTAGATTGCCAGCTTAATCTCATAACTTCACTGTTGAAATTGTTAAATGTAAGTTGCACTTCTCACCTCTGGAACTCTCTTCTGTCTTCTTGCTTTCTGGCAATTACAATCCACAAAAATTTAAAATGTCACTTGTCATTATCTCCCTCCATGAATTGCATTCTTTTATTGTCATTTCTCCTCAGTAATGTTTTCTCATTTCCTTCGCTGTATTGAATTTCCTCCTCTGTAACCCCTTGCATCTTAGTGGCTTTATCTCCTTGCTTGGGGCAAAATGACTGAAAAAATGCATTCCTATAATCAAATCATTTGCAATGCATTGCTGTAGTAAAATTATTTGCAATGCATATATAATATGTTGAGCAAAAAATAAAATGATTTCCAATGAATTTCTGTATATGCCGTTTGTATTTGTGGTATCACAATGAGGTGAGCCTGAAAATTTTTTAACCTGACCTAATTCTCGAAATCAATTTTAATAACCAAATATCAGAATACAGGCTTTTCAGCACCATTTCATCTATATATATATATATATGAAAATTGAGATGTAAGGGAATATATATGAAAGACAATATTAATAAATTGAAATGACAAATTAGAAAAACTTTTGAAGAGGAAATGATATAATGTTTTGAAAATATGTGAAGATTTTAAACATTATAGAAAAGAAAGGAAATTATGGAGGATACCAAGTAATTTAATTATTGTTAAATTGGTAATCAAAAATTAATTTTTGTAATTATTATTATTATTATTTATATGCAGTAAATTAACCATTTTCATTTAATTCTTTGAGGTTAAAAATGGTTTTGAGTGAGTGAAGCCCCTGGGTCTTGGCAAAGACCGTACTTGTTTGAACCTTGTAGATTGGTACTACAAAATCCCAAACAAAGAACTGCACCAAATAAGAGAAACCATGTCACTTGAGGATTTTCAACAGTGTCACCAGCTAAAATGGATATCACATGTAACTCAAAGAGAAAATAATGACATAATCAAGATGTTAATGTTCCAAATTACTTCAAATAAAAGGTTAGGAAGGAAACCCCTATCAATACTGGAAAGAGCTACTGGACTTGAGAAACCTATTATGCTGAAAAATTGTTTTAAGTGAAAGATTTTATAAATTTCAAATGAAATCAGTATTGGCTGTTTGGTCAAAGAATGCCAAATGTTTCCTTATAAGGAAACAGCTAATATTGCCATTACTATTTGTGGCTGTTTGGAAATATACGAACATAAAAGAAGAATTTTTTAAGAGAATATTCTCAGTTATAAATTTCCTCTTCAGTTCTTTTCTGTGTGTACAAATACAAGTTTTTCTTAATAAATCTCT
Organism: Acanthosepion lycidas; assembly: GCA_963932145.1. Taxonomy (NCBI): domain Eukaryota; kingdom Metazoa; phylum Mollusca; class Cephalopoda; order Sepiida; family Sepiidae; genus Acanthosepion; species Acanthosepion lycidas. The sequence goes on from OZ010584.1 coordinate 85,024,291, forward strand.
ATACTTCAGTTCAATGTTGACCTCTTCAAGTCGAGGGTAAATTGTTACAATACTTTCTTATCCTCATAATCTTCACTTCCTAGCACCTTTTTGTTCCATTCATATCACACATCTTATTTATCATTACCATTTTGATTGTATTGTCTACCTTGAGTGACTCTTGAGCCTTATATTGCATGAAATTTAAGATGGTAAAATCGATACAAAATTTGACCACTACAACAGTAATTAATTTGTAAAGAAAAGAAGAAAATTAGAATGTAAAAAACCTAATGTCTATCTTCTCATATTTATTAAAAATGTAACCTCAAAATGATCATAGCAGAAATGTGACAAGACTTTCTTTCCAGTATATAGCCAGCTAAAACTTTTGTTTAAGTAAAAGCACTATAATTCTTTCTTAATTTCCATTGTCCTGGGTATGATGATACTATCAGGAAGTTTTGAGGAACATGAAACCACCTCTTAATTGCTACTGTTCCCAGATCCACCCTGACCCACACTGGTAGCACCTGTTAGGGTCCCAGATATGGACAAATAAGCACCCACCCGCAAACTGGGATCAAAACACTATGAAAGTATAAAAATAGATTTTCATAATAAAAATACCAGCAATGCATTCTTGAAAAAAAACATTACCAGCAATACATTTTTGATAAAATATTACCAGCAATATATCTGACTCTGGACAAAAAAATCTCTTTACAAAAATAATTCAATGAAACCTGATCTACAAACTGATTTCTTACAAAGAATACATATTCTATTCATATGAACCTATCTTAAAAATCTTGTCAAATAACCCAGATTGATTGATATGCCATAAAACAAAATAAACCAAACTTAATTTCCAGCAATAACATATTGAACAAAAAGCACATTACAAACAAGTTTTCCTATTTTGTCATCTCAATTTGTTAACATATACTTAACTCTACCATCATTTTCAATGTATAACAGTACAGCAGCTCAGAATATCCACACATATGATTTGATTATAGTAGTGAAGTCTTGTGCAGAACCAAAACACATTTCAGAAGAAACAAATACAGAGAATTGGTGCACATAGTGTGCCACAAGGTGTCTAAATAAGATTTCTCAGGTTCTGAATTTAGAGTTGTCCTTCATCTAGCCAGTTGCTAACCAAGGCTCTAGGACCCAGTCTACACTGCTATTTACTCATATCTAGGGGTGGGGTGGAGAAATGTATTCATACCTTTCTCAAGGGTATTTGCATGTAAGTGAATTTAACAACTTCAACTGGAACTTGGAACTGGGGTCCTTGATTTCTCAATCCAAGCCACTATTCATTACACCACTGCACATCCAAATACATATGCGATCCCTGACCTGACTCAACTCTCCAAGCTGGAGATAAGCAAGCAACATACCAATCTGCCAACATATATTTATATTTTACTGATATTTATAAATGTGGCTCAGTTCACTTGATTAATTCAATTTCTGCAAAGGAAGATAAGATGAAGGCATTTTGATATGTACTGTCTCCAAGTTTATTAAAGAAGAAACAAGGTAAAAATAATTTGAAGAAGGGAAAAAGTAGAAGAAGATAAAGAGGTAAATGCAAAGAAGAGATTGTATGAGAAGAAAGTAATCAACTAGCAAATAGAATGCTTTCCATTTTGACTCTTGGAGAAAAATATTTGCCTTCTGTGTGGTAAAGAATTCTGATTGAAAAGCAACAAAAAAAAGGTTGTGAGAGAGAAATCTAGGTTTCATAAAAAGCAATTTACATGTGTTTAAACCCATGCAGACAGTCATATATATATATATATATATATATATATATATATATATATATATATATATATATATAAATTTATTGCTGAAATGTTATTTTTAATGGATATCAAAATTTGAGTAGATGTTCTTTTTTTATTTATCTCCTGCCAGAGAGTGCATATTTTTTTTAATAAGATTTCTTGAATATTCAGGTTGGGCCGGTAGATGGAAATAAATAAATATACTGTTTAATAAATAAAAAACAGAGCATCTACTCAAATATAGGTATCCATTAAAAATAAGGTTTAAGCAATAAATTAAAATGTCAGATTGATAAATGAAAATATTAATTAATATATATATATATATATATATATATATATATATATATTATTACTTAAACATTATTTTTACTGGATATTTTAGTAGAAAATATTTACTTATTAAACAGCATAAAACTGTAAATTGATCTGATCTTGCCACCAGTCTAATAGTGCTTAAATTCATACTGTCGAGGTACCATGGCGAAGAGCTTATCCTAACACCATGAATGTATTTATAAAAAAGGTACAGATAGGTAACTTTACTAATGGGCAAGTGACTTAAGCCAAGTCACGAGATCAGGACCAATAATATTACTGATTCTTCTTTGGATCTTATCAAGGAGCTCCAGGAAAATAGGGGCACCAGACTGTATATGGCAGCAATATTCTAAGCATGGACGAATGGTAGACATAGATATGCAAGTTAGATTCTGAAGAGAAAAATTATTTTACATGAACTGACTTCCTTAGCAGCTGACCTAGCAATGGATTCAATATATTCTTTCCACTCCATGTCTGCTGAGAACGTTAGTCCAAGAAGGTACAACAAATCACTTACCTAGAGTTTAGCATCAGCCATGCTGATGGAAAGCAGAGAGGGGTATATCAGATGATTAATAGGGAGAAGCTTAGTTTTGGAAGTGTTAAAATTGACAAGGCATCTTTTGCCCCAGTTAACAATGGCCAATATACATATAGAACCCAAAGATGACACTCATCACAACATTGAAGTTAATTTCCTGACCAATCACCAAATCTATCATTTTGGAAAAAATCAAGCTGTTCAGAATTCCAAATGCAGTATAATCTATTTTGTCACTAATGAGTCAGATGTCAAACATTGCAAAAAGTCACAAATATTTATGTTTGTGCATAACTTGCATAAAACTATTTGAAAAGACTGCATGAATGATTATCAATAATGTTAGGTTCCATCAAAAGTAATGCACGTATTTCTGTCAGAACAAAAAGATCAGTTTTATTATAAAACACCTTTTTATTGATATTAATATGTTCATGCTATGATTACTCAATAATTTATTGATTTAAAAAACAATAATATAACGAATAAATTTTAGGGTTTTTCTAACATTATAACATTAAACACTGATAATTTGCAATACATTTTTATACTTTATTTTTTTGCAATGTATTTTTATAGCAAAATCATTTGTCATGTGTTTTATACTAAAATCATTTGCAATGCATTTTTATAAAATATTTTACAATGCATTTTTATACCAAAATCATTTACCCTACACTTTTCTAAAATCATTTGCTAGATATTTCATATTAAAATCATTTGCAATGCATTTTATACATCAGCTGCTATTTTAACCTTGTTGGAATCATTAGCCTTACTATCAAAACAGGAGTAAATGGTAGTGGTGTCAGCATAGATGCCAAGGTCATTAATGAAGATTAAAAAAAAAAGCGTAGGACCAAGGATGGAGCACTGGGGAACACCCAAATTAATATGAAAGGATCTAGATGAGTGGCCATTCAGCACAACTTTCATTCCATGATTTGATAGGAACAACATGAATCAGCTCAAAAATAATACTGGAGATACTGTAACTTTTCAGCTTGTGAAGAAGACCTGAATCCTAAACCCTGTCAAAGGCTTTTAAAATGTCCACTGCTACAGCCTGGGCTTCACCATTTTTATCTAGAACATGATAAACTCTTTTTGAAATTATTGTCACTACATCAGCAGTTGCCCCTGGAGAAATGAAAGCACTATTGCTTGTCTGAGAAAAGACCTTGTGATGAGAGTTGAACCAATTCAGCATTGATTAGGGCCTATATATATTCCCAAAAAGAGTTAGAATGCTAATAGGCTGATAGTTGGATGGGTCAGATTGTTCACCAGTGTTCTTATAAACTGGAACAATAGACAAAGGCTTCCAGCTGGTGGGAAAGCAGGAGGCAGTGTGACATTTATTGTACAGTTTACAGAGAACAGGAGCCAGTTTTGGAGCACACTTCTTAATGATTATTACAGGGATGCCATTAAGTCCACATACTTTGTGTGGATCAAGGTTAGAAATGATAGCAGAAACCATGGAAGGTGTTATATGCATATCATTCAACAGAGATTCATTTCTAAGTAGGAAGTTAGGCAGGGATACTCCAGATGAGTCAAGAGTAGAGTTTGAGGAGAATTTACATGCAAAGCATTCAGCTTTATCAGCAAAGGATGAAAACACTTCAAATTGATTGAAGATGGTGGGGATAGAAAGCTTGCACTTATTTAGTACCCTATTACAGAACCACCAGTAATCATAAGATCCAAAATTGTTAGAGGCTATGTGGTGCCTCATTTCCTTGGCAGAGACTTAGCTCCTTTGAGGACTGGCTTACATTTATTATGAGCAATTGCAAAATGTCACACTGGTATAACCTAGAATAGTGGTTCTTATATGCCAGCCGAGCATGCTGATGTGAAGTAGGTAGAGGATTGTGAATACACCTGGTATTTCCAAGAAGGAATTAAAGTGTCCATGCTGGCTTTAACCCAAGAAGAAACCTCAGTGGCAGAGTTTTCAACTGTGTGGTTCAAGATGTCAGTCCAAGGGGTGTCATTAAGAAAATCTTGGAATGAGTCCCAATCAGCATGCTGGTAATGGAAAGAGGCCTTATGCATAGGGTGTTCTTGTTTAATGGATGCTTGGAAGGAGATATCAACAACTACCACAGAGTGGTCCAAGTTACCAAGAGGGTAGTATTGCGAAGCTCGGCAAGAGTGAAGTGAGAAGTTAATAAATAGATCCAGTAGAGAAGCTTGTTGCTTGGTTTGGCTCGGGAAATGAGTAGGGAAGTCCATAATTTGAGTAAGGGATTGGGCAATGGAAAAATTTAATGTCTGAATCTCAGCAACAGAAACCTTTAGAATGTTTCAGCCATGTGTCATGGTGATCATTAAAGTCAGCAAAGATGTTCACAGATGGATAGAGAGAAAGTGCCTTTTCTATAATGTCAGCTATTAGGATATAAAATTTGTCACTTAGCTGATTGATGTTATATTGCTGCCAAACATGGTCTGGTACTATATATTTAGAAATTAAAATCCAAAAGAGAATCTCCAATGTTACTGGTCTTGATTTGACAACTTGGCTTCAGTCATTTTCCCACCAATGTAATGTAGCTTCCCTGTGCTTTTTCTATAAATAATTGTTCAGTTGAACATTTCTCTTTGGTACCTAGATTTTATGAATTTATAATGCATAGTATTAGATTAGCAACAAGGTCTCATACACTTTACAACTAGATGTAACCCTAAGTTCTATGCTAACAGTTTCTTTTCGCACACTTCTCACTTGTGGAACTCTCTTCTGGCTCGTTGCTTTCCAGTCAACTTTCATCTTCAAAGATTTAAATGCAATGTCAATCATTTTCTACTCTCTTCTTCATTCCTCTTCTTTTATTCTTCTTGCTCCTTGATGTTTTTCTTTTTCTTATAATTTTTCACACTCAGTAACCCCCTTGTGTCTTAGTGGCTTTATTGCCTTGCTCAAGATGAAATGATTAATATAAAAGAGGTATTCTGTTGGTCACACCTACATATTGGATTTTTGTATATAACTACATATGGATTTGTAAGCAAATATATGGATATAGATCCGACAGTATGAAGAAAAATATACGGAAAAAAACAAACAAAAATCCTTATATGCAATTATGCTGTTTTAATGTTAATATAATGTCAACGTCGGACGTTTCGGTCTAATAAACCATCTTCAAATATAAAACTTTCAGTTATCTGTTTGGATAAGTCTTGTTCTTATGTCCATCGTCTTTGTCATGTTGAATTGATAATGTTAATTATATTTTATGAATATGTCCTGAAGATGGTTTATTAGACCGAAACGTCCAACGTAGACATTATATTAACATTAAAACAGCATAATTGCATATAAGGATTTTTGTTTGTTTTTTTTTCGTATATTTTTCTTCATATGGATTTGCGTATATATATTCATATATGCACAAGTATATGTACCTCCATGTGCCTGGAAACTGATTCATGTTCAGATAGATATATCCTTACTCATATATGTTACTTTTTGATTCATGAGTGCCATTGCTAAAATTTAGCTATATTTATTGCAGAAAAGTGGTCAATATTGAGGATCAAACACATGTAGGTAAGCAGTATGGACAAAGAAATCAACATTGCAAGGTGATAATAATTTATATAATGGTCTGATTATGGCTTGAAACTGACATTCACCATGCAGTATTGATTTCAGTGTTCAGATTGTCACTATATGACAAGGTGCTGAAAAGTTATCAGTCTGACTCAAATCCCAGAATCAGTATTCTGATATTTGGCCATTAGAATACTGAATTTGAGAAGTGAATCAGGTCAAGAACTTTTCACTTTCTTAGATATAAAAATATAATATACAAATCACACACACACACTAATATATATATGGCTTGAGGCAATTGGGGGTCTAGCTGTACTGACGAGCTGTGATACAGCAAAACAGTCTGTCTGTGGATGACAATATATATGCTCCTCCAAAAATAAAATTCAGTTGAATACTTTAGAGGGTAAGTGCAAATTTGTAAACAGTGACTGCTACTGCTGATAATGCAAAGCTCTTCTATGAACCGAACACTCTGAGTTACTGGTGTGTTTATTCAAAAATAAATACATAAAAATTCACCTTCCTCTCTGCCGGGAGCTGATAGCTTAGGGGAAAAATCTCCAACTGATGCCAAATCAGTCGGGTTGATTCTGGCTTGAAGCAATTGGATGTCTAGTTTCACTGATGAGTTATGATACAGCGAAATAGTCTGTCTGTGGATGACAATATATATATATATTCATGAAAAATGTATGACAAAGTGTAAATATTTTTCTTATGATGCATTTTGTCCTTTAGGTCTTCATCAGACTAAATTTGTTATGTTGGTGTGACTACACAAGTGCATGAATGAGGGATGCTAGGAAATATTAATTTTTAATTTTTTTTAATTGATGTAGTCATACCAACATAATGGATTATGTCTGATAAAAGTCTAAGGACGAAACGCATCATAACAAAACATTTCCCACTTTGTCATACATTTTTGCACAATACTGTTCTTGATATATATATATATATATTGTTGTAAAGGAATGTCCCACACTCCCTATCGCCTATGTGTACTGACTATATCAGTAGCTATATATAGTGAACACAGGATATACCCGGGGGCTTGCTTCAGCAATTAGTTGGCGATTTGTCTCTAGCTAAGCTAGTTGAACTCTCTGTGTTCGGGCAGAGAGGAACCCAGATGAGGCTATGCTGAAGGGCAGAGTCTTGTCTGGGGTGGTAGACAGCTACCCGACACTGTTTTTTTACTGGGTCTACAGGGAAATTTTGCCTGAGCCTACAGGCTCGGTTTTTACTCCACATTAAAAAAGGCCTTGTGCAACATCCTGCCTTGTGAGGTGGTAAGGTAAATAACCTTGGTTCAGGAATTACTAGCCTACCACCCGATTCACTGTCTTTCAGTCGTGTATTCTCTTTTACAATAAACCTCTCTTCTTTCATCTGTGCACGTGTTGCTGTTCCTTCACTTGAGTACTACCTTTGTCTGTTTGTAACCTCTTTAAGGATACAACATACATATATACATACATACATATATATATATATATATAAAAGCAACAAGAATCAATGCCAAGCAATGGAAAAGAGTACCAAACACTAAACACAAAAATTAGAAACAAATGTAGACTGGCTAAAGAAGAATGGCTCAATAAAAAGAGTGCACAGAAATAGAAATGGTGAATAACAGGTAAAGCAAGTATTCACAAAAGAATAAAAGAATTAACTGGACAAAATGTGATCTCATCAACAGGCTGTATAAAATCAAAGGAAGGAACACTGATAATAGAAAAAAAAAGAAATACTCCAAAGATGGAGTGAATACGTCAGAGAATTATTTCATGATGAGAGAGAGAGAAACTTATGAAGCAATATTTTTTATAGGGAAGACCATTTTATAATTAATATCAGGTAAGCAAGTAACTTTTTTTTATTAACACTGCATCTGCACTCTTGTGTTCAATAGGATTATGTTATCTCTCAATAATAACTTGCCAACTCAACTTTTGCTATTTACACTATTTATATTCAGACTATTGTCCTCATCTTTTTTGTTGTTATATTCAGACAATAGTGTGAATATAAATAGTTTAAATAATGATAACTCCTCATCCCAGAAATTCAGTCAGAAATTAAAGTTAAGCTCTGATATAGAAAAGCCACTTTTCATATCAAACAGCAAATAAAACTTCAATTTTTCTCTTTTTTCTCAAACTATCAATGAATATCCAATTATCATTTTTGAACCAGAAAGCAGATGGCTGAGTTCAAAATCTAGTCGGGTTTGTTATCTTCACTTACATGCAAGTACCCTTGAGAAAGGTATGAATCCATCTCCTCCCTCAGCTATGGGATAAATATTAGGAATTGTATCTGGAAAAATTATTGTTATTCTCAAAAAAATTGTTAATGCAATATTCACTTGTGTAAAAGGACTTATCCTTACAATCCAAAATGCTCTGGCTTTAAATAACCCACAAAGGGTTGATAAGTCATAAGAAATAAATCAATCAATCAATCAATCAGCTAATTACCATTTGTAGTTATTGTGAATATTTTTACAAGGACTGAGGTGTGTGCTTAATGCCAAAAGAGACGGCCTTTCATCTTAAGTGCTCTCACTGCCTTACTCTGTAACCTGCTGAGGAGAAAAGGAAGTCATGCCCTCATCTGGGTACTGACTAGGCCTGATATTGCTTAACTTCAGTGTTTCAATGTGATATAGCAGTAAGCCCTGACAAAAAAATACACATATAAAAAGATGAAAATAGAAGTCGAACATAAAAGGAAAGGAATTTTTTTAAAAGATGTGATTTTTATTTTATTGCTGAAATATGGAAAAAAGTTATATTTAAAAAGTGATGTTCCATCATAACTGAGAAGCTCTTGAATTTTCACCTACCAGGATGGACAGGTGTTATTTCAGTGAGGCTTCATGCCTTGAGCAACTACTAGGACTTAAACTCAACCCAAACCTCAAGTGGAACTCATACATATGATCCTTTACTAAAGATTTTTGGTTCCTTGTAACACACCAGTAAGTACCTGACTCTTTCTGCTATCCTCTTCTTTTAAAAGAGACAGATCAAGTCAAAAATTGAGTACTGCTGCCATATATGGGCAGGAGCTGCACAGGTTTCATTTTCTAGTCTTCAAAAGCATTTCCATGTCATTGTGGATGATGAATTATTTTCCAGCCTGTTTCCCACAAACAAAATATAGCAAGCCTCTTGCTGCTCTATCCTTATTTCCATGAAAACTACATTCTTTCATTTCACCAGTCCTAACCTTTCCAGCTAAGACCTGCCAAGTCATTCACACTGTAGCAAACCATCCACATTCCCTTTGTATTCCATTGGTGAGATATAATTTTAACTCAAGCAGCTTCTTCCAGCAAACTGCTGCTTTGTGGAATTGATTCCCAAGATGTTGCCTCCCTGATCACTACAAACTTAATCTGTTCAAGTTGAGGGTTAACTGTTATCTTCTCTACACAACCCTATAAGCTGTGCCTCTTAATCTGTAACCCTCTACCTCATGTGCTCTTGTGCCTTGTACAACATTGTAAAAAGACAAAAATATAAAACACACTTGTGTTTTGAAGAGAATTTAAGAAAAGATTTCTACATGAAAGGTTGAATATTTTATTTTGCACAAAGTTGAATTCAATTTCATTCAATATTTCCTGTTTTACAAATCAACAAATCTTTGTCTGAACATCTTATTAAAAACTTATAAAAAGAAAAATCGAGTTTGGTCTTGGAAAATCTTTTGTCTGGAGACATAATTCTTGAAATATGCAGGTTCTGATCCACAACTGCATTCAAAAGATGTAGAAAGATCAAAAGTCTTTTAACTTCAGGCTGCATAATATAATACAATATTACTGTTTAAAGAAAATTATTCATTTCCACAGTCATTCATTTCTGTGAATAGTCAGGAAAACACTTCACATAAATTTAAAGTTCATTGATTCAGTAAATTAACTTTTGGTTATTAAGTGATTGCTTTACAGAAACATAACCAGGCTGGTTTAAATTATTTCAAACTATTATTTGTTATGAGATAATATAGCTTTCATGATCAAGAGTAACTTTTGCATTTATCTGATTTTGTCTTGTTTGCTTATAGCAGAGAATAGAGTAGAATAGAAAAAGCTGTATATTCAAGTGCAGTAACTATAAATGCCAGTTTATATAGTTTAACAAGTTTAACATGAGGATGGCCAGCTCTTTTGACATGTTTATTTACATTACGCCGTGAAGCAGCCATCTCTAATATATTCAATATTCAAGTCAGGAATAACAAGTCTGAAAAGAAATTCACAAATATTAGTATACCTCATACTGAAAGAAAGTGATTATATATATATATATATATATATATATATATATATATATAAATTATGTGTGCGTGTGTGTGTATAGATAGATAGATAAATAGATAGGGGACATAATCACAAGTATTATTGCTTGTGAGAAATTTTTCAATGCCTATAAATAGCCTAGGTGTCAAAAACGACACCTCGGCCATTCAAGATAAAACCTCAAATATCAGCTATTCCACTGAATATTTTTTAAAGAATAAAGTCTGTTAAGCATCTTTTCCAAAATTCAATAATTGTCCATAAGCCTCAGCATCGAATCAAAACTAGTTATTCCATAGTAGTTTGTTGAAAATTTGAAAGTGTCGAAAATGACAGCTCGGCCATCCTAGTGTTAAAAAGCAGTGACTGAATTTTTTGGAAAAGCAACCAAGATAATGATTTTTGAAAGCTAATAACCAGGTCCTTATTCAAGCACCAGAAATGTTGTGAAAAAGCACAATTCATCATGTTCAACTTTACACAACCAAGTAAACTGGAAAAAAAAATCAAAGGAAGGAATTTGAGCTCACTATAACTTTGTACCAGAGAACTGAATGCTACATCCAACCATTTGTAACAGCCTTTTCATCAACAATAAAAGAGATGTTTTTTTGTACTGTTAAAGGAGAAAAGAAATGGTTTCTTCATGTTAACAACAAGTAAATTCGAAGGTGCATTGGTATAGTGAAATATGCCTTCCAAAAACTAAGCAAAGTATTAAGAAACAGAAAAATTCCATTAGAAACAAAGAAAACTGTACTGAACTGTTACATAATATCAGACTTTCTAGACGGTGAATACTGGACAATTTCCTCAGGGACAAAGAGACTGGAAGTAACAGAAATATAATTCTACAGAAGGATGCTGAGAATACCATGAGAGCAATGACAAAGTTTTAGAGAAAATGAAAACAAAAAAGAACACTTATACTTAATGTCAGGAATTCTAGGAATATAACATAATATTCACATAATGAGGAATGAAGGCTTGGAAAATTTGATACTTACAGGACAAATTAAAGGTAAGAGAGAGAAAGGAAAATAATGTATAAACAATCTGGTGAGCTTGAGTAAATGAAAATCAGAACAGTGTTTAGAAGTAATAACAAAATGTGGTGAACAGCCCCGTAGAAGCAAGCGAGCCAGAGTGGCTTGCATCTGGTGTATAGGAAAATAAGGGTCTTACCTTAACGTGCGGCACGTGATATCAGCAAGTTTGCTTCATGAAAATGGCATTACTCTCCCGTCCAGCCATTCTGGCAGTATGTGCAAGGATGAGGGTTTTTTGTACAGTTTGGCATGCTTCCACCAATAACAAGTCGTGTGCTGATTGGTCAAATTGGAGGAGGCAATTTGCCTGTGTAAACGAGAATAACAGCGAAGAACGCTGATTGGCTGGGGAACCGCAGTGTTGGCCTGATAAAAGAGTGCTGGAACTGTGAAAAATTGAGAGAAACGTTGGCTATACGTAGTGACGTGTGAAGAAAGTGAGAACGGTGAATTGAACCAGCGATATTGTGATTTGTACAAGTGACTGCTGGGAGAGCAATAGACTTATTTAATCTACACAAAAAGACAAAATTTATTAATTTAATACAAAGGAGAAGAATTTAAAATTAACTTCAGTGATTGTATGAGAGCCAGTGTTTCAATATGATGTGGCAAGTAAGCAATTATTTTAAGTGTGTATATATATATATATATATATATATATATATATATATATATATATATATATATATATATATCAACATGATGTGGCCTGTAAACCATTATTTTAATTGTGTATGTATGTGTGTGTGTGTGTGTATATATATATATATATATATATATATATATATATATGGTGAACTCTCCTGTCATATTTGACATATGAGGGTCAAGCAGCTCAGTTCCTAGGAACTGACAGCCAAGGCATCAGCACATATGATTTGATTATAGTGATGAAGACTTTATGCAGAATCAACCACACTTTTTGAAGGCTCGAATACAGAGATCTGTGCACTATGTGCCACAAGGTCCCCAAACCACCCTCCACAGGTTTATGAATTCAGGTTTGTCCTTCTCCTAGACCATTTGCCAACCAAGGCTACAGAACCTAGTCTGTCCTGCTATTTACCCATAGTTGAGGGAAAAGAAGAGGATTAATACCTTTCCCAAGGGTATTAGCACATAAATGAATGTAATGGATTTGACTGGAATTTGAACTAATCTCTCCAATTTCTCCCTCTCTCTCTCTCTCTATATATATATATATATATATATATATATATATATTTTCATTCAAAATACTCAAATTTTAGGAATACGTTTTCACAGCGTCGCCCACGTGATGACAACGTGACCATGTTTAAACGGAACGCTGATCATATAAAACTTTCAGTTATCTGTTTGGATAAGTCTTGTTTTTATGTCCATCATCTTTGTCATGTTGAATTGATAATGTTAATTATATTTTATGAATATGTCCTGAAGATGGTTTATTAGACCGAAACGTCTGACATTGACATTATATTAACATTAAAACAGCATAATTGCATATAAGAATTTTTGTTTGTTTTTTCCGTATATTTTTCTTCATACTGTCGGATCTATATCCATATATTTGCTTACATATATATATGTATATATATATCCACACACATAACTATATCTGCATGTGTATATGCAATGGGATGCTGAAAAATTTTGACCAAACATCAGAATTTATTTTGAAATTCTAAGTCTGAATAAGAAGATTCAGACTTAGAATTTTCAGTCCCTACATATATTTATCATGCCAGCAATAATTTTCAGTCCCTACATATAATTATCATGCCAGCAATAATTTTCAGTCCCTACATATATTTATCATGCCAGCAATAATTTTCAGTTCTTACATATATTTATCATGCCAGCAATAATTTTCAGTCCCTACATATATTTATCATGCCAGCAATAATTTTCACTCACTACATATAATTATCATGCCAGCAATAATTTTCAGTCCCTACATATATTTATCATGCTAGCAATAATTTTCAGTCCCTACATATATTTATCATGCCAGCAATAATTTTCAGTTCTTACATATATTTATCATGCCAGCAATAATTTTCAGTCCCTACATATATTTATCATGCCAGCAATAATTTTCAGTTCTTACATATATTTATCATGCCAGCAATAATTTTCAGTTCTTACATATATTTATCATGCTAGCAATAATATCTATGTATATGTACTGTCATTCATAAAAGTTTAAGGCCACCTTGTAATTTTACTCTCTTAAAGTTAAAAAGAAGATGCTAACAAGTAATTTCTGAGAAAATGACTCAATCTTATTCACTAATTTGTACATGACGATGTCTCCTATTCATTTCAAGCAAAATATCCCAATGGTCAGTAATCTGTATGACCGCCTTTGATTACTACTTGAATGTGGTGGGGCATCCTGAGAATCTATCTGGTTGTTACACTAATCAACCAAGATTTCTTTTATCCAGAATTCTTTAATAGCTTCTCTTAGTGTGTCGGTACTTGGACATTGTTTTTCTGCAGCTTTATTCTGACAAGTTCCCATAAATTCTCAATTGAGCATGGATCTGGGCTGTTATTTCGCACATCCAGTGTTGTCACATTGTTTCAATTCAAAATATTCTGAACAACCTTTAACTGGTGGCATAGAGCACCATCATGCATAAATATTGTTCACTGCTGAATGTGCAGTTCAAGTTTCTCTTGAAGTAGTTCCATATAGCTTGCACCATTTATTAATGTTCCTGGGAACAATAAGTAGAGTGCAGTTGTAACAGGTTTAGACATTGAAAATCAAATCATCTGGTTTGGTGGGTGCTTCATAGTCTGAATTGTATATGTTTCATAAGATCTCTTACTGGGGACTCTTCTAATCTTTCTTTTATGCATAATGAATTGCAGGGTAGATTCCTCTGAAAATATAACTTTGCTAAAGTCTTCAGCTGTCCAGGTTTCATGTTACTTAGCATATGCCAGACACTTGGATTTCATGGCAGCAGGTTGAGCTGCTTTGAATGATTTCAGACCAAACTCAAATTTCAGACAACATGAAACTGTCATAGAATGGACATTTGCACCATTTTGAAACAAAACAGCATGTATCTTCTTACAAGAACTTGTTGGGGATCGTGTAACAACGCGCTTCATCAAATGGTCATCACTGGCATTCCTTGGACGGCCACTTCTCCACTTGTCACTAAATGTCTTTGAATTTTGGAAATTCACAGTAGCAGTGTGAACAGCTGTTTTACTAGTTTACTTTTACACTAATTACACATTCAGCTTAGTCACATCATGTAGAAACACCAGTTGCTGTATGGTCACTGAAGTTAAGCAATGTTGAGCATGGTCAGTGTCTAGATTGGTGATCACTTGGGAATACCAGGTGCTGTAGGCTTAGATGCACATGTAGTGTAATGGATAATGGCTCGGAATTGTTAATCACAGAGCTGATTTCCAATTCCCACTGGTTTAATTATATTCACTTAAGTGCAGATACCATTTGGAAAGGAATGAATCTACCTCTTATCCCCAGCTATGGGTTAATTAGTAAGACTTAAAACACCATTATTATCTCAAAAAAAAAAATTCTCACAATCTAAAAATAGTTTTTGGCTTTAAATAACCTGCACAGGGTTGATAAAGTGTAGAAATTGAATGAGCCTATCAATCATTTCACATTCAGTATAGCCTTCAGCATTTAGAACCAAAATTTGGACCTTCATGTAGGTGAAACTGATGATCTTTTGCCTATATTCTTAGCCTAATTTACTATACAAATACTGTAACAATAGCTGCTAATTTAGCAATGATAAGAATTCCTTGACCATAAATCATGTGTTAATGTCTGATGCAATAACAAAAAGCTATTGCATCATGTCATCTCATGATAAAAAGTAATGCAAAAAAAATTGAAAATAACCGTGTTACAAATATGTGGTCTTAAATCTTTTATCGATGGCTGTACATATGGATACAAATATCTTAGTTTTATATATATATATATATATATATATATATATATATATATACAGTAATATGCAAGTGGATGCTATTTATTCACAAATTGAAATATACTGGGAATATATATATGCTAAAAATTTGCTATATTTATGGGGATAAGTGATCACTATCAGAGATAGAAGTTATAAACAATGTGAACATCGAAATAAACACAGAATGATGAATAGCTATTTTGTGTCTTAAGTGGTCATCAGACCATGTCTTTTGATGGTTGCTTATGGTATGAAAATGACAATAACTATGCATCGTTGATTTTGATATCTCCACCTGTTTATAGTGTGATCATGTCACTAATATGTGTGTGGACAAATATGTTACTTCCACACTTTTGTGATGTCAACAAATACACATTGTCACTTTCATAATGCTCATTGAAAATAGAGATCTTATAATTGTAGTTACAACTATAGTAACACCGTTGAACAATACTAGTGTCAGATACCTTATAATATCACTCACACTAATAGTACTTGCTCGATAATACTCACTCGATGAATAACCTGTATAGTGATCTGAATAGAGAAATAGTAAAATAGAGTAGAGAATAATAGTCTGTATAGCAATAGAGGATAGAATAGAAATGTGACCCAAATAGTAATAGAGGATAAAATAGAAATGTGACCCGAATAGCAATAGAGGATAGAATAGAAATGTGACCTGAATAGCAATAGAGGATAGAATAGAAATGTGACCCGAATAGCAATAGAGGATAGAATAGAAATGAAGATCAATTAGATATATGCTACCACCCATATATGCATTTCCTCTATGGTCATGTGGTCTACTTAATTCAATAATGGATCACCTGTGTTTGCTCACTGGCGATCTATGTTCGAACTCAAGTGTCAGCAGTGACACTTTATTCTGATGTAACACACACATATATACAAACAACGGCTAAAGATGCTGGAAAAATTATTTGTTTGTTTTGTTTTGTTTTGTTTTATGACATATCAACCTCAATGGATCATTTAATGCCGACAACTTTTTTTTTTTTGCGGATAATATTTTTTTTGTCAAAAACCTATTTCTGTTAATATTTTTTCATCAAAAATGTATCGCTGGTAATATTATTTTCCAAAAACGTATAGCTGGTAATATTATTTTTCCAAAAA
The DNA here is from genome assembly GCA_963932145.1 of Acanthosepion lycidas. Taxonomy (NCBI): domain Eukaryota; kingdom Metazoa; phylum Mollusca; class Cephalopoda; order Sepiida; family Sepiidae; genus Acanthosepion; species Acanthosepion lycidas. Next base: position 85,040,983 of record OZ010584.1, read on the forward strand.
TGTACAGCTGATAATATTATTTTTCCAAAAACGTACAGCTGGTAATATTTTTCCAAAAATGTATTGCTGGTAATAGTATTTCTCTTTCAAAAACATATTGCTGGTAATATTTTTCTCTTTCCTCAAAAATTCATTTCTGGTAATAAATTTTTACAAATCATTTCTGGTATTAAAACCTATTCTTACACTTTTATAATGCCTTTTACCTCACTTTCTTGGTTAACTATTTGCCTATAGCTGGGGCCCTAAAAGTGCTACCACCCCAGGATTGGATTGTTTACTGCCCTAGCACCCCTTTCCTACAGACAGAATGTTGCAAGCCTATCACTATTCTATTGCTATTTTCATGAAAAATGTTAAGACAAGCTGCATACTACAGTAGCAGACCACCCTCATTCCCTTCAAATTGCATTAGTAAAAAGTAAGTTCCAATTGAACAATTTCTTCCCATGAACTGCTACTTTGTTGAATCAACTCCCAAGAGTAGGCTTTCCTGATGACTACAATCCTAACCTGTTCAAATCTAGAGCTAACCATTATCTTTCCTATATATCCTCATAAACTGCACCTCTTACCCTTACTGCTCACATAACAAATTTATTCAGTAACCCTCTACCTTGAGTGGCTCTTGTATATGGTGAGCATTAGTAAAAAAAAAAAAAAAAAAGCAAGCAAGGAGAAATTATTTATTCATAAATTGAAATACACTGAATCCATAAACAATAATTTAAAATTCTAGGGTCAGAAATGGCTTTTTCCAGTAATAGAAATTATTATAAATGTTCCGTTCGTTATATTTTCTACAAATCAGAGAATAAATTGTGAAATTATAATCACTATCTGAAACATTTTTTTTTAGTTTTTCATGACAAGAAAGTAAAAAAAAAAAAAGAATTAGTTAGCTTTTAATGGAAATCCTGAACACTTGTTTATAATTTCTTAAAATTATTTTTAATTTTGTTCTCATAATAATAATAATCATATTACTGTAAGTTTGGTTGTTTGCTGGAGAATGTAGTAAGAAAATCTTGTCGGTATTGAAACAGCAAACAAATGAAAATATTATTTTTATCTTAATTTAATATTAATTGCTGCTTAAAATAAGGATACACAGGAAATAGCTTTATTTTATAAAAAGATACATTTTATACATGCTTTATATATTTTTTGTTTGTAATTATTTCACCTTAATCAAGGTGATACAACGATTAAGATGCAAGGAGTTACTGGGAATGAAAGAGAATGAGAAGACTTTAGAAGAAGGAACCAGAAAGCCAATCCTAAACAGGAAACAAGGGATAAACCTCTACTCATGTTCAAAAGATGGGAAGGAGTGGACCAGGCGATAGGTGAGCCTAACTACGCCTATTAGAAAAAAATGAAAATTTTAATGCTAATTACATAGTAATTCTCATTACTTATTTGCAAAGAGTTAAATAAATTCACTATAAAATTTTCTTAATGTAAAAAAATATTTGCAGTTGAGTATAAAATTGGATTGAAGTGGGCTGCTTGTATAAATAACAAATTCAGTCTAAGAACAAAAACATGTTCCATATCAAGTCTAGGATATATAACACTTATGTATTGCCTGTTGTACTCTATACTTTAGAGTTTCTCAACTGGACCTCTATATTATTAAAGAAAATTGAAATATTACCAAATCATTTCCTTGCCACCGGCAATCGACAACATCAGTTGCAACCTTCTGTCTTCCTGAATCCTGTTCTTTTATTGTTTTTTCTCTTCAGGAGAGTATTCTCATTCTCTTTAATGCCCAGTAAGCCCTTGTATCTTAGTAGTATTATCACCTTGCTTGGGTGACATGATTAATATATATATATTATATATAAATATAAAAGTGAACATAGAAGTCAACACTTAGAGGCTCTATCTCTGATATTGAGCACTTTATCCCATAAATATAGCACATCTTAAGACTATATTTCTTCATATATATATATATATATATATATATATATATATATATATATATGTGTGTGTGAAAAGTGTGTGTATATAAATATAAATAAATATATATATATATATATAATTATTTATATATTATATGTGCGGTACTTATTAGAAAGCGCTCAATATCAGAGATAGAGGTTCAACACACAAATGCGTATGTATAGACACAACACCACCCGTATACATACATATGTCATATCCAAAACTGTCCACATATGTTTATATATGTACGAGTCCCGACGGACGACCAAGTGTGCATGTGTGTCTGCGTACTTCATTGGGCGTATGAACATACATCGATGTTTGCGTTAGCATGATGACACCACGACAACGTCCACCCCCACTTCCATAATAACACCAATACACGCAATCTACATAAACCCAAAATTTTTTAAAAAATTAATCAGTTTGTCTGACGATTGCAAAAGTGTGAAACCCAGGGTCACAAACTCACATCAATCCAACCAAATATATATATATATATATATATATATATATATATATATATATATATATATATATATGATGAGGTTTATGATAACCTATAAGCTGTACAAACACACAAAAACCAAGGAACTCCCACAGGGCTAAATCATATCATATTCATCATCAGTAGGAACTTTCTAGAACTTTATGGCCACACCAAACAAATAAGATATGGCTGAAGCATAATTTGCCTCAAAAGGATTATAAGTGGAAATAAGAGTAAATGCCACTAACCTAAACAATGACATGATAGCATGCATAAATAAACAAACCTTGACTTAAAATCACGGAACAGAGCCACCCAAGATCACCAGTTATGGTGACAAATATCTCATATTAGTGGGCAATCTAATGGATATAGAGAAAGAAATTAATAAATAAAAAATTAGTAACTTATTTTTATTTAAAATATAAATTTTATAAATATTTTAATGATAATAATAATATGGCTTCAAATGAATTCATTCTATAAATCTTAAAGAAGGAAATCTTTCATCCAATACTGGAGCAAACGAAATCACAAGCAAAGTGCATTACCAAATAACAAAAATCACATCATTTGAATGGTAGTAGAAGCAACAGCAATAAAAATGGTTACCACATATAACTTAAAGAAAAAATAATGATAGAATCAAGCTGTTAACTTCCTACACTACTGAAAACAAAATGTTTAGAAGGAAAATCCCATTACTGCTAGAAAGAGCAATAAAAATGGATTTGAGGAAACTAATTAACCTGAAAAACTGATTGAAGAAAAGGTTGTATAAATTTCAACTTTAGCATTGACTAAACAGTTAGTTTTATTACAACACTAACTGTTTAGTCAATGACTACTGAATGTTTCCTGTATGAAAACAACCCTGATCTTAGCAAAATTATTTAACCACTACTTGAAGGAGAAATTCTTCCCAAGTCTATGGAAGGTGTCAAGTGTATACCCAGTTTTCAAGAATAAGGGTGAGCACTCATCCCTGTCACAGTATAGACCCATCAATCTCCTCAGTGCCATTATCAAACTCTTTAACAAGAAAGTTGCTGATAACCTCAATAGGAACAATCTCTTGAATGACAAACAGTACAGATTTTGATCAGCCTGGTCCAATACTGATATCCTAACTGCAATTACTTACAGAATTAGTGAGTTACTAGAAAATAAATACATCTCAAAGACAATCACATTAGATATTTCAAAGGCCTTTGTAGTATAAAGGGTTACTGCTCAAGCTCTCAAGCAATGGCATCACTGGAAAAGTTTTCTTAGTTATAAAGTCCTTCCTAATGGGTGGGCCCCTGAAGATAGTTGTTAAAGGCCAGTCCTCCAACTCCCAACTAATCAATGCAGATGTCTCTCAAGGTTGGTTTTTCGAACCAAACCTCTTCCTACTTTACATAAACAGTTTACCAAAGTGTATACTCCAATCATTTGTGAATATCTATGCTGGTGATGCAATTGTATATGAGTGCACCTCCAAAACCCTCAATGACCAGAGCTTGGTAGTTGATCTCTCATTTGACATAGCTCACATCATCTCAGTGTGTGTGTGGGGGGGTGCAAAATGTCTGGTCACATTCAATACCTCGAAAACCAAACTAGTGAAATGCTACCACCATTGATCAGAACCAGAACTTTCACAAATCATGATGAACAGATGTACCTGACTTTTCCTCTATCCTCTATCATCAGATCAGGCTGAAAATGGAGTAATGGGCAGGAGCTGCCCAGTCTTCTCTTTTCACTTTTGATAGTGTCCAAAATTGTCTCTGCATCCTTGTAGGTGACAAATTATTTTCCATATTACAACTCCTTTTTCAAAGCCAAGATATCACAAGTCTTTGGCTGCTTTATTGCTATTAACATGGACAGTGTTCAGATGAACTACATTCCTTAGTTCCATCAGTCCTAATCTTCACAGCTAAGACCTGCCATGCCATGTACATTGTAGTGAACCAACCTCATTCTCTTCATATTCCTTTGGTGAGATATAAGTTCTACTCAAGCAGTTTCCTCCCTTGAACCACTGTCTTGTGTAACTGACTCCCAAGAGGTTGCTTCCCTAATAACTACAATCTTAACCTTTACAAACTTAGGGTTAACTGTTATTGTCCCTACATATCTACATAAGCTGCGCCTCTTGCTCTGTAACACTCTACCTCAAGTGGCACTCAGGCCTTGTACAAAGAGAACATCAATGTAAAAAAAAAAAAAAAAACTAATTTAAACATTACCATGAATGAAAGTGACTTGATAACAAGTCTAGCAGCTAGCTTTTGTGGAATGTAAATCTTTTAAACATATATGACAGAGAAGAAAATATACCAGTCGAAATGCTGACAAGATGAGTTGTGGAAAAGACTTTTTCTATGAAGAACCAAAATTAAGAAGTCAAACTCTGTTTTGTAACCAATTGTATTGATCTCTTAGAAGTTATTAAAAATATTTTTCATGTCAACAGATACATATCAAATGCAATATTAATTTTAAAATTTTAAACTTTGTATATTATTTTGAATTTCTCAGATAACCCAAATTATCTGTTATTAATTTTTGAAAAGTATTTCTTTCATCTTAATTTCATTTGCTTTTTATTGCAACTACCAGTCTGTTTTTCCATGATTATCAGTAGATAGCAAAAAAAAAGTTTGCCAAAAAATTATTTCTCTTTTTCCAATCCACACTGCTTAAAGCAACCACAGAACAACTGGGAGTTGAAATAAAAAGCAGCTTGAATTAAGCTGAAAGAAGAGCTTGTCATAAAATAAATTAGCAGCTATAGATTTGATTATGCACAATTTTAAAAGACCAAAAGAAAACCCAAAATGTTAATAAAACTGAAAATAATTTCAGATTTTGATTTTTTTTCTTTTTGTATATGATAATGCCGGCAAATTAAAAACATTTTCCTCCCATCTGACTTCACGGAAGAAAAAAAAATAATATTTGTGATTAATTATTTTCTTATGGCTAATACTGACATGATTAATTTTTGCTTTAGAGATTACTGTTATCTTCTTAGGACCAGAAACCTGTTCAGGTCATTAATTTCAGTGTATTTTTTAAAATCTTTTTTCAGTGAGGAGGGCAGTACATGTGGAATGAACTAAATACCTGAGATAAGAATATTAAATCCTGAAGTAATGAAGAGTTTGACTTCCTGAATAGATTTTTTTTTTAATTCAATCAATTTCAACGGCCAGCTTTATTGAAATGATAGTGTTTAGAAGCAGAGAAAACATATTGCACATTTTGTGCAAATGAATTTAGGAACAAATATAACAAAGAGGAGTTATAAAAGAGAATGTATTGCTGAGAGGAACAAAAGACAAGAGGCTGTGGAGATTCATGATCGCTCATGTCACATTTGTTAACCCCCATTTATTTAATCTGATGAAATTTCAAGATATTCTTTTTGCAGGACTTAACGTTTGTATTAGTTATAAGGACAAGTCCTTGGTGAATTTAAATCATGAAACTGTTTTGGTCAAACAGGAATCCCAATTACAGAAAATCTGCTCCGAAGTGTAAAATAAAAAATGCAATAAAACTTAGACATTATTTAATTAGAAAAGCTCTTAATTGCTTTTATGTATAAAATATATTATGGACACTGTTGTCATAAGAAAAACATTTATTTTTGATGAATAATGAATTTTTACAACAATATTTTTTCATTTTTTAAAAATATTAATTAGAATAATTTATAAATTTTCGAATCTTTTAAAATTCTGTATTAATTTGTAGTAGTCAAGTGATACTGTTATTAAATTAAAACTATATTTACTAATCATAAATGGAAAAGCTTACTACAATTCAATGACACCTTATATTTTAAAAAGAATTTTGAATTTATTTTATGTGTGTATCAACATGTCAATTTTTATTAATATGGATGTACAAATGCAACATTATCAGAAAATAAGAGTGGTAACTAGTAAAGTTAAAATGTATTGGTAATTTTCTAACATTTCCTCAGCAATTGTCTTCATAAGTTAGACTATAAAGCCAAAGTACCTAAAATTCAACAAAATATTGGATTGCTTAGAATATTTTAAGATTATTGGGTCGATAAAAAAATTATATAAAAAGGCGTTCATATGTTTGTTTCAGATCAAATTTATTAAACTTTGAATCAGCTAATCTTCCTCCAAGTTTCAGAAAAGTACATTTTATTTTCAAAAGATTTAATAATAAAGAGAATTATATTGGCAGATTTGTCAATATGAATGATTTTAGTATTTTTACTGAGAACAAAAAAAAAACTCAATCCAATTGATTTAAATTCAGTTTGAAATGCAGCAAAGTATTTTGCTTATTGGAAATATTAACTTTTATCTAGAAATTAAAGAAATTTAATCGAGAAATTAAACCAAAATAAAAGCTTTAAGATTTTTCATTTTTTAAAATCCATTTTAATCTTTAGGTGTCACTTTTCTATATATGTATATATTGTGCATGTGTGTCTGAGTCTTGGTATATTTGTGGGTTTTTATTTGTAGGAGTGTGGGGTTGATACGTTTATATGTATTTATGTGTATGTGTACGTCTATATATATATATATATATGTATGTATGTATCTATACATGTATATATCTGTATATATGTATGTATGTATTTATTTATGTATGTATTTATATATTTGTCTGTGTATGGATTCATGGGCACACATACATATATTGGTATATATGTGAGCACATCTATATATGTGTGTAAATGTTTTCATTTCTGTATATATGTGGGTTTTTATTTTCCATGTTTGAGCCTGCGAATTTGGCTGTTATATTTTTTATATGTGTATGCGTATATGTTGTGTTTGTTCATTTGTATGTATATGTTTAATTGTCTTTTGTTTTTGTTTTGTCCATAAACAAATATTTGTTTTTCAATTATACCCTTCTTAACTTTCATTAATTAAACCCTCTTTTTATCTTTATATCTTTGCCCATGTATGCAAATTTTGATTGTTGATTTATACTAGCTTATTAATACTTTTAGGTTTTTTTTCATAGTAAGCCTGTCTATGTCTTTATTAGTATGTGTGTGTGATTGCATGTATATGCTTTTAATTGTATGTATATGTGTCTGATATTTTTTCTTTGATGCTGATTTCTCTGTTTCCTGTGTCGTCCGTGTTTTTGCATGTTTATATATCTGAATATATTTACGTGATTGTGTATTATGATATGATTGCATGTGTCTTGTCATTTGTAAAACATTCTTCTCCTGCCCCCATCATCTGAATTCAAATCCCTTCAAATGTATCTAAGTTGTTACAATGCTTCAATCTCCTTAGATCAGCATTTGCTCTAGTTGAAAATTTGGCTTTTCAATTAAAATAATAAATAAATAATAAAATATATGTATATTTTCCTCTGTTTCTTCTATGAATAATTTTATATTTTAAACTTAATGCAGGTTAAATTTAAAATTTGTAATTTTTATTTTTTTTAACTTTACAGTAAATTTAAAAATTAATCTAAATGATTTCTAATTTAATCCAATAATAACATTGAGACATTAATAAATTGTATCCAAGGTCTGTTGTCAAGTTTTTTGAATTATCATATACTTGTATTTTGATTTGTCATTGTAGCTTATGTAATAATGTTTCCCCTATTGAGGAGTGTTTGGTTAATTTTAAACTTTTCAAAACTCTTTATTCTACCATCAACACCATCACTTGACAAGACACCAGAAATGTTGAAACAAAATGGGTATTTTTGTAGTGATGTTATAACATGTTTATGTTATAATTTTTGAATAAATACTACATATATATATATATATATATATATATATATATATACCCAGGTATATGATTGGTGTATATGGAATAAATTCCAATAACCAACAATTACTATTCTTAAAAGAGTTCTCAATACAGAGTAGAGCGAATATAATTATTTATTTAAAAATTGTAACATAAATATGTTATTAAATCACTACAAAAATAGCCATTTTGTTTCAACACCTCTGGTGTCTTTTGATAAGACACCAGAGGTGTTGAAACAAAATGGCTGTTTTTGTAGTGATTTTATCACATATTTATGTTATAATTTTTAAATAAATAGTTTATATATATATACACACACACCATATAATAAATGCCATGCTGTCTCTTGCTTTCCTGCTTGTTGGAAATCCTCATCTGTTGTTACAGTCTTTAAGAACTCAGGTGAACTGCCTGACCCTTTTAACTAGCAGGCTATTCACCTTCTACCGCTTATTGGTAAACTCCTAGAGGCCCTAATCAATGCTTAATTGGTTAAGCATTTCAACATCACAGAGCCTTCTTTCAGTCAAACAATATGGCATTTGTTTCTATAGGTCAACTGATGATGTATGAAAGATTACTATTGAAAAGGTCTATTAGACTTAAGATAAAAATGGCAAAGCTTGGGCTGTTGCTTTAAACAAGCATTCGACAGGGTTTGGCATACCAGTTTTCTTCACAAGTTGAAAAGTTATGGTGTCTCCTAATGAATTTTTAAACTGATTCAGTCTTTCTTATCAAATTGCAAAATGAAAATTATCCTGAATAGCCACTGTTCTAGATCCTTTTGTAGTAATGAAGGTGTGTCCCAAGGCTCTATCAATGATCCTATTTTGTTCTTAATTTTTATCAATGACCTTCCTGATGGTATCAGCTCTCAACTTGGTATCTATGCTGATGACACAACTATATACTCCTGTCTTGATAGTCAGTCTGATCTGTTCAATAAGGTCAAATTGGTGGCTGGTCTCAAAAATGACCCACAGACTGTTGTTAACTAGGGCAAAGAATGGCTTGTTAATTTTAACACCTCCAAAACAAAACTGCTCTCTATTAATCATCTGAGACCCATTTCTGCTTTCCATCAGCATGGATGATGCTAACTTCCAGGAGAGTGACTCATTGTGCCTTCTCAGGCTAATATTCTCAGCTGATATGAAATGTAAAGATTATATTGAATCAATTGCTTGTCCAGTTTCTAAGAAAGTTGGTTGTGCTAGACAATTTTTCTCACCAGAATCTATCTTACATATCTATGTCCACTATTTGTCCATGCTTCAAACATTGCTGCCATATATGGTCCAGTGCTCCTGCTATAATAAAATCCAAAGAAGAATCAGCAATATTATTGGTCTTGACTTCAGACACTTTCCCACTGCCATAAAGTTGCTTCCTTTTCTACCTTTTCTATAAATAATTCATTGTGATTATTTGGATGAACTTTTCGCTATGATACCTAGACTTTGTTAACTTAAGTGCAGTACTAGATTAGCAACAAAGTCTCATCAATTTACAGTTGAAGTGTCTAAATGTAATCATAAGTTCTATGCTAACAGTTTGTTTTCTCATACTTCTCACTTGTGGAACATGCTTTCAGCCAACTACTACTATCTTCCTGATTACTCTTCTATTGTTCTCACTCCTTAACAATGTTTCTGTTTCCTAATTCTTTCACACCCAGTAACCCCTTGTGCCTTAGTGTGTGCATGGAGTGAATTCAGTTTATATATATATATATATATATATATATAAACAGAATTCAATAATAACAAAATTAAGCTATTACTGCAGAAAGTTTCCATAAAAGTTTAGCTTGTTTTACCTTATTTACCTTGCTGATTTTAAATTTTAGCTAACCACATCCTCACCAAAATAATTGGACACCATGTACTAATGGGTTAAATAGTTTCAGCAACCTACCTTAGTAGGAATTAAACCAAAGAAGATATGAAATTTACTAATTATTAAATCCAGAGGATGGCTCCAAACCTTTGGCTCATACTGTATATAGCTATGGTAATGGTGAAAATAGCCATTTCCATGCAGAAAATATCTGACATTCATTGACTGAAGATTTAGAAAATCTTTCTCTTAAAAGAGATTTTTGGGTAAATGGAATTTCCGAGTTCACTATTATTACTCTTTCTAATATTAATGAAAGTTTCCTTCCGAACCTTTTGTTCAAAGTAGTATGAAATGTTAACATTTTGATTATACCATTACTTTCCGTTCAAGTTACATGTGCTCTTCATTTATGTTGCTGCTGCTAACGGAAGTATTCAAGTGATGTAGTTTTTGTTATTTAGGAAAGTTCTTTGTTTGTGATTCTGTAGAACCAGGATTTGATGAAGGATTGTCTCTTTTGAGACTAGAGGATTTATTTGCTTGAAGCCATTTTTAATCATTAATATGGGAAAACACTTGTATACAGCTTATAGTTTATACATTTCCATACGAGTTGGACATCATGCATGAGACCTATATTGATTCACCCTTATACTTAAGCTTTTTACCTACAGGAATAGGTTAATTTCTCTAACGACATGTTAGTTGTTGTTGGATTATTTAATGTTAGATTTTTTTTACTATGGGACACCTAGTGAGGATCAAACTGACTACAGTAATAATTATCAACTAGGCAAACTGGCTAACCATTACCTAAAACTGAGTCACCCTTAAAGGAATGCATTAATAAATAGTGTTTCTAATCAGAACCTCATGGTGAGAAGGAATGCTAAGAACAAATAGAAGCTGTCATAAAGTTAGAATGTTATAACATTGCAAATGATTTGTGAAGGTAGGAAGAGAAAGTTTGCGACATTAAGAGATATTTCATGTATTTGAAAGTAGTAAATTGATGAAACAGCTTGCATTCCTTTTGTAGACAAAATATTTGATTCTTGTCATAAATTCATAAGTTTTTAGCTTAAGATTTATATGAATTTAAGTACATTGTAATTTAATTGATTTCACAGAATGTCAGGTGACAGAAATTATTGTAAAATCAAGTTGATTTAGTATCTGCTATCAATCATACAGGACACCTGGGACATATCAGGGTAGGGTTTCATTTTCACTGATGACAATCCAACATGGAGCAAGAATATAAATCCCTTCAAAGGTTAATCCTTAGAACTATTAGCAACTCATTTGACATATTATTTAATCATATCAATTTGCATTTATAAGTTTTCATTGTATCTTTTATTTTATGTAACCTCAAATTTCAAAAGCATTTTAAGTTTAGGGAAACAATAAAGAAAAATGTTACATACAAAAATTAACTTTTAAAAAAGTAGGAAATGCAAAATCTGAAATTTGTGACAACAAAAGGAAAATACTGTATTTTAATTGTTCGTTAAGACATTCATTTAGTTATTGACAAAGCTTAGCTGAGTCTGGCACATGGCAAGTGTAGTGGAGCACTCAGTCATCATTCAGCTAGTTCCCTTCATGGTGGATGGGTTCTCATGTGGCTGATTAGACCAACATGGGAAAGTTGGGCATCTGAAAAAGCCTTGGAAGGATTCTATAGATGACATCTTTGATAAGGTTCCTCTGTGTATTGAACCAACTTTACTTCTGTGGTTTGAACAGTGTCTTATACAAACATGCTGCCAACTGGCCTGATCAACAGCCAACTTTTCTCATTGACTAGGCAAGATATTACTGGCCACCTTGTATGATCCTCATCTTCATTTGACGTCTCTATGGTTGGTTGGAACTCCATTAACAATCCCTTTCCACACTGTTCAGTTCTGTATTGCTGTCCCCAGATCCCCACTGTCCAACCCTGAGTCCTAAGGTATGGTGTCCAGAAGGATGCCATAGGAGTAAGAATGAGATGGCTTCCCTGTCCACTCAGTAGCAGTAGCCAGCAAACTGTAATCACTTTTGCTTGATCTTAATGGAGATTGGTCTCAGTTTCCTGTAGATTGTGTTAAGAGTTGCATGGGATCTCTAACTGATCTTTAAAGATGAACAGATAATGTCTAAGTTTATGATCCATACATTAAGACTGGTTCAATCAATGTTCGAAAAGTTTGGACTTTTAAAGCGGATGGAAAATCGAGAGCCAAATTTTATCAAGTTTTTTACACGCATACCATGCAAGACTTTTGTGGATGTTGAAGTCTTTTTGGGAATCTATGATGTGAGATCCAAGATATTTGAAGTCCTCAACTCATTTGATATTATTGAGTGATTTCAACTCGGATTGTTCAGAAGTTGTGATGTATTCCGTCTTACTCTCATTGCAATAAAGACCTACCTGGTACTCTTCTTTGCTCAAGTGATTGCAGCAAGGATTCTGCATTCTTGATACATTGAGAAATTAATACAAGATCATTGGCAAGGTCAGTCTTTAGCCTTTGGTGGCAGTCTTTCTAGAGGTGGTGTCTTGACAAAAATAACTATCATATATGGCCTTAATGCAGTTCCTATCTCAAATGCATTGTCCAGTGACAGTCTTTACAATTCACTGTGAGTTGGTTCACAGGCATATTAATGACATTATCAGCCCAAAGACTTCAATTGAAATATATGGCTTCAATCACTGTTGACTGTGAATGCTTATGAATTTTGACATGTAATATTTTATTTTACCAATGCAACTTGAGGATTCTTTGGAGGTAGAATATGTAGAATTGTTGCTAATAGCGATTTTATGGGACTCAGAATTCACAGCCATTGAAATGCATACAACCTTGTAGACAGTGACCTTGATCTCACTAGTGAGATTTTTGTTCAAGGATACATGTTTAGAAATTCATCCAAAAGCTGCTGAGGCAAGTTAACAATGATACTGAATCACTTCTGTCAGATTATGATGATTAGCAAGCACAGAACTGAAGTATATAAACATACATTCCTAAAATATGTATTCTACATATAAAAACTATATGAGGATGAGGTTGTAGTATGCTGCAAGATCTTGTTTTTTTTATTTATTAATCTTGAGCCAAGCCCAATTGTAAGCCTCACTCATGGTGTCCAGATGTTGTTGAGATAGGAGGGTGTAGCTGAGTGATATCATCAACATATAAAAAATCAAAAACATGTTTGGAGCACTCTGTGAGAACTGCACTCATGATGCAATATTAGAGCACCTGAATGAACTCTACACTTACTGAGATTTCCTATGATAGAAAGCATAAATCAAGTTCAATCATTTTTTTTTTACAATAAATTTCACCTTGTACAAGACCAAAGAACAATTTGAGGGAGAGGGTTACAGAGCAAGCAGAACAGTTTGTGGAGAATATAATGGTTAACCATAAACTCAAACAGGTTAAGATTGTTGTAATCAGGGAAGCATTCTCTTTGGAGTTGGTTCCACAAAGCAACAGTCAATGGGAAGAAGCTGCTCAAGTGGAACTTACATTTCATCAATGGAATACGAAGGGAATGTGGGGGTTCACTACAATGTGTGTAGTGGGTTTTAGCCATGAAGGTTAGAACTGGTGGAACTAAGGAATGTAGTTCATCTGAATACTTTCCATGGAAATAGCGACAGAGTAGCGAAAAACCTGCAACATTTCTATTTTTGATGTCATCTTCAGAACAACCTGGTTCACAAATTTATTTATCGTAAACCCTTATATAATTTTCCAAAAATCACAAAATCCCTATTTACATTTTCAGAACAACTGCCACCATTATAATTTTGATAAGATAAAAAATAAAAGAAAAACTGTTTTAGAAAAAGAATTCAGTCATGTAAAAAAACAAACGTGACCTAACCATTAAAATAAAAAAACATAATTCTGTTTTAATCGATATAGATATGTAAGCATTGTGAGAAAAAAATATTAAATGCATGTTAATATGAAGAATTTTGGTGTTTCTTGCATCTTCTGCAAATTTGGCTTGATATTGGATAACTGAATTCACATTATCTGGTACAGCATCTGGTCTATTGTGATATTAAGATTTTGTGCTAGCATATTTATAAAGAGCTAAATTTATCTAAATATGTTGTTGCAAGTGCTTATGGAACTGGAAAAGCCCATTCTGAGAAAACTTGCATATTCAACAAAAAGATTAAACTATAAAATTGTTCCAGAAACTTCATCAAAACACAGCATTTACCAAATAACAGAAACCACCTCTCTTGAAGACTTTCAACAACAACAACAACTAAAATTGATGGAATATATCATTAAGAGGGAAAATAATGATATAATCAGTCTGTTAACTTTCCACACTAACTTAAACAAAAGGTTTGAAAGGAAACTCCAATCAATACTAGAAAGAGCGATAACAGTCAAGTTGAAAAGTATAATTTCTTGAAAAACTGTTTTAAGAAAAAGATTTTACAAATTTCAACCAACAGTAGTGGTAAATATTTGATCAATGAATGCCAAATATTTCCTACATGAAAATGGGTAATTTCACCTTTATCATTTAACTGGGTATCTGAATGAATTCCAATTAATTTTTTTATCATCCACTGCCTGAAATTCTGTCAACTTTTCTTTAAATGTGAACTTGGAAAATAATCTGTTAGAGATTCTAATAAATTGAATATATGAATTTTTTAAGATCATTGCAGGTTTTAGCCTCTAAATCCAGTTCAGATTCTTGGAGGAAGTCACAAAGAATTAGAAAAGAGTCAGAAATATAGCTGTGATCCTGTATTGCAATTTATGTGATAACAATAACATTTTATCATTAACTTAAAAAATATTCAATCCTTTTTGCATAGATATGAGTTAAGTATGCAATTCTTAAGAGCTTTACAGTATTTGTTCATCTATTGGATAATCAAAATTTATGAGTGATAAAATATACCAACATTTCTTTAAGAAGTTCAAACCTTCTCACAAGAATATTACCTTATGATAACTATCTAACTTATGTATGTAGAAATAAAGAATTGTGAAAATTAGTCAATACTAATGTTTAAAAGAAAAATGCATTTGGAATCTCCAAGATTTAATAAAATTTATACACAGTGCTGCTTCATCTAAAAACAATTTTAATTTAAATTTGTAACTAATGCATATTAATAAAAAATGCAATAATTAGCTAGTTTTTTTTTTTTTTGTAACATTTTATTCATATTATACACTGTAGCAATTAGATCTCTTTCTGACTCCCATAATGGATAGGACAAACTACATCCAGCAACAAAGCCTCTGATCAGGATGTTTTGAGGAGCATGGAACCACATCTTAATTGCTGTCATTCCCAAATCCAACCTGACCCAGGGTTTTTTCACCTGTTAGGGTCCCAGCTATGGGCAAATAGTTGACCCCCAAACTGGGGCCAAAACACAATGAAAGTATAAAAAAGTTTATAGTAAAAATACAAGCAATACATTTTCAGAGTAAAAAAAATTACCAGCAAAACATTTTTGTAAAAAAATAAAAATTTCCAGCAATATATTACAGTGAAAAAAATATTACCAGAAATACATTTTTGTAAAAGAAATTACTAATGCTCCCAAGAAAATTAAATTTCAGTATTAAATGACCCATATAGAATTGATATGCTGCTAAACAAACAAACATCTTCCTGATCCACTTTACATGCCAGCTGGATGTGAATGCTAAGAAAGCAAAACACAAAATGAAAAAGTCATTTTCTACATGGGGGCTCTGAGCATCATGTCTGGTTCACAAAACAAATTTTCAAAATAAAATATAATAGCCAATCATGAACATTCCCACCAGAAAAAAAGACGGCCCTGGGAACCACCAGACTTACTTAAAAGAAAGCCTCTTATAAATGATCAACACAGTAGCAGGCTGAAAAGCCATCTGTTGACATGCAGGCTGCCATGATTACTTTTCTCATCACCACTGTGAACATGACTAAGCTTCACTAATCTCACTCAAGTAAAATGCAGAATGTGGCCAACAGGCCAGCTTTGACACTGCAGGGCACCTAACTCCACCACTGTCATTTCTAACACCTCTATGTCTTCACTATCCAACTTCAGGCTTCCCTTATCACCACCACTGATCTATGACAACTCCCACCAACACAGTTCGGCTTCAACATCTTGGCATCACACAACCACCAAACACCTCACCAGTCTCAATTTCAACCATAAATCTCCACCAATGACACCACACTTTGATTCACTAATCTGCTCCAGACCTATCTCCTGATCCCAACTGTGACCTCAGCCAACCAACCCAAGAAATTGGTTAATTACCGACCATACCAACAACACCCTTACACCTAATCGCTTTCCTTACCAACAGCAACTAAGAAAGCATATATGAACAATTTTTCCCACTTTTCACAAAACTATGTATATATTCTGAATTTTGACAAATACACATCATTGAAATTTTAATTCTTGTTGTTCCGTTCCATTGTAACCATACATAGATATAACATTCAATTTCATGTTACAGCACCAGGCACTTTTCCTATTATTAGCTTTGCTCCATCACTGCAGACTGCAATACATTTATTCCGACCAGGACATTTTGGGGTTCCCAGGTTGATGAAATTATGGGACTCCCCCTCAGACAGAGTCACTCTTTAACTCACCCACATCCAACTTGGATATTTTTTACTCACAATATATTTTAGCAACATTTATATAGCTTGAAGTAAACTTGTTGCAAATTCGTTAAATAAACTAGAATAGCTATTTAAAACAAAGAAAAAGCTTGTAATTCCAATGAATGATTTATTATTTTTATGGAAATATTTCAGCTAGCAGTTGCCAGTCTTGGTCACTCATTAATTTGAGTAAAACTGTAAAATTATGGAGTGACCAAGACAGGCAACTGCTAGCAGAAATATTTCCATAAAAGAATAAATCATTTATTAGAATTATTACAAGTTTTTTCTTTGTTTTCATTATGCAACTACCAATGGAGACAAGCATTCTAAGTTAGAATAGCTATTATTGTTTGTCAATAAAAATATTTATTAAGAAATACCACTATTTTATGATTTATTGCAAACTAAATTAGCACATATTTCGATACAATAATCAGCATTATAATAAAACAATCAAAATAAATATGAGTTTGTCGTATTGATATCATTTCAGTTTACAAAACTATTTAGACGTTATAACATCTAGAAAGTTAAAATCACTGCTTTATAAAAATGCTTAAGATTTAAACATTCTGAACTAAAATAAAAGATTTTATCTACATATTCTAAACAATGAAACAAAATAAAACATTCTTTTCCTTGCTTTGCTTCCCACAAAGTCAAATAAATACAAGTATGTCATATTGATACCAATTCAGTTTATGAAACTATTTAGAAGTTATAAAATCTAGAAAATTAAAATCACTGTTTTATAAAAGCTTGAGGGACCCTAGGCTGCAGCCTATATTAGCTGAAATGATAAACTGGTCCTGATCCCAACTTATATTGTGCATTTTTCAAAACATTATCAATACAAATGAATATCTTAATTCAAGTTTACTGAACCACAGCAATTCCTCAATCCCTCCTCTATTCAATCAGTTTGAAGTCCTGACATCTACAGCAGATAAGATTGAATGCTTTGCTCAGAAATTTTCTTCCAACTCATCACTCGACTAATTTGGAGTACCAACACCTGATTTGCCGACTAGAACAGAGGCTCTACTGAGTGATGTGCATAATCCTGTCACTGGTCTCGGACATCATTTCTAAATTAGACTCTCATAAGGCAAATGAAGGTGACAGGATCCCAGCCATCATCCTAAAGAAATGTGTTCCAGAGCTGGCTTCAGCTCTCTCCAAACTCTACAACTATTGCTTTCCAGTTTGTTGGAAGTCCTACTCTGCAGTTCCTGTTTTTAAGAACTCTGGAGAACCATCTGGACCCTCTATCACCCTATTAGTCACCCTACTGTTTTTCAGCAAAATATTTGAGGCATTAATCAATGGTGAAGTGCTTAAGCATCTTATCTCTCATGACCTACTCTCTGACAAACAATATGGATTCCGTTTTGACAGGTCTATGGCTGATCTGCTAACAGCCATCACCGAATATATATATCAAGTTCTTGATAATAACGGTGAAGCTCGAGCCATGGCTCCAGATATCTTAAAGGTGTTTGGCAGGGTTTGGCATGCTGGTCTTCTATGTAAGCTCCAGGGCTACAGTATTACAAGACAATTGTTTGATTTAATCCAATCATTCCTATCAAATCATGAAATGAAGGTCATAATGAATGGGCTGTGCTTCCAGATCCTTTCACACAAACGTGAGTGTCCCCCAAAGCTCTATCCTGGATCCTACACTGTTTCTGATCTTCATTAATAATTTCCTGATGTCATTAGTTCCCAAGTAGGCATTTATGTAGATGACACTGCTTTTTACTCAATAGTGTCAATAGCAAATCTGTCGGAGCTGACAAAGTTAACCTGGCCACTACTCTTGAAAAGGACCTCCAATCAGTGGTTAACTGAGGCAGAAAATGACTTGTAAATTTTAATGCCTCCAAAATGAAATGGCGTTCACCATAAAGAAACTTTCCTGCCCACCATCAGCATAGCTGATGCTAGAATCCTGGAGAGCAACACATTGTGCCTCCCTGGCCTCATGTTTTCAACTGACTTGAAGTGGAACAACTACATTGAATCAATAGCTGTATCTATTGCACTGAAAGTTGGGTTACTGTCGTACCAGAAGGTTTTTCTCATCAGAGTCCATCTTGTACATTTACAAATCTACCATCTGTCTGTGCATTGAATATTATTACCATATCTGGTCTCGTGCTCCTGCTATTCACTTCAAGGTTCTTGACAAAATCCAGAAAAGGATCTGCAATGTAATCGATTCTGACTTGACATCTCAACTTCAGTCACTTTCACGTGATGTGGCTTCCCTCTGTCTTTTCTACAAATATTTTCATAGCTATTGCTCTGACAAGCTTTTTTCCCTGGTGTCCTGACTACATAAATTTAAGCATGCTACTAGATTGGCATCTAGGTCCCACCCTTTTACATTCAAAATAGTTAAATGTAACCACTACTTCTACTCCAACAGTTTCTTTTTTCACACTTCCCAACAGTGGAATTCCCTTCCATTTCCTTTCTTCCCTGATAACTACAGTCTTCAAAAATTTAAATGCAATGTCAATTGCCATCTTCTATCTTCTTGAATTCCATTCATCTTTTATTTTTTCCTAAATCTCCCCTACACCCAGTCTTTTCTCTCACTTTCACTCTCTGCAACCCCCTGTACACTAGTGGCATTCCCAGTTTGCTTGGGGTGAAATGATTAGAAAAAAAAAAGAAAGTAGCTTGTAGTTGCAAACTTACATAAAAGCAAATCTTATTTTTTTTAAAGATATCAAAAAAAAAAAAAAAAGGCTAGTTCAGTAATGTCTGTGCATTTATCTATTTGTAATATGTAAAATGTATCATTCACAGGGCATACTGAAGGAAAGTGAGACAGAAAAAAACATTGAGGAGGTATTTAACTGCAAACAGAATGTGACACTACTGCCCCCTGATTAATAAAATCTCAATGCAGCAAGATTTTGGAATGATCGCCCACTGATGGTTAACAGGTGATGCAAAGTTTGAAAGACTCAACCTCTTTCTCAGTGACTTTTCATAGCAACAAAAAAAATTCTTTTCACTCCTGCAAAATGTGAGTAATCAACTACAGACATTTAAATTTGCTTTGAAATTTTCACATTTTGTTTTATTTCTCATCTTTTCTTTTGTAAAATGTCCTGACAACATATTTGTTAATATTTCAAATTCTATGCCTTATCATTCCTTTGAATTTATACAAATCCATCAAAATTGTTAGCAGGTCAAATGTACCAGGAAAATATAAATTCTCATCAAAAGGATATATACATACTACAAAGTAGTGACACTAACGTGATGTTCTCCTTGATATAGATTTTTAAAAATACATTTTGAAAAAGGACATTAGTTTTAAAAAAAAAGTTTTCTTTATGGGTCAGAGCAATATGTGCATAAACTTTTGACAGACTGTTATAATTACTACCCATAAGCCGATTCACAGTTACATCACAGCTTAATCCTCGTCTTTCATCAGTGGTTATAATAACTTAATACCGTATTCTTCCTCCATAGCAGTAAACATGGAAGGACCAATTGAAGCCACACTATCATTACAGCTACCCCATTCAACCCACTGGATATACAGATATGGTTTACCCAAATGCAAGCCATTTTCACACAAGAAGAATAATTTTGCAAAAGATGAAATTTGTCTATGTTGTTAAAAAGCTTTCAATTGAGGTTGCCCGTGAAATTCTCAGCTTGTTAAATGCAATGCCCGAAGAGAATCCATGCGACATGCTGGGTCAATCAATATTACACGAGATTGGCTGAACAAGTTGCTGAACCATGTGACCCAAATATTAACTCCTTGGTTAGAAGATGCCAATCTGGATAAACTGGCAGGAACTGCTGACAAAATTTGCTAAAAATCAGGTGTGCACAATGTCAACACCATCCAGAATCTGATTAACACACAAATGGATCAAATCTAGCAAGTCCGGTCGGCCATAGCTAACTTTACTGAGGAAGGAGAAGTCATGTGAATGAGATCCAGACACATTCTGTTTTATCACAGGTGACATTCCAGCTGAAACAGACATAGCAGCTGACATGGTTCATAATCCAATGTTTACAACACCAGAATAATTTGGTATCATTACAAATTTGGTACTAATGCTAAAAAGTGTACAAAACCCTGTACATTCATACCACCGAACCAGAGAAATGCATATTCTGACTAGTAATGACGATGACTGCATCCAGATATTCGAAGAAAAGTCATCTATTTTACATTCGTGACTTGTGTCATGGATATAAATTTTTAGTTGACACAGGAGCTGAAATTAGTGTTATCTATCCAACAGCAAAAAATATGATTTAACTCCCAGCGCTGTATAAACTCCAAGCAGCGAACAGTACAAAAATGAACACATACAGTGGAAAATCACTTACATTAATACGTTTGTATCCAACATAGTTTTTCATGGATTTTTATACAGGAAGGTGTGAAGTCACCTATACTAGGAGCAGACTTCCTCACAAATTTCAACCTCTCAGTGAATATGGCTACCATATACAATGAAAATCAGCAAAAAGTCCATGGAACACCTTTCAACAAATACCTGCTCAGCACTACTGAATGGCAAGATTTTTCACAAAATTCTTCATTAATTTCCAGGATTACAACCCCATTCAAACATACTGACACAATACTACATACTTCTAAGCATCACATTCAAACAACAGGATAACCAACCCATTCTACCCTGAAGAGACTCAGCCTGGCAAAATACAAGATGGCAAAGGAAGAATTTCAGCACATGCTGCAGCTAGGAATAATTCGACCTTCCAAGAGCCAGTGGTCATCACTGTTGCACATGGTACTGAAAGCAGATTCTTCTGCCTGGCATCCATGTGGCAATTTCCAATGACTAAACGCATCAACAGTCCAAGATTGCTATCTTATCCTGCATATACATGATTTCACAGTGGCATTGCAGGATAATAAAATTTTCACTAGACTTGATTTAATCAAAGCATATTACCAAATCCCCATAAGAAAAAACAATATATCAAAGACTACTATCCCCACCCCTTTTGTTTTATTCAAATTCACCAATATGTCGTTTGGTTTAAGAAACACGGCCCGGTCTTTTCAAAGGTTAATAGACAAAGTATTAACAGGTTTATCATTCATTGACAATGTATTAATATTAGGTTGGTGCAAAAATAATGTCGTTTTCTCACATATGTTACTATGTGAGAAAACGACATTATTTTTGCACCAACCTAATAGCAAGCAGAAATATGAATGAACACATGGAACATCTCCAACTTGTTTCTTAAATGCCTACAGCATTTTGGACTGAAAATTAACGTCAATAAATGCATGTTTGGTATAAAAAAAACTTTCATTTTTAGAACACACACAAAATAAAACAGGAATATTACCTCTACCTGAGGAGATAGCTATTATAAAAAATTTCCCACAATTAGAGTCAACTCATCAATTTTGAAGGTTTATTGGCATGATAAATTACTACTGAAAATTTTTGCCACATTGTTCATCAAAGTTAGCCCCACTGACAGACATATTAAAAGCACTCAGAAAAAGAATGCAAAAGTTTTACTTCAAAGTCCTGCCTTAATTGCTTTTTGGTAAACTTCATAAAACTAAATTACGTAAGTGATGATGAAACACAGTGCTACCTTTAACAACAGATGCCTCATTGAATGCCTTTGATGCCATTTTATAGCAAAATATTAACAGAGAAAACAAACCTATATCCTTCTCTCTCAAGCAGAATTCCTCACAAATGATATACAGCACATTTTTAAGAGAACTTCTCGCTATCTATTTAGCTATTGAACATTTCTGTTGTATTTTAGAGGGACACAAATTCACAGTATTTACTGACTATAAGCTACTCACTTATGCCCTGTATAGCAAGCCTGACAAATATTCGTCACATGAAACAAGACATCTTGACTACATTTCACAATTTACTTCAGACCTACAATATATAAAATGCAAAGAAAATATTGTTGCAGATGAACTTTCCCATACTACCATATCCTCAATAATTACGGAAAGTTTAAGCCACAAGTCTATAGCCAAGGAACAAAAAAAAAAAGACTCTACATTTTTACAAGTTAAGAAAGATACTTCACTGCAACTTGAAAGTTTACCTATCCCTTTTGGACATTTATATGTGACATGAAAAAAGGTTATGCTCAACCTTATATACCTCTGTGACACTATTTAGCTATGGTAATTGGCTAACTAATTAACCATAGAAATTAAAAACTGGAAAGACTTAAGGCGAGAAAGAGCTATATCGAAAGAAAGACTGAGTGACATTAAAAAGGAGAATTTATTTTATTTACAAAAAAAGATACTTTTCGCAAAAGACAGAAAATCCGTAAGAAAAACAAAGATTGCGATTCTGTCAAAATTAATTAATGTCACGATAAGGAAGTGACACGCCAAACGAAACAGAATTCTGAAAGAAAAACAAAGCCAACCAACGCATGCGACCATAAAAAGAAATTTCAGCTTGAGACCAGCACGGAGAATAGATATTATCTTTCAGAGATATCATTTAATTTTAATTCCTGGTTCCAGCAAAGAAAGCCATCTGAGATATGCACGAATCTTGGCATGAGAAGGAAATCATAAAGGGAATCATTATTATTGCTTATTCAAACTGTTGACTTCATATAGTATCTCGAAAATGAGCATCTGGTGATAAAAGAATTTTAAGGCATGAGAAAAATAAAGAATTTGATTCTCAGGTAAACACAATCACCCAGTTAAAAGTTGACTGGCAGAGAAACCAGGTGTCGGATTTTGACAGTACTTAAAATGAGTCAATAGAAGTCTGGGCTAAGTGGATTTTGGGTGTCCCCAAAATCAAGATGTGATAAGAATTAATTGGCAATCTGGGATTTGTAAAGGAAAAGGAAAAAGAAAAAAAGGATTTTTTAAACAAAATTCTGGATAATAATTCTAAGAGGGCCAGTCTAGCCACACCCACACTGCCAAGAGATCATTGGCCAACTGGTAGCATGTGTGATAGGCGGAGGTGAATGTATGAGAAAGACGGAGAAGTTATTAACACCCACTGAGTGGATTGGTATGAGATACCAATGTGAAATAGGAAGAGTCTAGGAGGATAACTGTTCTCTGACCTTCCCTCACAGACGAGGGAGGAACCCCCGAAGTAGAAAGTGATTAATCTTCCAAAAATGGGAAGTAATTAATTTTCCTAGCCTAAGAACAAAGAGAATTCTTGTTGGGAATTGAGAATTATCAAGGAACCCAAACCCCGTCAGGCCCCCACACCAGGTTTTGGCTGGTGTCCATATAAATGAATGTCTCAAGGCAGCTGAGACAGTTCCAGTCAATTTGGGTTTGCAGTTGGTTTGAGAAGTTGGAGAGTTGAGTTGCAGTTGGAGACCAGCCTCGCAGAAGCTGACCGAAAGATTTCCACGTCCTCTCAACTTAGTCTTCCTACCAAAAGCAAGTTTTATTGACAAACGATTTAAGATACCATAACTCGCGTAAGAAATGCAAAAAGTGTCATGAATCCATAGAAACGAGCCAGGAGAGAAATACACTCCTGTATTCAACAGACAGATAAAGATAATTGTTATTTCTCAACATATTTGAACCTCTTGAGTTTGTTTTATTATTTTTTCTTTTACTTACGCTTGTGTGGTATCACCTTTACCCCAGATTCAGCTTGCACTACAGCCTGACGCCTGATTGATTTCGTCTACCTAAGATCAAAGTCACAATGTGGGTAGGTTAGACTTGAGATCAAAGCAGTTACTTCAGTGACAAAGTGTGGGAGGTGAGCTGAGAACGACAAAGCTGGTATCGAACTGGGAACAACCAGATTGACCAGAACACAGGCTGGTGGCAGCGACAAGGAGTCAACCCCAAAATGCTGGTGGAATAAACCTTACAGCTTCGTGCCACAACTGGGAGTTGACCATGGGCTGACAGTGCAGTGTCATATATTGACGTCGCGACCAGTGGACATCACATATTGGCGCAGCGACCACACCAGTGGGTGTCACATATTGGCGCTGGACCGTGACCACCGGTGGGTGTCACACCTCCATCATTATGTAAAAAATTTCAATACCTCCATCAACAACAAAAAGTGGTTACACTGTACATTGGCCACATTTAGAGACATACATAGCAAATCAGATTTCATAAGAGGATCTTTTTCAATTTGGGGGGAGTATTGTTCGATTACTGCTCCCTGATTAATAAAATCTCACCATGGCAAGATTTTGGAATTATCACAGTCTGACATTTTACAGGCAGCGCAAGATTCAAAAGACTCAACCTCTTTCTAATGATTTTTCATAGCAAAAAGATATATTAGTTTCGCTTCTGCAAAATGTGAAACACTTAAATTTGCTTTGAACATTTCACATTTCCTTTCTCATCTTTTCTTTTGTAAAATATCCTGACAATATATTTGTTAATATTTCTTTGTTCAAATTCTACGTCTTATCATTCCTTTGGTTTTATACAAATCCACCAAAATTTTTAGCAGGTCAAATGTACCAGGAAAATATAATTTCTTATCAAAAGAATATATACCTGCTACAAGTTGGTAGCCCACATGTATCTGAACTAGAGACAAAAATTGTTCAAGATCACTCTTAGGGACATTTCAAACATTAGGTAATGACCCTACCTCGTTTACAATGAGAGGTATTACCCAGGAAACAATCTCCTGTAGCCCGGAAGCTCACCTCAACCCAGCAGGGCAGAAAACAATGACTGAACTGCCTAATGTGTTTGACTGAATGGACGGGAAAGTGATAGTTAAGAGTCAAATGTTGCTGAGAGCAAAAAGAGATAGAAAGTTGTGGAGAGTCATGACGCCCACATTCTGAAGGGACAGAACATATAAAAAAAGCATCACTAAAATCATGAAATTCCTTCTTCGCCCCCTCCTCCTAGTTCATATAAATCTTGCTTGATTTTATTTCTAGGGTTTGCGGAAATAAGCAGTATTTAAATTTAACGAACTACTTGTTAACAAAGTTTTGGCTAAGGTGGCAAAACAGTTTTGGCTGTTTTATAACTACGTCGTTATTCGTCCTTCCAGTTGCGAAGTAAGTTCCGCTTGTAATGTCATTTGGCAGTGTCATTGATATGCCTTGAATACAGCGTGGGAAAGTAACACAGCTTCTACTTTAAAAAATATTACTGAAGAAAACTAAAAGGCTCTCATCATTTGAAGAGGTTCAATGGGTGATATTCGCTTACGATATGCGACTCACTAGAGAGTAAGCGAAATGTTTAACACACTTTGAACGATTCTATATTGTATTTTCGTTTTCTGTTCTTTTTTTTTTTTTTGTAATAAAACTTAAAGAATTCTTATCCCATTAACGATCGTTTCTTTCAAAAGAAGCAATAAGTCGGGTGATATGTTTCTCTATGTCTCCGTAATTGTGCTACTGCTAAAAAAGGGAAATAAAGTATTTTTATTTGCTAAAAAAAAAAAAACAACTAAAAAACGAAAAGGGTATTTTTTGTTGAGCTTCTTCCTCACCAACATTAACAAAGTCAATTGGCAAATAATTTTAACATCGTTTAATTATGTTTTAACGTTTTTCCATAGATATTTGCATAGAATCGAAAAAAGGCTGATTCTGATTTTTTCTTTTTGCGAATTAATGGAAATCAAAGTTTTTTTAGTTGCACGTGTTTTTCAATGTCTTACGTTTTTGTTTTTAAATAACCCATAATCAATCCATAAAAGTTCATTTTTTTTTTTTAAATAAAATAATGCATGATAAACAATAAACATAAACATCAATCGATAGTTAAAGTTTTTTTTTTTTAAATATTAATTTAAACATATTTTAAACATCAATCTGTCTATGATATAAAAAGTTTAAAAAATTTTCAGAAAAAAAAAATGTATTTTTAAAAGTTGATCGTGTTACAAAAAAAGGCATTGTGAATAATATTTTTATTCAAATAATGAGGTGAAATTTTAGTAAACTGAGTTTGTCACCGCCAGATTTCCTAAAAACGTATTTTAAATAATTTAAATTTGTCTTCTTTAAATTTTGGTTTTATAAAAGATATATAGCTTAACAAAGCTAATCTGTATTAAAAGAAAAATGAATTTTCGTACGTAAATAAAGTTTTTAACTTTTAAGTATTTTTAAAAACTATGTTCACTTCAGTACTTCACTCTTTCACTCACCGAACCACCATTAAAAATGTAAATAAATTTTTAAATATCTTTAAAAAAATCCAATAATATTTGTGTTAGAGATAATGTTTCAAGTCAATCAGTAAGTTTAAAGATTAATTAAATGAATTTTGTAAATGTAATGCTTACTTTTTGCTAAAAGTAAAACAATGACCGTTTTATTTACTCACGGTGTAATCTGTAATAATGGTATGATACAACTCTAATTTTCTAACTAGACCCTTCTCTTAAAAAAAGCGCGCGGGAAAAATTAAAAATGGAAATATGGAACACCAACAGTTCAATAATAAATAAATTGGTATTTATGTTTAAAAAGAAATGATTTTTAACCTTATATAACCAATAGTTTATGAATATATAATTTTTTATTCTATGCAATTTTATGAAACTTAATGAATAATTTTACTTTTTATTCTATATTAGAATTAGATTTTGTTTTTAGTTGAATGACATTTTTGAGTTTAAATACATTGCCTTTCTTTATTTTTTTTAATTTTCTTGCCTGTCTGATGTCATTTGTACCCAATGTACATGTACTTTATTAATTATTCTGAATTTAAAAGTTATTGAAGCATCACATATCATGAGTATTACTATTCTATCAAAGGCAGTAAATCAGTTATGTGCCATGCGTGCTACACGCTTAGGCAGTCATGTATCTTTCGATATATGACTGACGAAGCAGATTTTTTCCCGCAGTAGATTTCTTTCTGTGGTAGACCAGTTGTCATCTAAGGCTATAGAACCCGGTCTGCCCTGCTATTTACGGTAAATTACCCATAGCATTAAGAGAATTAATACGTTTCCCAAGGGTAGGCTATTCTTATTAGCATGTGTAAAACTCAAAAAGGAATTATTTCTTTTTTTTAACATCCATACAAAAATAATCTAAAAGCTAAAGAGAAAAAAAATTAATTATTTTTTTTAAATAGTTCAAACTTGAAAATACAATTACTATTTATTGTACATTATATTTTTTTCGATTCTTCAGACTTGTTTTTATTTAATAATTAAAAAAAATGTTACGCGTAGCAACGGAATGATTTTCAAAATCGCATTGAAAAATTACAAGTGTATTTTTTATTTTAAAAAATATGCAAGAAAATAAGACTCACAATCAACTCTCAAAAAAATGTATTGAGTTTTTTAATTTTTTTTATGTTGAATTATTTTTTTTATTAAGGTACGGGACGAATTATCGGTATATTCAAACTATTGCATTAGTTTTTTTTGTTTGTTTTTTTTTCTACTGAAATAACATTTTCATTTTTCAAGCATTTTTCTTTATAATGAAAAAAAAAATTCGCGAAAAATCCACTTGACTTACACTACACAAGATATCATAAGTGGGTGTGTAAAACTACCCGCCAATATTTCTACAAGCATTTTTTAATAAAATAAAAAATCCATTCAGTATTCAATTCATTAAAATAAGTACTGGAAATAGTAATTTTTTTTTTTTGTAGTTTTGCTTTAAAAAACGTATCCATTTTTGGCGGTATAAAGAAAACAAGCTCTATTAAAAAATAAAGTAAAACAATTAAAAGTTAATTATCGAAATTTTATTTAATTTAGTCAAAGCAAAGATAGCTTACATCAAAAACTTCAAAAAGTAAAAACGTTACGGTTTTTAGTACAAACAAAAAAAAAAAAAGTAGTTTTCTTAAACTTTTTTGATTTTCTTTTCTTTCGAACCGTTTTCGTTTTACTTTTCTCTTTCTTTTTTTTTTTTTTTTTTGAACTAATAATATTTTGATTAACTATCTTTTCATTTATATTTTATTAAAAAATGAAAAGTATTCAGTGAAAAAAAATGTTAGTGGATTTTGTTTACTTTTTTTTCAGTAACAATGACGTGGTAGCCGAAGTTAGTCGAGAATTTCAAATGAGTTGAATCAAATTTAGGGTAAAAAAAAGAAAAGTCTAGAATCGGGGTCATAATTTGCATGCACAAACATGAAATTAGAAAATTTGCTTGAACTTATTTATTTATTTTTTTGAGAGAGAGAAAACAAATTAATCGCAGAAAAAAGAGCTTGAAGATTGTCCCTGCAAAATGACATTGGTATCCAAAAGTTATTCTGATGGATGTTTGGAGATGTTCTAAAAACCAGCTATAGGAAAAAAAAAAAAAAAAATTCAGAAAAGGCTCATTTTTTCATATTCAAACAATAACAGCTGGTTTCGTCTAAAAAGCGCTTTCTCAAAGAAAAGGGACCCAATAAGCATCCACTCAAATGGGAAGATACATCTTATTTCGAGAAAAATCAAAAATCATAAATGTATTTGAAAATATAAAACACATCATTTTTTTTTAACTCGCCATTTTGCGCATGCAAATTATGACCAAGATTCTACCAAATTCAGGATGCCACTTCTTCATATCTTCCCCTAAATGGCGAATACCCCACTTTTTTATTATAAAATATTATTTTATACCCTATCTCGGGGAATCACGTAAAAAATGGTTTCGTGTAGCCTTCTTATGGAAACTAAATATAAGCCGAGATCATAACACTGTTTTTTAATGATTAAACAGTGTTATGATTGAATTAGTGATTAATTTGAGTTTGATACTTTCGGCCTTGTGCCACATCTAAGCTACGCCTAGAAATCTAATCTTCAACCCAAACAGTTTAGTGAGTTTACTAATGATTTTAAAAAGAATTATAGTCACACGTTCCTCAGTAATGACTGTTAAATACTTCCGGTATAAAGAATAGCACCTCGCATACGAAAGATAAGAAGGACAAGATGGGAAAGGTGATCCATTGTGGTTTGCATTTTTAGCTTCTTTTAAGTGAAAAGGTCAATATACTCAACTTTTTTTTTTTTTTTTTTTTTTAAACATTTCACCCCTAGCAAGGTGGGAAGCCATGAGTACGCAAGGGGTTACAGAGGATTTGGAGCGAGAGCAGATAGTAATGATAGAGGAGAGGATGAGAAGGACAGTAGATAAATCAAGGCAACTGGAAATGTTGATTGAGATTAAAGCTATCAGGGAAACAGGAGTAGGGAAGGGAGTTCCACAGGCGAAAGATGCGAGACATGAAGCTATTGGAGTAGAATAGGTGACTACATTTAACAGTTTCAACAGTGAAAGGGTGAGAGTGGGATGCCAGCCTCGTAGGATGCTTGAATTCACAAAGTCTTGGAACCAGCGAAAACAGCTCATCGGAGCAATTACCATGAAAGTATTTGTAAAAAAGACAGAGAGAGGCAACGACACGTCTGTGAGAGAGCGACTGCAGACGAGATGCCAGATCAGGGCCAATTATATTGCATATCTGCCTCTGGATCATATCAAGAACCCCAAGGCAAACAGAAGGGGCACCAGACCATATATGGCAGCAATACTCCATGCAAAGGCGAATGGTTGATTTGTAGATTTGAAGGATCGATTCCGGGGAGAAAAATTTCCTGGCGCGGCACAGGGAGCCAACTTTCCTTGTGGTGGATGAAGCAATTGACTCAATGTATTCATTCCATTTCAGGTCAGTAGACAACGTGAGACCGAGAAGCTGCAGAGAGGTGCTTTCGGGAAGTTGAGCGTCAGGCATTCTAATGGGGGGCAGGGAAGGTTCTCTGTGGTGATTAATAGAGAGCAGTTTTGTTTTGGTGGCGTTAAAGTTAACCAGCCAATTCCTGCCCCAGTTCACAACCAATTGGAGGTCCTTTTCAAGACGCACGGCCAGGTTAGTTTTGTCAGCGACACTAGATTTGTTTTTGAGGCAGGAATAAATTGTGGTGTCATCCGTGTAGATGCCAACTTGGGAATTTATGGTGTCAGGAAGGTCATTTATGTAAATAAGGAATAGAGTGGGGCCTAGGATGGAGCCTTGAGGAACACCTGCATTCGTGGGATAGGAACTGGAGGAGAATCCGTTGAGAACGACCTTCAATTCACGGTTTGACAGGAATTATTGTATTAGGTCAAACAATCGACCTGTAATGCCATAACCCTGGAGCTTGCAAAGAAGGCTGGCATGCCAAACCCTATCAAATGCTTTGGAGATGTCTAGGGCCACGGCACGAGCTTCCCTGTTATTTTGAAGAGCTTGGAAGACAGTTTCAGTGATGGCCGTATGCACATCAGCTGTAGATCGGGCAAAGCGGAAGCCATATTGCTTGTCTGAGAGCAGAACATGGGATGTGAGGTGGTTATTCAGTATTGATTAGGGCTTCGAAGACTTTGCCGAAGAGGGGTAGGAGACTGATAGGACAGTAGTTAGAAGGGTCAGAGGGGTCACCAGAGTTCTTGAAGACAGGAACAATTGAAGAAGACTTCCAGCAGTCAGGAAAACAAGATTCCTTGAGGCAGTAACTGTATAGTTTAGAAAGGGCGGGCGTCAGTTCAGGCACGCATTTCTTCAAGACAATGGCTGGTATCTCATCTCCATCACTAGCCTTGTTGGGGTCTAAATTGGAGATAATGCCCAATATCAAAGACAGGGTTATGTGTAGCCCACTCAATAGGGCCGAAGTTCTAAGAGGGAAGTCAGGTATGGGTACACTGGAAGAGTCGTGTGTCGAATTGAATGAAAATATTCGAGCAAAGCATTCAGCCTTGTCGGCAGAGAAGGTCAGGACTTCGAACTGGTTGAACAAAGGAGGTATAGAGGGTTTGCAATTATTCAATATGCTCTTGCAGAGACACCAATAATCTTTGGAGCCAAATTTGCAAGATGAAATATGCTCCTTCATCCGAGCAGCAAATAGTGACTTAGCATTATTGAGGACACACTTACACTCATTACGGGCGGAGGGAAAAAGACGTCTATTGCAGTCAGACATGTCGCTACGGAATAGGTGAAAGAAGTGGTTCCTATGGGTGATAGCAGTTGAGCAAGCAGCGGAGAACCAGGGGGAGGAGTGCAACTTGACCCTATATTTCCTTGAGGGATGAAAGCATCGATTCCAGCTTTAACCCAGAAGCACATTCTAGGACGGGGAGCATAAAGACACCATCCCAGGGGACATCGTGGAGGAAATCACGGAACGCGTCCCAGTCAGCTCGTTGATAGTAGAATGAAGTTCTAGTGGTAGGAGGTTCTTTGCAGTGGGTGGAGTTGAAGGAGATGTTAACAGATACTACTGCATGATCAGAGTTAGCAAGAGGGCAGAGTTGCGTGGTGCTACAGGACTCAGGGATGGAGGTAAAACACAGATCAAGAAGAGAGGCTTTACCTTCCTGGTTGAAGGCAAAACAAGTGAGAAAGTTAACTATCTGCATGAGGGATTGAGGGACTGAAAAATTGAGCGTTTGAATGCCTGCGTGGTCAGTAGTAGCATTCTTAAGCCACATGGTATGATGGGCTTTAAATTTGCCAAACACAAATATCTGAGCAAACTGGTGGAGGGAGAGAGCCTTGTCTATGTTGTCAGAAATGCTATCGAGTATCCCACAGTCTTGAGAGGATGGAGAGCGGTAAAGGAAGAAGAGATAGCTTACCGCATTGAGAAGAGATAGTCGGAGACACATGTACGACTGGTCTGGCGATTTGAGAGAGAACTCTCTGGCTAGAGGGAGATGGTCCTTGACATAGACACCAAGGCCATGCATGTGGGTTAGAGAGTCTTTTCTGAGGAGAGGAAGGTAGCCTGTGATCGAGAGATCAGAGGAGTGGATAGACAAGACAAAGTTAGTCTCACAGAGAGCCAGTATATCCAGGCAGTTTGCAGTGAGGAAAGATTCCATACTACAGAAGTTTGTTCTAATGCCACGGATGTTGGAGAACGAAATATTGAGGGGTTTAGGTGATTTTTGAGTGGCTGGTTTAGGATTACTTTTTCAGTCTTTGTAAGTCATATGGAATTTTGGTTGGAAGATGAGAAGGCCCGAAGTAAAAGAAGCAGACAGTTTCGACCGTGACGTGGGCAGAGAGGAGTTGGCACAACCTGCATCATTATATGGCCTCAGGGCTGCCCACTGGAGGTGACTGCAGGGACACCTTTCCATGCGCGACATGGCACTACAAACACCCTGGTATTATACAACTGTTGATCAGAGCAGCCACTCAAGACGCTATGCAAGAGTTAGGGCTCCTAACTACCAGTCAGAAACAGCAACCATAGAACTGTCAACCATGTACCCTCAGAATGAAGAGGTGATGCCACAGACTGCACATATCACAGGAGAAACAGAGCTGCACTAATACAGAGGCCAGAGAGAGAGAGTACCGGGAACCCCTTCCTAAACAAGAAACAAGGCGTAAGCCTCTACTCATGTCCAAGAGAAGGGGGAGGAGTGTTGACCGGGCGGTAGGAAAGCCTACCTACTCCTATTACATATAACACATACAAGAACGACAAAAACAAAGGGAATGATGAGAGGGGGAGGTAATTTGCAAAGAGTCCTGGCTGACACTTGGATTTTACCCTTTCTCAACATTAAGTTTTAACTTAGTATAAGTCCCATTGTCTATTCTAAAAAGAAATTGAAGAAAATAAGGTTATCCGGATTTATTGCTATGTCATAATAAATGCCCTAACATATGTGGCAGTGAGTGTTAGTCCGCTTTCTTCCTCATGATAACAAGTGAATGTACGGCTTACCTTAAGTCCAAGCATCGACTTGGTGTGGGGGGGGGTCAACGGCCAATCCTCTGCCCTCACCAAATAGTGCGCTTGGGAGACATGCTTTCAATAAAATTAAGAACAGGAGAAAGAAACGGTGAAAACAATTCCAAGTTCAGACATGAGAATACTGACGAGACACTTTCACATCTAGCCAAAGGCATTCAATTTTCCCTAAAGGACGAAAATTTTTTGCAGATTTTGACATCATTTTTGTCATTTTTTTTTTGTCCAAATGCGTGAATTTGTTTTGCTCAAAAAACATTAAATTAAATTCAAAAATTTTTTATCCATAATGTTGAATGTGTTAAAATTATTTAACTTTTTTAACAAGAAAAATCCCAAGTTGATGATAAAAAATGCTGCAAAAAATTGTTGATTTATTAAAGATGGAATGATCTATTATGACATGACTAATTTGCATTTTGATACATTGTATTTATTTTCAATTTTTGAAGTAGCTCATGATGGTTTTAGAATCTGCTCTCATACCCATTTCATATGACCTCAAAATTCTCCTCTAATTGGTCAAATTTCAAAATTTTCTTGGGGAACTTGCAGCACCAAAATCTCCAGCTTTATGGGTTTGTTGAGCTTGCCAGAATCTATTCATAGCCTATGTTTTGAAGTTGGATCCCTGTATCTATTGTTGCTGAGTGCAAAAGGACCATCATATCTGTTCAAGCTTCATGCCCCAAAAATGTAGGTCTGCCACTGCCTATGTCTTCAGGACTTTACTGATAGCATCCTATTTTGCTGGGCCATTGCATGTGAATACCTGGTAGTGTGCATGCCATGCTCCACTTAAAAATGTCACAAACAAAAGCAGGAGGGTTACTCGACATACCTACTGCAGGTGATGGAGGAGAACAAAACTATGGGCATATTTTGAGTTATTTGTTTTTATAATATATCAACATTTGTTGGGTTATTTAAGGTTAAAATAAGTTTTGTTTATATATATTTTAGTTGACAGGCACTTATTTAGATCAAGAAAAGTGAAATATTGGTCTTTTATGTTTCAGTATATAACCATTGGTTCAGTACTAGGCAAATTGTGGTTATTTACATGTAAGTGTGTAAGCATTTACTTAGTTCGGGGAGAGGTAAATGTTGGTCATTTATATTTTAGTATGTAAGCATTTACTTGGTTCAAAGAAAATATTGATTGTTTATATATGAGTGTATAAGAATTTACTTTATTTTGAGATAGTTGATTAATTGATTGATTCATTCATTCATTTTCTATAGCTTATCAACTCTTTATAGGTTATTTAAAGCCAGAAAATATTTTTAGATTGCAAGAATTTTTTTGGAGATACTGATAGTTTAATGATGTAAGTGTTACTAATTAACCCATAGCTGGGAGGAGAAGAGGTGGTGTCATATCTTTCCCAAGGTATTTGTGTGTAACTGAATAAAATAAACCCAATGAGAATTAGAATTCAGCTCTCCACTTAACAATTCTTGCCATTATCCATTACATCACCCCAACATCCAAGATTAGAGCACCTGGTATTCTCAAGTGGTCACCCATCTAGGTACTGACCAGGCTTGACATTGCTTAACTTTGGTGATTGTACAGAAACTGGGGATTCAACATGATGTGGCTGTAAGCACAGAGATAAGTAAATACTGGTTGTTTATATCCGAGTCTGTTAGGAAAATCAATGACAAAGTGGGAAACTATTTTTTGTGTGGTGCATTTCATCCTTTAGGACTTTATCGGATTAAGGTGATGTGAATACACATGAAGAAGAGGGGTTGCTGAAATTTTAAACTTTTAAATTTAAATTTTATTTTTTTTTTTAAATATGTGTTTAGTCATATAGTAAAACCAGTTCCATTTAGTTTCTTTTCTTTTTTGTTTATGTTCTGATAACTTTTGTTAATAAGTAGGTGGAAAGATACCAAATAAAACTAAATTCTACATTAGTCACAAAGACTGACTCTTATAACTGGGTAAAGAACCTACTTATTACCCTCCTATCAATTGGAAATACCCTAAAAGGAGACTAACACTGCACACCAGCAGACATTGTTTTTGGAACCTCACTGACATTACCTGGTCAATACTTTGAGGTAGACAAAATATCAACCCCCATCTAAGGTCTTTGTCAACAAACTAAAAGACAAAATGAACAGATTATCTTTCACACTCACTAGATGTGTGACTAAACAATCTTTTAAACCTGCAGATCTACAAACCTGTGAGTATATTTTTCTCAGAAATGACATGGATAAGAAACCATTATTCACAAATTATTCAGGTCCACAAAATGTTGGAATGACATGAAAAATATTTTACAATTCAAAAAAAGGAAAAGAAAGACACTGTATCAATTGATCATTTAAAACCTACTTACAATGAAAAAATTCACACAAGCACCTAACACTAATCAAAGCTAACCAATAAACAACATGCCTTCACCTAAAATTTTAATTACCTCTAATAACAAAATTGGTTGCACTGTACATTGGCCACAACATTTATAAACATGTTACAAATAAGATTTCATAAGAGAATCTTCTTCAATCTGGGGGGAGTATTTGTTGGATTACCACCCCCTAATGATAATCGCAAGTGGTGAGATTTTGAAATACTGCTCCCCCACTGATGATAATTACAGATGAAAGAATCTATCTTTTTCTTGGTGACTTTTCATAGCGAAAAGACATTCTTTTTGCTCCTGGTGACATAAGTACCTCAACTACAGACATTGAAGCTTGCTTTGAACTCTTCCCATTTAATTTAATTTCTCATTTTTCCTTTCGTAAAATGTCCTATTGATATTGTTAAATTATCTTAGGGATATGATCCAGGTAACAGAAAGTCTGTTCATTCTTGAATTACTATGATAAGAATTCAACAGCTAACTGAAAGTGTTTTTCCACATGGAATAAGAACAGTCTACCCCAGTGAGCAAAATAAAGGGTTCAGTTTGACATTCCAACCACCTAAAGAAGGTCGAAGCATACAAAAGTCAAAACATTGTCATAAATATGGCGACAGAGATTCAGACAATAGTCTAAATAATGTAAATAGTGTACATAATACCTCATCTCAGAAATATAGACAGATAAAGTTTCTATAATATACACATACCTCAACATTATCCACCATAGCCAAAGTTTTGGCTGCCTGTGTGTTCTTCATTATTCTCTTTATTCTTTTCAAATGCAAGGAAATTGGAACAGACATGTCATTTTTACTAACCAAATGAATTATGTAATTCCCCTGAGAGCCTCCATCACTTAAATTTGCAACTAAAGCGTCACTGTAGGCAATACTCTTACAGGCATCTAGTTAACCCAGGTTGAGTACTGTAACTTGAGAAGATGCCTTTTTGGCTTTTCTGATAGCTTTATTAATTTGGGTTATACTATCAACATATCTGTGCTTAAGCATGGATGTATGGCCACTTAATTCTTAGCAAAGATCAGGTTGTGAATGTGTGGCAAACCAATTTAATTTTCCCAGGGCACTTCTCCAGGC
The DNA here is from genome assembly GCA_963932145.1 of Acanthosepion lycidas. NCBI lineage: Eukaryota > Metazoa > Mollusca > Cephalopoda > Sepiida > Sepiidae > Acanthosepion > Acanthosepion lycidas. Next base: position 85,078,000 of record OZ010584.1, read on the forward strand.
TGTAAGCTCTATATCAGTCATACGTGTATCTATTTCATACTGTTTCCACATGGGTACAAGATTTAATGTTTGAACAAATTTGTCTATATGATCAATGATATGAATCCCAAAGTGTTTAGTACCAGCCCAGCAGAAGTCACCGACATGAGTGGAAACAATACCTTGTCGCTTGTTATTATGATGGAGGGTAAACATAGCTTGGTCGTACTTGGATACCTTGGCACTTAATTTTATCAGTTATTCCCAAACTGTAAGGTACCACCAGACACTCAAGGCATCACCTAAACCATAAACACATTTGTTTAATTTCTGTAATTAGCCTTGTTTGTTACCAGCTTCTGTAGGAGGGGGTTACAAAAATAGTCATATCAAAACTCTTTCCTTGAAGGAATGCAGTATTGATGCCTAGTACAATTGCACACAATCCAAATGATGTTATGATTGCCAGCATGACATGTAAACTCTCCTTAGCACATGTAGGAGAGTCACTTCTGATGTACTGGACATCTGGATCTTGGAATCCTTGAGCACTGAATCAGGTGTTGGTAACCCTTCCTTCAGAAGATTCCTTGGTAATGTAAATCTATCTGGTTTTGACTCCAGCTTTGGTGGGGCTATAATGCTGCTTGTATCCATTTTGCAACTACACTCTGCTATCAGTTTTAAAATAATCTTACAGATATTATCCAAGCAACAGAAAGTTGAATTACTGTGACAAGAAGTGTGTAAATTACTCTCTTGAGTAGTTTGTAACACCCTATTTATCATCTCTCAGTTGAGTCTCTGTCTTTGGGTAGAGTGCACTCAGGGGCAGCTCCATCAAAGGACAGAGTTGCAACTGAGGAAAATTATACTGAGAGGTGGCAGCCCTGAGGAACAGCTGCCCGAGGCCAAACCCTCTCATTGAACTAGAGGGAGGGATTGGTGCTCACTCCGAGGCCAGCATAACCAACAATTGTGGGGACTTGGGCAATTTTTTTTCCTTGCCTGGATGTACACACTTGGGCTCCCCACATTAAACTGACCTTATGTCACAACCTGACCTCATGGGTTGCGGGGTTAGAATAAATACAGATTACTGTGACAAGAATTTACCAGCTAACTGAAAGTGTTTTTCCACAAGAGAAAAACAACTAGCTTAAATTGAGCTACTTGGGCTGAACCCATCTGAACCAGCAGGGGAGACAGGTTAATTCAATGAAGCATTAGTTTTTATAACCAGAAGGATGTAATTTCAATCCCTAAGCTGGGTAACAAATATTGTCCATAGGAGAGAATTTACAAATATTTTTCTTAGTATTTATCTGTTTAAATTCTGTCTCATTTTTCTATTGAACTCACACAAGTCCACCAACACTGTTTGAGAGTCAGTTGTACCAGGAGCATAAAAATCTCATCAAAGTGTTAATACCCAGAACAAATATTAATTAATTTTCCTAACATCATTCTTGTATATAAACATCTATATATTTTTTCCCATATCTGAGTCTATAAGTATTTACTTAATTTGGGGAGCAATAAATATTGGTTGTTTATATTTGAGTCTATAAGCATTTATTTGGTAGGTGGCCTCTTTTGTGGGTGTCTTAAAGGAGATGTTATGGTAAACTTTCCAAAATCTTTGAAGTTAAGCACTGGCATAGGCATTTAAACATAGAATTCTTTGAAATTAAATGCAGTCACATGTGACCTATTTACCTCCATGTAAACATAAATCCCTCAATTTAGAACTTTACTCAGTTTAGTGTTGTAGCATACCTATGGATGATAATGGGTATGTACCCATTCGCATAAATACAGTATTAAATACTGTATGTTGGTCTGCAGTTGGAGATTCACCTCCAACTGTGCTGGTTAAACTCTTTGCCTTTGGGCAGTAATGATCCCCAGACAAGGCTATATTGAAGGGCAGAATCTCGTCTTGGGAAACAGTTACCTGACCCCATTTTATACGCAGTCTACAAGGAATTTTTGGCTGAGCCTATGGGCTTGGATACCCCACATTAAATTCGGCCTTGTGCCACATCTGACCGTTTGGGGCGGTTGGTAGATATCCTGCAGTTGTAGAGTCATTGTGGAATTCTTTTGACTCACTTCTAGCAGTTGACTAGTACTTCTACGCACCACTGGTGAAACTTATATGTGTTGTTCTTGTCCTAAGTATTATTGTTCATCCCCAACCTTCATTTGATTATTCTATTCAGTAACCTTCCCTAGGTTACAATATTTAGCTTCGTGTGATACAAAGTGAAACAGAAGGAAATAAGGATAAGAATATATTGCGTTTGCAAACCAACATTCAAAATGCTGGCTTTTAGCTAGACTTGAACACTGACAGGAAGAGGAACTATACAACTACTCAACTCACCATCTTAGTCCAGCAAGTATATATTTTTACAAATGAAGATCAAGTATGAAAATTTTTATGAATTCAACATGTTACGATATTTATTTGGTTTCATCAAGAATTATGGAAATAGAATTTTTATTTTGTTAAAAATCATTTCATCCAAGCAAGTTTCAGTTTTTAAATTCTATGTTTGTTTTGTTTTCATTGGTTTATTTTTTAATTATTTAACCTTATGCAAGGCAATAAAGCCATTAAAATACAAGAGGTTACTGAGTGTGAAAGAATAAGAAAAAGAAAAAAATTTTAAGGTGTGAGAACAATAAAAAAAGAGTAATCAAGAAGACAGTAGATAATGATTTAAATTGCATTTAAATTTTTGAAAATCAAAGTTGACTGGAAAGCAAGAAATTGGAAGAGAGTTCCACAAGCAACAAGTGTGAGAAAAAACTTAGCATAGAACTAATGGTTACATCTAGTCAATTCAACCATAAAATAATAAGACCTTGTTGAGAGGTTGTTTTGATGAAAGTATTTACAGAAAAGGTACAAGGAAGCTACATGGCAATGGGAAAATGACTGAAGCTGAGATGTCAGATCAGGACTAATAACATTGCAGATTCTTCTTTGGATTTTATCAAGAATCTCTAAATATATAGCCTTTTATGACATTAATGTGTATGCATGGATGTATGTATCAATTTTAAAATTTTATGTGAAGATCTCAATTTCATATATGGTGTCAGAGTGTTTAATTCTTGAAATGTTAACTTAGTTTAAATGTGTATTAAAAATCGGGTATAATGTATCATATTTGGTTATATTATCTGCAAATGTATAACAGGATGTGACATCCAGACATTTGCTGATAAAAATCTGCAAATCTATCAAAAGAGTTGTTTGACAAATGGCATCAATTCATTTATGAGGAATATATCATTGAAGTAAATTGTCTTATACTTTATTTTTTTGAAGAATAAAGTTTAGAAACAAAAACGGAAATTATTTATGACTCAACCTAATAGATATGCATTTTACTTAGCTCAGGCCATAAGAGGAGGATGGGTTTATTGCTCAGTGCCTGAAGCAACCCCAAAAGTTGAAGTGCTGAGAAGGCTTCGGCAATTTTTCCATGGTATTGCCATTAAACAAACTTTAAAATGACCTTATGTCCCATTCGTAACAACATGGACTCACTGACAAATACCCAATAATTTAACCCTTTAGCATTCAGAGGTAAACATCAGCACAATCTTCAACCCACCATGACCTACCCAATGTATACTCTACCATAATATATGATGACATCATTGCAAATAACACGGGAAGTCACACAAGCAGTGAGACTTTGAGAGCTGATATTTAATGGGGCAGGTTTAAGCATACTGAAGGGTAAAGGCTAAGTGTATATGGAAAAATTGGGTATATTTGGGCATTTTAATTGTAGGATAAATATGATAAATGTTGAAAGTGAATGTGCAATGTTAGGTTACATCGTTTACAAATGTTTGTATCTACATTTATATATATTTTTGAAGTAACATCTGCACATAAGCAGTAACAACATATCTGAATATCAATTTTTTTTTGCTAACTAAAGATTCACAGATGAGAACGACATAAATTTTTACATCATTGCTGCATGCTTGTTTGCATTATGGTAAAGCCTGAGATGATAGAATCTGTTGCCTGCTAAACTGAAAATTAATTCTTCCAACATTCTACAAACACCATTTTTTAACTACTAAACAGCAGATTGTAATTAGTTAATGTACAGACATTAAGTCATCTGTAATAATCAATTATACATAAAAAAAAAGGTAATGCATAATAATCATGTAAAGCTTAAAGAAAAACTCTCAAGTAATATATATCCATAACATGATTGAAGGATTAATGCAATTCACATAAATCAAAACAAACCATAATAATAATAAGTAGATGATGATGATAATAAGATGATAATAAGTAGAAGATAATGATGATGATACTACTTCTACTACTACTATTAATAATACATCTGTAAGTATTACAAGAAATGCTCCAAAAGTAATGCCCCAATTCCATGGAAATAACAACAGGTACAGGGGGTACAATGATAACATTGGATAGGGTATGTTTTCAGCTACAAAAACACTATTTTCTCCAAATATTAACCACCAATGGCTATGCATTTTCACTAGTGTTGAACAAGAACCTACATTTCATGGGTTGCCCACTGTGCAGTTTCACCCAGAATGTTTTGATTGATTTGTTTTTTTATGATTTATCAACCCCTTACGGGTTAGTTAAATACAAAGCATATTTTGGATTATAAGAATAATTCTTATTTTAAGAGTGAATATACATTAAAAATCTTTTGAGAATAAAAACCTGAAGTGGCCGTGATGAGATGGACATACCTTTCTCAAGGGTATTTACATGTTTATGTAACTTGTGATATCATAAGTCTGATTAACAAACTAGTGTTGGATTTTATATGACAATGTTTTAATGAATTGAGAATATACTTTTGCCATTGTTGACAATATCAGGTTTTGTCCTTTTTGATCATCTACATTTCCATTGTGTCACGAGAGGTTTATAAATTTAAGTGGGCTTTCATCACATTTGAGTAAAGAAAGTTAAAATAAAAACAGTGTATACAAATATACCAAAATTTTCATTCATGTGAATGATTATATATATCAGCTTGTTTCCCCCACTTCACAATATATGGTGTGGGCCATGTAATGGCTTCCTAATTTAGAATTGAATTTCCTGTCCTTTTCATCTGCATGACAATTGTTTGACTGCCCATAAATAAATCGCATATGCACATGTAATGGCAAGTCATGAAAGTGAAAGTAATATCTTTTATATATATATAAAGTATCTTTATATATATATATATATATAAAGTATCTTTATATATATATATAAAGTATCTTTATATATATATATATATATATATATCCTGATAGTCTTTTGTAAAAAAAAAAAAATAACTGTGACCAGTGTATTTTCCCAGTTTTTAAGTAAGGTGTGTATTGGAATCAAAACTGTGGATAAACTGCCTGAAGTTCATATTTTTGTTGTTGTTGTTGTTGTTGTTTCATTCAAGTATTTTGACTATTTTAGACACCATTAGTTTTTGAAAATGGTTGAAAACACTTAAACAAAACAATAACAAAAACATAAACCCAGAACTATTTACTCACAATTTTGATCCCAATGCACAACACTTTAATTGAACAGTGGAAAAATACAATAAAAAATTAAGCAGACAGACTTTATCAGTTCTTTTTAATCAAACATATATATATATATATATATATATATATATAAATATATTTCTGCATATAAGGTGATCTTTAAATCCCCAAAATAACTCTTAAAAATTGGGGGTTGTCTTATACTAAAGTTTTAAAAAAAAACTTAAATTCTAAGTAACATTTAATGCTAGGCTAACCTCAGCCTCAGTGCAATAAACAATAATGTACATGAAAAGATTCACATTATCAAATAAACTGATCATAAAAGTAATAAAACCATTTCTGCCTTATATATTACTGGCATAATAATGGCTTTCATAATAAATTGCCAATTTAAAGAATAATTCTATATCAATGAAATCAGCTTGTATCCATACAAACTCAGCAAAGAAAATGTAAACATCGAGTTATGATTGCATTTACAGCAACCTTTATCTTTTGCTGAACTTTCAATGATCATCATGCTAATGTTAATTACAGCAGTAATAACATTTAGGATAACATAATATACATTTCACATTAAAAATTATTGTAAATTAAAAATTATTATACTGTTATTAGTGGCATTTTGTGACTTTTAATAAAGTATAAGTAAATGACCATTAGTACACCAGGCTGTTTGTAACTGTTTAGATATAGGAAAAGAAGAGAAAGAAGAAAATTCATGTATTCACAAAAGATCACATGATTGAAACATAAACAAAACAATGGTTTCCCTTTTTGGGGACATGTGTAGGAAAAACATGATATATAATCAGTTTTGTTTATTTTGAATAATGGATACAGTAAGTAACAATATTTCCAATAATATCATCTTTATAATCAATATGCAGTCATCTTATACTACAGGTATAGGATAAATTCATGAAAATTTGTTATATTTTTTTGCCTTATTGTATCGGAAGGTTGCCTTATACATGGAAATATATATATATATATATATATATATAGATAGATAGATAGATAGATAATATTAGTGGTAAATATACATATACATATGCAAAATATATAAATATATATACACATACATGTATATTTTTTTAATAAAAAATTCCGAGAGGATAGAATCCAGGTAGAACTCGATGTCCAGGACAGAGTAAGGATATAATAAAAAGGCTTAAACACCAATATTCCATGGTCATAATTTATTCCATTGGAATCGTAAATACGATCCAATTCATCAGACCTACAAATTCAAAAAGCTTTTTGAATTTGTAGGTCTGATGAATTGGATCGTATTTACAATTCCTATGGAATAAATTATGACCATGGAATATTAGTGTTTAAGCCTTTTTATTATATATATATATATATATATATATATATATATATATATTGCTTAAAAGATGTTATATAAAAAAATGTCAATTTTTGATATCAACTTATTTTAAATTTGTTCTTTTTTAAGGATGTTATTGCATGATCTAATCTAATCTAAAATATTAGGTTGGTGCAAAAATAATGATGTAATAATGTCGTTTTTTGACGTATTTTTTAACGTCAAGAAACGACATTATTACGTCATTATTTTTGCACCAACCTAATAGTTCGATTATGTACATTAGGTAATTTTTTCCATTATAGAAAGGAATTTATATAAATTAAGTAAATAGAGTAAGTGGTATTAACTATAATTATGTTCAAAATTAATTTGCGTCAGAAAAAAATATGAACTAGAAAATGATTATTTTTCATATTTAAATAAGTATTAAGTAATAAATAAATATGAATATTTATTTCCAGAAGAGTCTATATTGGTGATTTCAATCGTTCTATAATTATAACAATAATAATAATAATGGTTGCTCTTATCCAAGTATGCCTGTTTGCTTGGGTGGCTAGCCAATCCCCATTGCAGACACCTGCTCAGACACATTTGTATAAGTTCAATACCCACAGCATCTGCCTGTGGTTTATACTGCATCTATGCTGAGTGGATCTTAGTTACAGTTTCTGGGAGAGCATGCATCACCTGGTGTGATCAACAGTTTGGACAAGTACACTTAAACCCTCGGTTATGATGACTTGTGACTTTGCACTAGTGCAATTATCGAAGGAACTGTTCCACCTACCCAATTTAATTCACAAAGCTTGGGTCAATCTGTGATGTGGTTTTCAGGCACTTTGGAAAGTGATGCATGCTTGGATTGCCTCTCCAAGACAACACTATCATGAAATCATATTCATGAAAATCGACCACAGTGAAATTTGAACCCAGGTCTTATGGTAAAGAAGAATGTTCTAACCACTCAGCCACAAACCTATATACATGTGAATATAAAATTTTTTGGCAGCAGAAGCTCCTTTGTGGTGAAAATGCTCATGTATCACCAAACAATCACTGCTAATGAAGTTGGTTATGCATTAATTTGAATTGTTTCAGCTAATTTGAATCAACCAATGACAGTTAAGCAGGAGGACTTGTGATAAATTCTGTTTTGATATTTAGCCTATTTGATGCCTAATTCTGGAAATTTTTGGACCTTTAAAAATTAAGCTACACATCTTTATATCTGGATAATGGTGAAAACATTTGAATATAGTTTAGAAACTAGAAACAAGATTATTTGTGCCTCCAAATCAGCCTGTGTATAAAATATAATTTCTCAGTGATTTATCTTCTCAACATCAAATGTTTGAAACATCATTCAAAAGTACAAAAGAGAAGATAATGTTGCAAATAAACTTCGATTTGTTAGAAAGAAACTGTCAACCAGAGCAGAACACAATTTTCTAAGAACATGCGGGATAATATAAAGCATAAAAAAATAAAAATTTGCCCATGATGCTTATAATAAAGGAATCAGAGTTTTTGGTCATTTGCACAATTTTGGCTTCATCAAACATCCAATAGGTGGTGCTGTTTAAGTTTGATGAAACAACAAACATTTCCCTCCTCCTCTTCTTTCTTCTGCTTGCTCTAAGATAGTAGGTAACATCTCTTTTCCCTGGTTGACCGACAGCTGAACTCTCTTTTCACTTCCCAACACATAGCATTCAGATGTGTTTTGGAGCTCCACCTATGAAGTAAGTACAACCTTTACTTTGGTCATTCCAAATCAGTACAAAGCTGACGGGCTCAACCATTATAACCATTCTTATCATTACTTACCATAACTTAGTTCTGAAAGAAAACTGACATACATACCCAAGAGACATTACGAATTTTGTTTCTTTTCTTATTTATGTGCCATGTCCCCTCAGGATGTAGGTGATTATGGCTCTCAACAATTTCCTGTCCTTTGTAGCTCTTAATAATTTTTGTCTTTTTTATTCCTCTGAAACTTTTCTTCTGCCATCCATTTACTCAAGTTCACTAAGTAATGCATTGTTTTCCTGTTCCTGTTTTGTGAATATCAGATTTTCCAAGACCTTTTTCCTCATTATGTGGCCTAGAAATTTCAACTGTCTACTTCCTGCTGTTATGTATAAGTTCCCTTTTTGCTTTCATTTTTTATAAAACTTTTTCATTACTCACATATTAATTCCATGGTATTCTCAGCATCCTTCTGTAGAACCACAATTCTGTTGCTTCAAGTCTCTTCTTCCTCATTGAGGAGATTGTCATATAGGAGAACAAATATCATGTAACAGTTCAGTACTTTACAGTTTCTATAAAAACATAGAATAAATGGTCTATAGTAGAAAAGCCAAGTTTGGTTTCTTGTACATGAATTGTTTATATACGAATACACACACACACACACCAAAAATACACCAATATGCAACCTTTAAATTCATAACTATTGAAAGTAAGCAAAATATTAAAACTAAGCACCTTAGAAATAATTTGGAACTTGCTGGAGTGAAAATAATGATTTTGGTTGGTTGGTTGGTTGTTTTTTGTTTTGTGGCATATCAACCTCTATTTATTTTAATACCAAAATCTAAATATTCTCTATGCAATTCTTTTTTTTTTTTTTTTTTTATAGATAATAAGAGTTTACTAATATAAGTCTTACTAATTAACTCATAGCTATAGAAGGAGATGCATTCATACCCTTCCCAATGATATTTTCACATAAGTGAATGTAATTACCCCAAGTGGAATTTGAGCTCAGCTTTCTCAAAAGATACTATACATAGAGCCTTTAACATTTAGCGCTCAGCTTCATTTATGAATATTTTATTGTATATGGAATCCTCCCCAAATATTGTGTTTTATATATTAGTTCTATATATTTGAAATTGCAGCAGCCTGGGTCTCAATTTCAGTCAAAATTGTTTTATGTGCTGCCATAGAAGGATAAACAACACGACCAAGAAATTCAAATTCAACTTGTATTGGCAGGACTAACATTTTGCTTGGTGAAAATAGTCACCTACAGACTGCTAATGGTTTTAAAAACTCTTGAGAAGTTCTCCAGTTATTAAAAATAACATTGCTTTTGACCTACCCCCAAATTTAGTTTGTTAATGCAGAAAATGATTGGTAACATAATTCTTTAATATCCTGTGAGATAAGCAATCCCCAGTTGTTAGTTTAAGTACAGTGATTAGATAAGGAAAAAGAAAATTGTAAACATAATTGTTTCTTAATGGATTTTTGTGATATGATCCTCGAACCACAATTTTCATTTTGAGAGTTTTTTTCTTCTTAATACCATCAACTTAAATAATTCCACCGAGTATATAATTACCTTAGTCTCATTAAAACTGATATTACAGCCAAATAATTTAAACAGATATCAAGAAAGGTTAATATCAGTTGAATGGTGTAATTGCTTGTGTGATAAGTATAAAGTAGAGCTCTCCAAAATGAAATCCAGATAAAACTCTATTCCTGCAAAGTAGGACAAAACACTTTGCTTAAATTAAAACATGATAATAAATTTCAGTTATTGGTGATAATATTATATTTGTTTTACCTTCTTTATTCTTGCTGAAAGAAAAATGTTCACCTGACCTCATATTTTAATCCAACACTTTTTAATTTTAGGCATCTACAAATAAAAAATTAAGATTTTTTTTCCATAAATAAAAAAATAAAATATAATTCAACATTTGCAAATGCTGTACAAATGTTTACAGAATGTTTGCAAAGATATTATTTTTGTAGAATTAAAAGTACTTTAGTGACACTGAAGCCATGATGTGGTTAAATGTTGATTCTGAGCAGAAAAGGTTTATGCCCAAAATGGAATATAGGATAGAGAGTGGAGATATTTTCGTTGGTGAAAATGAGATCGTCTGGATTTCTTCTCTCCTAAAGTTTATTTTTCTTATATATTGAGAATCTAGCATGCAGATGAAAACAAATTTGGACAATAATTCTATTTCTTCTTTAAGAATTTAGGCATTCAAATATATTTTCATTGATGAAAACAGATTGGGAAATGAAAACAAGGAATGAACCTGCTGTGAAGGTTAAAGTTATGAAAACAGATCCTGTAATTGCCAAGAGGGTGATCTGGTTTGGGTTTTTGCTAAGACAGTAAACAGCTCATGGATGGAGAACAAGTTTATTTCTTCCTTGAGAATATAGGCAAACAAATATATTTCCGTTCGCAAAAACGAACTGGGAAATGAAAACAAGGAAGGAACCCGTTGTGAGGGTCAAAGTTATGAAAATAGATCCTTAATTGCCAAGAGGGTGATCTGGTTTGTGTTTTCACTGGACGAGTGTAGGTCCTGGAATAGAGAGAAAATTTTATCTCTAACTTGAAGAGGCAGGAGAATTAAAATTAATGATTAGAATAAACTACACCCTTTCACCCACACAATTTGAAAATTAGATTTGTCACAAAGACAGTTAAGAGATGGGCTGAGGTAGAATGCCAAGGAGGAAGACAGAGAATTTATTTTGTGTGGAGTGGTGGTGCAAGATGTGAAGTGAAACAGGTTGGAGTTAGAGAAGGAGCAGTCCCTGTAACTATTCTTGAGAAAGTGGATGATTCTCCAAATTTAGAAAACTGATTAAGGAAGCAGAAATAGAGAACAAAGAACTCTTATTAGAATTTATATGAAGATTAAAGAATCAATGAATACCAAGAACCCTTTGGCCTCATGCCAGTTTTGGGCCAAAGATAGCTTTGGGAGCTTGAGTACTTGGCCCAAGAAGCCCCATATCAAGTGCCTCTGGAATCTACGTCAGCTGTCACCAGATTTCCTGATTCTGAAGAACATTCAACCCAAATTATTAGGTGAGGCACAGTGTCACTATAGAGATTGATGCTGGAAAGTTTAATTTTTGTTGTACCAAAACTATATAAAACAACTGAAGATTAACCCCATGAATCTTTCATTTTATTTTTTCATTGTGAAGATATTTCTTCCTTAATATAGCACCCATCATGGCTTGAACCAGTGCTGTGATTATTATGACATTCAATCTTTCACTATTCTGAGATCAAGAACATAATGTGGGTAGAGCTGGGGTGGATCAAAGTGGTCAATGACCAACAACCAGTTTGGACTGGTGTCAGCATTGACCATCACAAAGTTAGCCCTGTGGTTAAAAACATTATCTTAAAACTGTGAGGACTGGACCACTAAACATAGTTACACCACTGGGTGTAGCCAGCAGCAATAGGTGTGATACTTTAGCACATTTAGTTTTTCTTAACAGTTTAATTTTATTTATGACTTAACTTTTTAACTAAATTACTACATATTTGTTTTACAAGCAATCATTATAAATAACATTAACATCTTATTTGGAACTTTTTTAAAGATTTTCTCAGATGAAGAATTCTCTTTATTTTGCACAGTTACAGAGAATTTCATCTTTATACTTTTTCAAGCAGTCTTTCCATTTGGGCCACCAAAAGTTACAAATTTGCATATGAATGATACTGGGCAGATATTAATCAATAGTCAGTGTAGGTCTGAGACTGAAAGAGCTGTATAACACTATGAGAAAGTGCTCTTGGCATGCAGACCATCAAAGTTTTGTGGTGAAGTGTTGAGTTGGAGTCTTGCATCAGAGTTGGAGTTTACTTAGAAAACCAAACAAGATGAACACATTTTGACTTGGTAAAATTATCATTGAAAAATAATTATGGATGAATGGAAAATATAAATTCATGAAATCTGTGAAAGATACTTGCTTTTATGAATTAATTTTGCACATTGGGGTGTAATGGATATTGGTTTGAACTGAGAAATCAGAGAGCTGAGTTTGAATTCCAGTTGGGTTCAATACATTGACTTATGTGCAAATATCCTTGGGAAAGGTATGTATCCATCTCTTCTTCCACACCAGCTATGGGCTGAATAGCAGAACAGACTGTGTTCTATAGCTTTGGTTGGCAACCAGTCTACCACAGAAGCAAATGGCAACCTACTGCTGGAAAATCTTCCACCTAGTCAGTCATGAACTTAAAGATATGATTGCCCAAGTGTGTGTCCCTGACTGATCCACTGTAACAATAATAAATAATTAACATTGATAAATAGTAAAGAAATATATTTTTTTGTTACTATAGTTCACCCAGTACAAGGCCCAGTCAAGGCAGAGGGTGACTGAGTGAGTTTATTATAAGGACATAAGTGGAAGGAGGAAGTAAGAGACGCATATTATGAGGATCTGTAGTATAGATATTGGCTGACTTGAAACTGGAAGACATTAAGATTATGGTGGTCGCAGAAGTATCCTTTCAGGAGTCTGTTCCACAAAGTAGCTGTCTGAGTGGAACTTACTTTTTTCGAAAGGGATATGAAGAGAATGAAGATGATTTGACATTGTGAATATGGGTGGATCCTAGCTGTGAAGGTGAAAGCTGGTGGGTATGAGGAATTAGGGGTTGCAGGATGGAAGATAATTTATCAACCACAAGTTCACATAATCACTTTTGAACTCTGTCAAGGCTGGACAGTGAGGATTAGGCAGTACCAGCCCAGACATGGCAGTAATATTCAATACTTGGTCTGATCTGACTCTTGTAAAGATAGACCATATAAATAAATAGTGATATAAGTAAAAAATAATAAACAAATATTTGCTTTTGATGTTGGGCTAGTTTCTTTATTTCAGGAATTTATGCTTTTCAACTGTCCAGAATTATTTAGTTTTAACATGTCTGGCATCTTGACTTAAGTCACTTTCTCCACTGCCATGATGCTGCTTCCCTCTGTCTTTTCTACAAATATTTTCATGGCAACTGTTCTGGTGAGTGTTTTTCCCTAGTGCCTCAACTACATGAATTTAAGCCTGATTGACAATTTGGTCTCATCATTTTACTGTGGAACTAACTAGATGCAACCGTCTGTTCTATTCTGATAGTTTCTTCTCTTGTACTTCTCACTAGTGGAAATCCCTTCTGATTTCTTGCTTCCCTTCCAACTACAATCTTCACAAATTTAAATGTAACATCAACATCAATCACCATCTTCTGTCTTCCTGGACACTGTTCCTTTATTGTCCCCTCCTTCCTTCTCCTCACAAAAGTCTTCACATTCTCTTACACTCCCTTTAACCCCTTGCATCTTAGTGGCATTATCACCTTGCTTAGTGTGAAATAATTAAAAAAAACATTGTTAAATAACTATCACCATCTTCTTTCTTCTTGAACACTGTTACTTTTTTTATCCTTTCCTCAATCTTCCCTATTCTCAGTATTATCATTCTCTTTCACTCCCTGTGTTTTAGTGACATGACTGCCTTGTTTGGGGTGAAATGCTTTAAACTATAACTTCATGTGAAATTTATTTTAATGTAATTATGTGTTGAGAAAGAGAAAAAGAAAATTTTCATAAAATTTATTATTTATTTTTTTATGAAAATGAAGCAAATGTTCTAGTAGGTTGGTGCAAAAATAATGTCGTTTTCTCACATAATGTGAGAAAACGACATTATTTTTGCACCAACCTAATACTAATGACTTTTTCTCTCATTTATTTGGTTAAAAAGTAAATAGAAGAAAGATTTCATGCCTTTAATACATCATGGTACATCATGGTAAGGAGCAGATAAAAATTCCACAAGCGATGCTAAAATTTAATCTCAACTATTTAATATTGTCAATTTTTTTAAGACAATGTAAGTAAGAACGAAATACCAGCTAGAAACATTTCAGTGTCGGTAACAGAAAGATACTGTTGCAAACACAAGAGCAAAAAAGGAATCCATTGTAGCCTTCCTTGATTCAACTCTTAAACTTTTCATCTGTTAATAATAACAGTTCTTAATTTCTGCAAATAATCCCAGTTGTTTAATACAATTTGGACAGTTTTGTTTAAAAAACACAATGAATAAAAAAAAAGTAGCACTTACTGAAGGTTTCACAAATTCATTAATATAAAAAAAAAAAATCCATAAAAATTGTTTATGCAAAATTTGACCTTTGCATGAAAAAGTTTCAAAACTTCTGCTCTATAGTAATATTTTATCACTACATTCTTAAATAACCTCAACATTCTCTCATATGGATGTCATACATAGTGTCCAATATGTTCAGAATATTTTTTTTTTATCATTTCACCTCAAGCAAGGCAATAATGTCACTAAGACTCAAAGGATTACTGGGAGTGGAAAAGAATGAGAAGACTTTAGGGAGGAGGAAAGATAATAAAAGAAAAGGATTCAGGAAGATGGAAGATATTGGTTGACATTGCATTTAAATTTTTGAAGACTATGTGGCTTGGAAAAAAAAATCAGAAGAGAGTTCCAGAGGTGAGAAGTGCAAGAAAGGAAGCTAAAAAAATAGAACATACAGTTGCATTTAGACAGTTCAACAGTAAAACAATGACATATTTACATTAAGTTGTGACTTTCATTTTCTTTGGACAGTATAAGAAATACTAAGATTAATTAACATCTAGATTTAATTATGAAATTAAAGTAAAATACAATAAAATTTATTGGTTAAATCTAAGGGGAGGATATGACATCCAAATGTATATATCAAACTGATAGTGAGTCAAGTTTTGGGTAAAGTCTTGCTGATAGAATGAGGAAGAGACAAAATGTCTATACCCTTTATATATGTATGGGGAGAAGGTACAGTAGATAAATACAACAAATGTTGGTTACAGTTTTATATCCAATTTCTTGCTTCTGTGACAACTACAATCTAAAAATATTTAAATGCAATGACAATCACTATCTTCTGTCTTCTTGAACTCTGTTCATTTTTGGTCCTTTCCTCAATCCTCACCATTCTCAGTATTATCATTCTCTTTCATTTCCTGTGTTTTAGTGACATCACTGCCTTGTTTGGGGTGAAATGCTTTAAAAAAGAAGCTTTAAAGTACAAAGATTTTATCTTTAAATTTAAGTTTTGAAATTCGGTGTGGCTAGGTGTTTAATTTACCTAATTTCATTCATCTTTCTATTTATTTCTTTATTTATATCATGATTGTTTTTAATTATCCCATAGTGTATCAACATTAGTTTTGTGAGGAAAGGAGATATATTCAATGATCCTGGATAAAAATATACTGTAGAGAATTATATATATATATACATATATATGTGAATTATGATTTGCTGTGTCTTTAAAACCCAGTAATTTAAAAGTTAATCCAAAATTCGCTTGAGGATGAAATGGAACTAATGTCTTTAATTTAATTACAAAATTAAATTCGAAGCTTTCAGCTTCCATTTTTGAAACATGGTTAGAACTATGTAGCGAAAAAAAACATATTTTAAATCAATTAATTTATAATATATATATATATATATATATATATATATATATATATATATATATATATATATTGTTGAAACTACCAGCATCTCCAGTTCATGTGCATATGTAGTCGTAACAACGTCAAGAAACCCAGTCCAATGAAGTCCTAATGGATGAAATGCATCACAAGTAAACTTTTTCCGTTTTTTCTTAAATTTTCTCAAAATTGTCTCTTGATATATAAAAATATATGTCATTATCTCATATATATATATATATATATATATATATATATATATATATATATATATAAATGTTGACTCCATTGATAAAACCATTATCAGTCTGAAGAAGTTGCTCCTTGGAACAAAATACATCACTAAAGAGTTGTTTTATTTTTATATTGGCTTCCCCACATAAAACTAAATGCAATAATGACTGCAATAATTACATAATTCATACATAGATCCTCTTGTTCAATGAGTTGTTTTTCACGAAGCACTTTTGTCGATGCCTCACAAAAATCTGGCACAAGGTATCACTATTGCAGTTACAGGTCCACATACAGTTTTGAATCCAGAGTTATCCTTCTTCTAGACTGACTGCCAAACACAGCGAAAGAGCCTGTTCTTTCATCCTATTTAACCCATAGTTATGGGGGAGAAGAGATGGATTCATAGCTTTCCCAAGGGTATTTGCATATGACTGTAATGAACGTGACTGGAATTTGAACTCAGCTTTCTTATACTGAGCCACTATCCATAATGCCACCTGTACATCCTAAATGATCCTAAACTAAATGAAGAAACACAGTTTATTTTTCTGCACTGTGGGTAATAAGGTGAAAAAAAAATTCTGTTTTGGTTCCTGATGAAAATGTTTCAGAGGTACTGATCTAAACTATGTCAGTTTTTCTTTGCATCTCTGAGAGTATTCCACTCTCTTGGGCTGTTCCCAGTTCTTATGATTATGAGCATAACTGTTTCTATGATTTTATATATTATTATTGTTATTGTTCATATTCATATTGTTGTTATTGTTTTCTTATATTAATTCCTGTTTCCAAAAATACATTTTTTATATCATTTTACTGGTTACAAAATATTATTAAATATAGAAAAGTGTTTGCAATGATTGAACTTGATTTTTGCTTTCTTTCATGAAAAATCTTAGTAAGTGTAGAGTTTATTCCTCACTAGTGGGTACTACTATCATTTCTTTTTTCCCTTGGGTTTTCTTTTGTGTGTTGTGAGTTCACTACTCACTTGGATCTTTTTTACTAAATAATATTTTTCATTTAATTTTTCTGAAAGGACAGGAAGAAAGTCTTTGCAGATTTCTGTCAGGATTAAGATCTTGAAAAATGAGTTCTTTCAAAGTCATTTACCCACTCAATAGCATCATGGAAAGTATCACTTTCACATCTCATTTCAGCCAGTATCATGTTATATTGGGTTCTAGTTAATATTTCCAACATGTTGCTGCTGTGATTCTTTCTGTTCAGCTCATTGATAGAAAGAGTGCTTCATTAAGACGGATCAAAGCCACCAGTAAATGAATTAGTGTTACTGGTGAAAATTTATTTATTTCTCTATAGGATCATGTTATTTAAGTCATGGCAATTATGTGTGAAAAATAATATCACCCAAATGTCTGCCAAATCTGAAAGAAAAAGAAAAAAAAATCATTAGATGCTTAAACTTAATTCACATTTAAAATCAGTTCAAGTTATTGGAACACCTTTTATTATCATGGTAATTGTTCTGATATACTTTGGTACTTTGACTTTATGAATTTAAGTGCAATACCAGATTGGCAGCTAAGGCTCATCATTTTACAACAGAAATGGTGAGATGTGACTGTAACTATGCTAACAGTTTATTCTCTTGCAATTCTTAATGTACATGTACACTTTTACTTACTTAGAAATAAGACACTAGAATAATATATTCCCCTCCTACCGAGTTTGGACAATCCCTACCCTGGGCTGAGAAATAAAATCATAAAGTTGGAAACAAGAAAAAAATATCATTTTTTGAAAACCCTACAAATAACAGATAATTGTAATTTTATTGAACTTTTTTGAATTTTGTTAATAAATAGGATTATTTTTAAAATTTTCTAAAAGTATTTTTGCAGTTGTCATTGAATTAAAATATACATGCACACATACAAATCAACATAAACAATTTGAATGAAATAGAAATGGACATCTGTATGGCGATGGCTAATTTGTCTGTTTGATTCTTGGGTAACAAGAAGATTGTAGAAGCCAAAATGTGCAGACATTTGAAAACATTTTTATGACTCCTGTATTTAAATTAAATATATTTTCTAATAAACGTGGTATTTTAAATGGGCAAACAATTTAAATTTGATCATTTTGCCATCAACAAAACAACAGGTACCTAATTAGTAGTTAAGACAAATATCGAAACCTTGCTCAAGATGTAAACTAAGACTTTGTTATTGTTCAAGAGTACAACTAGAGAGACTTGATGTAAGATCAGATATTATTTTGCAAATAAAATTCATAATAAAATTGGTATTAACCAAATTGTTAGGATATAATTACTGACTGCATGTTTCCTGGTATGGCCATCTTTTAGGATGCATGTTTGGGTTCATTTGCATTTCTTCAACACCCACAACCATTCTGAGTGGACCTTAATTACAGTTTCTGGGATAGAATGCATTAGAAATCTAACAGAAAATGTGTTCTCAGTCTTTAAAAGAGATGGATATAAAAAAAACGAACAATATTTAAGTGAAGACCTGTATTGAGTCCAGATAAAAAAAATTTGCTGGACCAGAGTCTAGCCACCTGTGACTAAAAACTAGCAAAAACCAGAGCGACTCCATGCATAACTTCTATTATAAAAAAAAAATGGAAAAAAAAGGAATGCTGGAAAATAAAATAATTTTAGTCAATCAAAAAAAAATTAACACAAAGAGACTTTTGAAATTAGCCAAAGACAAAGTTCATGTCAGTAGTCTGGGTGCTTAGACAAAAGGATATAAATTGACAGTTCTGAGCCAGACATGGAGAAGGGGCTGAAAAAAAACCTGGAACAAGACAAGACACTGGCAGAGAAACCAGTCATGTGTGACATGTGAGGAAATTAAGAGGTCATCTGCTAATATCATCTGACCTTCTTAGGGCCAAGAAAAATACAGATGATTGACACTGACCTATTTCTAAGATGACTACTACTACCAAGTTCTGACTTTGAAACTACCCACTTTTGCTACACTGAATATCAAAGGACTCACTTCAATCTAAGTCAAATAAATAAATATTTGATTATAGCCTTGATCCAGTCCTTTTATTTCTGAAGTTTCAATAAAATAATTATTAAGAATATCCAGCAAATCACCACAGATCTTTGGGAAGCAATAAAAACTGCTGCAAGTAAAGTTAAAATTGAAACACTAGAGTAATTAGTAAAAATCAATGGTTGAAAGACTTGATGAAGTTTATAAAATGACAAAGAGTTCATATCAACATGTGAAATAAGAAAATAATTATTTAAATATATGGGATATAGCTTTTATCAACTGTATGTTTATATAGTCAGTATATTTGGATTTATTTAAACATAGTATATTCAGTTGATGTGCGTTGTGATGCAATGTATAATGGCTTGGAATGAGAAATCAGAGAGCCGAGTTCAAATTCCAGTCAAGTTTTTTATATTCACTTCTGCACAAATACCCTTGGGAAGTATGAATCCATCTCTTCTTTCACAAGCTATGGGTTGAATAGCAGGACAGACTAGGTTCTTTAGCTTTGGTTGGTAACCAGTCTACTGCAGAAAGAAATAGCAATCTACTGCGGGAGAAATCTTCTGCTTCGTCAGTCATGTATCAAAAGATATATGATTTCCCAAGCATGCATCACATGTGGCACTTAACTGACTGATATTTAGTCAGCAGTCCTTTGTTTAAACATGTTCTGTTAAATAGCGGGGACTGGGAATGTTTGTTAAACTGTTTGATATCATGTTGAAACTTGGAAAGGAACATGCTGCTGAATATGTGTTATGTTCAGAGTATTTTGCCAATCCAACTATGAAAAAAAAAAAAATAAATACAAATCTTGAAAGTCCTTTACATCAAAAGAAAAGGACCTACAATCAAATTTTATTTCAATCTCAATGGTCATATGTTAAAATACATTTGAACTGTCATTTTTTACCACTTGATGCTAAAATATATTCCATACATATAATTTTGAACTTGAAAAATATTTTTTTTTATTAAATCACATGTTATTGTCAATGTAATTACTTCCCCTAAGAAACAATATCACTTGTATACTTGACAAGAATTGTTCATAATGTGCACCTTGTTATTATTATTAATATTATTTTTTGTCAAAACTTGGGTGATCGATTTTATAACTAATGTATGATTAATGATTACTGGCAGAGAAGGTAGAATCATATAATTATTTTTATTCAATCATAATTATGAATAATTAACTTTATAAAATATAATTAAACTTTATAATAATAAACTATGATTTAACTATAATTAAACTTTATTATAATTATGAACTTTATTATTATATTAAACATATTTTCATTAAATCTAAAAATTTTATTATTAATTTAAATACTTCCCTTAAGAAACAATATAACTTGTATACTTTACAAGAATTGTTCATACTATGGATATCATTATTATCATTTTACCATATCTTGGGTGATTTATTTTATAACCAATGTGCAGGTAGACTAATGATTAGTGGCATAGAAAGAGGAATCAGCAAGTTGTGTTCAATTTCAGACCAAATCTGTTGTGTTCACTTTTTCACATGCCCTTCATCACCTCTCTCCCTAGCTATAGGTTAAACAGAAGGGTAAACTGGGCTGTCAGTGGCTGCCAGTCTAAGAGAGAGCCAACTTTGAATTCAAAACCATAGAGAACTCACTCCACTATCTTTTTCCAAGTAGTCATAGATTTTATAATGCCTATATTGTTAATGTAATAACATTTTATTCCAAAATTATATACTGAAAAAAAAAAAATTTTTTTCCTAATTATTTTTAAATAAATGTTTTTATTTTCTTATTTTGTTGTTGCTTTGTTTTTAATCATTTCCCGCTAAAGTAAGGTAATAAAGCCAATAAGACATGAGGGGTTACCGAGAGTGAAAGAAACTGAGAAAATCTCACTGATTAAAAAACACAATAAAAGAACAAGATTCAAAGTAACAAAAGATGGTGACTGACATTGAATTAATTTTTTTTTTTAAATTGTTGTTGATAGGAAAGCTGGAAGAGAATTCCACAGGTAACAAGTGTGGGAGAAGAAACTATTACAATAGAATTTATGGTTATAGTTAGCAATTTCAACAGTAAAATGATGACACCTAACTGCCAATCTAGTACTACACTTAAATTCATAAAGTTGAGGCACCACAGGGGAAAGCTTGTCAGAACAATTTCCATCAAAATATTTATAGAAAAGATATAGAGAAGCTACATTACACCAGTGGGAAAGTGATTGAAGTGGAGGTGCCAGGTCAGGACTGATAACATTGCAGATTCTTCTTTGGATTTTCCTAAATATTTTTCAACACATAGCAGAAGTAAGTTAGCAGAAGTAACAGACCAGATGTGACAACATTATTTAATGCATAGATGAATTACTTAGAAATATACAAAAAAGAAGCTGTCTCTGAATTTGTCTCGCATAATGCAGTGAAGCAACATTCCTAACATCAGTTTTAATAATTGACTTGATTGTCTGTAATTGAAAAAAATAAATGGCTATAATTGTAACCTTTCTTCATATTTTGTTGATGCTGTCCAGTTTTGGGAGTTTTTTTTGGAGAGGTGTTAACTTCTACAACTGCTTTGAGTGGCAGAAATGTTAGGTAAGCCACTGAATCAGATCATGAGATTTATAATTATTTGGAATATATTTGCATATTAATGATGAGCAGGAGGAGGAAAGAAGATAGCGATTTACATTGTATTTAAATTTTTGCAGATTAAAGTTGGCTGGAAAGCATGGAGTTGGAAAAAAGTTCCACAAGCAAGAAGTGTAAGAAAAGAAACTGTTCACATAGAAACTGTTCACATCTAGCCAGCTCAACTTTAAATTGATGAGATCTTGACACAAGTCAAGTACTGTGCTTAAATTTATAATGTCTAGTTACCATAGCAAAGAGCTTATCTGAACAATTACCTGAAAGTATTTACAGAAAAGGCACAGAGAAGCCATCTTATTTGGAATCATGTAAAATAGCAACCAACTAGCCAAAGTGTGGACTTTTTATTTTGTTTAGCAGCATATCAACCTCTAAGGGTTATTTAATGCCAGAATGTAAATATTTTGAACCTAATTTTAGGGCTTCAACTACAGATAAAATGTATGGTTGGTCATTTTGCTATAAAATTTATTGTTGATAATTCTACTATAAATATGCATCATTGGTAATTTTTTTATATAATAATATATTGCTAGTATTTTTAATATAAAAATGTATATTTATACTTTCCGTGTTTGGGGATTAACTATTTGTCTAAAGCTGGGACCCTAACAGGAGGCCCCACCCAGGGTCAGGGTGGACCTGGGAACAACAGCAGTGAAGAGGTGATTCCATGCTCCTCAAAACCTCCTCCAATCTCCTAATCAGAAGCCTTGCTGCCGGATGTAGTTTATCATCATATCTAGGATTACCAAAGTGTGGAGTGAGGGTAGCATGGGAGTTGAAAGAATCAAGAGGATTCAGATTCCATTGGGGTCCTACTCTTGTTAACCTTCTGTATGGTTAGACGTAAACAGAACTGGGTTTTGTTTAAAGAAGAAACTTTAATCTTTTGTTTAACATCTCATTCTCTCTAATATTTCAAAAAATAAGAGAACTTTCCAATCAACAGTGAAAATGTCCAACTCGTAATTTTGCAACAATTCCTACCATTAGATTAAGAAAGTTGCTCACTTACCAAAAAAGAATGAAATATGATATCACATTAGTGCTGGGTTAAACTTATATTATACTAGCTAACAGTTTCATAATTTTTATTTTATTACACCAGTATTAAAGCAATTTTTCCTTTCAGAATTTTGATATAAGTAATTAATGGATTTCAATATGGCATTATTTTTATTACTATAAACGTTATTTTAGTGGCTACACATGTTTGAGGAGCTTTTTTTCAGGGAAATTATGTTCTGGCCAATGGACATTAATTTCATGATTTAAAAAAAAAAGAAGCAAGATATCTACTTAAGCATGTGTAATAAATTTTCTCATTCTGACACATATATATGTGAGGGAGTGCTGAAATGTTCTCAACCTGACGCAATTCCTAAAATTCATATTCGGATGACTGGTCATTAAAATACTCTCTCTCTCTCTCTCTCTCTATATATATATATATATATGATAAAATATAGTTTTAAGGTATGCTATAATTATGGGATAAAATGCTCCATATCAGGGATATATATATATATATATATATATATATATATATATGTATATATATATGTGTGTGTGTATGTGTGCATGTGTATTTTATCACTTTTATCAGGATGCCCTGATGATTGCATTTAGCATAATAAAACAAACAGTCACCTCTGGGTGTTGACTTCAATGTCCACTTATTTTATATATATATATATATATATATATATTGTTATGAGCCTTCCTCTTCATCTAACCGGATTGATAGTGGAGATAGAGGAGGATCGTTACTTATATAATTAATTCAATGTATATACAATTATTACAACAAATTTCTTTCCGCAAGGGTCTCTTTCTGATTGATTAGACACAGTCGAGCTGGCTGGAAGTGTTTAAGGAACACACACAGTGTGTGACAAAAAACAGAAACACAGTTGCAGAGTTAACAATTAAATAAATTTATTACAATAACATATAATGGGAAAACAATATGAAAGATACACAGCGAAAACAATAAGTCAAAAAGAAATGTTGTTGGATGTAATAATGGGAAGGGGAATTTATCCTCTCAGAAAGGTAACTAGATGATTAAGAGGAAATCTTAGGTCAGGCTTGCATGCAAATCTACAACATGACAAAATACATTGAGCAAAGTATAAACATGTAAGAGAAACAATCACTTATCTGATTGTTATCAAAGTTCATTTTCTTTTTATCTTCTTTTAGCTTAATGTCTTATATGTGTGTTTCTTTTCTAATCTCTTTTTTTTGTTTTATAGTTCACTTTTTTTTTAAGTGTTTCACCCCAAGCAAGGTGGGAAGCCACTAGCGCGCAAGGGGTTACAGAGAGTTGGAGTGAGATCAAAGAAGAGTGATAGAGGAAAAGTTGAAGAAAGAGAAGGATAGTGGATAGATCAAGGTATCTGTAGACATCGATTGACATTACATTTGAATAGATGGAGATTATAGCTATCAGGGAAACAGGAAAAGGGTGGGGGAGTTCCACAGGCAAGAAGTGCGAGACATGAAGCTATTGCAGTAGAAGAGATAGCTCTTTTCTCTTTCTTTCTCTTTTTGTTTCTTTTGATGTCTCTTTCTTTTTCTCATTTCTGGTCTAGGCTTGAGTAATAAATCAGTTGAAGCTGTTGTTTCATATATCCTTCTTTTGGTTTTGATACAACATCTTTTCACTCTTGCCAAAGTTTACTTCTGTTTTGTGTTAAACTTTATTAACACAGTATGAGCTTCAAAATCATCTAAGATTCCTTTCGCATATCTAAATTGACAGCTGACTGTCACCTTCCCGCCAAACAATCCATTTGATGGAAATACAATAGGAAAGTTGTTTCACATATATGAAATTATAGCTGATTATTGCAAACTCTGTCCGCCTGGTTTGGCTACCTAAGCCAAACTATTTGTTTGTTTTTTTGCATCGTGGTTTCGTCACATAGACCTTGATTTCCAACTATGGACCTTTTTCCTGTATGGGTGAAAAAAGGTCACTGACCCTTTCTCTCAGGCTTACAGAGAGTTCAAGGTCGTTTCACTGTCTGGGTTTCATACCCATCATCAACACATGATCACAATAGAAAGGAAAATGTACAATCTTTGCTCAAATACATGCAAGTTTGGTTAAAATTTGTTAATATTTGATTTTACTTTATTTCTTTGTTTTTCTGTCATTACACTTTCTGAGAGTACTGACTTTTTTATTTAACATGCTTCTAAAATATAAGCATAGATACAGATTTTTGAAGGAACTTAGATGAGGGTTCATAACAATATATATATATATATAAATATAAAAGTGAACATAGAAGTCAACACTTAGAGGCGACAGTCTGTTTCATGCTATATGCAATCGTCAGGCCACATGTGCTGTTATTTTTCTCGGCTATTTATATATATACGGGTTAGTGGTGCATTGTGAGTATTCTGTTATGGCGGTTATTTCACCGGAAGTCGTTTGTTTATCTATTTAGGTCAAATTATATTGCTTGTTTTTATTTTTGTTTCTTATTTTATTTATTTATTTATTAACATAGTAAAAATTTGTTTATATCACTTATTTAACAGTTTTGTTTTGGTTTGGGAATTTAATTAAAGCTATTTGTTCAGTTCTGGGGTTGATTGTTGTAGTTCATTCTAAGTATTATTTTGGCGGGAACAGTTTTTAATTGATTATCTTTATTTGGGATTGGTTTGTTTATTTATTTACTTGGATGAATTTAGGTTAATTTATATTTTCTCTTTTCGGTTTTCGATTTTTAAGTAACAGTATTTTTTTATGTTTTATTTCTATTTTTTTTTTTTTTTTGTTATTTTGTTTATTAGTATATTTATTTGTTTTTATTTTATTTTTTCCGTTTTTAATTTTTTAGGTTACGTAGTAAAAATTTATTTTCATGTCTGCATTTTGAGATGAGTTCGGATCTTTTGTTTAATAATTTATTTTGGTCGGGAAAAGTAATGATAGCTATTTTTTCCTCCGAGCAAAGTTTGCAAGTTTTTGATTGGTTATTGTAGGCTGATGAGTTTTTCCTTATCTTCCAAGATATTTTTCGTGTGATGTTCGTTTTGTTTTTAATTTCCCAGATATACTTAGAAAGCATTGTACTGTTTGCATATTTACTATTTGTGAAAGATGTTTTGTGTGTATAATTTCTTTGTTTCCAGGGTCCTTCAGTTACTCCTATGTATACTTTTTCTTCATTATCTGGTGATTTTATCGTGGCTTGGTATATTACGTTGTTTTGTAAACAATTTCCATTTAAGGGACATTCGTTCTTTATTCTGCAGTTGCACGTGGGTTTAATTTGTTCGTGTGGTTTGTTGATAATTTTCCTATTGTGCTTTTTTATTATTTGTGCCATGCCCTCGATGCAGCTGTAGCTGATTTTTACTGTGTTTTTGTTGAATATCTTGTATAAGGTGCTTGATTCTGGGAAGTGTTTGTGTAAGAGTTTGAAGAATATTTTCCCTATGTTTGTTTTTACGTTCTTGCTGTACGGTGGGTTGAACCATATGATATTTCTTCTTCTGTTGGCCTTTTTTGTATTCTGTGGTGAGTATGTGAGTATTGCTGGGAATCCGCTGTCTTTTAGGGCTGTTTCATAGTCTTTCTTAGCTTTGTTAAATAGGGATTCATTGGAGGAATTGTCAGAGAGCCTGCGGTTAATCGATTTTGGTATCTGTTTGATTATAGAAGGTGGATGGTTGGAAGATGTGTGTATGTAGAGTGATTTGTCATTAGGTTTTCTATATGGTTTATGTGTGCCTTCTCTTAGGTTGAAGGTAACATCTAGAAAATCTACTTCGTTTAGGTTAGATTTTATATCTATGTCGAATCCGTTATTTTTAAAAATCTTTATTATTGCTTTTCTAGTTTTGTCTGTGTTTTGTTTGTTACAGTTTCTTAAGATTATGAGACCATCGTCCCTGTAGAGTCCTGTGTCATTTCTATCTATTATTTTGCTCAGTTCGTTTAGTAAGTAAATGCCTCTGATTTCGCATGCTTCTGCACCGTCACAGCTTCCCATTGTAGTGTCAAATATCCCATCTCTCTTTAAAAACATACCCATCCCATCCCCTCCTATATATAAACTAAAATTAATTGAAAAAATAGAAAGTTTCCTAAAAAGAATGAGATGGAAAGTCCACTTTTTAAACCGGGACCTTTACAATAACAACACACTTAAGGAAAAATACGGCTTCAAAACAAAAAAATGCCCCCCATAACAAAAAGAATTAGACGATTTCGAGAAAGACTTAACTGACCTAGTTAGAAACATAAAATTCCACAAAAAACAAGATGCAGATATAACTAAAATAAACAATTCAGCAAGTGTATTTATCGCTGCTGACAAAACAAGAAATTTATACAAACTAAGTCCTCCTACACACAATAAATTACTCAAGAACAACATAACCAAAACATACAAAAAGGCACCCCAAACAACAAAACACGATATCAATAAGGAAGCTAAAACAATCGCCCAAAAATTAGACCTGGATGACCGAATAAGTTGTATTAGCAAGGCAGGAGCCTTTATCACACTAAAAGACCATAAAGAAAATTTCAAAACCAACCTTGCATGTAGACTCATAAACCCAGCCAAAAGCGAACTAGGTAAAATAAGTAAAACAATACTAGAAAGAATTAATTCTGAACTTAGGAAGAAATTAGGAGTAAACCAGTGGAAAAATACGAAAACAACTATTGACTGGTTCCACAGCATAAATAACAAACAAAACTGCCAATTCTTACAATTAGACATAAAAGAATTTTACCCATCCATAACCGAACGTATGCTAGATAAGGCCATCAACTTAGCTCAGGAACAAGTAATAATACAACCAAGCGAAATCAACATCATTAAGCACTCCCATAAATCATTATTATTCCACAATGAAGAAGCATGGATAAAGAGAGATGGGATATTTGACACTACAATGGGAAGCTTTGACGGTGCAGAAGCATGCGAAATCAGAGGCATTTACTTACTAAACGAACTGAGCAAAATAATAGATAGAAATGACACAGGACTCTACAGGGACGATGGTCTCATAATCTTAAGAAACTGTAACAAACAAAACACAGACAAAACTAGAAAAGCAATAATAAAGATTTTTAAAAATAACGGATTCGACATAGATATAAAAACTAACCTAAACGAAGTAGATTTTCTAGATGTTACCTTCAACCTAAGAGAAGGCACACACAAACCATATAGAAAACCTAATGACAAACCACCCTACATACACACATCTTCCAACCATCCACCTTCTATAATCAAACAGATACCAAAATCGATTAACCGCAGTCTCTCTGACAATTCCTCCAATGAATCCCTATTTAACAAAGCTAAGAAAGACTATGAAACAGCCCTAAAAGACAGCGGATTCCCAGCAATACTCACATACTCACCACAGAATACAAAAAAGGCCAACAGAAGAAGAAATATCATATGGTTCAACCCAGCATACAGCAAGAACGTAAAAACAAATGTAGGGAAAATATTCTTCAAACTCTTACACAAACACTTCCCAGAATCAAGCACCTTATACAAGATATTCAACAAAAACACAGTAAAAATCAGCTACAGCTGCATCGAGGGCATGGCACAAATAATAAAAAAGCACAATAGGAAAATTATCAACAAACCACACGAACAAATTAAACCCACGTGCAACTGCAGAATAAAGAACGAATGTCCCTTAAACGGAAATTGTTTACAAAACAACGTAATATACCAAGCCACGATAAAATCACCAGATAATGAAGAAAAAGTATACATAGGAGTAACTGAAGGACCCTGGAAACAAAGAAATTATACACACAAAACATCTTTCACAAATAGTAAATATGCAAACAGTACAATGCTTTCTAAGTATATCTGGGAAATTAAAAACAAAACGAACATCACACAAAAAATATCTTGGAAGATAAGGAAAAACTCATCAGCCTACAATAACCAATCAAAAACTTGCAAACTTTGCTCGGAGGAAAAAATAGCTATCATTACTTTCCCCGACCAAAATAAATTATTAAACAAAAGATCCGAACTCATCTCAAAATGCAGACATGAAAATAAATTTTTACTACGTAACCTAAAAAATTAAAAACGGAAAAAATAAAATAAAAACAAATAAATATACTAATAAACAAAATAACAAAAAAAAAAAAATAGAAATAAAACATAAAAAAATACTATGTTACTTAAAAATCGAAAACCGAAAAGAGAAAATATAAATTAACCTAAATTCATCCAAGTAAATAAATAAACAAACCAATCCCAAATAAAGATAATCAATTAAAAACTGTTCCCACCAAAATAATACTTAGAATGAACTACAACAATCAACCCCAAAACTGAACAAATAGCTTTAATTAAATTCCCAAACCAAAACAAAACAGTTAAATAAGTGATATAAACAAATTTTTACTACGTTAATAAATAAATAAATAAATAAATAAAATAAGAAACAAAAATAAAAACAAGCAATATAATTTGACCTAAATAGATAAACAAACGACTTCCGGTGAAATAACCGCCATAACAGAATACCCACAATGCACCACTAACCCGTATATATATAAATAGCCGAGAAAAATAACAGCACATGTGGCCTGACGATTGCATATAGCATGAAACAGACTGTCGCCTCTAAGTGTTGACTTCTATGTTCACTTTTATATTTACACATGCTCTATCTCTGATATTGAGCACTTTATTCCATAAATATAGCACACCATAAGACTATATTTCTTTATGTATATATATATATATATATATATATATATATATATATATATATACATGAAACAACAATAACAAAGATTGCATTTCACCAAAAAATCATCAACCAGTGAGATAACATGTTTATGGCAAGCACTCTTTGCAATTAGAAAAGTGCTTAATATCAAAAGATGAAAAGATAGATAAATAAGTATAATAAATAAAATAAATTAATAAATTTAATTTATTTTAGTTATATATATATATATATATATATATACACACATGCAAATATATATATTCTAAAGAATTTATGGATATTTTTTATTTATTATTCCAACAGATTTTATCACTTTAAAGGTTATTTTTAGTGGATACTCGTATTTGAGTAGAGATTCTATTTATTTATTAAACATTATATTTATTTTCATATACCGGCCTGAATATTTGAGAAATCTTATTAAAAGAAAAATATGCATTCTACTTAGTAACCACTAAAAATAACACTTAACATGGTAAAATGCACACACACATCATATATATATATATATATATATATATATATATATGTTCTGGTTTCTTGAAGATCTTGAAGATTGTGAAACTTCAGTAGTGACTTGAGCTATGTCTCATTGAGGGTTGATGCTGTGAAGCATTTTTGCTCTGCCTAGGTAGCCTAACCATTGAACACTGTTATTTACCTCTTTGGCAGGTGCTTACCTTTTCGTCTCACTCTTCTGTTTTTCTTGTGTCAGTTTTTTGCTTCTTTTGTTAGTATTTTACAACCACTTTTTTTTTTGGCAGGTAGTCTATTGATCACAGCAAAATTTTGTGTGTGTATATATATATATAATATTTGGCTTCATTGCTTTCTCATGTAGGTTTTCTGATAATTTCTTGCTGAATCTTTATATGACACTTCTTAGAATAAAACTGCAATTTTATAAATGCACAAGAATTTATTTTTGTTTATCTGGTCAATTGTTTTTTTAAAATGCATTAGATAACAGATATGAATTATTCAAGTTTGTTGTAGTGGAAAGATATTTAGACAGAGTTTATAAACACCATGGCTAATTTAATTTATTTGTAGTGATATAGCATTATACAACTGGTTTGAACATTATGCACAATGGTTATTAAGGGTAGACATGTATTTAAAATACCCCTGGAAACAAAACATGACTTACTTTGTATATTTCAATTTTAACTAAGCTTAGCTGGTAAAATATCAACCATTGTGGTTGTCGATAACTCTTCTCTATACCTTCTTAGATATGATTTCAGAATATTTCTTTTACAATGTTCACCCTGTACAAGCCACTCGAGGTAGAAGGTTACAGAGTAAGAGGCAAAGTTTATGCAGATATGAGGGGAAGATTACCCCTAGACTTGAACAGGTCAAAATTGAAGTGACTGGGGAAGCATCCCCTTGGGAGTTGGTTCCACAAAGCAGTGGTGCATGGAAAGAAGCTGCTTGAATGGGACTCACATCTCACCAATGGAATATGAAGGGAATGAGGGTGGTTTGCTACAAAGTAAACACTTGTACAAAGTAAGTTAAACATGTCTGTCACTTATAATATTCATTTCAACAAGTTTATAATGACTTTCCAAGTAAAAAGAAGCAGAAAAAGCAACTATCCAGATCTGATCATCTAAAAGTGAATGATTAAACATTTGCAAGCTTTGATTAATTTCATAACTTGACAAATACTTGGAGTTAAGACAAAGAACAGTTCTAGACCATTTCTGAGACTTTTTACTTTCAGACTAGCATGTATCACTTGGGAAATGTTCCAGAAATTCTAAATGTCCACTTGCAAGCATACAGTGCATCTATTTGCTTTTAACTGAAATTATGCAATACTTGGAAGAAGTTTTGTTTGGAGAACAGCACAAGTATTGATACACATTTAAAACATTCTTTAAAGTAATTTCATTCTTTATGTTGGTACCAGATTTTGATCATTCTAGGCATGATGATAAACTACATCCAGCAGCAAGACCTCTGATTGAAGACCATGGAACCACCTCTTAATTGCTATTGTTCCCAGGTTCACCCTGAACCATGGTGAAAGCACTTGTTAGGGTCCCAGCTATGGGTAAATAGTGAATCCCCAAACTAGGGTCAAAACACCATGAAAGTATAAAAATAGATTTTTATAGTAAAAATATCAGCAATACATTTTTTGGAAAAAAATATTACCATTAATACATTTTAACAAAATATTATCATTTGACTCTCAACAAAAATTCTCTTTACAAAAATACATCAATGAAACTTGATCTGTAAACTGATTTCTTGCAATGAATACCTTTTCTATTCATATGAACCTGTCCTAAAATTCTTGTTGGCATTAAATAGCCCATTGAGGTGTTGATATGCCATAAATCAAAATAAATCAAACCAAACCAGATTTTGGCAGATTCATTCTTGAGCTTTTCTTTGGAGTACAATATGTTGGAAGCAATTTTACAAGTATCTGGACTGTCATTGCAACAATTCTGGAGATATCTTGTAAACTTTGATACTGATAAAGGGTGACTGAAAAGTTAGTGATAGGATTTGAAATGAACTGATACATATCTGAAGTTGCTTGAAATAAATATCCTTGGTAATCCATTTGTTTAATTCATCAGAGCTACCAGTTTCAATTTTGCTAGATTTATCCAGACATAAAACTGGGGACATGTAAAACCTATTAACGAAATATTGATTTTATGGTAATAGGCATTTAATAACATTGTATTGTGGTCACCAGTTAATGAAGTTTAATAATATCCTATCACATCAGGTCGGTCACCAGGTTAATGGGTGAGTGATAGAAGTAAGGAATATTCTCACAGTTTTCATTTCCTCCATTATGGGCTTTATTATATATATCTATGATATCTTATTTCATGAACGGACAGGAATAGCTGAAAGAAAAGGAGTGGCAAACATGCTTTGTTTGCAGAGAGAGTTTTATACCTCTAAGTCATACACAAAATTATATTATAAACACATATTTACATTTACTCCACACAGATAAACTATAACATATGTATTTAACAACAAGTAGTGTGAATAGGAGACAAAAAGAGAGAATCTTACTTGTAATAATTCCCAACTGCAATTAGAGCTGTTAGAGCATTCTTCCATATTTCTGGAGAAGCCATATTTAGGATTCCCAACCATGAATTCAGCAGGTCAGCTTTATCTTCTATACCTTGAGTGAGGGTATATTCCTCAAACAGGAAACAGCAAGTGATGGATTTTTTTCCAACATGAGGACTGTGAGCAAAAATAGTTTCTGTATCTGGTTCCTGGAGACTAACTGATGAACTGGCCACTTTCATCACTCTGTGAAGTGACATCACAAAGCAGCTGTCATGTGACCAATGTAACTTCATCTCTGGTAATTTTGTATCCCTACAATAGGAAACCAATAATACTCAATGACAGATCTAACCACCTTTCCTAAAGTTAAATCAAACAAATAAATTTACAAACAAAAGCATTGTTTTACATTGTTTATTAAGCCATTAAAGAAATGATTTCTCACTACTGTACAATATGTACACATTGATTTTGTATTTTACAAATACAGTCAAATTGAGATTTATGCTCATTCAAGTAAATCCAATTTTAGATGGAATGTTTGAAGATGAATGAGCAAAAAGCACGTGATTAGTAAATCTGTTTCATTTTTTTTATGGTTTATTTAATTATTTTTTTGTAAGTGAATATTGCATTAACAATTTTTTGAAAATCACAATGATTTTTTTCAGATACAAGCTTTACTATTTAACCCATAGCTAGGGGAAGGAGATGGATTCATACCTTTCTTAAGGGTATTTGTGTATAAGCGAATGTAACAAACTAGTCTGAAATTCGAACTCGAAGCCGATATCCATTACACCTATATGTCCATCTGACTGTTGAAGAATTAACTTGAAAAGAGACCGATCACAAATTTGTTGATTCTCTTTCTTTGCAAGCTAAAACATTCACATTCTTTTATTAACAATAATGTTATATGAGCCAAACCTATTGAAATTCCCAAGATGTTTACAACTAAGATTATTTCCTGCCTCTGGTTTTCTTTTAACCTTTGTCTGTAACTTCTCATTTTCTGTCTTATCCTTTCAAAGAGTGGGATTACTTCCCCTTGTCTGACACTTATCTTAGCACTCCCAAGGTGGTGTTGTGTAAAGCAGTATAAAACAAAAGGACACAAATGCCATTTCTCTTTTTTCTCTCTTCAACCACAGGGTGCCAGAATGACAAGACACATCTCATTTCCTCATTGAATAGGCTTCTTAACCCTCAGGGTGAACCAAGAGTTGCATACCAAAAATGAAACTATCTTCTGTTTGTACAGAAGTAATGAAATCACAATGTCTATGTAACAATGAAAGTCACTTGTCTCATCAAGCAAAGCAGACAGATGTATTATCTGCTGAAATTAAAAAAATCTGTTAATAGTGTATACAAATTATTTGTCTAACCAATAGTAGGCATTTTGGATGACTATATAAACTACTAATAGTTGAGTGTCACTCTGAAGGCTTGTGTATGCTGGTGACCATGAGTGTGTTGATGATCCTTAGTTTTGACCTTTGGTGACCATGCAAATATTTTTGCACTCATAGTTTCTGCAACAACCTATCACATAAACATATATTTCCATTCAAGACAAGAAAATATGCCAGTTCAACAAACATGACAATACCACTTCAAAATGGACTCATGAAACAAACTTGTAACCTAATGTCATTACAAGTTTCTTAGAGAAAAATAGTGTCAGTTGTTTTCTTACTCACCTCAAAACATTAGTATTTTGTTCAAGATTTAATTTTTCACGCCTTTTTGATATATATATATTTACCTTGATTGATATGAATTTGTGATCCTGGGTTTCATGCTATTTGTGATCATCAGACAAACTGATTAATTTTTAAATTTTGGATTTATATATGGCTGCATATATGGGCAACTTGAGGTGGTGTAATGGTTAGCAAGATTTCCTTGGCTTGGTAGAGCAATTATCACTGAGTAGTGAGTTTGATCCTCACTGAGTGCCCCCTAATTTTGGCCTTGTGCCACATCTAAGCTACGCTTGGAAAATCACTATATGGTTGTGTATATTGGCGTTTTTATGGTAGTGGGAGTACCATGCATAAATAATATATATATATATATATATACACACACACACACACATTTTACATATATATATATATATATATATATATATATGGAATTCATTTATTTTGAAACTATTGAAATATTCTCCAAAATGCCATTATAACCAGTAAATCATTTTACCTTACACAATCTTTGTTGCCCATCCATATGTTACTGAAATGTCATACAGATATGGATGAGTTTCCTATGCAAAAGAAAATCAAGGAATAAACAAATATGTTATTTTTTGTTGCATCCTCAATTGTTTCTTATCATTTGTTCTATGTCTCCTTATAATTTTTACAATATTGCAATTTTTATGGCTTTTCATCTTTTGTCTTTTAATCTATCACTCACTGACACTTGATATCCATTGATCATGCCTTTCTGCTGATGACTTTTTAATCTCCATCTCTTCCCCGTCTGTTTATCTATGCAGAGAGATGGGAAAATAATCTTGAGGTCAAAGCATTTGACCCCTAGATTATATTCCCTTACTTTTTCAAATGAATCATTCTGAAATGGATATGATGGTCTTTATATGAATTGATAATAAATGAGAACTAATATAATATTTCCATAATTATAAATACTTTATTCCCATGATTTTTACTATGGAAGAGTCAGAAATCAGCACACTTTCAATATATTTTCATATTAAAAATTACTTCTGCCTTTAGTTAAAAGGGAATTTTTCAAATCAAAATTATGATCAGACTTATTATGATGAATGGTTAATACTTTGAGTTTCATAAAAGTCGCCTAAAGATATCCAGGATATTAAATAAAGAAATATGTGAATATAAAAGAAATCTTTTATGAAAAAGCATGCTCAATACATTAGTCATTCATTATAAGAAGTCTAACTATAATTTAAAGTTAAAAAATGCAGAGAAAATAATTTATTATGGCAAAAATGTATTGAAAGTGTACAATGACAATGTATCCATACTCAATCTCCTCTACAAATAATTTATTATAACAAAATGTATTGAAAGTGTACAATGACTATGTATCCATATTTGATCTCCTCTACAAATAATTTATTATAACAAAATGTATTGAAAGTGTACAATGACTATGTATCCATATTTGATCTCCTCTACAAATAATTTATTATAGGAAAAAATGTATTGAAAGTGTGCAATGTGAATGTATCCATATTTGATCTCCTCAACAAATAATTTATTACAGCAAAAATGTATTGAAAGTGTGCAATGACAATGTATCCATATATAATCTCCTCTACAAATAATTTATTATAGTAAAATGTATTGAAAGTGTGCAATGACAATGTATCCATATTTGATCTCCTCTACAAATAATTTATTATAGCAAAAATGTATTGAAAGTGTGCAATGACAATGTATCCATATTTGATCTCCTCTACAAATAATTTATTATAGCAAAAATGCACTAAAAGTGTGCATTGACAATGTATCCATATTTGATCTCCTCGAAAAATAATTTATTATAGCAAAAATGTATTGAAAGTGTGCAACGACAATGTATGCATATTTAATCTCCTCTAAAAATAATTTATTATAGGAAAAATGTATTGAAAGTGTGCAATGACAATGTATCCATATTTGATCTCCTCTACAAATAATTTATTATGACAAAATGTATTGAAAGTGTACAGTGACTATGTATCCATATTTGATGACCTCTACAAATAATTTATTATAGCAAAATGTATTGAAAGTGTACAATGACAATGTATCCAAATTTGAACTAATCTACAAATAATTTATTATAACAAATTGTATTGAAAGTGTACAATGACAATGTATCCATATTTTATCTCCTCTACAAATAATTTATGAAAGAAAAAAGGTATTGAAAGTGTACAATGAAAATATATCCAAATTTGAACTCCTCTACAAATAATTTATCATAACTAAATGAATTGAAAGTGTACAATGACTATGTATCCATATTTGATCTCCTCAACAAATAATTTATTACAACTAAATGTATTGAAAGTGTACAATGACAATGTATCCAAATTTGAACTCATTTACAAATAATTTATTATGGCAAAAATGTATTGAAAGTGTACAAGGACAATGTATCCAAATTAGATCTCCCCTACAAATAATTTATTATAACAAAATGTATTGAAAGTGTACAATGACAATGTATCCATATTTCATCTCCTCTACAAATAATTCATTGTGGCAAAAATGTATTGAAAGTGTACAAGGACAATATATCCAAATTTGACCTCCTCTACAAATAATTTATTATAACAAAATGAATTGAAAGTGTACAATGACTATGTATCAATATTTGATCTCCTCTACAAATAATTTATTATGGGAAAAATGTATTGAAAGTGTACAATGACAATGTATCCAAATTTGATTTCTTCTACAAATAATTTATCATAACAAAATGAATTGAAAGTATACAATGACAATGTATCCATATTTGATCTCCTCAACAAATAAGTTATTACAATCAAATGTATTGAAAGTGTACAATGACAATGTATCCATATTTGAACTCATCTACAAATAATTTATTATAACAAAATGTATTGAAAGGGTACAATGACTATGTAGCCATATTTGATCTCCTCTACAAATAATTTATAAAAGCAAAAATGTATTGAAAGTGTACAATGATTATGTATCCATATTTGATCTCCTCTACAAATAATTTATTATAACAAAATGCATTGAAAGTGTACAATGACTATGTATTCATATTTGATCTCCTCTACAAATAATTTATTATGTCAAGAATGTATTGAAAGTGTACACTGAAAATGTATCCATATTTGATCTCCTCTACAAATAATTTATTATAACAAAATGTATTGAAAGTGTACAATGAAAATGTATCCAAATTTGATCTCCTCTGCAAATAATTTATTATAACAAAATGTATTGAAAGTGTACAATGACTATGTATTCATATTTGATCTCCTCTACAAATAATTTATTATAACAAAATGTATTGAAAGTGTACAATGACAATGTATCCAAATTTGATCTCCTCTAAAAATAATTTATTATAACAAAATGAATTGAAAGTATACAATGACTATGTATCCATATTTAATCTCCTCTACAAATAATTTATTATAACAAAATGTATTGAAAGTGTACAATGACAATGTATCCATATTTGATCTCCTCTACAAATAATTTATTATAACAAAATGTATTGAAAGTGTACAATGACGATGTATTCATATTTGATCTCCTCTACAAATAATTAATTATGTCAAGAATGTATTGAAAGTGTACACTGAAAATGTATCCATATTTGATCTCCTCTACAAATAATTTACTATAACAAAATGTATTGAAAGTGTACAATGAAAATGTATCCAAATTTGATATACTTTACAAATAATTTATTATGGCAAAAATGTATTGAAAGTGTACAATGACTATGTATCCATATTTGATCTCCTCTACAAAGAATTTATTATAACAAAATGTATTAAAAGTGTACAATGACTATGTATTCATATTTGATCTCCTCTACAAATAATTTATTATAACAAAATGTATTGAAAGTGTACAATGACAATGTATCCAAATTTGATCTCCTCGAAAAATAATTTATTATAACAAAATGAATTGAAAGTATACAATGACTATGTATCCATATTTAATCTCCTCTACAAATAATTTATTATGGCAAACATGTATTGAAAGTGTACATTGACAATGTATCCAAATTTGATCTCCTCTGCAAATAATTTATTATAACAAAATGTATTGAAAGTGTACAATGACTATGTATCCATATTTGATCTCCTCTACAAATAATTTATCATAACAAAATGTATTGAATGTGTACAATGACAATGTATCCATATTTGATCTCCTCTACAAATAATTTATAAAAGCAAAAATGTATTGAAAGTGTGCAATTACAATGTATCCATATTTGATCTCCTGTACAAATAATTTATAAAAGCAAAATATGTATTGAAAGTGTATAATGAATATGTATCCATATTTGATCTCCTCTACAGATAATTTATTATAAGAAAATGTATTGAAAGTGTACAATGAAAATGTATCCAAATTTGATATCCTTTACAAATAATTTATTATGGCAAAAATGTATTGAAAGTGTACAATGACAATGTATCCATATTTGATCTCCTCTACAAATAATTTATTATAACAAAATGTATTGAAAGTGTACAATGACAATGTATCCATATTTGATCTCCTCTACAAATAATTTATTATAACAAAATGTATAGAGAGTGTACAATGATTATATATCCATATTTGATCTCCTCTACAAACGATTTATTATAACTTAATGTATTGAAAGTGCACAATGACTATGTATCCAAATTTGATCTCCTCTACAAACAATTTATTATAACAAATATATTTAGAGTGTACAATGACTATATATCCATATTTGATCTCCTCTACAAATAATTTATTATAACAAAATGTATTGAAAGTGTACAATGACTATGTATCCATATTTGATCTCCTCTACAATTAATTTAGTATGGCAAAAATGTATTGAAAGTGTACATTGACAATGTATCCAAATTTGCTCTCCTCTACAAATAATTTATCATGACAAAATGAATTGAAAGTGTTAAATGACTATGTATCGATATTTGATCTCCTCTACAAATAATTTATTATAAAAAAATGTATTGAAAGTGTACAATGACAATGTATCCATATTTGATCTCCTCTACAAATAATTTATGAAAGCAAAAATGTATTGAAAGTGTACAATGACAATGTATCCATATTTGATCTCCTCTACAAATAATTTATGAAAGCAAAAATGTATTGAAAGTGTACAATGACTATGTATTCATATTTGATCTCCTCTACAAATAATTTATTATAACAAAATGTATTGAAAGTGTACAATGACAATGTATCCAAATTTGATCACCTCGAAAAAAAATTTATTATAACAAAATGAATTGAAAGTATACAATGACTATGTATCCATATTTAATCTCCTCTACAAATAATTTATTATGGCAAACATGTATTGAAAGTGTACAATGACAATGTATCCAAATTTGATCTCCTCTGCAAATAATTTATTATAACAAAATGTATTGAAAGTGTACAATGACTATATATCCATATTTGATCTCCTCTACAAATAATTTATTATAACAAAATGTATTGAAAGTGTACAATGACAATGTATCCATATTTGATCTCCTCTACAAATAATTTATGAAAGCAGAAATGTATTGAAAGTCTGCAATGACAATTTATCCATATTTGATCTCCTCTACAAATAATTTATTATAACAAAATGTACTGAAAGTGTACAATGACTATGTATCCATATTTGATCTCCTTTACAAATAATATATAAAAGCAAAAATGTATTGAAAGTTTACAATGACTATGTATCCATATTTGATCTCCTCTACAAATAATTTATTATAACAAAATGTATTGAAAGTGTACAATGTCTATATATCCATATTTGATCCCCCCTACAAATAATTTATTATAAGAAAATGGATTGAAAGAGTACAATGAAAATGTATCCAAATTTGAACTCCTCTACAAATAAT
Organism: Acanthosepion lycidas; assembly: GCA_963932145.1. Lineage (NCBI taxonomy): Eukaryota > Metazoa > Mollusca > Cephalopoda > Sepiida > Sepiidae > Acanthosepion > Acanthosepion lycidas. The sequence goes on from OZ010584.1 coordinate 85,118,558, forward strand.
TTATGAAAGCAAAAATGTATTGAAAGTGTGCAATGACAATGTATCCATATTTGATCTCCTCTACAAATAATTTATTATAACAAAATATATTGAAAGTGTACAATGACTATGTATCCTTATTTGATCTCCTCTACAAATAATTTATTATAACAAAATTTATTGAAAGTGTGCAATGACAATGTATCCATATTTGATATCCACTACAAATAATTTATTATAAAAAAATGTATTGAAAGTGTACAATGACTATGTATCCATATTTGATCTCCTCTACAAATAATATATAAAAGGAAAAATGTATTGAAAGTGTACAATGACAATGTATCCAAATTCAATCTCCTCTACAAATAATTTATCACAACTAAATGAATTGAAAGTATACAATGACTATGTATCCATATTTGATCTCCTCTACAAATAATTTATTATAACAAAATGTATTGAAAGTGTACAATGACAATGTATCCATATTTGATCCTCTCTACAAATAATTTATGAAAGCAAAAATGTATTGAAAGTGTGCAATGACAATGTATCCATATTTGATCTCCTCTACAAATAATATATAAAAGCAAAAATGTATTGAAAGTGTACAATGACTATGTATCCATATTTGATCTCCTCTAAAAATAATTTATTATAACAAAATATATTGAAAGTGTACAATGACTATGTATACATATTTTATCTCCTCTACAAATAATATATAAAAGCAAAAATGTATTGAAAGTGTACAATGACTATGTATCCATATTTGATCTCCTCTACAAATAATTTATTATAACAAAATGTATTGAAAGTGTATAATGACTATGTATCCATATTTGATCTCCTCGACAAATAATTTATGAATGCAAAAATGTATTGAAAGTGTGCAATGACAATGTATCCATACCTGATCTCCTCTACAAATAATTTATTATAACAAAATGTATTGACAGTGTACAATGAAAATATATCCAAATTTAAACTCATCTACAAAGATTTATTATAACAAAATGTATTGAAAGTGTACAACGACTATGTATCCATATTTGATCTCCTCTACAAATAATTTATTATAACAAAATGTATTGAAAGAGTACAATAAAAATGTATCCAAATTTGTACTCCTCTACAAATAATTTATCATAACAAAATGAATTGAAAGTGTACAATGACTATGTATCCATATTTGATCTCCTCTACAAATAATTTATCATAACTAAATGAATTGAAAGTGTACAATGACTATGTATCCATATTTGATCTCCTCAACAAATAATTTATTACAACTAAATGTATTGAAAGTGTACAATGACAATGTATCCAAATTTGAACTCATTTACAAATAATTTATTATGGCAAAAATGTATTGAAAGTGTACAAGGACAATGTATCCAAATTTGATCTCCCCTACAAATAATTTATTATAACAAAATGTATTGAAAGTGTACAATGACAATGTATCCATATTTCATCTCCTCTACAAATAATTCATTGTGGCAAAAATGTATTGAAAGTGTACAAGGACAATATATCCAAATTTGACCTCCTCTACAAATAATTTATTATAACAAAATGAATTGAAAGTGTACAATGACTATGTATCAATATTTGATCTCCTCTACAAATAATTTATTATGGGAAAAATGTATTGAAAGTGTACAATGACAATGTATCCAAATTTGATTTCTTCTACAAATAATTTATCATAACAAAATGAATTGAAAGTATACAATGACAATGTATCCATATTTGATCTCCTCAACAAATAATTTATTACAATCAAATGTATTGAAAGTGTACAATGACAATGTATCCATATTTGAACTCATCTACAAATAATTTATTATAACAAAATGTATTGAAAGGGTACAATGACTATGTAGCAATATTTGATCTCCTCTACAAATAATTTATAAAAGCAAAAATGTATTGAAAGTGTACAATGATTATGTATCCATATTTGATCTCCTCTGCAAATAATTTATTATAACAAAATGCATTGAAAGTGTACAATGACTATGTATTCATATTTGATCTCCTCTACAAATAATTTATTATGTCAAGAATGTATTGAAAGTGTACACTGAAAATGTATCCATATTTGATCTCCTCTACAAATAATTTATTATAACAAAATGTATTGAAAGTGTACAATGAAAATGTATCCAAATTTGATCTCCTCTGCAAATAATTTATTATAACAAAATGTATTGAAAGTGTACAATGACTATGTATTCATATTTGATCTCCTCTACAAATAATTTATTATAACAAAATGTATTGAAAGTGTACAATGACAATGTATCCAAATTTGATCTCCTCTAAAAATAATTTATTATAACAAAATGAATTGAAAGTATACAATGACTATGTATCCATATTTAATCTCCTCTACAAATAATTTATTATAACAAAATGTATTGAAAGTGTACAATGACAATGTATCCATATTTGATCTCCTCTACAAATAATTTATTATAACAAAATGTATTGAAAGTGTACAATGACGATGTATTCATATTTGATCTCCTCTACAAATAATTAATTATGTCAAGAATGTATTGAAAGTGTACACAGAAAATGTATCCATATTTGATCTCCTCTACAAATAATTTACTATAACAAAATGTATTGAAAGTGTACAATGAAAATGTATCCAAATTTGATATACTTTACAAATAATTTATTATGGCAAAAATGTATTGAAAGTGTACAATGACTATGTATCCATATTTGATCTCCTCTACAAAGAATTTATTATAACAAAATGTATTAAAAGTGTACAATGACTATGTATTCATATTTGATCTCCTCTACAAATAATTTATTATAACAAAATGTATTGAAAGTGTACAATGACAATGTATCCAAATTTGATCTCCTCGAAAAATAATTTATTATAACAAAATGAATTGAAAGTATACAATGACTATGTATCCATATTTAATCTCCTCTACAAATAATTTATTATGGCAAACATGTATTGAAAGTGTACATTGACAATGTATCCAAATTTGATCTCCTCTGCAAATAATTTATTATAACAAAATGTATTCAAAGTGTACAATGACTATGTATCCATATTTGATCTCCTCTACAAATAATTCATCATAACAAAATGTATTGAATGTGTACAATGACAATGTATCCATATTTGATCTCCTCTACAAATAATTTATAAAAGCAAAAATGTATTGAAAGTGTGCAATTACAATGTATCCATATTTGATCTCCTGTACAAATAATTTATAAAAGCAAAATATGTATTGAAAGTGTATAATGACTATGTATCCATATTTGATCTCCTCTACAGATAATTTATTATAACAAAATGTATTGAAAGTGTACAATGACAATGTATCCATATTTGATCTCCTCTACAAATAATTTATTATGACAAAATGTATAGAGAGTGTACAATGATTATATATCCATATTTGATCTCCTCTACAAACGATTTATTATAACTTAATGTATTGAAAGTGCACAATGACTATGTATCCAAATTTGATCTCCTCTACAAACAATTTATTATAACAAATATATTTAGAGTGTACAATGACTATATATCCATATTTGATCTCCTCTACAAATAATTTATTATAACAAAATGTATTGAAAGTGTACAATGACTATGTATCCATATTTGATCTCCTCTACAATTAATTTAGTATGGCAAAAATGTATTGAAAGTGTACATTGACAATGTATCCAAATTTGCTCTCCTCTACAAATAATCTATCATGACAAAATGAATTGAAAGTGTTAAATGACTATGTATCGATATTTGATCTCCTCTACAAATAATTTATTATAAAAAAATGTATTGAAAGTGTACAATGACAATGTATCCATATTTGATCTCCTCTACAAATAATTTATGAAAGCAAAAATGTATTGAAAGTGTACAATGACAATGTATCCATATTTGATCTCCTCTACAAATAATTTATGAAAGCAAAAATGTATTGAAAGTGTACAATGACTATGTATTCATATTTGATCTCCTCTACAAATAATTTATTATAACAAAATGTATTGAAAGTGTACAATGACAATGTATCCAAATTTGATCTCCTCGAAAAAAAATTTATTATAACAAAATGAATTGAAAGTATACAATGACTATGTATCCATATTTAATCTCCTCTACAAATAATTTATTATGGCAAACATGTATTGAAAGTGTACAATGACAATGTATCCAAATTTGATCTCCTCTGCAAATAATTTATTATAACAAAATGTATTGAAAGTGTACAATGACTATATATCCATATTTGATCTCCTCTACAAATAATTTATTATAACAAAATGTATTGAAAGTGTACAATGACAATGTATCCATATTTGATCTCCTCTACAAATAATTTATGAAAGCAGAAATGTATTGAAAGTCTGCAATGACAATTTATCCATATTTGATCTCCTCTACAAATAATTTATTATAACAAAATGTACTGAAAGTGTACAATGACTATGTATCCATATTTGATCTCCTTTACAAATAATATATAAAAGCAAAAATGTATTGAAAGTTTACAATGACTATGTATCCATATTTGATCTCCTCTACAAATAATTTATTATAACAAAATGTATTGAAAGTGTACAATGTCTATATATCCATATTTGATCCCCCCTACAAATAATTTATTATAAGAAAATGGATTGAAAGAGTACAATGAAAATGTATCCAAATTTGAACTCCTCTACAAATAATTTATGAAAGCAAAAATGTATTGAAAGTGTGCAATGACAATGTATCCATATTTGATCTCCTCTACAAATAATTTATTATAACAAAATATATTGAAAGTGTACAATGACTATGTATCCTTATTTGATCTCCTCTACAAATAATTTATTATAACAAAATTTATTGAAAGTGTGCAATGACAATGTATCCATATTTGATATCCACTACAAATAATTTATTATAAAAAAATGTATTGAAAGTGTACAATGACTATGTATCCATATTTGATCTCCTCTACAAATAATATATAAAAGGAAAAATGTATTGAAAGTGTACAATGACAATGTATCCAAATTCAATCTCCTCTACAAATAATTTATCACAACTAAATGAATTGAAAGTATACAATGACTATGTATCCATATTTGATCTCCTCTACAAATAATTTATTATAACAAAATGTATTGAAAGTGTACAATGACAATGTATCCATATTTGATCCTCTCTACAAATAATTTATGAAAGCAAAAATGTATTGAAAGTGTGCAATGACAATGTATCCATATTTGATCTCCTCTACAAATAATATATAAAAGCAAAAATGTATTGAAAGTGTACAATGACTATGTATCCATATTTGATCTCCTCTAAAAATAATTTATTATAACAAAATATATTGAAAGTGTACAATGACTATGTATACATATTTTATCTCCTCTACAAATAATATATAAAAGCAAAAATGTATTGAAAGTGTACAATGACTATGTATCCATATTTGATCTCCTCTACAAATAATTTATTATAACAAAATGTATTGAAAGTGTATAATGACTATGTATCCATATTTGATCTCCTCGACAAATAATTTATGAATGCAAAAATGTATTGAAAGTGTGCAATGACAATGTATCCATACCTGATCTCCTCTACAAATAATTTATTATAACAAAATGTATTGACAGTGTACAATGAAAATATATCCAAATTTAAACTCATCTACAAAGATTTATTATAACAAAATGTATTGAAAGTGTACAACGACTATGTATCCATATTTGATCTCCTCTACAAATAATTTATTATAACAAAATGTATTGAAAGAGTACAATAAAAATGTATCCAAATTTGTACTCCTCTACAAATAATTTATCATAACAAAATGAATTGAAAGTGTACAATGACCATGTATCCATATTTGATCCCCTCTACAAATAATAGATAAAACAAAAATGTATTGAAAGTGTACAATGACCATGTATCCATATTTGATATCCTCTACAAATAATTTATTATAAAAAAATGTATTGAAAGTGTACAATGACAATGTATCCATATTTGATCTCCTCTACAAATAATTTATGAAAGCAAAAATGTATTGAAAGTTTTCAATGACAATGTATCCATATTTGATCTCCTCTATAAATAATTTATGAAAGCAAAAATGTATTGAAAGTGTGCAATGAAAATGTATCCATATTTGATCTCCTCTACAAATAATATATAAAAGCAAAAATGTATTGAAAGTGTACAATGACAATGTATCCAAATTTGATTTCCTCTACAAATAATTTATCATAACTAAATGAATTGAACGTGTACAATGACTATGTATCCATATTTGATATCCTCTACAAATAATTTATTATAAAAATATGTAGTGAAAGTGTACAATGACAATGTATCCATATTTGATCTCCTCTACAAATAATTTATTATGGCAAAAATGTATTGAAAGTGTACAATGACAATGTATCCAAATTTGAACTCCGCTACAAATAATTTATCATAACTAAATGAATTGAAAGTGTACAATGACTATGTATCAATATTTGATCTCCTCTACAAAAAATTTATGAAAGCAAAAATGTATTGAAAGTGTGCAATGACAATGTATCCATATTTGATCTCCTCTACAAATAATATATAAAAGCAAAAATGTATTGAAAGTGTACAATGACAATGTATCCACATTTGATTTCCTCTACAAATAATTTATCATAACTAAATGAATTGAAAGTGTACAATGACTATGTATCGATATTTGATATCCTCCACAAATAATTTAATATAAAAAAATGTATTGAAAGTGTACAATGAAAATGTATCCATATTTGATCTCCTCTACAAATAATTTATGAAAGCAAAAATGTATTGAAAGTGTACAAAGACTATGTATCCATATTTGATCTCCTCTACAAACAATTTATTATAACAAAATGTATTGACAGTGTACAATGACTATGTATCCATATTTGATCTTCTCTACAAAGAATTAATAAAAGCAAAAATGTATTGAAAGTGTACAATGACTATATATCCATATTTGATCTCCTCTACAAATAATTTATTATAACAAAATGTATTGAAAGTGTACAATGAAAATGTATCCAAATTTGATATCCTTTACAAATAATTTATTATGGCAAAAATGTATTGAAAGTGTACAATTAAAATGTATCTAATTTTGATCTGCTCTGCAAATATTTTATTATAACAAAATGTATTGAAAGTGCACAATTACTATGTATCCAAATTTGATCTCCTCTACAAACAATTTATTATAACAAATATATTCAGAGTGTACAATGACTATATATCCATATTTGATCTCCTCTGCAAATAATTTATTATAACAAAATGTATTGAAAGTCTACAATGACTATGTATCCATATTTGATCTCCTCTACAAATAATTTAGTATGGCAAAAATGTATTGAAAGTGTACAGTGACAATGTATCCAAATTTGCTCTCCTCTACAAATAATTTATCATAACAAAATGAATTGAAAGTGTACAATGACTATGTATCCATATTTGAAATCCTCTACAAATAATTTATTATAACTAAATGTATTGAAAGTGTATAATGACAATGTATCCATATTTGATCTCCTCTACAAATAATTTATGAAAGCAAAAATGTATTGAAAGTGTACAATGACTATGTATCCATATTTGATCTCCTCTACAAATAATTTATTATAACAAAATGTATTGAAAGTGTACAATGACTATGTATCCATATTTGATCTCCTCTACAAATAATTTATTATAACAAAATGTATTGAAAGTGTACAATGACGATGTATCCAAATTTGATCTCCTCTACAAATAATTTATTATGGCAAACATGTATTGAAAGTGTACAATGACAATGTATCCAAATTTGATCTCCTCTGCAAATAATTTATTATAACAAAATGTATTGAAAGTGTACAATGACTATGTATCCATATTTGATCTCCTCTACAAATAATTTATCATAACAAAATGTATTGAATGTGTACAATGACAATGTATGCATATTTGATCTCCTCTACAAATAATTTATAAAAGCAAAAATGTATTGAAAGTGTGCAATTACAATGTATCCATATTTGATCTCCTGTACAAATAATTTATAAAAGCAAAATATGTATTGAAAGTGTATAATGACTATGTATCCATATTTGATCTCCTCTACAGATAATTTATTATAACAAAATGTATTGAAAGTGTACAATGAAAATGTATCCAAATTTGATATCCTTTACAAATAATTTATTATGGCAAAAATGTATTGAAAGTGTACAATGACAATGTATCCATATTTGATCTCCTCTACAAATAATTTATTATAACAAAATGTATTGAAAGTGTACAATGACAATGTATCCATATTTGATCTCCTCTACAAATAATTTATTATAACAAAATGTATAGAGAGTGTACAATGATTATATATCCATATTTGATCTCCTCTACAAACGATTTATTATAACTTAATGTATTGAAAGTGCACAATGACTATGTATCCAAATTTGATCTCCTCTACAAACAATTTATTATAACAAATATATTTAGAGTGTACAATGACTATATATCCATATTTGATCTCCTCTACAAATAATTTATTATAACAAAATGTATTGAAAGTGTACAATGACTATGTATCCATATTTGATCTCCTCTACAATTAATTTAGTATGGCAAAAATGTATTGAAAGTGTACATTGACAATGTATCCAAATTTGCTCTCCTCTACAAATAATTTATCATGACAAAATGAATTGAAAGTGTTAAATGACTATGTATCGATATTTGATCTCCTCTACAAATAATTTATTATAAAAAAATGTATTGAAAGTGTACAATGACAATGTATCCATATTTGATCTCCTCTACAAATAATTTATTATAACAAAATGTATTGAAAGTGGACAATGACAATGTATCCATATTTGATCTCCTCTACAAATAATTTATGAAAGCAAAAATGTATTGAAAGTGTACAATGACTATGTATTCATATTTGATCTCCTCTACAAATAATTTATTATAACAAAATGTATTGAAAGTGTACAATGACAATGTATCCAAATTTGATCTCCTCGAAAAAAAATTTATTATAACAAAATGAATTGAAAGTATACAATGACTATGTATCCATATTTAATCTCCTCTACAAATAATTTATTATGGCAAACATGTATTGAAAGTGTACAATGACAATGTATCCAAATTTGATCTCCTCTGCAAATAATTTATTATAACAAAATGTATTGAAAGTGTACAATGACTATATATCCATATTTGATCTCCTCTACAAATAATTTATTATAACAAAATGTATTGAAAGTGTACAATGACAATGTATCCATATTTGATCTCCTCTACAAATAATTTATGAAAGCAGAAATGTATTGAAAGTCTGCAATGACAATTTATCCATATTTGATCTCCTCTACAAATAATTTATTATAACAAAATGTACTGAAAGTGTACAATGACTATGTATCCATATTTGATCTCCTTTACAAATAATATATAAAAGCAAAAATGTATTGAAAGTTTACAATGACTATGTATCCATATTTGATCTCCTCTACAAATAATTTATTATAACAAAATGTATTGAAAGTGTACAATGTCTATATATCCATATTTGATCCCCCCTACAAATAATTTATTATAAGAAAATGGATTGAAAGAGTACAATGAAAATGTATCCAAATTTGAACTCCTCTACAAATAATTTATGAAAGCAAAAATGTATTGAAAGTGTGCAATGACAATGTATCCATATTTGATCTCCTCTACAAATAATTTATTATAACAAAATATATTGAAAGTGTACAATGACTATGTATCCTTATTTGATCTCCTCTACAAATAATTTATTATAACAAAATTTATTGAAAGTGTGCAATGACAATGTATCCATATTTGATATCCACTACAAATAATTTATTATAAAAAAATGTATTGAAAGTGTACAATGACTATGTATCCATATTTGATCTCCTCTACAAATAATATATAAAAGGAAAAATGTATTGAAAGTGTACAATGACAATGTATCCAAATTCAATCTCCTCTACAAATAATTTATCACAACTAAATGAATTGAAAGTATACAATGACTATGTATCCATATTTGATCTCCTCTACAAATAATTTATTATAACAAAATGTATTGAAAGTGTACAATGACAATGTATCCATATTTGATCCTCTCTACAAATAATTTATGAAAGCAAAAATGTATTGAAAGTGTGCAATGACAATGTATCCATATTTGATCTCCTCTACAAATAATATATAAAAGCAAAAATGTATTGAAAGTGTACAATGACTATGTATCCATATTTGATCTCCTCTACAAATAATTTATTATAACAAAATGTATTGAAAGTGTATAATGACTATGTATCCATATTTGATCTCCTCGACAAATAATTTATGAATGCAAAAATGTATTGAAAGTGTGCAATGACAATGTATCCATACCTGATCTCCTCTACAAATAATTTATTATAACAAAATGTATTGACAGTGTACAATGAAAATATATCCAAATTTAAACTCATCTACAAAGATTTATTATAACAAAATGTATTGAAAGTGTACAACGACTATGTATCCATATTTGATCTCCTCTACAAATAATTTATTATAACAAAATGTATTGAAAGAGTACAATAAAAATGTATCCAAATTTGTACTCCTCTACAAATAATTTATCATAACAAAATGAATTGAAAGTGTACAATGACCATGTATCCATATTTGATCCCCTCTACAAATAATAGATAAAACAAAAATGTATTGAAAGTGTACAATGACCATGTATCCATATTTGATATCCTCTACAAATAATTTATTATAAAAAAATGTATTGAAAGTGTACAATGACAATGTATCCATATTTGATCTCCTCTACAAATAATTTATGAAAGCAAAAATGTATTGAAAGTTTTCAATGACAATGTATCCATATTTGATCTCCTCTATAAATAATTTATGAAAGCAAAAATGTATTGAAAGTGTGCAATGAAAATGTATCCATATTTGATCTCCTCTACAAATAATATATAAAAGCAAAAATGTATTGAAAGTGTACAATGACAATGTATCCAAATTTGATTTCCTCTACAAATAATTTATCATAACTAAATGAATTGAACGTGTACAATGACTATGTATCCATATTTGATATCCTCTACAAATAATTTATTATAAAAATATGTAGTGAAAGTGTACAATGACAATGTATCCATATTTGATCTCCTCTACAAATAATTTATTATGGCAAAAATGTATTGAAAGTGTACAATGACAATGTATCCAAATTTGAACTCCGCTACAAATAATTTATCATAACTAAATGAATTGAAAGTGTACAATGACTATGTATCAATATTTGATCTCCTCTACAAAAAATTTATGAAAGCAAAAATGTATTGAAAGTGTGCAATGACAATGTATCCATATTTGATCTCCTCTACAAATAATATATAAAAGCAAAAATGTATTGAAAGTGTACAATGACAATGTATCCACATTTGATTTCCTCTACAAATAATTTATCATAACTAAATGAATTGAAAGTGTACAATGACTATGTATCGATATTTGATATCCTCCACAAATAATTTAATATAAAAAAATGTATTGAAAGTGTACAATGAAAATGTATCCATATTTGATCTCCTCTACAAATAATTTATGAAAGCAAAAATGTATTGAAAGTGTACAAAGACTATGTATCCATATTTGATCTCCTCTACAAACAATTTATTATAACAAAATGTATTGACAGTGTACAATGACTATGTATCCATATTTGATCTTCTCTACAAAGAATTAATAAAAGCAAAAATGTATTGAAAGTGTACAATGACTATATATCCATATTTGATCTCCTCTACAAATAATTTATTATAACAAAATGTATTGAAAGTGTACAATGAAAATGTATCCAAATTTGATATCCTTTACAAATAATTTATTATGGCAAAAATGTATTGAAAGTGTACAATTAAAATGTATCTAATTTTGATCTGCTCTGCAAATATTTTATTATAACAAAATGTATTGAAAGTGCACAATTACTATGTATCCAAATTTGATCTCCTCTACAAACAATTTATTATAACAAATATATTCAGAGTGTACAATGACTATATATCCATATTTGATCTCCTCTGCAAATAATTTATTATAACAAAATGTATTGAAAGTCTACAATGACTATGTATCCATATTTGATCTCCTCTACAAATAATTTAGTATGGCAAAAATGTATTGAAAGTGTACAGTGACAATGTATCCAAATTTGCTCTCCTCTACAAATAATTTATCATAACAAAATGAATTGAAAGTGTACAATGACTATGTATCCATATTTGAAATCCTCTACAAATAATTTATTATAACTAAATGTATTGAAAGTGTATAATGACAATGTATCCATATTTGATCTCCTCTACAAATAATTTATGAAAGCAAAAATGTATTGAAAGTGTACAATGACTATGTATCCATATTTGATCTCCTCTACAAATAATTTATTATAACAAAATGTATTGAAAGTGTACAATGACTATGTATCCATATTTGATCTCCTCTACAAATAATTTATTATAACAAAATGTATTGAAAGTGTACAATGACGATGTATCCAAATTTGATCTCCTCTACAAATAATTTATTATGGCAAACATGTATTGAAAGTGTACAATGACAATGTATCCAAATTTGATCTCCTCTGCAAATAATTTATTATAACAAAATGTATTGAAAGTGTACAATGACTATGTATCCATATTTGATCTCCTCTACAAATAATTTATCATAACAAAATGTATTGAATGTGTACAATGACAATGTATGCATATTTGATCTCCTCTACAAATAATTTATAAAAGCAAAAATGTATTGAAAGTGTGCAATTACAATGTATCCATATTTGATCTCCTGTACAAATAATTTATAAAAGCAAAATATGTATTGAAAGTGTATAATGACTATGTATCCATATTTGATCTCCTCTACAGATAATTTATTATAACAAAATGTATTGAAAGTGTACAATGAAAATGTATCCAAATTTGATATCCTTTACAAATAATTTATTATGGCAAAAATGTATTGAAAGTGTACAATGACAATGTATCCATATTTGATCTCCTCTACAAATAATTTATTATAACAAAATGTATTGAAAGTGTACAATGACAATGTATCCATATTTGATCTCCTCTACAAATAATTTATTATAACAAAATGTATAGAGAGTGTACAATGATTATATATCCATATTTGATCTCCTCTACAAACGATTTATTATAACTTAATGTATTGAAAGTGCACAATGACTATGTATCCAAATTTGATCTCCTCTACAAACAATTTATTATAACAAATATATTTAGAGTGTACAATGACTATATATCCATATTTGATCTCCTCTACAAATAATTTATTATAACAAAATGTATTGAAAGTGTACAATGACTATGTATCCATATTTGATCTCCTCTACAATTAATTTAGTATGGCAAAAATGTATTGAAAGTGTACATTGACAATGTATCCAAATTTGCTCTCCTCTACAAATAATTTATCATGACAAAATGAATTGAAAGTGTTAAATGACTATGTATCGATATTTGATCTCCTCTACAAATAATTTATTATAAAAAAATGTATTGAAAGTGTACAATGACAATGTATCCATATTTGATCTCCTCTACAAATAATTTATTATAACAAAATGTATTGAAAGTGGACAATGACAATGTATCCATATTTGATCTCCTCTACAAATAATTTATGAAAGCAAAAATGTATTGAAAGTGTACAATGACTATGTATTCATATTTGATCTCCTCTACAAATAATTTATTATAACAAAATGTATTGAAAGTGTACAATGACAATGTATCCAAATTTGATCTCCTCGAAAAAAAATTTATTATAACAAAATGAATTGAAAGTATACAATGACTATGTATCCATATTTAATCTCCTCTACAAATAATTTATTATGGCAAACATGTATTGAAAGTGTACAATGACAATGTATCCAAATTTGATCTCCTCTGCAAATAATTTATTATAACAAAATGTATTGAAAGTGTACAATGACTATATATCCATATTTGATCTCCTCTACAAATAATTTATTATAACAAAATGTATTGAAAGTGTACAATGACAATGTATCCATATTTGATCTCCTCTACAAATAATTTATGAAAGCAGAAATGTATTGAAAGTCTGCAATGACAATTTATCCATATTTGATCTCCTCTACAAATAATTTATTATAACAAAATGTACTGAAAGTGTACAATGACTATGTATCCATATTTGATCTCCTTTACAAATAATATATAAAAGCAAAAATGTATTGAAAGTTTACAATGACTATGTATCCATATTTGATCTCCTCTACAAATAATTTATTATAACAAAATGTATTGAAAGTGTACAATGTCTATATATCCATATTTGATCCCCCCTACAAATAATTTATTATAAGAAAATGGATTGAAAGAGTACAATGAAAATGTATCCAAATTTGAACTCCTCTACAAATAATTTATGAAAGCAAAAATGTATTGAAAGTGTGCAATGACAATGTATCCATATTTGATCTCCTCTACAAATAATTTATTATAACAAAATATATTGAAAGTGTACAATGACTATGTATCCTTATTTGATCTCCTCTACAAATAATTTATTATAACAAAATTTATTGAAAGTGTGCAATGACAATGTATCCATATTTGATATCCACTACAAATAATTTATTATAAAAAAATGTATTGAAAGTGTACAATGACTATGTATCCATATTTGATCTCCTCTACAAATAATATATAAAAGGAAAAATGTATTGAAAGTGTACAATGACAATGTATCCAAATTCAATCTCCTCTACAAATAATTTATCACAACTAAATGAATTGAAAGTATACAATGACTATGTATCCATATTTGATCTCCTCTACAAATAATTTATTATAACAAAATGTATTGAAAGTGTACAATGACAATGTATCCATATTTGATCCTCTCTACAAATAATTTATGAAAGCAAAAATGTATTGAAAGTGTGCAATGACAATGTATCCATATTTGATCTCCTCTACAAATAATATATAAAAGCAAAAATGTATTGAAAGTGTACAATGACTATGTATCCATATTTGATCTCCTCTAAAAATAATTTATTATAACAAAATATATTGAAAGTGTACAATGACAATGTATACATATTTTATCTCCTCTACAAATAATATATAAAAGCAAAAATGTATTGAAAGTGTACAATGACTATGTATCCATATTTGATCTCCTCTACAAATAATTTATTATAACAAAATGTATTGAAAGTGTATAATGACTATGTATCCATATTTGATCTCCTCGACAAATAATTTATGAATGCAAAAATGTATTGAAAGTGTGCAATGACAATGTATCCATACCTGATCTCCTCTACAAATAATTTATTATAACAAAATGTATTGACAGTGTACAATGAAAATATATCCAAATTTAAACTCATCTACAAAGATTTATTATAACAAAATGTATTGAAAGTGTACAACGACTATGTATCCATATTTGATCTCCTCTACAAATAATTTATTATAACAAAATGTATTGAAAGAGTACAATAAAAATGTATCCAAATTTGTACTCCTCTACAAATAATTTATCATAACAAAATGAATTGAAAGTGTACAATGACCATGTATCCATATTTGATCCCCTCTACAAATAATAGATAAAACAAAAATGTATTGAAAGTGTACAATGACCATATATCCATATTTGATATCCTCTACAAATAATTTATTATAAAAAAATGTATTGAAAGTGTACAATGACAATGTATCCATATTTGATCTCCTCTACAAATAATTTATGAAAGCAAAAATGTATTGAAAGTTTTCAATGACAATGTATCCATATTTGATCTCCTCTATAAATAATTTATGAAAGCAAAAATGTATTGAAAGTGTGCAATGAAAATGTATCCATATTTGATCTCCTCTACAAATAATATATAAAAGCAAAAATGTATTGAAAGTGTACAATGACAATGTATCCAAATTTGATTTCCTCTACAAATAATTTATCATAACTAAATGAATTGAACGTGTACAATGACTATGTATCCATATTTGATATCCTCTACAAATAATTTATTATAAAAATATGTAGTGAAAGTGTACAATGACAATGTATCCATATTTGATCTCCTCTACAAATAATTTATTATGGCAAAAATGTATTGAAAGTGTACAATGACAATGTATCCAAATTTGAACTCCGCTACAAATAATTTATCATAACTAAATGAATTGAAAGTGTACAATGACTATGTATCAATATTTGATCTCCTCTACAAAAAATTTATGAAAGCAAAAATGTATTGAAAGTGTGCAATGACAATGTATCCATATTTGATCTCCTCTACAAATAATATATAAAAGCAAAAATGTATTGAAAGTGTACAATGACAATGTATCCAAATTTGATTTCCTCTACAAATAATTTATCATAACTAAATGAATTGAAAGTGTACAATGACTATGTATCGATATTTGATATCCTCCACAAATAATTTAATATAAAAAAATGTATTGAAAGTGTACAATGAAAATGTATCCATATTTGATCTCCTCTACAAATAATTTATGAAAGCAAAAATGTATTGAAAGTGTACAAAGACTATGTATCCATATTTGATCTCCTCTACAAACAATTTATTATAACAAAATGTATTGACAGTGTACAATGACTATGTATCCATATTTGATCTTCTCTACAAAGAATTAATAAAAGCAAAAATGTATTGAAAGTGTACAATGACTATATATCCATATTTGATCTCCTCTACAAATAATTTATTATAACAAAATGTATTGAAAGTGTACAATGAAAATGTATCCAAATTTGATATCCTTTACAAATAATTTATTATGGCAAAAATGTATTGAAAGTGTACAATTAAAATGTATCTAATTTTGATCTGCTCTGCAAATATTTTATTATAACAAAATGTATTGAAAGTGCACAATTACTATGTATCCAAATTTGATCTCCTCTACAAACAATTTATTATAACAAATATATTCAGAGTGTACAATGACTATATATCCATATTTGATCTCCTCTGCAAATAATTTATTATAACAAAATGTATTGAAAGTCTACAATGACTATGTATCCATATTTGATCTCCTCTACAAATAATTTATTATAACTAAATGTATTGAAAGTGTATAATGACAATGTATCCATATTTGATCTCCTCTACAAATAATTTATGAAAGCAAAAATGTATTGAAAGTGTACAATGACTATGTATCCATATTTGATCTCCTCTACAAATAATTTATTATAACAAAATGTATTGAAAGTGTACAATGACTATGTATCCATATTTGATCTCCTCTACAAATAATTTATTATAACAAAATGTATTGAAAGTGTACAATGACGATGTATCCAAATTTGATCTCCTCTACAAATAATTTATGAAAGCAAAAATGTATTGAAAGTGAACAATGACTATGTATCCATATTTGATCTCCTCTTAAAATAATTTATGAAAGCAAAAATGTATTTAAAGTGTGCAATGACAATGTATCCATATTTGATCTCCTCTACAAATAATTTATTATAACAAAATGTATTGAAAGTGTACAATGACAATGTATCCATATTTGATCTCCTCTACAAATAATTTATGAAAGCAAAAATATATTGAATGTGTGCAAGGATAATGTATCCATATTTGATCTCCTCTACAAATAATTTATGAAAGCAAAAATGTATTGAAAGTGTGCAATGACAATGTATCCATATTTGATCTCATCTACAAATAATTTATTATGGTAAAAATGTATTGAAAGTGTACAATGACAATGTATCCAAATTTGATCTCATACACAAATAATTTATCATAACTAAATGAATTGAAAGTGTACAATGACAATGTATCCATATTTGATCTCCTCGACAAATAATCTATTATAACAAAATGTATTGAAAGTGTACAATGACTATGTATCCATATTTGATATCCTCTACAAATAATTTATTATGACAAAATGTATTGAAAGTTTCCAACGACTATGTATCCATATTTGATCTCCTCTACAAATAATTTATGAAAGCAAAAATGTATTGAAAGTGTGCAATGACAATGTATCCATATTTGATCTCCTCTACAAATAATATATAAAATAAAAAATGTATTGAAAGTGTACAATGACTATGTATCCATATTTGATCTCCTCTACAAATAATTTATTATAACATGTACTGAAAGTGTACAATTACAATGTATCCATATTTGATCTACTCTACAAATAATTTATTATAACAATATGTATTGAAAGTGTACAATGAAAATGTATCCATATTTGATCTCCTCTACAAATAATTTATTATAACAAAATGTATTGAAAATGTACAATGAAAATGTATCCATATTTGATCTCCTCTACAAAAATTTTATTATAACAAAATGTATTGAAAGTGTACAATGAAAATGTATCCATATTTGAACTCCTCTACAAATAATTTATCATAACTAAATGAATTGAAAGTGTACAATGACTATGTATCCATATTTGATCTCCTCTACAAATAATTTATTATAACAAAATGTATTGAAAGTGTACAATGACAATGTATCCATATTTGATCTCCTCTACAAATAATTTATGAAAGCAAAAATGTATTGAAAGTGTGCAATGACAATGTTTCCATATTTGATCTCCTCTACAAATAATATATAAAAGCAAAAATGTATTGAAAGTGTACAATGACAATGTATCCAAATTTGATTTCCTCTACAAATAATTTATCATAACTAAATGAATTGAAAGTCTACAATGACTATGTATCCATATTTGATATCCTCTACAAATAATTTAATATAAAAAAATGTATTGAAAGTGTACAATGACAATGTATCCATATTTGATCTCCTCAACAAATAATTTATTACAATCAAATGTATTGAAAGTGTACAATGACAATGTATCCATATTTGAACTCATCTACAAATAATTTATTATAACAAAATGTATTGAAAAGGTACAATGACTATGTAGCCATATTTGATCTCCTCTACAAATAATTTATAAAAGCAAAAATGTATTGAAAGTGTACAAAGACTATGTATCCATATTTGATCTCCTCTACAAACAATTTATTATAACAAAATGTATTGACAGTGTACAATGACTATGTATCCATATTTGATCTTCTCTACAAAGAATTAATAAAAGCAAAAATGTATTGAAAGTGTACAATGACTATATATCCATATTTGATCTCCTCTTAAAATAATTTATTATAACAAAATGTATTGAAAATGTACAATGAAAATGTATCCAAATTTGATATCCTTTACAAATAATTTATTATGGCAAAAATGTATTGAAAGTGTACAATTAAAATGTATCTAATTTTGATCTGCTCTACAAACAATTTATTATAACAAAATGTATTGACAGTGTACAATGACTATGTATCCATATTTGATCTCCTCTACAAATAATTTATTATAACTTAATGTATTGAAAGTGCACAATTACTATGTATCCAAATTTGATCTCCTCTACAAACAATTTATTATAACAAATATATTTAGAGTGTACAATGACTATATATCCATATTTGATCTCCTCTGCAAATAATTTATTATAACAAAATGTATTGAAAGTCTACAATGATTATGTATCCATATTTGATCTCCTCTACAAATAATTTAGTATGGCAAAAATGTATTGAAAGTGTACAGTGACAATGTATCCAAATTTGCTCTCCTCTACAAATAATTTATCATAACAAAATGAATTGAAAGTGTACAATGACTATGTATCCATATTTGAACTCCTCTACAAATAATTTATTATAACTAAATGTATTGAAAGTGTATAATGACAATGTATCCATATTTGATCTCCTCTACAAATAATTTACGAAAGCAAAAATATATTAAAAGTGTGCAATGACAATGTATCCATATTTGATCTCCTCTACAAATAATTTATTATAACAAAATGTATTGAAATTGTATAATGACTATGTATCCATATTTGATCTCCTCTACAAATAATTGATGAAAGCAAAAATGTATTGAAAGTGTACAATGACAATGTATCCAAATTTGAACTCCTCTACAAATAATTTATCATAACTAAATGAATTGAAAGTGTACAATGACTATGTATCCATATTTGATCTCCTCTACAAATAATTTATTATAACAAAATGTATTGAAAGTGTACAATGACAATGTAGCCATATTTGATCTCCTCTACAAATAATTTATGAAAGCAAAAATGTATTGAAAGTGTGCAATGACAATGTTTCCATATTTGATCTCCTCTACAAATAATATATAAAAGCAAAAATGTATTGAAAGTTTACAATGACAATGTATCCAAATTTGATCTCCTCTACAAATAATTTATTATAACAAAATGTATTGAAAGTGTACAATGACTATGTATCCAGATTTGATCTTCTCTACAAATAATTTATTATAACAAAATGTATTGAAAGTGTACAATGACGATGTATCCAAATTTGAACTCCTCTACAAATAATTTATGAAAGCAAAAATGTATTGAAAGTGTACAATGACTATGTATCCATATTTGATCTCCTCTACAAATAATTTATGAAAGCAAAAATGTATTTAAAGTGTGCAATGACAATGTATCTATATTTGATCTCCTCTACAAATAATTTATTATAACAAAATGTATTGAAAGTGTACAATGACAATGTATCCATGTTTGATCTCCTCTACAAATAATTTATGAAAGCAAAAATATATTGAATGTGTGCAAGGATAATGTATCCATATTTGATCTCCTCTACAAATAATTTATGAAAGCAAAAATGTATTGAAAGTGTGCAATGACAATGTATCCATATTTGATCTCCTCTACAAATAATTTATCAAAACAAAATGAATTGAAAGTGTACAATGACTATGTATCCATATTTGATCTCCTCTACAAATAATTTATTATAACAAAATGTATTGAAAGTGTACAATGACAATGTATCCAAATTTGAACTCCTCTACAAATAATTTATGAGAGCAAAAATGTATTGAAAGTGTGCTATGAAAATGTGTCCATATTTGATCTCATCTATAAATAATTTATTATGGTAAAAATGTATTGAAAGTGTACAATGACAATGTATCCAAATTTGATCCCATCTACAAATAATTTATCATAACTAAATGAATTGAAAGTGTACAATGACTATGTATCCATATTTGATCTCCTCTACAAATAATTTATTATAACAATATGTATTGAAAGTGTACAATGACTATGTATCCATATTTGATATCATCTACAAACATTTTATTATAACAAAATGTATTGAAAGTGTACAATGAAAATGTATCCATATTTGAACTCCTCTACAAATAATTTATCATAACTAAATGAATTGAAAGTGTACAATGACTATGTATACATATTTGATCTCCTCTACAAATAATTTATTATAACAAAATGTATTGAAAGTGTACAATGACAATGTATCCATATTTGATCTCCTCTACAAATAATATATAAAAGCAAAAATGTATTGAAAGTGTACAATGACAATGTATCCAAATTTGATCTCCTCTACAAATAATTTATCATAACTAAATGAATTGAAAGTGTACAATGAATATGTATCCATATTTGATCTCCTCTACAAATAATTTATTATAAAAAATATATTGAAAGTGTACAATGACAATGTATCCATATTTGATCACCTCTACAAATAATTTATTATAACAAAATGTATTGAAAGTGTACAATGACAATGTATCCATATTTGATCTCCTCTACAAATAATTTATTATAACAAAATGTATTGAAAGTGTACAATGACAATGTATCCATATTTGATCTCCTCTACAAATAATTTATTATAACAAAATGTATTGAAAGTGTACAATGAAAATGTATCCAAATTTGATCTCATCTACAAATAATTTATCATAACTAAATGAATTAAAAGTGTACAATGACTATGTATCCATATTTGATCTCCTCTACAAATAATTTATTATAACAAAATGTATTGAAAGTGTACAATGACTATGTATCCATATTTGATATCCTCCACAAAAATTTTATTATAACAAAATGTATTGAAAGTGTACAATGAAAATGTATCCATATTTGAACTCCTCTACAAATAATTTATGAATGCAAAAATGTATTGAAAGTGTGCAATGACAATGTTTCCATATTTGATCTCCTCTACAAATAATATATAAAAGCAAAAATGTATTGAAAGTGGACAATGACAATGTATCCAAATTTGATCTCCTCTACAAATAATTTATCAAAACAAAATGAATTGAAAGTGTACAATGACTATGTATCCATATTTGATCTCCTCTACAAATAATTTATTATAACAAAATGTATTGAAAGTGTACAATGAAAATGTATCCAAATTTGATCTGCTCTGCAAATAATTTATTATAACAAAATGTATTGACAGTGTACAATGACTATGTATCTATATTAGATCACCTCTACAAACAATTTATTATAACAAAATGTATTGACAGTGTACAATGACTATATATCCATATTTGATCTCCTCTACAAATAATTTATTATAACTTAATGTATTGAAAGTGCACAATTACTATGTATCCAAATTTGATCTCCTCTACAAACAATTTATTATAACAAATATATTTAGAGTGTACAATGACTATATATCCATATTTGATCTCCTCTGCAAATAATTTAGTATAACAAAATGTATTGAAAATCTACAATGACTATGTATCCATATTTGATCTCCTCTACAAATAATTTAGTATGGCAAAAATGTATTGAAAGTGTACAGTGACAATGTATCCAAATTTGCTCTCCTCTACAAATAATTTATTATAACTAAATGTATTGAAAGTGTATAATGACAATGCATCCATATTTGATCTCCTCTACAAATAATTTACGAAAGCAAAAATGTATTGAAAGTGTGCAATGACAATGTATCCATATTTGATCTCCTCTACAAATAATTTATTATAACAAAATGTACTGAAATTGTACAATGACTATGTATCCATATTTGATCTCCTCTAAAAATAATTTATGAAAGCAAAAATGTATTTAAAGTGTGCAATGACAATTTATCCATATTTGATCTCCTCTACAAATAATTTATTATAACAAAATGTATTGAAAGTGTACAATGACAATGTATCCATATTTGATCTCCTCTACAAATAATTTATGAAAGCAAAAATATATTGAATGTGTGCAAGGATAATGTATCCATATTTGATCTCCTCTACAAATAATTTATGAAAGCAAAAATGTATTGAAAGTGTGCAATGACAATGTATCCATATTTGATCTCATCTACAAATAATTTATTATGATAAAAATGTATTGAAAGTGTATAATGACAATGTATCCAAATTTGATCTCATATACAAATAATTTATCATAACTAAATGAATTGAAAGTCTACAATGACTATGTATCCATATTTGATCTCCTCTACAAATAATCTATTATAACAAAATGTATTGAAAGTGTACAATGACTATGTATCCATATTTGATATCCTCTACAAATAATTTATGAAAGCAAAAATGTATTGAAAGTGTGCAATGACAATGTATCCATATATGATCTCCTCTACAAATAATATATGAAAGCAAAAATGTATTGAAGGTGTACAATGACTATGTATCCATATTTGATCTCCTCTACAAATAATTTATTATAACAACATGTACAGAAAGTGTACAATTACAATGTATCCATATTTGATCTACTCTACAAATAATTTATTATAACAATATGTATTGAAAGTGTACAATGACAATGTATCCATATTTGATCTCCTCTACAAATAATTTATTATAACAAAATGTATTGAAAGTGTACAATGACAATGTATCCATATTTGATCTCCTCTACAAAAATTTTATTATAACAAAATGTATTGAATGTGTACAATGAAAATGTATCCATATTTGAACTCCTCTACAAATAATTTATCATAACTAAATGAATTGAAAGTGTACAATGACTATGTATCCATATTTGATCTCCTCTACAAATAATTTATTATAACAAAATGTATTGAAAGTGTACAATGACAATGTATCCATATTTGATCTCCTCTACAAATAATTTATGAAAGCAAAAATGTATTGAAAGTGTGCAATGACAATGTTTCCATATTTGATCTCCTCTACAAATAATATATAAAAGCAAAAATGTATTGAAAGTGTACAATGACAATGTATCCAAATTTGATCTCCTCTACAAATAATTTATCATAACTAAATGAATTGAAAGTGTACAATGACTATGTATCCATACTTGATCTCCTCTACAAATAATTTATTATAACAAAATGTATTGAAAGTGTACAATGACGATGTATCCAAATTTGAACTCCTCTACAAATAATTTATGAAAGCAAAAATGTATTGAAATTGTACAATGACTATGTATCCATATTTGATCTCCTCTACAAATAATTTATTATAACAAAATGTATTGAAAGTGTACAATGACTATGTATCCAGATTTGATCTTCTCTACAAATAATTTATGAAACAAACTGTATTGAAAGTGTACAATGACGATGTATCCAAATTTGAACTCCTCTACAAATAATTTATGAAAGTAAAAATGTATTTAAAGTGTGCAATGACAATGTATCCATATTTGATCTCCTCTACAAATAATTTATTATAACAAAATGTATTGAAAGTGTACAATGACAATGTATCCATATTTGATCTCCTCTACAAATAATTTATGAAAGCAAAAATATATTGAATGTGTGCAAGGATAATGTATCCATATTTGATCTCCTCTACAAATAATTTATGAAAGCAAAAATGTATTGAAAGTGTGCAATGACAATGTATCCATATTTGATCTCCTCTACAAATAATTTATCAAAACAAAATGAATTGAAAGTGTACAATGACTATGTATCCATATTTGATCTCCTCTACAAATAATTTATTATGACAAAATGTATTGAAAGTGTACAATGACTATGTATCCATATTTGATCTCCTCTACAATTAATTTATGAAAGCAAAAATGTATTGAAAGTGTACAATGACGATGTATCCAAATTTGAACTCCTCTACAAATAATTTATGAAAGCAAAAATGTATTGAAAGTGTACAATGACTATGTATCCATATTTGATCTCCTCTAAAAATAATTTATGAAAGCAGAAATGTATTTAAAGTGTGCAATGACAATGTATCCATATTTGATCTCCTCTACAAATAATTTATTATAACAAAATGTATTGAAAGTGTACAATGACAATGTATCCATATTTGATCTCCTCTACAAATAATTTATGAAAGCAAAAATATATTGAATGTGTGCAAGGATAATGTATCCATATTTGATCTCCTCTACAAATAATTTATGAAAGCAAAAATGTATTGAAAGTGTGCAATGACAATGTATCCATATTTGATCTCATCTACAAATAATTTATTATGGTAAAAATGTATTGAAAGTGTACAATGACAATGTATCCAAATTTGATCTCATATACAAATAATTTATCATAACTAAATGAATTGAAAGTGTACAATGACTATGTATCCATATTTGATCTCCTCTACAAATAATCTATTATAACAAAATGTATTGAAAGTGTACAATGACTATGTATCCATATTTGATATCCTCTACAAATAATTTATTATGACAAAATGTATTGAAAGTTTCGAACGACTATGTATCCATATTTGATCTCCTCTACAAATAATTTATGAAAGCAAAAATGTATTGAAAGTGTGCAATGACAATGTATCCATATATGATCTCCTCTACAAATAATATATAAAAGCAAAAATGTATTGAAAGTGTACAATGACTATGTATCCATATTTGATCCCCTCTACAAATAATTTATTATAACAACATGTACTGAAAGTGTACAATTACAATGTATCCATATTTGATCTACTCTACAAATAATTTATTATAACAATATGTATTGAAAGTGTACAATGACAATGTATCCATATTTGATCTCCTCTACAAATAATTTATGAAAGCAAAAATATATTGAATGTGTGCAAGGATAATGTATCCATATTTGATCTCCTCTACAAATAATTTATGAAAGTAAAAATGTATTGAAAGTGTGCAATGACAATTTATCCATATTTGATCTCCTCTACAAATAATTTATCAAAACAAAATGAATTGAAAGTGTACAATGACTATGTATCCATATTCGATCTCCTCTACAAATAATTTATTATAACAAAATGTATTGAAAGTGTACAATGACAATGTGTCCATATTTGATCTCATCTACAAATAATTTATTATGGTAAAAATGTATTGAAAGTGTACAATGACAATGTATCCAAATTTGATCCCATCTACAAATAATTTATCATAACTAAATGAATTGAAAGTGTACAATGACTATGTATCCATATTTGATCTCCTCTACAAATAATTTATTATAACAAAATGTATTGAAAGTGTACAATGACAATGTATCCATATTTGATCTCCTCTACAAATAATTTATGAAAGCAAAAATGTATTGAAAGTGTGCAATGACAATGTTTCCATATTTGATCTCCTCTACAAATAATATATAAAAGCAAAAATGTATTGAAAGTGTACAATGACAATGTATCCAAATTTGATCTCCTCTACAAATAATTTATCATAACTAAATGAATTGAAAGTGTACAATGACTATGTATCCATATTTGATCTCCTCTAAAAATAATTTATTATAACAAAATGTATTGAAAGTGTACAATGACTATGTATCCATATTTGATCTCCTCTACAAATAATTTATTATAACAAAATGTATTGAAAGTGTACAATGACGATGTATCCAAATTTGAACTCCTCTACAATTAATTTATGAGAGCAAAAATATATTGAAAGTGTGCAATGACAATGTGTCCATATTTGATCTCATCTACAAATAATTTATTATGGTAAAAATGTATTGAAAGTGTACAATGACAATGTATCCAAATTTGATCCCATCTACAAATAATTTATCATAACTAAATGAATTGAAAGTGTACAATGACTATGTATCCATATTTGATCTCCTCTACAAATTATTTATTATAACAAAATGTATTGAAAGTGTACAATGACTATGTATCCATATTTGATCTCCTCTACAAATAATTTATTATGGTAAAAATGTATTGAAAGTTTCCAACGACTATGTATCCATATTTGATCTCCTCTACAAATAATTTATGAAAGCAAAAATGTATTGAAAGTGTGCAATGACAATGTATCCATATTTGTTCTCCTCTACAAATAATTTATTATAACAAAATGTATTGAAAGTGTACAATGACAATGTATCCATATTTGATCTCCTCTACAAATAATTTATGAAAGCAAAAATATATTGAATGTGTGCAAGGATAATGTATCCATATTTGATCTCCTCTACAAATAATTTATGAAAGCAAAAATGTATTGAAAGTGTGCAATGACAATGTATCCATATTTGATCTCATCTACAAATAATTTATTATGGTAAAAATGTATTGAAAGTGTACAATGACAATGTATCCAAATTTGATCTCATATACAAATAATTTATCATAACTAAATGAATTGAAAGTGTACAATGACTATGTATCCATATTTGATCTCCTCTACAAATAATTTATTAAAGCAAAAATCTATTTAAAGTGTGCAATGACAATGTATCCATATTTGTTCTCCTCTACAAATAATTTATTATAACAAAATGTATTGAAAGTGTACAATGACAATGTATCCATATTTGATCTCCCCTACAAATAAATTATGAAAGCAAAAATATATTGAATGTGTGCAAGGATAATGTATCCATATTTGATCTCCTCTACAAATAATTTATGAAAGCAAAAATGTATTGAAAGTGTGCAATGACAATGTATCCATATTTGATCTCCTCTACAAATAATTTATCAAAACAAAATGAATTGAAAGTGTACAATGACTATGTATCCATATTTGATCTCCTCTACAAATAATTTATTATAACAAAATGTATTGAAAGTGTACAATGACAATGTATCCAAATTTGAACTCCTCTACAAATAATTTATGAGAGCAAAAATGTATTGAAAGTGTGCAATGACAATGTGTCCATATTTGATCTCATCTACAAATAATTTTATTATGGTAAAAATGTATTGAAAGTGTACAATGACAATGTATCCAAATTTGATCCCATCTACAAATAATTTATCATAACTAAATGAATTGAAAGTGTACAATGACTATGTATCCATATTTGATCTCGTCTACAAATAATTTATTATAACAAAATGTATTGAAAGTGTACAATGACTGTGTATCCATATTTGATCTCCTCTACAAATAATTTATTATGACAAAATGTATTGAAAGTTTCCAACGACTATGTATCCATATTTGATCTCCTCTAGAAATAATTTATGAAAGCAAAAATGTATTGAAAGTGTGCAATGACAATGTATCCATATTTGATCTTCTCTACAAATAATATATAAAAGCAAAAATGTATTGAAAGTGTACAATGACTATGTATCCACATTTGATCTCCTCTACAAATAATTTATTATAACAAAATATATTGAAAGTGTACAATGACAATGTATCCATATTTGATCACCTCTACAAATAATTTATTATAACAAAATGTATTCAAAGTGTACAATGACAATGTATCCATATTTGATCTCCTCTACAAATAAATTATTATAACAAAATGTATTGAAAGTGTACAATGACAATGTATCCATATTTGATCTCCTCTACAAATAATTTATTATAACAAAATGTATTGAAAGTGTACAATGAAAATGTATCCAAATTTGATCTCATCTACAAATAATTTATCATAACTAAATGAATTGAAAGTGTACAATGACTATGTATCCATATTTGATCTCCTCTACAAATTATTTATTATAACAAAATGTATTGAAAGTGTACAATGACTATGTATCCATATTTGATATCCTCTACAAAAATTTGATTATAACAAAATGTATTGAAAGTGTACAATGAAAATGTATCCATATTTGAACTCCTCTACAAATAATTTATCATAACTAAATGAATTGAAAGTGTACAATGACTATGTATCCATATTTGATCTCCTCTACAAATAATTTATTATAACAAAATGTATTGAAAGTGTACAATGACAATGTATCCATATTTGATCTCCTCTGAAAATAATTTATGAAAGCAAAAATGTATTGAAAGTGTGCAATGACAATGTTTCCATATTTGATCTCCTCTACAAATAATATATAAAAGCAAAAATGTATTGAAAGTGGACAATGACAATGTATCCAAATTTGATCTCCTCTACAAATAATTTATCATAACTAAATGAATTTAAAGTGTACAATGACTATGTATCCATATTTGATCTCCTCTACAAATAATTTATTATAACAAAATGTATTGAAAGTGTACAATGACTATGCATCCATATTTGATCACCTCTACAAATAATTTATTATAACAAAATGTATTGAAATTGTACAATGACGATGTATCCAAATTTGAACTCCTCTACAAATTATTTATGAAAGCAAAAATGTATTGAAAGTGTACAATGACTATGTATCCATATTTGGTCTCCTCTACAAATTATTTATGAAAGCAAAAATGTATTTAATGTGTGCAATGACAATGTATCCATATTTGATCTCCTCTACAAATAATTTATTATAACAAAATGTATTGAAAGTGTACAATGACAATGTATCCATATTTGATCTCCTCTACAAATAATTTATGAAAGCAAAAATATATTGAATGTGTGCAAGGATAATGTATCCATATTTGATCTCCTCTACAAATAATTTATGAAAGCAAAAATGTATTGAAAGTGTGCAATGACAATGTATCCATATTTGATCTCCTCTACAAATAATTTATCAAAACAAAATGAATTGAAAGTGTACAATGACTATGTATCCATATTTGATCTCCTCTACAAATAATTTATTATAATAAAATGTATTGAAAGTGTACAATGACAATGTATCCAAATTTGAACTCCTCTACAAATAATTTATGAGAGCAAAAATGTATTGAAAGTGTGCAATGACAATGTGTCCATATATGATCTCATCTACAAATAATTTATTATCGTAAAAATGTATTGAAAGTGTACAATGACAATGTATCCAAATTTGAACCCATCTACAAATAATTTATCATAACTAAATGAATTGAAAGTGTACAATGACTATGTATCCATATTTGATCTCCTCTACAAATAATTTATTATAACAAAATGTATTGAAAGTGTACAATGACTATGTATCCATATTTGATATCCTCTACAAATAATTTATTATGACAAAATGTATTGAAAGTTTCCAACGACTATGTATCCATATTTGATCTCCTCTACAAATAATTTATGAAAGCAAAAATGTATTGAAAGTGTGCAATGACAATGTATCCATATTTGATCTTCTCTACAAATAATATATAAAAGCAAAAATGTATTGAAAGTGTACAATGACAATGTATCCATATTTGATCTCCTCTACAAATAATTTATTATAACAAAATGTATTGAAAGTGTACAATGAAAATGTATCCAAATTTGAACTCATCTACAAATAATTTATCATAACTAAATGAATTAAAAGTGTACAATGACTATGTATACATATTTGATCTCCGCTACAAATAATTTATTATAACAAAATGTATTGAAAGTGTACAATGACTATGTATCCATATTTGATATCCTCTACAAAAATTTTATTATAACAAAATGTATTGAAAGTGTACAATGAAAATGTATCCATATTTGAACTCCTCTACAAATAATTTATCATAACTAAATGAATTGAAAGTGTACAATGACTATGTATCCATATTTGATCTCCTCTACAAATAATTTATTATAACAAAATGTATTGAAAGTGTACAATGACAATGTATCCATATTTGATCTCCTCTACAAATAATTTATGAAAGCAAAAATGTATTGAAAGTGTGCAATGACAATGTTTCCATATTTGATCTCCTCTACAAATAATATATGAAAGCAAAAATGTATTGAAAGTGGACAATGACAATGTATCCAAATTTGATCTCCTCTACAAATAATTTATCATAACTAATTGAATTGAAAGGGTACAATGACTATGTATCCATATTTGATCTCCTCTACAAATAATTTATTATAACAAAATGTATTGAAAGTGTACAATGACTATGTATCCATATTTGATCTCCTCTACAAATAATTTATTATAACAAAATGTATTGAAAGTGTACAATGACGATGTATCCAAATTTGAACTCCTCTACAAATAATTTATGAAAGCAAAAATGTATTGAAAGTGTACAATGACTATGTATCCATATTTGATCTCCTCTACAAATAATTTATGAAAGCAAAAATGTATTTAAAGTGTGCAATGACAATGTATCCATATTTGATCTCCTCTACAAATAATTTATTATAACAAAATGTATTGAAAGTGTACAATGACAATGTATCCATATTTGATCTCCTCTACAAATAATTTATGAAAGCAAAAATATATTGAATGTGTGCAAGGATAATGTATCCATATTTGATCTCCTCTACAAATAATTTATGAAAGCAAAAATGTATTGAAAGTGTGCAATGACAATGTATCCATATTTGATCTCCTCTACAAATAATTTATGAAAGCAAAAATGTATTGAAAGTGTGCAATGACAATGTATCCATATTTGATCTCCTCTACAAATAATTTATGAAAGCAAAAATGTATTGAAAGTGTGCAATGACAATGTATCCATATTTGATCTCATCTACAAATAATTTATTATGGTAAAAATGTATTGAAAGTGTACAATGACAATGTATCCAAATTTGATCCCATCTACAAATAATTTATCATAACTAAATGAATTGAAAGTGTACAATGACAATGTATCCATATTTGATCTCCTCTACAAATAATTTATTATAACAAAATGTATTGAAAGTGTAAAATGACTATGTATCCATATTTGATATCCTCTTCAAATAATTTATTATGACAAAATGTATTGAAAGTTTCCAACGACTATGTATCCATATTTGATCTCCTCTACAAATAATTTATGAAAGCAAAAATGTATTGAAAGTGTGCAATGACAATGTATCCATATTTGATCTCCTCTACAAATAATATATAAAAGCAAAAATGTATTGAAAGTGTACAATGACTATGTATCCATATTTGATCACCTCTACAAATAATTTATTATAACAAAATATATTGAAAGTGTACAATGACAATGTAACCATATTTGATCACCTCTACAAATAATTTATAACAAAATGTATTGAAAGTGTACAATGACAATGTATCCATATTTGATCTCCTCTACAAATAATTTATTATAACAAAATGTATTGAAAGTGTACAATGACAATGTATCCATATTTGATCTCCTCTACAAATAATTTATTATAACAAAATGTTTTGAAAGTGTACAATGTCAATGTATCCATATTTGATCTCCTCTACAAATAATTTATTATAACAAAATATATTGAAAGTATACAATGACAATGTATCCATATTTGATCTCCTCTACAAATAATTTATTATAACAAAATGTATTGAAAGTGTACAATGACAATGTATCCAAATTTGAACTCCTCTACAAATAATTTATGAAAGCAAAAACGTATTGAAAGTGTGCAATGACAATGTATCCATATTTGATCTCCTCTACAAATAATTTATTATAACAAAATGAATTGAAAGTATACAATGACAATGTATCCATATTTGATCTCCTCAACAAATAATTTATTACCATCAAATGTATTGAAAGTGTACAATGACAATGTATCTATATTTGATCTCCTCTACAAATAATTTATTATAACAAAATGTATTGAAAGTGTACAATGACAATGTATCCAAAGTTGAACTCCTCTACAAATAATTTATGAAAGCAAAAATGTATTGAAAGTGTGCAATTACAACGTATCCATATTTGATCTCTTCTACAAATAATTTATTATAACAAAATGAATTGAAAGCATACAATGACAATGTGTCCATATTTGATCTCCTCTACAAATAATTTATTATAACAAAATGTATTGAAAGTGTACAATGACAATGTATCCATATTTGATCTCCTCTACAAATAATTTATGAAAGTAAAAATGTATTGAAAGTGTGCAATGACAATGTATCCATATTTGATCTCCTCTACACATAATTTATTATAACAAATTGAATTGAAAGTGTACAATGACAATGTATCCATATTTGATCTCCTCTAGAAATAATTTATGAAAGCAAAAGTGTATTGAAAGTGTGCTATGACAATGTATCCATATTTGATCTCCTCTACAAATAATTTATTTAACTTAATGTATTGAATGTGCACAATTACTATGTATCCATATTTGATCTCCTCAAGAAATATTTTATTATAACAAAATGTATTGAAAGTGTACAATGACAATGTATCCAAATCTGAACTACTCTACAAATAATTTATGAAAGCAAAAATGTATTGAAAGTGTGGAATGACAATGTATCCATATTTGATCTCCTCTACAAATAATTTATCATAACAAAATGAATTGAAAGTATACAATAACTATGTATCCATATTTTATCTCCTCTACAAATAATTTATTATAACAAAATGTATTGAAAGTGTACAATGACAATGTATCC
The DNA here is from genome assembly GCA_963932145.1 of Acanthosepion lycidas. NCBI lineage: Eukaryota > Metazoa > Mollusca > Cephalopoda > Sepiida > Sepiidae > Acanthosepion > Acanthosepion lycidas. The sequence goes on from OZ010584.1 coordinate 85,152,298, forward strand.
AAATTTGAATTCCTCTACAAATAATTTATGAAAGCAGAAATGTATTGAAAGTGTGCAATGATAATGTATCCATATTTGATCTCCTCTACAAATAATTTATCATAACAAAATGAATTGAAAGTATACAATGACTATGTATCCATATTTGATCTCCTCTACAAATAATTTATGAAAGCAAAAACGTATTGAAAGTGTGCAATGAAAATGTATCCATATTTGATCTCCTCTACAAATAATTTATTATAACAAAATGAATTGAAAGTATACAATGACAATGTATCCATATTTGATCTCCTCAACAAATAATTTATTACCATCAAATGTATTGAAAGTGTACAATGACAATGTATCTATATTTGATCTCCTCTACAAATAATTTATTATAACAAAATGTATTGAAAGTGTACAATGACAATGTATCCAAAGTTGAACTCCTCTACAAATAATTTATGAAAGCAAAAATGTATTGAAAGAGTGCAATTACAACGTATCCATATTTGATCTCTTCTACAAATAATTTATTATAACAAAATGAATTGAAAGCATACAATGACAATGTGTCCATATTTGATCTCCTCAACAAATAATTTATTACAATCAAATCTATTGAAAGTGTACAATGACAATGTATCCATATTTGATCTCCTCTACAAATAATTTATTATAACAAAATGAATTGAAAGTCTACAATGACTATGTATCCATATTTGATCTCCTCTACAAATAATTTATTATAACAAAATGTATTGAAAGAGTACAATGACAATGTATCCATATTTGATCTCCTCTACAAATAATTTATGAAAGCAAAAATGTATTGAAAGTGTGCAATGACAATTTATCCATATTTGATCTCCTCTACAAATAATTTATTATAACAAAATGTATTGAAAGTGCATAATGACAATGTATCCATATTTGATCTCCTCTACAAATAATTCAATATGGCGAAAATGTCTTGAAAATGTACAATGACAATGTATCCATATTTGATCTCCTGTACAAATAATTTATTATAACAAAATGTATTGAATGTGTACAATGACTATGTATCCATATTTGATCTCCTCTTCAAATAATTTATTTTGGCAAAAATGTATTGAAAGTGTACAATGACAATGTATCTAAATTTGATGTCCTCTACAAATAATTTATCATGACAAAATGAATTGAAATCGTACAATGACTATGTATCCATATTTGATCTCCTTTACAAATAATTTATTATAACAAAATGTATTGAATGTGTACAATGACTATGTATCCATATTTGATCTCCTCTACAAATTATTTATTATAAGAAAATGTATTGAAAGTGTACAATGACAATGTATGTAAATTTGATGTCCTCTTCAAATAATTTATCATAACAAAATGTATTGAAAATGTACAATGACTATGTATCCATATTTGATCTCATCTACAAATAATTTATCATAAAAAAATGAATTGAATGTGTACAATGACTATGTATCCATATTTGATCTCCTTTACAAATAATTTATTATAACAAAATGTATTGAAAATGTACAATGATTATGTATCCATATTTGATCTCCTCTACAAATAATTTATTATAACATAATGTATTGAAAGTGTACAATGACTATGTATCCATATTTGATCTCCTCTACAAATAATTTATTATAACAAAATGTATTGAAAGTGTACAATGCCTATGTATCCATATTTGATCTCCTCTACAAATAATTTATTATAACAAAATGTATTGAAAGTGTACAATGGCAATGATAATTCAAATTTGATCTATTCTACAAATAATTTATTATAACAAAATGAATTGAAAGTGTACAATGACTATGTATCCATATTTCATCTCCTCTACATATAATTCATTATGGCAAAAATGTCTTGAAAGTTTACAATGACAATGTATCCAAATTTGATCTCCTCTACAAATAATTTATTATAACAAAATGTATTGAAAGTGTACAATGACTATGTATCCATATTTGATCTCCTCTACAAATAATTTATTTTGGCAAAAATGTATTGAAAGTGGACAATGACAATGTATCTAAATTTGATCTCCTCTACAAATAATTTATCATAACAAAATGAATTGAAATTGTACAATGACTATGTATCCATATTTGATCTCCTCTACAAATAATTTATAATAACAAAATGTATTGAAAGTGTACAATAATTATGTATCCATATTTGATCTCCTCTACAAACAATTTATTATAACAAAATGTATTGAAAGTGTACAATATCTATGTATCCATATTTGATCTTCTCTACAAATAATTTATTATAACAAAATATATTGAAAGTGTACAATGACTATGTATCCATATTTGATCTCCTCTACAAATAATTCAATATGGCAAAAATGTCTTGAAAGTGTACAATGACAATGTATCCATATTTGATATCCTTTACAAATAATTTATTTTGGCAAAAATGTATTGAAACTGTACAATGACAATGTATCTAAATCTGATGTCCTCTACAAATAATTCATCATAACAAAATGAATTGAAAGTGTACAATGACTATGTATCCATATTTGATCTCCTTTACAAATAATTTACTATAACAAAATGTATTAAAAATGTACAATGACTATGTATCCATATTTGATCTTCTCTACAAATAATTTATTATAACAAAATGTATTGAAAGTGTACAATGACTATGTATCCATATTTTATCTCCTCTACAAATAATTTATTATAACAAAATGTATTGAAACTGTACAATGACAATGTATCCAAATTTGATCTCCTCTACAAATAATTTATCATAACAAAATGAATTGAAATTGTACAATGACTATGTATCCATATTTGATCTCCTCTACAAATAATTTATAATAACAAAATGTATTGAAAGTGTACAATAATTATGTATCCATATTTGATCTCCTCTACAAACAATTTATTATAACAAAATGTATTGAAAGTGTACAATATGTATGTATCCATATTTGATCTTCTCTACAAATAATTTATTATAACAAAATATATTGAAAGTGTACAATGACTATGTATCCATATTTGATCTCCTCTACAAATAATTCAATATGGCAAAAATGTCTTGAAAGTGTACAATGACAATGTATCCATATTTGATATCCTTTACAAATAATTTATTTTGGCAAAAATGTATTGAAACTGTACAATGACAATGTATCTAAATCTGATGTCCTCTACAAATAATTCATCATAACAAAATGAATTGAAAGTGTACAATGACTATGTATCCATATTTGATCTCCTTTACAAATAATTTACTATAACAAAATGTATTAAAAATGTACAATGACTATGTATCCATATTTGATCTCCTTTACAAATAATTTATTATAACAAAATGTATTGAATGTGTACAATGACTATGTATCCATATTTTATCTCCTCTACAAATAATTTATTATAACAAAATGTATTGAAACTGTACAATGACAATGTATCCAAATTTGATCTCCTCTACAAATAATTTATCATAGCAAAAATGTATTGAAAGTGTACAATGACTATGTATCCATATTTGATCTCCTCTACAAATAATTTATTATAAAAAAATGTATTGAGAATGTACAATGACAATTTATCCATATTTGAACTATTCTACAAATAATTTATTATAACAAAATGTATTGAAAGTGTACAATGACTATGTATCCATATTTGATCTCCTCTACAAATAATGTATTATAACAAAATGTATTGAGAGTGTACAATGACTATGTATCCATATTTGATCTCCTCTACAAATAATTTATTATGGCAAAAATGTATTGAAAATGTACAATGACAATTTATCCATATTTGAACTATTCTACAAATAATTTATTATAACAAAATGTATTGAATGTGTACAATGACTATGTATCCATATTTGATCTCCTCTACAAATAATTTATTATAAAAAAATGTATTGAGAGTGTACAATGACTATGTATCCATATTTGATCTCCTCTACAAATAATTTATTATAACAAAATGTATTGAGAGTGTACAATGACTATGTATTCATATTTGATCTCCTCTACAAATAATTTATTATGGCAAAAATTTATTGAAAATATACAATGACAATTTATCCATATTTGAAGTATTCTACAAATAATTTATTATAACGAAATGTATTGAAAGTGTACAATGACTATGTATCCATATTTGATCTCCTCTACAAATAATTTATTTTGGCAAAAATGTGTTGAAAGTGTACAATGACAATGTATCTAAATTTGATGTCCTCTACAAATAATTCATCATAACAAAATGAATTGAAAGTGTACAATGACTATGTATCTATATTTGATCTCCTTTACAAATAATTTACTATAACAAAATGTATTGAAAATGTACAATGACTATGTATCCATATTTCATCTCCTCTACAAATAATTTATTATAACAAAATGTATTGAAAGTGTACAATGACTATGTATCTAAATTTGATCTCCTCTACAAATAATTTATTATAACAAAATGTATTGAATGTGTGCAATGACTATGCATCCATATTTGATCTCCTCTACAAGTAATTTATTATAACAAAATGTATTGAAAGTGTACAATGTCAATGTATTCAAATTTGATATCCTTTACAAATAATTTATTATAGCAAAAATGTATTGAATGTGTACAATGACAATGTATCCAAATTTGTACTCTCCAAATAATTTATTATGGTAAAAATGTATTGAAAGTGTACAATGACAATGTATCCAAGTTTGATCTCCTCTGCATATAATCTATTATAACAAAATGTATTGAGAGTGTACAATGACTATGTATCCATATTTGATCTCCTCTACAAATAATTTATTATGGCAAAAATGTATTGAAAATGTACAATGACAATGTATTCAAATTTGATCTCCTCTACAAATAATTTATTATGGCAACAATGTATTGAATGTGTACAATGACAATATATCCAAATTTGATCTCCTCTACAAATAATTTATCATGACAAAATGTATTGAAAGTGTAGGCTGTATGTTCAGCGAAAAATTCCCTGTAGACCCCGTATAAAACAGTGTCGGGTAGCTGTTTCCTGAGACAAGACTTTGTGCTTCGACATAGCCTTGTCTCTCTGTCTGGAGGAAGAGAGTTTGACCAGCACAGTTGGAGATGAATCTCCAACTGCAAAGCAAGAGAAGATTAGAGGAGCAGCAGAGGCCAAGAAGTTGGATGGTCATTCTTTTGTTTGTGGAGTTTTGCAGTAGTCTCACCAATTGTATTCATAAAAAGACAGGGTACTCCAAACAGATGTAACTTTTTGCAACAGAAGCCTTTATCCGGTTTATCACGATCTGAATAATTTGCAGGGAATTTCGAACTGAATCCTTTATTTAATCTACTGTGGTAGATTGTAATTATTTCATTTCTTATGTCTAGGAATATCTCATCTAGTATTTATTTAATAATTTCTGTTATAATTCATATATTAAATAGTTTTACTAGCACTAATATAACAGATGTAGACAATACATGGATAAATGTGATGAAATCAAATTTGGAACAATTAAAAAAAAAATATTTTTTTGTATACATCTATATATCTATTTCCCTTTACACAGTTTTCTTTTCATTTTCTTTCAAGCTTTCTTACTTTGTACCTTTACTCTGTGATGCCCTCTTTTCTCCTTCCTCCTCCTTTCCCTCTATTTTACAAATTCTTCCTATTTAATATTATTATATAATTTTCTCAGTCTGACAGTGACATTGTAAATAATTCCAGCTCATGTGTCTGGAGATTGGACAGTTACGCAATTATACGAATGATGCATTCAAACAGAATAATAATATTGGAATTTTTTAAAATGTAATGTTTCTTCAGGAGATAGGCATTTATGGCTCTCTACAGATTCCTTTTTCTTTATTATCTGTGAATTGCTATGGCTTCTTGCGAGAAATAATGAAGCAGTTGCCTTCTCCAGGTTTTTAATTCATAGTTGTCTTTCACCCAAGTTGCTACTGTCCAAGGCTAGAGATCCCCATCCACCATACTATTTAATCCATAGCTGGAGAAAAAAGTGATGGATTCATGCCTTTCTCAAGGTAGGCATTATGTGTTTGGATAAAGGAATATGAAAAGCAGTTATGAATTTCACTTGTGACATTTTACGTTCCTTTCTCAAAAATGGTCTTGATAAATGTTGGAATCAACTTTCCTTATGTTGTTCTTTTGCCAATATCTAACCAAAATCCTTTTGCACTGTTATGTTCCAGTTGGTGATAGAAGAGAAACTGACTGAATGTACACTTGAGAATACCACTCTCTTCACCTGTCCTTATAGTAGTAGCAGCACAATGCTGTTGCCTCACAAGTCAGCCTTGTCGAGGGTTCACTCAATGCATGTATAAATAGGAACAGAGAATAAATAATATATTTCCCACTTAATTGACTAAAACAATAACCTAATAAGAAATCTAATCGTTGGGTTGATTCAATTTCATAGCAGTCCTTTCATCTCTAGTCGACAGACTTTGCCGTCTTCTTCATTTCAGTGGGCAGTCCATTTGGAATAGGGACGAGTTGCCCAGCGATGTTCAACTGCCACTGGTCAGAGGGAAACTGAAAATCCTTCTTTAGATTTTTGCTGTCTCCAAAGACAGTCATGTGGGTTTCCTTCGTCCTTGACCGGGTATGCAGGAGGATGGGGTGCAAATCTAATCTCTTATATAGCAGTGAATGCTGGACAATTTCCTCACAGATGAAGAGGAGATTTGAAGAAACAGAGATATGGTTCTACAGAAGAATGCTGAGAATACACCGGAAAAAGGAATGTGTATTTAGAATGAGAAAGTAACAGTTGAAATTTCTTGGGACACAAAAAATCTTAATTAGGTTTATGTAAAAGTTTCCAGTGGAAAGCAGGTGAACAATTGCTCTGTAATTTTCAAAAAGAAGTACAAAGAACTTCTGCCGATATTTAATATAATAAGATTGAAACAAATTTTATACTTTTTTCAACAGAAACTTCTTAAACATTAACTTTATTTTTTCATAACATAGTGAAAGATTTTAATTTTTAGTGCTCATTGATATTTGAAGAATATAATGAATGTCACCTGTATGCATGTTCTATTAATTTTCTGTAATATACATAAATAACCATATCTTTTTTTTTTTTTTGTTGAGTCAGGACCGGAATTAATCTTGCACAAAGTAAGGTGGGTCCTGCCTGACAAAGAATCTTTTGTCATGATGATTTGAGGCAAGGTTTGACAAGGCAGGATGCTCTTCCTAATGTCCAAATCAGACATTTACAGTAATCCAAGTACACTGAGTGTTTTTATCAAGACATCATCTTTAGGAAGGTTGCTATTCAAGGTATGAGTTTGGGTTTATTTTATGGCATATCAACCTCAATGGGTTATTTAATGCCAACAAGATTTTTAAGATAGATATGTTTTCTTTGTAAAAAATCAGTTTGTAGATCAGGTTTCATTGATGTATTTTTGTAAAGAGGGTTTTTGTCGAGATTCAAAAGTATTGCTGGAAATTTTTTTATTTCAAAAATGTACTACTGGTAATTTTACTATAAAAATCTATTTTTATACTTTCATAGTGTTAACTATTTGTCCATAGTTGGGACCCTAATAGGTGCTACTACTGCAGGTCCTGGTGGACCTGGAAACAATAGCAATTAAGAGGTGGCTCCACACTCCTCAAAACGCCTAGATCAAATGCCTTGCTGCTGGATGTAGTTTATCATCATACCAACAATGATTCAAGGTTTGAGACTCCATCCTAGCCTTATATATATATATATATATATATATATATATATATATATATGTAATCAAATTAATTATAAGTAGAATGAATTTTCCCTTAGAAACATTAATAAATATAGAACTCTAGTCAGCAAAAACAAGAAAATTAAATTAAAGAAAAAAATATGGTGCCTTCCTTGATGAATTTCATCTTAACTTCAAAAAACTGATTGGAGAACTAGAAAAGATTATTAAAAAAATTATTATATATTATAAACAAAAATGACATGTTCATCATTAATTAATCATAGCTAAGGATCGGAAGCTCATAAAGTATTGAAAGTTCAAATATATATATATTATTCCAAGATCATTTTCCAATTTATTCAAGATGATGTTCACCCTCTCTAACTTTCTGTCCTGGAGTAACAAGGTGATTCACAGGTTTCACATACAATTTCATTTTCAAATTTTTTTTTTGCTGCTGTTTGAACTGTCATAGCTGTAACTCCTCTCTCACATGCCAAACATCTTATGAATTGAGTTGGATCTTTTCTAATTGAGCACTTTAACTCTAAGTTGAAATGATGATCTCTCTTCCTGTTGTGACCTCCTGATCCAGTTTTCCTCTCTACTGTTCCCTCTTTTTTTAACTTATTTGCTGTTCTCTTGATAGTTCTTGAATGGACTTTGAAGATGGAAGCCAGAGAATGAATGTTGGTACCATTACTGAAGGCCTGAATGATCTTTTTCTTCTCGCCATTGCTCAGTTGGAAAGACGGTGGGTCTGACACAAAACCTGCTCTCTTTTTAGCTGAATAACTCAAAAGCTTTCTCTGTGATTTTCACTAAAAATGGTGTCAATATAGCTAAACGTTTTATCTGAAAAACTGGAAAAAGAAAATTAGTTTAGTGTTTTTTTTTTTAGATATTAAACATTTTGTGGGATGGACAATTATGCTATTACACAATTTGGACAATTTTGCTGTTACATTCAGCATATATATATATATATATAATTATATATATACGAAGAAATATAGTCTTAATATGTGCTATATTTATGGGATAAAGTGCTCAATATCAGAGATAGAGCATGTGTAAATATAAAAGTGAAAATAGAATTCAACACTTAGAGGCAACAGTCTGTTTCAAGTTAGATGCAATTGTCAGGCTGAATAAAGGATTCAGTTTGAAATTCCCTGCAAGTTATTCAGATCAAGATAAACCTGATAAAGGCTACTGTTGCAAAAAGGTACATCTGTTTGGAGTACCCTGTCTTTTTATGAATATAATTGGTGGCCTGATGATTGCATCTAGCATGAAGCAGACTGTCACCTCTAAGTGTTAACTTCTATGTACACTTTTATTTATATATTTATATATATATATGAAATATAAAAGGCCAAAACACTAATATTCCATGGTTATAATTTATTACATTGGTATTGTAATCACATCCAATTCCAATGTAATAAATTATAACCATGAAATATTAATGTTTGAGCATTTTATATTATATTCTTACTCTGTCCTAGGCATTGAGTTTTACCTGGATTCTATCCTCTTGGGAATTTATTTATATATATATATATATATATATATATATATACACTGACCACTAATATTATATATATATATATATATATATATATAATCAAACCTACAAAGTACCTTCAAATGGAGTGAGGTATAATAGAGAAAAGAAGTTCAATACCAAAATGGCAGAGCATTTATATTATTATCTTAAATAAGCATACACCCAACCAACCACAACTATTAGTTTCTTATGCACTTATGCACACAATCATTAGGTAGTCATTACTTGTTTGTTCAGCAAAATGTGGATTTTTATAAAGGCTAATTCAAGATATTTACAATGAGAATAGCTGGCAAATACATAATATGCAGACACCAACTAAACTAATTGAGGAGGGAAAATTTCAGTAGAGCTCCAAGCCAAACAACTGTGATTTAGAAGAAAAAAAAAACAAAAAACACTAGAATAAATTAATGAATGCCTTAAAAAAGCTCAGGGGTGTAATATTATATATAACAATCCCTATTGCAGATGCTTGCTCAGGCATATGTGTGTTTATTCAACACCCACCTCTAGTTTATACTGCAACTATACTGAGCAGACCGTAGTTACAGTTTCTGGGAGAGAGCGTGTTATCTAGTGCAATCAACTGTTTAGACAAGGCCAGCACGCTCAAGCCTTCGGCCACAATGACTTGGGACTTTGTGCTAGCACAGATATCGACTGTGCCCAAGGGGTTCGTCTACCCAATTTCACTCACAAGGCTTGGGTCAATTCATGGTATAGTTTTCAGGCATTATTCAAAGATGCCACATGCTAGGATCAACCCTTCCAATCCGATATCATCAGGAAGTCTCCTTCCTGACAAATTGACCATGGTGATATTTGAACCTGGGTCTCATGGTCAGAATGCAAATTTTCTAACCTCTCATTCACTTACCCATATATATTTTCAAATGGGCACTGTTGAATGACAAGCTAATTCTAAAAAAATGGTCACTTGTGTAAATGCAAAGCTCTTCATTAAATTGAATGGAGCACTATGGCTGCTTGGCGTTTGTTTACGTTTGTAAAAACAATACACTACATTTGGCTGACTCATTCTGTTGAGTGAAGATGGCTTAGTGGTAGAAGCTCTGACTGACACCAAATCAGTTGGGTTTCAATCTGGGCTTGAGGCATTCAGTTGTCTAGTTGCACTGAGGAGCTGTGATACAGCAAAACAGTACTGTCTGTGAATGACACACACACACACATATATATATATATAGGGTTAGGTAAATGAGATAACTAGATATTAGCAACCATATATGCATGTGCTGGCATGCATATGCTGGTAAGAAAATAAATAATTACTAAATTTAGCAAGAGGTGTTGACATAATAAAAGTATACTTTTAAAATAAACAATAAGTGATATCTTGTGCCTGATGAATTGGGTAACCAATGAAATTCGATTTGCACATCAAGCAAAGGTTATCTGTATTTATTAACACACACACACACAAACACACACATATATATATATATATATATATATATATATATATATATATATATGCACATACCTACTGTTATGGTCCAGGTTAGGACCAAGGAAGAACAACATGAACACAAGAGTAGAAATAATGAAGGTATATTATACGAAATAATAATACAAGATGTGGAAGGTGTTAGTGAGGTCCTTGACAACACACATACCACAAAGACCATAGCATTAGATATTGGTCTTCAACAAGGTGTAGCACAAAGGTTTGCTACACAAGCTGTCCAGTTATGGAATCACTAGAAGGGTTTTCTCTATTATAAAATCCTTTCCAACAGGTAGATCTCTGAAGGTAATTATTAACAGCCAGTCCTCTGAGGCACTGGCAGTCAACACAGACATCTCTCAGGACTCACTTTTCAGACCAACTCACTTTCTAATTTACATAAATTATTTACCTAAGAATATACTTTGATCATTTGTAAATGTCTATACCAATGGTACAACAATATATGAGTGCATCTCTAAAAGTCATGACGATCAGAGATTGGCAGCTGACTTCTCTTTTGATCTAACACTAAATTCCCAGTAGGGGAAAAACTGGCTGGTTAAATTCAATGCCTCTAAAACCAAACTAGTTACATTCCATCACTGCTGATCAGACCCAGAACTACCTCATGTCACGATGAAAGGATGTCCCCACAAGGAAGTATCATGCCTTAAGAGGATACTGGGCCTCAAACTCACACCCAAATTCAAGTGGAACTCCTATATATAATCCATTGCTAAAGATGCAGGTAAAATGGTTGGCTCTCTCTACCACTCCAGTAAGTACCTGACTCATGCTATCTTCTACCTTTATAAGAGCCAGATCAGATTGAAGATGGAGTGCTGTTGCCATATTTGGACAGGAGCTTCCCAGACCTCACTTTCCAGTCTTGATAGAGTTCAAAAGTGTCTCCAAGTCCTTGTTGGAGGAGAATTATTTTCCACACTTCAACCTCTCTCTCATAGGCAGGATGTGGTGAGTCTCTCACTGCTCTATTGCTACTACTATGGAAAGTGCTCGGACAAACTGCATTTCTTGGTTTCACCAGGTCTGATTTTCATGACTAAGACTTGCCATGCCACTTACATAGAAACAAACCACCCACATTTTCTGTGTATACATCAGCAAGAAGCAAATTCCACTCAAATGGCTTCTTCCCACAAACCACTGCCCTATGGAACAGACTCCCAAAAGGATGTTTCCCTGATCACTACAGTCTTGACCTGTTCAAGTCGAAAGTCAACTGTTATCTTTCCCTCCTATTCATATAAACTATCCTCTAACGTAACCCTCTACCTTGAATGGCCTCCAGGCCTTGTACAGGGTGAACCTTACTGTAAAAAAAAAGAGTTGTGTTTTCTCATTTGCATAATTCAAAATATTTGGGATAAGAGATTTGATGTTCTCACTTCTTTCCTTGCAAAAATTCCTTTTAACCCCAGCATGAATTTTTTTTTACCTTTTCTATTAAATTAAGAACATTCACCTTTTCACTAAAAAGGAAAAAACTTTATGACTTCTCTTTGGCATATCCAAACTGTTAGCATCACTTCTTGTGAATTTCAGAATCATTATTAAGTAAAACTTATACATTGTCCATTTCTGAGGTTGACCAAGAGTAACTGAATCCACAGAAAGTGAAACTGTGGATAAAGTCATGGAAGTCACAGTATATTATTAATTCTTTCTTGTGATGCTGGATAAGTGATTTTAAAATCATTGGCTGTCCATTTTATTGACATGATTTAACATCAGGCCATTTTTATCTCCATTCTGAAAAATTAACTTGTTTGAGATATAAAACAAATGATAAGCATTTTCTGAAAATGAGGAGATTGTTAATCATCTCCAGAGGGAACATTTTCTGGAAATTTGGATTTCAAGAGGGAACTTCTCCAGTTGGAACCATCAAGACAGTTGGAAGCATTAAGACAAGAAATATGTTGATTTCAACAGATATCATGATACAAAATAAAATCCTACCCATTTTTAATTCTACCTTTGTTAAGTTAAATCTTTCATATTCATTTTTGTATTCACTCAGAATTAAAGATTTTTGCTCTTTTTTCTTTCTTTATCCATTTTACTATCAGTCTTCAACTTCTGTTGATGTTTTAAACTTTTTCCCAAATATTTCTTTCTCATTTACTCTTCATTTATTTATCTTTTCACTCATCACCTTTTCTTTTTTTACTTTTCATTTCTTTCCCTTTATTGCTTTTCTCTGCATTTGTTTCTCTCACTCTTATTATTTTATTAGTTTTTTTTTTCCTTCTTATTTTAGTTGCTTCTTATCACAGTATTTCTGCATCAGAATACAGACACTATGAGCTGGACTTGAAATGAGGGTAGTAAAGGCACTAACATTGAATCCATCATAAAAATTCAAAATTTTGAATTGATAAAGTATAAACAATTTAAATACCTCAGTATCTGGATAAGTTATAACAAATTTAGTAAAAGAGATAAGGAAGTTGAATATAGGTTGCATTAGGGGTATGTTTGTCCAGTCTGCTACAAAATCAAGATATTGACCTGAACATCTGAGTCAGGTTGTTAAATAATCTTGTCATATTTAGATTCTCATATGGATGTCATACTGATGTAATGAATATGCATACATCTGTGTTCCCCCTCACAGGAATATGATTGGCTGGTGTCAGCCATAAATACAGGCTGATGTAGAGGACACCTATTGACGATGCCCTTTGGACTATGCCATTGGCTATCCTATTGGTCTACGCCTATTTGCCTACACCTATTGACTGCAACTACGACAAGTACCAGTTCCATTACTGCTACCTGCTACATTGTTCTACTCGGTTAGAGTTGCCTAAACCACTTAGCTACTTTGATTAAATATATCCTTTCCAGGACATATCATATACATAGTGTCCAACTCATTCAGAAATGTCACTACTATCTTACATACCATCACTTGTTTTTAGATCAATGATTAAAAATGGCTCCAATCCTATAAATCTTGAAGAAGATGATCCTTCATCAAACCCTATGGACCAGCATTATAAAATCACAAAAATCTTTACCAAATGGCAAAAACCACATCACTTGAAGACTTTTAACAGTCCCTACATGCAAGCCACCAATCTGATACTGGCTGGCATGCCACTAGCATTTACCACTGGTGGCCTGCTGTCAGACTGCTAAAGGCCTATCAGTGGCTGCCACCAGAGGACCGCTTGCATTGACATCTACATGGCTTGCATGTAATAATAACAAAAAATGGTTATCACATATAACTAGAATGGAAAATAATTATATAATCAAAATTAGATCTACATAGAAGCTAACTACATTTAAATCAGCAGCAGAAAACTGTGCAACCCTGCTGGTTAAAAGTGGTTCAGTTTTGGAGCTGTATTTAATTTCTGCCAATTTCTCCTTTTTCAATTTTTGAATCAAGTGCCTGGTGAAGCCTTGTCACTTTGATCAAGAAATTGCTGTTGCTATTCCCGTTTTTTTATTTTGTATCTGCTCTTACAATCAAGATGTTGATTTTTAACATTACCAAAAACAAAAGATTTTGAAGGAAACTACAATGAATATGAGAAAGAGCAATAACAGTTAGTGGGCTCCAGAAGTCAAATTTCCTGGAAAACTTTTTTAAGAGAATGATTTTATAAATTCCAACTAGCAGTGACAATAATTATGAGGTTAATAAATGTATGAAAAACTCTAATTTCTCCATTACCATAACCATTACCATAACTATACACTTTGATGGTTAAAATGATGAAGGTGATATTCATGAAAGACAGGCTCACAAGGTGTGGGATGTGAATTCAAATCTCATTAGAAAGTACTTTATTTTTTATTTTTCTCTGCTTACTTTAACAGTTGAATAGTTGATCTACCAGGAGAATTTTAATAAAAGCAACAATAATTAAAATGGGGAAAAACTTGAAATAAAATATTAGTATTGAAAATGCTTCATCTAAAAATGAAAGAAATCATATTTCCCCACAGTAAAACAAAATTAGTATAAAGAATTAGAAATGATGTTGGGGGTCACGAAGGAGTAATGGATAGCGGCTCGGATTGAGGAATTGAGAGCCAAGTTTGAATTCGAGTTGAATCCATTACATTCACTTACATGCTAATACCCTTGGGAAAGGTATGAATCCTCTTCTCCCCCCCCAGCTATGGGTAAATAGCAGGACAGACTGGGTTCTATAGCCTTGGATGGCAACTGGTCTACTGCAGAAAGAAATGGTAACCTACTGCAGGAAAAAATATGCCTTGTCAGTCATGTATCAAAAGATACATGATCACCTAAACGTGTTTCACGCATGGCACATAACTGAAAATAAAATTAGAATAAAAAATCAGAAATGACAGTAGGGGTCACAGAATGATGATAGACTACACTTTGCTTAATCATTAATATTATCATGGTTGTATTAGGTTGGTGCAAAAATAATGTCGTTTTCTCACATATGTTACTATGTGAGAAAACGACATTATTTTTGCACCAACCTAATATTAATGAAGGTAACATCCAAAGCTATTGAGTTGCAGAATGCAAGTTCAATTCATGTTGTGAAAAATACTTTATTTCAAATTTCATGCTGCTTACTTTAGCAACTGAGTGTGTTGGTATAAAAAACAACAGTATGTGGAGGAAAACTAGTAATAAAATAAGAATAGTGACAATGCTTAATCTGAAAAGCAACAAGATGGTTTAAACTAGTAATAAAATAATACCAAAAATGTTTCACCTAAAAATACTTTCAATAATAATAATAATAATCACCCTTCTTTATTTCTTTTTTTTTTTCAAAAAAAAAAATTCATCATTCATAAAGTAGTTAGATTTCACCTATGATGTGTTATTATTTACTTGCACTTAAGGACCTAACTTGACTGTACCTCTTGAGGCTGATAAATGTTTCTCATGACTTATAGCTTGAACTCCTTGATATTCACTACTAATCTGTAGTCGCATCCAACAATGGTAACTTGATATTCATACCACAAAACACCATTGTCACTACTCACAGATATTTTTGGACTTTTATCCTCATGACTGCATTGACAGCATGATTTTCAAGACTCTTTCAATACTATGCACCTTGAGACATTCACATCAAAGTGTGAAATCACAATGTTATATTTGAGAAGAATTAAAGGCTGCAATAATTAGCATAGTTATGTGATCCTATTTTTTGATTGAGATTAGTTTTCCTTGAAATAATGGGATGATTAAGTAATTTGTGTCATTGAATAACCAGCAAAGCATAAAAGGTACCTTTATTTTTTCTTATAGCAGCAGCAGCTTGAAAAGGCATCCTTAAAAATAAAGAATATCAACTGGAAATTGTATGTGCCATGCAATGATACATGCTTAGGTGATCATATATCATTTGATACATGACTGACGAGTCAGAGTTCCCGTAGTAGTTTACTATTTCTTTCTGCAGTAGACCAGTTGCCATCCAAGGCAACTTGGTCTGTCCTGCTATTTACCCAGAGCTGGGGGGGGGAGAAGAAGAGGATTCATACGTTTCTCAAAGGCATTAGCATGTAAGTAAATGTAATGGATTCAACTTTGAACTTGGTTCTCCGATTCCTCAATCTGAACTGCTATCCATTACTTGGAAGTAATGGAAATTGTAGGCCAGACTTAAACTGATGTGTTTAGAGGAAGAAAGAAGTTCTTTATTTCTCTTGACAATGACAACCTACTTTAAGGTTTTTACTTTGAATTGAAGGAGAGGGTTTTTTTTTTCAAAAAAGGATTATTTTTACTGTTTCTTATTTCTTTTTAGAATCAAGTAGTATAGTACCCATGAAAAATGACAGGATTACTTAAGTAGGGATTGGCTACTTTGTACCAATTATAAGTGTGGATATTGATTAAATTATTTCCTCCAATCTGCTACCCCTGGTACATTGCTTATTTGATGCAGCAGATTTATTATTTTTCAAATAATTTTCTCTACGGCATGATTATTTTGTTCTATGTTTATTAAACTTCTATCAGAATTCCTGGTAGGACGTTCATTTAAACCAGCCCATTTATTCTATATGTTGAAAAATTCCCAATGACATGACTACTCAAAGATGAAAATTGTATTTGGTACAAAAATATACACTTAGGATCTCACTATTTCTATGATAAGCACAAAATCAAAGTGTTATTCTCTGTCTAGGAATAGTGTAACATCTTTGTGCTTTAAGTCAACATTTGTAAGTTAATTTACCATGCTGTTCAGAATACTGGACTAGTGGATATCTTACTTGCAAGCTTGTAGTGGAGAATCTGGTCAACCCAGCAAGAGACCCAGTGCATATGGTGCAGTAAGCACCAAAAGTTACTTCCTTTTCCACAATTGGCTGTTGAGAGAAGGTATTCTACTTACAATAGGTGGCACTGATAAAATCTGCATATGAATGATACAGGGAAGGTATTAACTAATAGTCAGCATGGGTCTGGAACTGAGAGTGCTATATAACACCAGATTTTTCTCAGTCGGAAAGAGGACTCTTGACATGCGAACAACCAGACAAGACAAACACACTGCTTATCTCCATGTCAGATGTTCAAATCAGAGCAGGATTCAGTTTTTAATTCTATCAGAGAAACAGTGATAAAATGTTACACTGTTTATTATTATTATATGATTATATTTTTCAGAATTTCTTCAATGATGCATTTTTATGATTAATTTTTTAAGAATGTATCTTTCATCTTATTAATGCATTTTATTAAAATATTTTGGCCACTAAAGTTAATTTTTTGCCACTAAAGTTAAATTTTCTCATAGAATCTTGCCTTCTTACAAGAAGGCAAGATTCTATGAGAAAATTTAACTTTACCTTGTTGGTTTGTCCTGATGACCTAAATTGATTTTGGTATCATCCATGTCAGACATGCTTCAAGAATAAAGAATATGAGTTCAAATCTCACTGGTGGTGACTTCTCTATTTTCAACCAATTTTGCTTACTTAATGACTATAGAATATAGGGATTTTCTAAGTTTAGCTTAGATGTGGAACAAGGCCGAAAATAGGAGGCACCCAGTGAGGATTGAACTCACTATTCAGTCACAATTGATCTAGCGAGACCAGTATGCTGACCATTACACCATGTCGAAGTGCCCAAATGGCTGTAGAATATATACTGCCCCCTCCAACCCCTAACTCCGAGAGAAAGAAAGAGAAAAAGAAAGCTCAATCACTGCAGTGGAAAGCAACAATAAGATCAAAAATAAACTTGTCAAATGTTAATAATGTAAACCTGGAGAAATTTCAGAAATGTTGAAAATCATTAAATGATTATCCAGTATCTTGTGCCTTTGCTTTTCTCTCACCCTTTACAAATATCTTCTTATTCTCTCCCTTATCCTTCCAACCATTACATCCGATCCATGTTTTAACCCTTTGAGCCCTGACCACTACTTTACTGGTGGTAAAGAAAAATGGCATAATGCCCAGCCACCAGCTGAATGGTGGATAAACACTTGTAACTCTTTTTATATCTACCGTGAAATATTACATACCAATTATTTGCAAATTTTGACTTAGGAGTTCAGGCAGAAGGGTTCAAATTGTTCAGGAACGCAGGGCTCAAAGGGTTAAATTAAATGTTATACAAAAATGGATGAATTTCATATGAAAAAAAAATAACTAATGCACAAATATTTTCTACTGCATCCTCTCTTTTTCCTTTCTTTTGCTCTGCCTCTTTTTTCCATAAAGAATTTTAATGTATCAGAATGTTATGCCTTTCCATCCCTACCTGCCTTTCAATCTTTTGATTATTCTCTTTTGATATTCAAACCAACCAACCTACCACTCTAAATTCCTCTTTCATCTTCATTCCATCTCTGTCTTTGTACAAATGACTGATTTATTACTCATTGAACTTTGGCTTTTATAACAATCCACTTTTACATCTTAGTTAATGAACATATGTTTTTGATTTATTTTAGACAAAGATTTTCAGCTTCTTTTTTCTAGCAAAAAGAAAAAATTCTAAAAATTTCTTTCAATTTTAATTTTTTTTTTTTTAATAAGGGTGTCGATTACCAAATTAAAGTTTTTGGATATACCAATAAATATAGTTCACTATTATACTTGGATTTCACCATCCATAGTAGTTGTCTTGGAACCTGCAGATAACGATGTCCTACTGAAAAAATATATATATTTAGATAGTGTATAGTGCAATGGCTACTGGCATGAAAAATGGAATTGGTGAGCCAAGTTCAAATTCTGCTCAATACAGTTTCATTCACTTCATGTAATTCTCTTGGAAAAGGCATGAAGCTATCTTCCACAACCTCTGGGTTGACTAGCAGGAGAGAAAAAGCTCCTTTGCCATGAGTGGCAGCCAGTCTCAGAGAAAGGAAACTCTATAAATTCAAACCATAAATGTCTATAGTGTCAGGTCCATGTACTGTTCTTAGGATTTTCTATTATTTCAGAAAGGTTAAACCATGTGGCAATAAAACATGGGGTGAGCTGTTTGAAGATTTCATGGTACACAGTGCACCATTTCTCTGTTATTAGTTCTTCTTAATAGTGTGCTTGGTTCTACACAAGCCCTCACCACTCTCATCAAGCCAGCTGTGAGGGTGAGATGAAAAGTTAATAGGCCAACTATGAAGGAATGATGCTAGAGCTGTGAAACCTTGTATGCATTATTTTTAACTCTTCTTATTTAAAACTGAATTGTTGCTTTGCAGATAAACTGGTATCTGACTGTTTAAAGAAGAACTGTTCATTCTGTTGGTTAAAAAAGTCATCAACAGCAGATATGACATCAGTATCACTGAGTTACTGGTTCCCAGTCAAGTGCTTTTTCGTGTTGGGGAACAGATTATAAATCACTAAAATAGAGAGGGTTCCCAACCAGTTTGAAACCACAGTCATGCACAACTGCCATTGAAACCTAGGACTTGTGTGATAGACCATTGTCCTGATGAAACAAGACCCCTTTTGTCAGTTTTCCTGGGCATTTGGTTTTGATGGTCTTTTTCTAACTGCCTCAGCAAGTTGGCATAGTACTTTCCATTGATGGTATGGTCCTTTTGTAGATAGTCAATATAAACAATGCTTTTTGCATCCCCAAAAAACTGAGGCCATCATCTTCCCAGTAGATGAAATGATCATAGCCTTCTGAGGAGGAGGGTTGTTTCCAGTGCATGGATTGTCTCTTTATCTCTGACCAAAAGTGATGAACCCAACACTCATCTTGGCTTAGAAAATGTTTATGGAAACCAGCTGGATCGGTCTCAATGTCATGGTGGGCTTTTGATCAAGTGTTAGAAGATGTGGAGCCCACCAAGCAGAATCCATTGTCATGCCAAGTTCATTGTGCAGAATATTCTCAATTCTCTCATGAGATATGTTATAGAATTGGTTATTTCATTTATAGCTAATCACCTTTCATACATCACCATGTGGTGAACATGATCACTGTTTTCCTTAGTAGTGGCAGTAGCAGGATGTCCAGACCTTGGGTTATCTTCAAGACTCTTCCTTCCTCTTCTAAATTCAGCTGCACACTTTTGCACTGTTGATAAAGTTGGAGCATCATTCTCTAATGTAGTAAATATGTCAAAATGAATGTCCTTGGGGTGGGGAGCTAAATCCTTTTTCTGTAGATACATTATAATACCATGATGTCAAGTTATGTCCATTTTTAAGGGAAGTCCCTACTAGTTACTTTTGAAGTCTTCTTTGGTCAGATGTCAATTTACCTGGAAAGAAACAATCCAGTTATTAATAAGAAGAGCTGAAATTAATTCATGTAAGATTTCACAGCTCTAGCATTACTCCTTCATAGTCAATTTATTAAGTTTTCATCCTGCCCTTGTAGGTAGTTTTGTGGTTCAGTTCTAAATTCAACTATTGGTTATTCATCTGTCAAAATTAATGAGAAAGTCTCTCTCACTATATATATATATATATATATATGGCTTCATCAGTCACTTGACCAATAGATGTTTGGAAAAAATACACTGGACATTCTAACAATGTAACAAATTTGTTATTCATTTTAATACATATGTCAAATACAGATAGGAAACTTTCTGATACAAAAAGTTTGAGAAGAGAATGGGAAATGACCTTGGCCACTTTTTGCTGTCTACTTTCAAACCAGACAGTAATTAAGAAAAGAGCAGTTGGATGGTGAGTTGACATTTGAGCATGGTATTGTATAAATTGAAGTAGAAGATATTAAATACAAAATGAAAGCCAATCATTGTGAAATAGGAATACTCCAAAAACAACTTCTTGCAAGCAGTAGTTCAAAATCATTCAATATTTATTTTCATACTGCAATATTTTTATAAAGCAGTTGCATTACACTTACAAATCAATTACAGTAACAGAACATTTTCTGTCATGCAATTATGTTACCTTTTTATAGCTTTTATGATCTGTTTTATAAAGCCATTACTGTATTTTCTTGTACATAATATGTGAAATTTTGAATGAAAAATTAATGGCAAAGGGGGTGGTTGTATTATACACAAGTACATGTTTTCAGAAATGTTTACTCAGCTTAAAAAACCTCTCATTTGAAATAGCAAGATGGCAAATACACACAACACAATAAATAATAAAACACAAAGTAGGCAGGTATTGATAACAATTGTTTACAAAAGGTATTTGAATATATCAGCAATATTTGTTCTTTGGGGATCAGCATAATTGAATGTATTATGTCTCAAAGAAAAAAATTAAATCAGGAAATACACAAGATATCATGTTTTGATAACATTAATGTTACAACAAAAGACTATTGTATGAATTACATAATTTTTTTAGTTTTTCTTCTGCTTGAAAAATAGGATGATTATTCAACTGACCTTCTCACTAAGGTCTTTTTTAACGTGGGGTGCCCAAAACACAAGAATATGCATACAGGCCAAGGACAAAAATTGCCCAGTCCCAGCAACCACTGTCATTCTGGCACTGATATTACACCGATTCAACCTCTCATTGCAATGAGGAAGGTGCTGCCTCAAAGTTGGAATCCTTGAAATTAACATAAAGAGAAAACAGATTCTACACTTTCATCCTAGCTAAAAGGCATGAAAAATGGGGCATTAATTCCCATGCTGTGAGGTTTTTTGTTTCATATTCCTCCAAAGTATCCAATTTGAAAACTTCAAACATGAAAAAAATAAAATAATACAAAATAGATACATAAAAAGCCTTAGCATTATTATATTGCTATATAAATAGTGTACACTGGTACTTGTAATTTTAAATCATTAAATATTAATATTTGATGTGGATGTCACATTGAGATTTTAATGGATAATATGTTACAACTTTTCAAAAAAATTTTACATAGGGATGGCAGTACTATGGGCTCATATTATACTCAAGGATGCAATTTATTTCCTGTTTTTAGCTTCAGAAACATGGAATTGTATTATACTCAAATTGTATTATATACAAGAAAATAAGTTATGTCACAAAGAGGAAATAAATATAAAGAACAATTTTTTTTAATCATTTCACCTCAAGCAAAGCAATAAAACCACTAAGATGCAAGGGATTACTGAGAGTGAAATAAACAGAGAGGACAATAAAAGAACAGGGTTCAAGGAGACAGAAGATAATGAATGATATTGCATTTAAATTTTTAAAGATTGTAGTTGACAGGAAAACAAAAAAGCAGAAAAGTGTTGTAGAAGTGAGAAGTGTGAGATAAGAAACTCAGAACATGGTTAATTTTCTAGCAATTTCATCAGTTAAATTATGAGATCTAGTTGTGTAATTAAGTCAAGGTACCAAAGTATTGGGATTTTCCCAATTGTATTTGGTAACAAAAATATTGTGACGCCAGCAAGAAGAAAGCAACACAAACACAGATGAAAATGTTTGAAAAAACTTGTATTGTAGGAAAAGAGAGGAAAGTTTCATTGCAAACAGACGGGTTTTCAGAACTTATCTGAAAGATGCGTCCTTATAACAGTTTTATATTTCCTGTGTCGTTTTGGCTGGGTTGAAGAAAATAGAGGCTTGACTTCTGTGCTTCAGTTGCTGTCTAAATCCTCACACGTGTCCTGGTGTTTAGATAACGGAGTGCAGATGGGGTGCGTGTTGTCTCTGAGGTTCCCAACAAGCAAAAGAGGAAGAGAGTTTGTAAGAACCGCTCATGTGGGGGTTTAGTGAAAGTCTAAAAAGGTAGCCTGTGATTGGTTATTTTTCATCCAATCACAGAGCACCCAGTTAGCAACTCTGTAATAATTTCAATAAAAGATAAACACTTTGTCAGAAATGCTGCACAAAAATTCTTATATATATATATGTTTTGAACAATAAAAAAATATTAAAAAATTAAAATTTTCAGACACAGTGTGTTGTATATTAATATTTTTCATTTTATTATTTCAATTAGGTTCCTTGACTAGTTTTGGCCAACATGGCCAACATCAGGAGAAAAAAATCCCTGCTTGTTAGTAGCAGTGAACTACAAGAGTGAATGACTATCTTTGAAGAAAGTGAAAGTTTTCATTTGTCTTTTATCCTTAATTTTGGACAAGCCCTGTACTGGTTAAATGACATCTTCCAAATTGTTTTTAAAATAGAAGCTGGGATGCCTGGGTCTCAGAATTCCCTCCTTGGTCATACATACATGCATACGTACATATATATATATATATATATATGTTGTCGTGTGCAGCTTATATATTATATTATAAAGAAGTAATTATACAAAGAATTAATTAGCAATATTAATGTGATTAATGGCAAAATCACTTTGCTAACAAAATTTAATTAGACATTAACTTACTATCAACTCTTTGAATAATATGATCGTTATATTTGAGTTGTCAGATGGAATTGTTGGGCCGAGTACTTTCAACAATTTCAAATTGTCATCTTTGGGGCATAATTTCTATATACAGGTAAACACTAAGACAAAATACATGTAGTGTAGACTGAAAGATGTTTTTTAAAAATATGCTATTTATTTACAGTTAGATTATTTTGGAACATGCTGACAACAACTCAAATATAAGGATCATATTATTTAAGGAGTTGATAGTAATGTCTAATTAAGTCTTGTTAGCGAAGTGATTTCGCCATTAATCACATTAACACTGCTAATTAATTCTTTGTATAATTACTTCTTTATGATCTAATATATATAAGTATATATATATACTTAGGTAATCAGTCTTTATTAATACATACCTAATTACTGACCACAGACAATGAAGGTTTTTCTTTTTAAATTTTTACTTATCTGTTTCTGTAAAACCAAAGTTAATGGATAGTCTATATAAGAAAGATCCAAATGTATTTGATTAACCCTTTTCAGCTATTGATTTAGAATCTGAATAGTTAGGGAGAAAATCTGTGATTAAAGATGTTAGTTCTTCTATACTGAATAGAAATACTGACATATATTCACTGTCTGTTAGAGCAGCTTATATAAAACAATTCAGAGCCTGGGTAATAATTATGATAGCTTAGCTCAAAAGAACTGTCTAACCACACCTAGGTATCACCTCTCTATTGCACTGAAAGGAGTCGGGTTAGAATTAATTATGGTAGTCTGGTTGTATGAAAGCAACCAGATTTCCACCTTCAAGTCATCATAACAAAGAAAAACATTAGGTGAAGAAGTACATGAAAACTGATTTCTAAATAGTGACTTTTAGTGATGACTGTAGAACTATGGTGAATGAACTTGATAGCTGGACTAAAGTTTGGGTCCTTCATCAAAAAAGTTAACCTATATGACTTAAAAGACAATGCTGAGTAATGTTTTAAAATTGTAATTCTGATACCTGAGGTGTTTTAAAAGTAAGCACAAAGTGAGTTGGGCAACATATTGAGTGACCTACATGTATGCATGACAGGATAACAATATAGATGGGATCCTGTGTCATATTCCCCCCTTATGGGAATGTGGAAACTAAACTGAGTGAATACGGGGTACTTGGTGATCAATCAGCTCATGGATCATTACTGATGTAGTGAGTTCAACACTCCACTGTTGAGATTTTGCTGTTAAACAGCATCATACATTAATTCTTGTAAATAGGAAATAAGTTATTGGAAATGTAGAGTCTTTGATGAAGGAGAGACTCGCTGTCAAGAGAATAATGATGATACTCATATCCTAGCTTGGCTTCACAAAATTTTGGACCTTTTCTCTTGCGATCACAAAAGTTAAGCAACATCAAGTCTCATCATTATCTAGATGGGTGACTGCTTGGGAATACCTGTAAACTTGGATATAGTGTAATGGATAACATCTTGGAATTGGAGATCGGAGAGCTGAGTTCCAATTCCAGTCAGGTTCATTATATTCACTTACGTACAAATAACGTTGGGAAAGGTATAAATCCACCTCTTCTCCCTCCATCTATGGGTTAATTAGTAGAACTTGTATCAGTAAATCATTATTATCTCCGAGCAATTCTTACAATCTAAAAATATTTTCTGCCTTTACATAATTTACAAAAGGTTGATAGGCTGTAAAAAAAGAAATTAATCGATCACAAAATTTTGGGAGAGTTTTCCATGTTTATTGCAGACCTTCAGATGAACAGCATCATGAATTCACGTGAGGCAGACCTTTCCATATTGGTTGCAGATTGATTTAAGAATAGCATTTCATTGGCAGCAAATGTAAGGCTGAACAAGTAAAAATATTGGTCAATCAATGAGAAGCTTCAAGAATCATCTGAAATGTCCACCTGAAAGAATCCATTTTCACTGTGTTTATTTGAACAACTTGTAATGAGCTACTTTCTTTTCATTTTCTATTTTCTTTGCTTCCATCAAATTCTTGTTCATCAAAAGATGTTTTCTCTATGACACTGCAGAAGCAATCTTCTGATCTCATTAAGATTCTTATAAAGATTTATGGCTGATAGGTGGTGTTGCAGAACAGACAGACCAAATTCATGTTAACAGATGAAAAGAGTTTATATACAATATTATGTTTCTCTCCTTCCACTGACAGCCAAACAAGATTGGAAGTCTGGTATCAAACAATTGGATCGACATTTGCAGACTGAAAGAAAGATTTTACTTACCACATTCTTATCTTTAATCTTTTTGGAACTTTTAAAACAAAGCAAAAACAAAAAAAATCTTATAAGTATGCTGCTATACACTATTACAGTTCAAAGAATGCTTAAATTCTCTTAAAAGATTTTTTTTGTTTTTCACCAATGTAAACTATTATCATTGCCAGACATCCCTTTTAGAACTTTCAGGAAATCTGTTATTTGAAGCTTGGTTAGATAACAAGTATTGTCAAATCTTTAGTGATAGGAAAGTAAATAGATGTTTTACTTACTGGTTGAACCAAAGGAGATGATTTATAACATTACCTCAGGAATGAAAATGAGCTTCCTAAAGGTGTCGTATTTTGTAATCATAAAGTAGTAAAACAAATTTTACTGTTATATTAGAGTGTATCAAAAGTCTTTTCATGTTTTACAGATCTTCACTCCAAAGCTTATCTCATATATGCATCTAAAAACTATCCATATTCGTAGAATATGCTCTGCACAAACACAGATGTGAAGAGATGGGTACTGATCATTTAAACATTACATACCACATCCCAAAACAACTCTCGTAAAAGAAAACAATGCATCTACTTTCCCTCCCTGCTTTTGCTGATGATGAGGGGAAATATGCCAATGGCATAGGTATTCATATTTGAGATAAAGATGATATTGAACAAAAATCAACATTCTCTACAAAGGGTTCCAAGAAATAGAACTCAAAATAAACCTTTCCAAAAGAGAAACTATAACCTGGAATTATAATGAAAATAGTGATGCTATATACCCTGAATCTATCATAAAAATTCAGAATGTGGAATTGGTAAATAATTAATTGTTCCAATACCTCAGTGTATGGATCAGCTATAACTAATTAAGTATAGGAAACATGGAATAGGTTGCACAAGAGGTAGTTTCACACAATACTGTAAGTTGACACAAAACTGATATATTAACCTGAAAAATCATTTTCTTAAATAGCCTCATTAAGTCAAGATTTTCATACAGAAGTCATGCATGGTGCCAGACTCATTCAGAAATTTCTAAACTGCCAGCTGTATACAACTGCTTTCTCAAATCAATTATTAAAAATGGCTTTGAACAAATGAGGCCTGTAGATCTCATTTGGGGGGGGCCATCCTTCTTTAACTCTTATAAACTGGCACTGCAGAATCACAAATAGAGAATTGTACCAAATAATAGAAACCACATCATTTGAAGACTTTCACCAACAGCAACAACTAAAATGAATAGAATGGAAGGGATGACACAATGAAGATGTTGATGTTCTAAATGACTTCAAATAAAAGATGTTGATGTTCTAAATGACTTCAAATAAAAGGTTAGGAAGAAAACCACCATCAGTATTCAAAAGAGCAATAACAGTTACTTTACTTCAGAAACCTATTTTCCTAAAAAATGTTTTAATAGAAAAATTTTATAGATTTCAAACAACGGTAGCAATAGCTGCTTAGTTAGTGAATGCCAAATGTTTTCTTATAAGGAAATAATATTACCATTATACATCCTCCTTAATAATAACAACAATCTGATGCTATATCAGGTCTGATGATTAATTGATTGGAAGTATTAACAGGTACATGTTTTGTCTTGGTGAATTAAGATGGGAACAGTAAATATCCCACTCAGTAAAACAGATTTGCTTGTCAGTTGCCTGACCATAACCAGTTGGGTATTTCTGCTATATGTTGACACACTGTGTATCTCTATTTATGAGTAAGAGTAATGAAGGAACATCATGGCTGGTTGTTGAGAGTTTTATTTTATTTGTTAAGTTTGGAGGATGGGGCAGCCAAGGTGACTTGGGAGCACCTTCAATTGAGGACTGTCTGAACAGATTGGGTTACCTCAATCTGAAGGTATTTCTAAAAACCTGCAAAATTATGCACTGCTTTTATTAAAACCTATCACTCTATTGAATGTGCCTGGTAAACCTGTATCTAACCAGGTGCCATGATGGGTATTTTGGGTAAAGTATATTTGTACCCCAGCTTCACTTTGTTGGTGGGCTTCTTTCTTACTCAATAATAGAGTGCATTAAAATCTTTTTCATTTTTTTTTTTAGACCTTTACTCCAAGGTTTATTTACATTTGTAGATTATCAATGACTCCATTATCAATATTATTAGTATTATATATCATATCATTATTAATATTATTTACACTAGACACACCCTGGTAAACAACTTTGGTGTGCAAAACCAGGGAAAGTAGTTGAAGGGTTCAAACCCTTGATAATTTTGGGTTTATCAGCCCAAGTGCATGTGAAGACTGATTCTCTGTGGAGTGACTGAATGAGCTCTCCTAAAGATCCAACAGCCAAGAGGGCAGTGTCAGCAAGTGCTGTGGGGTCCATCAGAGCATGGATATGACACACAGAAGTTCTGGTCATCTACTGTAGCCTGGAAGTCTCTGGTTGAACAGTTCCTCATGACACCGGATAAAGACTCCCCAGACTGAGAGAGTAGGGTTATTGGAGGACAACAATTTCCTCATTATAAATGCTTCCCACAAGAAGTATGTTTTGGAAATTCAAACTTCAAAGAAGCCCAGAATCAAAGACTCACCAATCAAAGAGAACAGCACCACCATGCAACTTTGACATTGCTCACAACCACTGAGTTCCATTCTCCTGACTGCAGCAGTATCACCACCAGAGCAACCAATGAATTGCAAAACTATGTCTTCTTTTAACCCAAAGGACAACTGTGAGATTAAGATTATTCACCTATATCTTTTGTTTCATTTCTTATCCTGGTGGATAAAAATATTGAAACTCTCAATTCTGGACCTAAGTACCACTGAAGTTACCAAAAGAATTTGCAAAATGAAAAGAAGTTAAACATAAATAATGACATAATCAAGATAATTATTTTCTCTTTGAGTTACATGTGCTATCCATTTTAGCTGTTGCTACTGCTGGAAGTTTTTCAAGTAATCTTGTTTCTTTTATTTGGTATAGTACTTTGTTTGCGATTCTGTAGTAACAGTCCACAAGTCTCAAAGAAGAATGGTCTTTGCCAAAATCCATAGGTTCCACTCACCATTTTATCACTGATCTGACAAAGCGATTTGTATACAGCTGACAGTTTCAATATTTCTGAATAGGTTTGGTGCCATGTTAAGGCATCCATATGAAAATCTTGATCTGACAAGGTTATATATCTTCTTTTAGATTATATGCAGTAAGCCTTGCAGATAAGTTATTACTATATATTCAGAATATTGTTAATTTCAATGACTATAATTAACAAAACAGAACAAATTTGTTAGAATTTGTGAGAAACAAAGAAAACAGTGCTGAACTGTTATGTAATATCAAATCTCTAATATGGGAGTGAATGCTGGATAATCTCTTTACAGACGAAAAAAGGACTTGAAACAACAGAAATATGGTTCTACAGAAGGATTCGGAGAATATCATAGACTGAATATGTGAGTAACGATAGAGTTTTAAGAAAAAGAGAAGCAAAAGGAACACTTCTACTTAGAATCAGGAAAAGAGAGTTTAAATTTTTAGGGCACATAAAGAAAAAAGGGGTTTGGAGAATTTGACACTTACAGCACATACTGTGATTATAATGGGAAGAATGACAGAAGAAAGCAGTGAATAACCAACTTAACGAACTTGTTTAAATGGTTGGCAGAACAGAGACTAGGAGGGATAACAAAAAGACAAACATTACTAAGAACTACAAAGACCAGGAAGTTGTGGAGAGCCATGATTTCACACGTCCTGAAGGTACATGGCACATAGAAGAAGATATTAATTAAGATATGTGATGTGAGAAAGTTTTTATTCTTTTGTCAAGCAAAATCATTCACTTACATTTGTTTGTCTATCTACAAAATGTGTAAGGGTAAGTATTAAATAATTTACATTTATATGATCAATATCCCTGAGTAAAAATTATGAAAATTTATTTTCTCTTTTGTGAAAATAATATGACCCCAAAAGTTAGATAACCGAGTTTTAAAAATTTTTATTGATTTGAAAATAATTAAACTCCCAATATGGAAACAGTTTAAATTAAGAAATAGATAAAACCTCACAAGGTTTTGTGCTTTATCTGGTATATTTTGAGGAATCATTTGAAGATAAATAAAATTTGTATCAACTAGAGAACTATTGTGTTTTCTTATCTAAAATAACAGAAGATAGGACATTATCTTAGCTAATGACACTTCTTCCATCATGATATAATATCATACAATAAACAAAAAAGATTAAATATTCCTATTTCTGATTTTCATCAGATATCACACATAAATTGAAAAAAATTGCAATAAACTGAATCATCTGTTGACTGAATGAACACTGTGCTTTTCGTTTGTAAAAAAAAATATTTTATATCATGTACAAAAAATATTTCAAATAACATTTCTTTCAACAAGTACAAAATATCCTATAGTAAAAAAGAACAAAACAAATTGCTTTTATATATATTTATTCTTTCAAAAATTAGTCATAGAATAAAAATTTTCTTTGATATATGCTTTTTTTTATCAAATACCAAAATGGTAGTAAAATGGATATTAGTTCAGAAAGTGAAATCAGTCAACTTCTGACCGTGTCTGTTGCATTCACTATCACACAAATCCACTTAGGAACGGTATGATAACATCTCTTCGCCTCCAGTTATGGGTTAGATAGCAAGGTAGACTGAGGTCTCTAGCCTTGGGTGGTTACCAGTATAAAAGAAGGAAAACTGATTTTCAAAACTATAGAAAAGGAAACAAGAAAATATTCCTCTAATTTTCTCCAGAAGTTATTACCTTTCACAAATAATAAAGAAAAATCTGTGGAGAGTCATGATTACCTACATCTTGGCCATTTTTTTAACCAGAAGACAAAGAATTAAAAATGGCTACTTTTTGACAATTTTCAAACTTGAAAAAAAAATGTTAGGAATATGTTTGCAAATCTATGCAAAGTTATTTATTTCATTTTACAAACCAGTTTTACAGATTTGCCCATTTTCATGAGTAAAACTCAAGTGTGTCAAGCACTACTTATTGTAGAATTGGCTATCACTAAATTCCAAGTCATGAAATAACACAGATATGCACTGAATTTGACCCCAATATAATTTCTTATCAAAGTTGATAATCCATTATTAAAAATTTGTCTTGTCTTCTTCTGATTGTTGATGTTATGATAAACAAGTTAACATATTACAAAGTATTTCTTGATAAGCAGTACTTTAGTTTTGTCATTAAACTTTACTATCAAACAACAAAAAACAAAAAAAAAAGTATTTAGGGTAACTTTTTAATCAATGGGGAACCTTTCAAAAATTTTTGTATGTTTACATAATGCTTACATGTGTTATCTTTCAATGATACTGAGTTCTTCTAAAAGTGATGGTGATTAGGTTCTTCTTTGCCTCAACAACTGATGGTTGTCCACTTTTCAAGAGACAAGTCCATTTCTCTTAATATAATAATAATAATAATATTAATAATATAATTTAGTTTTGTTCAGTATGTTCAGTTATTGTTTCATTAATTCCATTGCCTAAATTCTGCAGGCAGTTTCAGTGTCTTTGGGGCACAGTTAAAAATCATACCTAAAAATTGCCAGAACACAGTACTTGTTATCAACCATTACAACATTTGAAACAAAACATGCTAATAAATATTTATATTAACATTATTTTTGAGAGGATAACATTTTTGAAATGGACACTGCATTTTTATTTTAAACAGTGTATATTACATCCATGACCTGTGAACTCCTCTCAAGAAATTTGAATAAAGAAAATGTGCTCTCCTTATTAAGATTTCTCGAGGGCAGTGTGCAAGTGCGTAGACCAATACATGTAATACACACCATTTAAAATAAAAATTGGGCATCTATTCCAAATATTGGTGCTCTTAAAATTTGAAGTAATAAAAATGTCAGATTAAAAATAACATTTTATATTAAAAATAACAGGGCATATATATATATATATATATATATATATATATATATATATGGTGGACACTCCCGTCATATTCAACGTATGACAGTCAAGCAGCTCAGTTCTTAGGAACCAGCAGCCAGACATCAGCACATATATAAGGCTTTGTGCAGAACCAACCACACTTTTTGAAGGGCCGAATACAGAGACCTGGCGAACTACACACCACAAGTTCCCCAAACAACTCTCCGCAGGTTTTGAATTCAAAGTTGCCCTTCTCCTAGACCAGTTGCCATTAAAGGCTGTAGAATCCAGTCTGCCCTGCTATTTAGCTATAGCTGGAGGGAGAAGAATAGGATTAATACCTTTCCTAAGTGTATTAGCACATAAGTGAATGTAATGGATTCAACTGGAATTCAAACTCAGCTCTCCAATTCCTCAATCTGAGTTGCTATCCATTACTTCACCATGCCTCTCTAATATATATATATATATATTGGAAATATACCCATTTAAATACCAAACCTCCTGAATAATGGTTGGCACCAAGAAACTTCAGAGTGTGATATACAACAGCTAAAAAGTATTTGATATTTACATTTAAGTAAATTTTAATATTATATATATATATATATATATATATATATATATATAGAGAGAGAGAGAGAGAGAGAGAGAGAGAGTGAAAATACATTTGATACACTCTGTATACATGGCTAAATCAGTTGATAGCATAGTGAGATGTGCTGGCTCTTGTGATTCTCTTATCCAGCTTAACTTGCTTAATATTTATCCACTGTCTATGAGGTGAAAAAATATTGTTTCTTGACTATAGAAAAAATGGAAGAAAGATGCTAATTATTCTTGTGGCCTTGTGCCAGATTAAATAAAACTTATTTATGTTCAGACTAATATCCTCATCATTATTATTATCACAGCATTTCAGCTGTTATGCCCTCCAGTCTTTTTCAGGCGATTGTTGATCTAAATAATCTTTAAGACCCTTTATTTAATCTATAGGTATAAATTGTTCTTGTTCCACAGTTCATGCCTAATAATATCTCATGTTGTTCTTTTTTCACTACTATTGCTCATGAGGTGACTCATTTACCTAGGAAGTTAAAATCACTATAAATAGCTACAACTCTTTTCCCATGAGGTAATTGAGTGCATACTACTTCCAGTGAGTCAGTTTATATTGAGTACATGAAAGGCAAATACCATTCTGTATGTAGATACTTTGTTGAGATTGATGTTCATTACTTCTGAAAGTAAGAAAAAGGAGGAAAAATTTGAAGATACTTTCTTACAATGGGTCAAAACTGATATTTTTGTTGATAGACAAATTAGCCGAGGATACAAAATGAGATCCAATATTGAACAGTATATTGTTCAGGATAAAAAATAATAAGTGGAATAATTGCTCATGGGCAGAAAGGCATTTTAAAGTGTTTAAACACAAGTTAACTGTAGAAAAGGGTGTAATCTGTAATGGAGATGTAGTGGTTCAATCAGCAATGAAAAGGAGAAAAATTATAAAAAAGCATACATGATGATGATGTTCTTTACAGAATAACGTCTACACAAAGGAGATTAAGGCTAGGGGCATGGTGGCTAGTCTATTCTACAAATGTAGAGATGTGATGCTTGGATCTGCAGAGATTGATCAAATAAGAAGAGAAGGAAGGAAGGAAGGAAGGAAGGAAGGAAGGAAGGAAAGAAGGAAGGAATAGAAGAGATTCTATTAACTGGATGATAATTGTTGAAATTGCAGAAAAATAGATTGAAAAGTTGAGCAGAAAATTAAAAATGAAATGTGTTGAAAAATTATGTTTTGAGATAATTCTAAGGATAATTGAACCCAGTTCAAAATTCAGTAAGATTGAACAAACCTAAGACTGAGTGACATAATTGGTTACTGTTGATAAGGGTTGATGCTGGGCATTACAGAAGAATACATAAAAAGGTGTAAAATGTGCAATGAAAGAAGAAAATTCAAACAGACAAAAACTCATACATAGACTAAAGAGTCCCAACCTTGGAACAAAGTACACATAGATCATGCCTATGTTTATGGAGTGGGATTATTACCAATACTAGTAGATTCGTATTCAGGCTGGCCAGAAGTAATACAGATTTCAAACAAAAGAAGTTTGACCATGAAACAAGTATTAAGGATCATATTTTCAAGAAATGGAATTCCAAAAACACTTATAACTGACAATGCTTCAGAGTTCTGTGACAAGGAACTATGCCAATGGTTGAACCACTTTGAATGCAAATGATATAAAACCCCACCATACCATGTGCAATCAAATAGATTAGTAGAAAGGATGGTGCAAACTATAAAAAATGGATTGAAAATATGTGTACAACAGAAAGAAAAGATAGAAATATTTCTTCCTAGATTGTTTCTAATCTATAGGACAATATCATATGCTGAAAGATTGAAAAGCCCATCTGTCTTTATGACCATGTCTTATGCCACTAATGAAAGACTGTGGTATAAAAAGAATAGTGAATCTAATCTACAAGAGGCTAGATTCATAATGCAAAGTGGACAGAACACTATAGTAGAAAAAAATGGGATATTAGCACATGCAGATGAAATTAGATTGCAATGCAATGGTGATGAAGAAATGTATGGTGAGCCTGAAAGTAATGATGGAAAAAGTATCATGTCAATGCAAGAAAAACATGACAGTGAAATTGTGAGTAAGATAGATTCTGAAGATGAACAATCATTGGAGGAACACTCCTATGAAAAAAGAAAAAGTTAAGGACCTTCTACATCTAGACAATCTCTTAGGGAGAGGGAGGAAGATAGTGAGGAGACAAAAGCTCCCAGAAGAAGTACCATGGAAAATAAGAGGATAAAACTTCTTCAGTACAGGATGAAGATGTGACTCATTTACATATGAAGTCACAAACACTATAAATAGCTATGGCTATAACCCATAGGCATAATACTTCCCATGAGTCAGTAACATTACACTACAACTTAGTTAATGCTCATTCTATTTCCATTGAGCCTGAGTTTGTATTGACCAAACCAGAGATTGAACTCACAATCAATATGGTATCAAATTCAAATAACCCCTCATCCAAGAAATGAAACTTTAGCACTCTGCATTATTAATTTTACTACCCTTTCTACTGCATTCTTTTTCAAGGCCTCTCAGTTACAATGTCCTTGTTGCTAATTTCACTCAAAGTTGTTTTCTGTTGCCACAGCAGCATATGACAACACAACTATGAAATTCAAACACACTATTGTTCAGGGATCAGAGTTACCTTCAGTGGCAGGATAAACTTTTTGTACAGCAAATCAAATCACATACAGAATGATAAAGCTTAAGCAAAACTTGTTGATACAGTAGACTTCTTGTGAATCATGGTGAGGGCAACAACCACAGCAAGTAATGTTGTTGAATTTTCAGTCAGAAGAGAATTTCTGTAAGGCCCAGGTTTCTTATCCCACATCCAAGACTGACTATCTTACAAGGCTGATGGGTTTCATTTTGATTCAATGATTCTATTCCATCTGCTGTTAAACAAGAGACCACCCACATATCCTAAAAAAACTTTGTAAATATAGAAAGGTGCTAATGTTTTCTGATAAATACTTGAGTAAGTCTCACTATCAAAAATCCTAATGAATTTTACAAGCCTCCTTTTCTAGTGCATTGCATTTTTCAGTAAAAATAAAATTAAAAGCATCAGCTTAAGATGAAAGTAAAAATTCCAAATAGGAACTAAGAATGGCAAAAAAAAAAGAAAAGAAAAAGAATCATTCTATTGCTGGTGAAAAAAAGGAAATCTAAAGTTTGATCATTGGGAAGAAAAATCTGTTAACTGACAAATGAAACATCAAAAAGTTTTGGTGAAGAACATCAATGTAATTAGTCAAGAAATCTATAATTTTCATTTAATATTTTTTTAGGCAATGGGAAGCTTTCGTAGAAATACAAGCTATCTAACATTATCAAAGAATTATCTGCTATTCTGTAATAATTTAAGTAACAATACAAATGCATTTGATATCCAGCAGGATTGAATATTTCAGTAATCTTTTGATATTAGAGGAGGTTATATTGTATTGTATATTGATGTTTACATAAAACCAGAGTACCCATGGCATAAAAAATGATGACAGTTCTTAGCAAGTTTTAATGTAATAAAACAAAAATCTTCAAACAATGTATTGTGATTCAATAAAGTGGAGATAAAGAATTCACAGCTAAAATAGAGGCCAATGAACCATTTAATTAATCTGTTCCTATTATATTGATTACTCCTGTTATTACATAAATCACTTTTTGCTCAATATCTTTTCATGTTAAAAATCTTATGTTTAATATGACAGTGAAAAGTGAATATCTTAGAAGAAGAAGATTAGCAACAGAATGACAAAGACAGCAGGGACAAAGCCTATTTCAAGACCAAGTTGAAGCAAGATGATCACTTAATGGGCAGAGGTATCTGAGTGCCTCACATGAAAGTTTTGAACAAATAAGACTGCTATCTAAGAAACGGAAGAGTAAAGGAACTGATTTTGCCTGGGGGACTAATTTTGTCTAAAAAAATTATTGATTAAAATGAATTTACATACAGTAACTATGATAATATAAAGAACAAATAGGAAAATG
This sequence comes from Acanthosepion lycidas, assembly GCA_963932145.1. Taxonomy (NCBI): domain Eukaryota; kingdom Metazoa; phylum Mollusca; class Cephalopoda; order Sepiida; family Sepiidae; genus Acanthosepion; species Acanthosepion lycidas. The sequence goes on from OZ010584.1 coordinate 85,188,677, forward strand.
TTCCATTTTTATTAAAGCTTCATCAAAGAATTTTCTAATAAATGTGAAACATGTTAGATTGATAAACGTTTCCTATTTGTTCTTTATCTTATCATTTTGTTGGATTCCAATCCATATTTGATCCAAACTCCTACAGCAATTATGTAAATTAGTCTAGTAGTTTAAATGTTTTTTTAATTGTAAGAATATTATTTTATTTTAGGTACTATATTTGTTTATATATATGTCTTATGGTTTTGTGAATTTTTATATAAGTAAAACAAAAATTCTTTATTGTTTGTAAACAATATATCTGATAGAATTAACATTTCTGGACAAACGGAACATTTTCAGCATAAGGCAAAATATAGTAAACTAATATCATTGTATTTAATTTAAATATTTAGAAATCTGAGCAAGGGCAAGCAATTTAACTAGCATATATATGTTTTATATACAAAGTTCTTGGCCCAACCATGAAGCCCTTCCAAAAAATAAAATCATCAGATGTTTGGTCAGATTTTGGGAAATGGATCAGGCTATGAATTTTTCAATATTCCCTTGTAATATAGTGAACTTGTGGTATACAGTGGGGGGAAATAAATATTCGTACACTTAAAAAATTATATTTTTATAAATGTAAAAGCCTTAAATAAAACAAATTTTGGCACATTTTATGTATAAAGGCACATACTATTAAAAAATAATAATAAACTTAATTAATTCTTATTCTAACAGAAATTAATGCATTTTTTAAATTCTCACTGGTGAAAAAAGTATTCGTAGAAATCAATTATTAGAATAAAATAATTAATTAATTATGAAAAAGTATATTCTAGAATGTTCCAGTAATGTTATCAGTAATTATAGTTAATGCTATTAGCCATTATCAGAGCATTCTGCAATTTCTAGTCTTACGAGAAGGTTCTAATAATGCCTAAAGGTAAAGAATTGATTATTTCACAAAAACAACACATTTTGTCTCTTTGGAAAGATGGGAACAGTTACAGAACGATTTCTAACAACCTGAATATTCCTTTTACTACAATTGCTTCGTTCATTGCAAGGTTTAAAACTCATAACAGCGTAAGAAAACCAAAGATGAACAGGTGCTCCAAGAAACAATTCTCTAAGATCAGCAAGGATATTAAGATGCCAGATCCAACAAAATCCACAGGTTACCCAAGAAGAGCTGCAGGAACATCTGTGTGCATTAGGGATTAAAGTAACGAAGTGTACAATAAGTAATGAACTACACAAAAACAGTCTGAAATCATGCATCCCAAGGAAGACTCCACTCCTCTTGAAATGACACAGAGATGCTAGGCTAAAATTTGTTAGAGAGCATAAGGATAAAGAATATTCGTTTTGGGAAAAAGTACTATGGACAGATGAAACTAAAATAGAGTTGTTTGGTCATAATTATCGAAATCATGTGTGGAGGAAGGACGGTGAAGCCTACTTACCAAAGAACACGTTGACAACTGTAAAGTTTGGTGGTGGCAGAATATCAATAATAGATGGCAAGATAAATGCTGAAAGCTACCAGAAAATCCTGCAAGACAATTTAATGTGTTCTGTTGAGAGACTTCAGCTACCTCCTGATTGGGTTTTCCAACTGGATAATGATCCTAAGCATACCGCTAGATTTACAAGGAAATGGTTAGCTGAAAGTAATATTGATGTCTTGCAATGGCCAAGTCAGTCCCCAGACTTGAACCCAATCAAGAATTTATGGTGATATTTGAAAATTCAAAGTGAGAAAAGAGCACCAACAAATATCAAGAATTTGAAGACAATATGCCAAGAAGAATGGGACAAAATACCACTCAGTGTGTGCAAATTATTAGTTGCGATGTACAGGAATAGCTGTTGAACTCAATAAAGGATATTCCACAAAGTATTAAATTAAGTCAATATGCTTTTTTTTGTTTTGTACGAATACTTTTTTCATTAGTTAAAATGAAAAATGCATTAATTTCTGTTAGAATAAAAATTAAGTTTATTACTATTTTTTAATAAAATGTATCTTTAGACATAAAATGTATCAAAATTTGTTTTAGTTAAGGCTTTTACATTTATAAAAATACAATTTTTCAAGTGTACGAATATTTATTTCCCCCCACTGTATATATCTATAAAGAATTAATAGATTTTATTTTTTTAATCCAACATATTTTTTTTTAGTAGTTTAAACATTATTTTAGTGGATATTTGTATTTGAGTAGATGCTTTGTTTATTTTTATTTTATTTTACTGTTTAAAAAACTGGGATCCATTATATATATTACAAACTATATATATATTAAACTACAAACAACAAGTCCTGGCCATAAATAAACTCCAACCCCAGATGACTTCCCCTGGGATAAAATACCTTACGCCTCCACCAATTGCTAACACAAACCAACTCTCATTAATGAGGTATCTACCAGAGGAGGACTGACACTGAAAATAAATTTAAAACAATGCTCCGAGACAGATACTTAGGGGCTGATGATAGCCGTGTACAGAATGGCTTGAAATAGAGTATCTTTATGTTGAGGTAATTTTTTTTTTTTTTTTTGCTGTAAAATATATATATATATATATATATATATATATATTTTAATTTATTTTGTTTAAACATTATTCTTGATAGATACTCACATTTAAGCAGATGCTCCGTCTTTTAATTAAGCAGTATTTTTTTTATCCAGCTGCATCTACCAGCCTGAGTATTTGAGAAATCTTATCAGATAAATATGCGTATTCTGAAAGGATTTGAACTTGCATCCCCTACGAGGAACTGTCATTGGATCTTATGTGCATAACCACTTGGCCACATAGGACTTATGGTCAAACAAAGCCTGAATAATTCTTTTGAACACAATCTCCCTGCTGATTTTTGAAACATCCATATCTACTCTGTTTCATATTTTAACATAAACGAAGACTATTTCAGGAAATGTATTAAATTTGACATATTTTTAATTTATTTTGCTTAAATGTTATTTTTGATGGATACTCATATATAAGTACATTCTCTGTTTTTTTTAATTAAGCATTATTTTTTATCAAGCTAAAACTACCAGTTTGAATAATCGAGAAATCTTGTCAGAAAAATATGTGTCCTCTGGCAGGATTTGAATATATATATATATATATATATATATATGATAAAAGTATATTTTTATCATATATATATATATGTACATATATATATACATATATGATAAAAGTATATTTTTATCACATATATATATATATATATATATATATGATAAAAGTATATTTTTATCACATATATATATATATATATATATGTAAGCAAATATAAATGGATATAAATCCGACAGAATAATTCTGTCGGATTTATATCCATCCATATATATATATATATACATATATATATATATATGGGATAAAACTATATTTTTATCATACATATATATATATATATATATACATATATGTGTGTGTGCAAATATGCAGAAAAATAGGAAAGAACATGTTAGGTAAATAATCCGGGATTCTTTAGTATTTTTTTTTTCATTTTTAAAATGCAGTGCTCCATACGGATGTAGAGCTTAAATTATAATTATTTTTAAAAAAATATGATTCCTTTGCTACAGAAGAGTTCTCATGTTTCAAAAACAAGAGCCAAAAGCCTCAATATAATTATTGAAATTAAATTGAATTAAAGTATCAAGCTCTCTTTTATCTTCAAGCGAAAATTTAGAAATATCTAATCTTGAAATTTACGCATCTTTATAAGCATGTTCATTTGCAAAATTAATTACTATAGAAACAGCTGGGGTGACCATTTTGATAAGGGCATAAGAGTTAATTTGTATCTACATATCAGTTACCTTCGGAAAGAGGTCAAAAGAAAGAAAGAATGCTGGGTGTCCATTTCAAGGTGAATGATGGCATTCATGTATGCACATCGTCTGGTCAGTCATAGCGACATATAGTTGTTGGCACCATAATATGTTGTTAAGTGTCTAAAGAATTTTATTTTATTTATTTATTTAATTTTTAGCACTGAACTACAATTTGTTTTTTGATGACTTCAGAAAGGGTTTTTCTATCTTATGATTGGGTTAAGCTTTTAAACCTTTTATTAAACTAAGAAATTTAATTTTTTTTATGCTAATTATTTAATGCAAAAATTTGTTGATGTCAGCAAAAAACAGTTAACTCATGTCTATGGTTTAATAAATTTTTATTATTTAGAAACTATATAAAATAATGTGTAGCTTTTCATGTAGGCATAAAGGGCATGGGTCATCCCAGGTTTTACAAGTTCTTGTTCTATTTATTATTTTCCATTTTACTTTTGGTGTTTTATTCATTTCTTTTAAATGTCAAAAATATTTGGATAGAGATGTCTGATTTCTATTTCTAATATTGAAGCAGCTTTCGTGTTGTCTCCATCTAATTTTAAATTCATTCTTCGTTGTCCCAATGTATATCCTTTGAGTGTTAGGACTCTCAATGGATGAGATAGTGCATTGGTATACCACAGATTTTGTGCAGCATTTATTTTCCAACGGGCAGTCTTCAGGGTTTCTACAATCACATAATTTTTCATTATTTTTGTCTAATTTTAGTTTAGGATTTTTATTAATACTGTTTTGGTATGCATGTTTTTCCAGAACTTTATTATTATGTTTTTTTTATGATTCTTTCTAGATTTTTAGTGCAACTGTAACTTAATTTTAAGCTGTTTTTATTAAAGATCTTGCTAAGTCTGCTATTAGTAGGAAAGTGTTTTTTCAATTAAAGCTATGAACTTATGTCCTAGCTTAATACTAACCATTTGGTTGAATGGAGGGGTATACCAAATGATTTTTCTTTTCCTGTTTTTCTTCTGGTTAGTACTATTGTTTCTATAATTTATGCTAGCGTTTTTGTATCCGCTATTTTTTATGGCTGTGTTATAAAAATTACTGTGTTGTTGGAATATTTCTTTATTAGCAGAGTTCATGTTGATTCTTTTCTCTGTTGATGTGGGTATATGCTTAATTATAGATGGAGGGTGGTTTGACTTAGGGTGTACATACAAGGGGTTAGCATTAGGTTTTCTCTAAGGTAGGTATATGTTGTTCATTAAGTCTAGAGTTACGTCGAGGAAGTTTACCCTTTTTAATTTAGTATTGATTGTTGTTTTTAAATTTAGTTTTTGGAATTCGCTATATATTATCTTTCTAATTTTATCTATTTTAAAATTTGTGGAGCACCTCACTACCATGAGCCCATCATTCCTGTATAGCCTGCTGTCCTTCATGTCTAATTCACAGTACATGGTTAGATTGTATAGTATAAATAGACTGACAAGAGTCTAAAGATCCCATGGTGATATCAAAATTGTCATTAGTGTTTTTAATCTATTGGTTCCCATTATGAATGAGGACAGATTTTTTGCACTAAGAATTATGTTCATTTCTTCCTTAGCTAAGTCAGAATCTACAGTAGCAAACTCCAGGGCAGTCGTAAATAGATCTCTTGATATTGACTGGTAATAATCCACAATATCAAACTGTATTAGGATGCAATCAGGTTTATTGTTGATGTTGATAAACCAATTGATGACTTCTTTGGTATTAATCCAGAGTGTTAATCCAAGGCAGTTTTTGATTTGCCTAGTGATCCTTTCTGGGATTCTTTTGCTTATCTTTCCTATGTCAGGTCTGATTGAGTTTATCATTCTAGTAGTGGGGTCTTCCTCAAAATCTTGTTTGTGGTCCTTAAGAGTGATGTAGCCTTCCTTTTCAGCTAGTTTGACTACCCTATCACTTATTTTTAATTTTTCAGTAATAATTTTACTAGTTATGTTGATGCTGTCTACCATATTGATATTGTTATTATAAGCTTTTTTATAAGTTTTAAGTTAAATTTTTTTAAATTAATTTGTTGTAGTCGTCTGCCGTCAATTTGTAGAAGTTTCACGTTTTGTCAGACTTAACTAGTATTTTATCACTGTCGTTGATGCTTTTAACTATTTGGTCTAGATGTTTTTGGAAGTTGCTTTTCTTTTCTTTGAAAGAAAATGTTATTGATTATATTGAGTAGGTCCTTTTCAAATTCCTGTAATTTTTTGTTAAATAGTGCAACTTTTTTACTTACTTACTTTATATATAAACACACACACACACACACACATATATATATATGTATATATATATATATATATATATATATTTCTACATCTGAGCTGAAATCTCTCTTTTATACAAGTTTCATTAAAAATGAAAGACAAGGTACTGCGATTAAGCTTTTCATTTTTCTTGTGTTCATACAAGTGTTTTCTTTTTTGGACACAAAATGTGTAAAACTTTTCGTTATTATCAAGGATGATCTTTATTTTTAACTGAATGCGTGGGTTTCTTTTATGTCTGTGTCTAAAGTTATAGGAATATTTTATTTTACAAACATGATCAGCACATTGTGGCCATGTTCATAGCTAATGTTATTGAATGTTGGCTTTTTCTTTTTTATTATTAGTGCTTCCATTATTTTTAATCTTTTTTTACTTCTTTTAATTTTTTCTCCTAGTATGTTATCGATAGAAGACAAATTTTACAAGCAAAATGAATTTTTTCCTAGAAATATCACAAAGACCAGTTGACCAGAACAAGAAAATTAAATTAATTAATGACTACAAAAACTTTAAAACAGCTAACCTTATCATCAACAATAACAACCCATCTGCAAGGTCAAAATTACTGAGACCAATATTATTTACGAGTTCAAATACCCCTTAAGGAACTGTGTTACTGATCAAACCAAACTCATAAATTGGTTGTACCACCACATGACTATCTAGACGATTTGTGTTACACTTCTCTGACCATAGCTCAATTAGAACTCATTTAAACATACACAGAAACCTACCAAACTCCCTTCACAAACATACTAGTAGAATATGCAAGTATAATAGCCACATGCAAAAAAGATTTGGAAAGGTTCATCTTGAGTCCTACTTCTTGGAACATTTGGTAAAGAATGTTGTTTATGTAATTAATTATTGAAATTATTATTACCAGGACAAAGAGAAGGAATTAAAAATAAGAAAGAGAGAGAGAGGAGAAGGGTTAGAAACAGTAGTAAACACCAAGAATTGAGAAAAAGAAATTTGATGAAAGAAAAGAAAAAGTATCAAACAAAACCATGGTGAGTGGGTAAATCCCACAAGACAATTTGCATTTGCTTTGTATTAGATTAAGCTAAGCTTAATAAATAATACTACCTCTGTCTATGAGACAATAGCCTAGTGGGTTAAAGTGTTGGTTTGTGAATTTGGTGACATAGTAATTCTGGGATTAGTTCCTAGGCCAGGCAGTGTGTACTTGGAAATAGAGTGAGCAATAACTGAACAGTACTAAAAATAAGAACTTGACGAGATGGTGTAATAACTAAAGGGTTCAGTTCGGAAGTACCAGTAGGTTACCCATATCAATATACAGGGTGAGGCAAAAGTCATGTACCATAGGGGTTAATAGATTAGGTCGAAGAGGTCCTGTTGAGTGGCCACCAAGGTCACCAGACCTCACACTCTTGGATTTTTTTTCCTGTGGAGCCATTTGAAATCAGTTGTTTATCAGATATGCCCAAGAAATATTGAAGAACTTAATGATAGAATTAAATATGAATGCAGTAAAATGACAGAGGCAACTCTCTAATGTGTTAATGAATCAAGCAGGCACAAAATTGAAATGTGTTTTGAAAAGAGAAGTATGTCATTTTGGACACCACATATAACAATTAAATAACTAGTAAATAAAATTTTCATATGTAATTATATTAGGCTGGTGCAAAAATAATATCGTTTTTTTAACGTCAAAAAACGTCATTATTTTTGCACCAACCTAATACTTTTAATAAATTAACCCTATGTTGCATGACTTTTGCCTTACCCTGTACACTTGATGAAGGCCAGAGGGCACAACAGCTGAAACGTCATGACAGCAACAAGAGGAAGGCAATAGTCTGCATGTAAATAATACTACCTCTGTCCCATAATAGTTGTTAGATTTGCATAGACATTTCAGCCATTAAATATATCAACTATTGCAGAACAGAGGAAGGGATAAACTTGAAGGGATTAATGAAAATGTAGTAACAACTGGTAAGTCCTGATTTCATAGAAGTATATAAATGTGTGTTGGTAACATTATGGAAAGCAGAATTGGTAAGCTGAGTTCAAATTCTATCCCAGTCTACTGCATTCACTTTCACTGGAATGCTTTTGGGAAGGCTTGAACCTGTCTCTTCTTTGCAATTCAGCTATGGATTAAATAGCAGGGTAGACTCTGCTCTCTAGTCTTGTATAGTATCCAGTCTAAGAGAAGGTAAACTTTGAATTTAGTTTGTGGAGAATTCAAGGAAACTACTCCACTGTTCTCCCTGAGATGGCAATTTCCATATAATAAAGAAGTGAAGAGTCATAGTTGCCTACATCTTCAAAAGGACATGGCATATAAAAAGCAAATAGAAACACATCTGTAAGTATGAATATACAAGATTAGATCAATAAGTCCATAGTCTGATGTGCCATTATCAACTTAATTCAAATCTGAAATAAACACTGAATGATGTTTAATCAATGCTTGTAATATTCCACACTGAATCAAGTAAGTGCAATGACGATAAAGATTATTGAAACTAATAAATATTTGTTCAAAATAAATGCTTTTTCATCCTTATATATATATATATATATATATATATATATATATATATATATATATCGGAAAAGGATATAGAAATTTTTATATATCAAGAATAATTTTAGCATAATCTAAGAGAAAGTGGAAAACTTTTACATGTGACATGTTTCATCTATTAGGATTACATCAGACTAAAGTGATGTTTATGTTGATGTTATTACACATGCACATGAAGAAGAGGCAATGTAGAAATTTAAGATTAATTTTTTTTTTAAATATATGTGTTTGGCTATTTAGTCTAAACGATTTCATTTAGTTTCTTTTTGTTCATGTTTCTATCGCTTTTGTTTTTTAGTATCTGACATTGTGATAAGACAAGATCTACCAAGAAAGGTGAAATGTTGTAAGAACCTGGATGTAAATTTACTGTGGATGATCTTGTGATTAAAGCACTTTCTATACATTTTATCTTAGTAAATTTCTTTCTCTTTTAATTAAAACAGCATTTTTTAAATCAAAATTATGATCAGAATCTTTATGGTGAGCAACTAATGCATTTAGCATGTTGTTTTGTAAAATATCCCTTTTGTGTTCATATAATCTTTTATATGTGAAAAAGGCTTAACAATACTGAAAATTAATGTAAGGATGTGTTGATTGAAAACACAGCTAAGTGTTGTAATTGTGTTTAATTTATTTTTGCCCTCTCTTCTAACCTTATGATTTTTCACCATCTTCCTTGATTTTATTTAAAATGTTAAGCAGATTTTGCCTTGTGAAGTATTTGAAAAGGCAGTTGTTTGAGACAATGCATAAAAACAGGTGTTCAGAGTTCTGTTTTGTGTTAATGTTCTTTTTAAAAAAAATTTGACGTTTCCTTTTCAGAAATGATGTTTGTTAAAATGCCAAGTATACCACCTGTCGATGGTTGAGATGCAACAGAACAGTTTTGTATTATCTGTTCCAGTTCGACTGCACCATTTCAGTTGTAAATCAATGAGCTTTTTAACTTGCACTACAGTATGGTGACTTTTTCATTTGCAGATTGCACAACTGCACCCCTGTGCACAACAAGCTCTAAGAAGGAACACAGTTAGACACGGGAAGCTGTTAAATGTACAGGGAGGTAGGAAGATAAGGAGAAATGGAAGTGTTGAAAAGAAGTTGTAATAAAGTAAAACTAGAAATTTGTGGAATGATGTGGGAATTGGCAGGAGAGATATTTGATGAGAAAATAGTGACGAGAGAATACAACAGAATCAATAAGAGATGATGAAAGAAAAAGCCATGTCAAGAGAGGTGAAAGGAGAGGAGAAAATAGAAAAGATAACTGAGAGAGTGGGGAGGAAAAGAGAAGACAGAGTAAGGGAAAAGAAAGAAAGGATGCAGACTTTAAAGTTGGGGAAAGAAGCAGAGAAAGTGAGTGTCGGGGAGGGAAGAATCTGGAAAGACAAAGAATGAAAAATAAAACTGACTTTGAGGAAAGAAGATAAAAGAAAAATGAAGAAAGGCTAGATTAGGTTGATTGATTTTATGACATGTCAATTCTTGGGTTATTTAATGTTGAATTATTTATGGGGCACTCAGTGAGGATCAAAGTCACTAATCAGTAGTAATGGCCAACCAAACTAGCCTTACCAACTATTTTCCCATGCTGATTGTTGGCGAGTTGATTTTATGATAAGCAAACCTTTGTTGCATTATTTCATGTTGAATTTTGTATACAGCACTTACCAAGGATCAAGCTCTCTACCCAGAAATTTGCTGAGGGACCAAAATAGAAATAGGGGAAATATAAACAATAAAGTGAGAAAAAAGTTACTGATAAGAGATAATAGCAATATTAGCCGTTTTCCTACAAGAAAACGTTTGGCATTTATTGACTGTGCAGCCAGTACTTTTTTCGGTTGAAATTTATAGAATATTTCTCTTAAAACAATTTTTTTAGGAAAACAGGTTTCTAAAGTCCAGTAGCCCTTATCACTCTTTCCAGTATTGATGGGTGTTTACTTTCTAACCTTTTATTTGAAGTAGTGTGCAATGTCAACAACTTGAGTATATCATTATTTTCTCTTCAAGTTACCAATGCTATCCATTTTAGTTGTTGCTGCTGCTGCTGGTAGTCATCAAGTAATGTGGTTTCTGTTATTTGGTACAGTTCTTTGTGAATCTGTAGTGCCAGTCTACAATGTTCAAAGAAGGATAGTTTTTGCCAATACCCTCAGGCTTTACTCATTCAAAGTAATTTTTAACCACAAGCAGTTGTATACAGCTAACAGTTTAAATATTTTTTAATGGATTTGTCACTGTGCATGGCATCCAGATGAAAGTCTTAACATGACTCAAGTTTCAGTTGATGTTTCAGTTTTGTAACAATTTGGCATGTTGGGCAAAACTACCTCTGATGCAACCTATTCTTTTTCCTTTTCTCCTATACTAAATTTATTATAACTGATCCATATGCTGAGATATCTGAAGTGTTTAGTATTTACTAATTCCACATACTAATTTTTTATGATGGATTCAGCGTATGTACCATCACTGTTGTAATTCTTATTCCAAATTATAGTTTCTATTTTGGAAAGGTTTATCTTGTGTCCTATTTCTTGGATCACTTGATAGAGGATGCTGATTTTCTGTTCAAGATCATTCTTATTCCAACAATGAACACCTATGTCATCAGCATTACCCCTACCATCTCATCATCATTATATTGGCTTTGGAAAGGAAAGGAAAGGAAGGGAAATTGTCTTCTGTTGGTAGACTTGTTTAAGAATTGGTATGGAATGCTTAAATGATCAGTAAGTGTGAGATTGAGATGGAAAAGAATGGTTCAGTGACTTGAGTGAGAGAATGGAGAAGCTAAAAGCACAAAGAGAAAATAACAAAAAACAGTAAGAAAAAAAATGGATGAAGGAGGAATAAAAGCAAAAGAGGTTGAAAGTAAAAAGCTATGGTTGGTAAAGGGGGAGAAAATGTAAAAAGAAAACAGAAAGAATAAAAAAAGAGGAAATCAAAACAGGTGAAGCAAAGAGAGATAGAAATGGAATAAACTGGAAACAGTAATTTGAGCAAAAATTAAAGAGAAATGCAATTGATGAAACGAGTGTAAAATATTATAAGAAAGACTATCAAACATAGTCTTGTTTGATAAAATTGTTTTAGTCTTGTGCTTGACTAAGCTAAGCTTAGTAAATAATTAACAACATATGTAAAAATGTTGCTGTAACTGGAAATTGAAATATGCAAACATTCATATGTTTATATCTTGCAAACTTGATGGTATCCCTAAAATTATCCTAAGGAAATGTGTTCCTAAAGTAGCTTCTGTTTTCTCCAAACTCTACAACAAATGCCTTACTGCTTCTTGCTTTCCAGCTTGGAAATCCTCTTCTCTAGTTCCTGTCTTTAAGAACTTCGATGAACCTTCTAATCCCCCAAATTATTGCCTTATTAGTCGTTTACCTCTTTTTGGCAAAACACTAGATGCTCTGATCAACATTGAATTGGATAAGTCTCTCACTTCACATGACCTTCTTTCAGATAAACAATATGGCTTTCATTTCCCTAAGTCAACCACCAATGTGTTAACAGTTATTTCTGAATCAACTTTAGATAAGAATGGTGATGGTCTGCCTGTGGCTTTAGATATCTTAAAGTTGTTTGACAAGGTTTGGCATGCCAGGATTTCTTTACAAACTCAAGGGCTATAGTATCTCTGGAGGTATATTTGACTTAATCCAATCATTCTTAAAAAAATCAGATAATGAAGATTGTATTGAACACTTCTAGATCATTTCACATTAATGTGGGAGTCTCCAAGGGTTTTATCCTTGAACCTAAATTGTTTCTTATCTTCATCAACAACCTTTTCCTGATATCATCAGTTCCAAACTACGTATTTATGCTGATGGCACATTTATTTACTCCTGTTTTAGTATTAAGTCTGATACATTCAATAAAGTAAAACAGGCAGCTGCAGTTTACAAAAATTTAAACACATCAATCACCATTTTCTGTCTTCCTGAATCCTATTCTTTTATTCTTTTTTTTTTATTAAAGTCAACTCATTCTCTTCCAGGAACCTCTTGCTTTTTAGTGGCATTACTGCCTTGCTTGGGTAGAAATGATTAAAAAAATGTCAGTAGCATGGATCAGAAATAAAGAATAAGCCTCATGTGAGACTCAAATTCACTTACTGTATCTCTCTGAATCTTATCTTACCATGACAGCTGCATTACAAATTTGGCTACAAAGCCAACTAGCTGCAGTCCTTCAAATTTAATCATGTAGCTATACTTTTGTTTTCCTTGAATGCCTGATATATGTGAATAAGGGATGCTGGTTCAAATCTCAGTTGAGTTTTATTTTTTCATTTCTGACACAACTGATCATGAAATACACAATCTAGGAATTGCAATAAAAACAACTGAAAGATGAAGTGAAATAAAATATGAGTAAAAGAAAACAATAACAATGTCTCATCTAAAAAATTCATATTACTATCATGTTTAAAAGAATTTGAACGCAGGATATATTGCAATAGGAGTACTTTTGTCTTGCACCATAAAATGCTACAAAACCAATATATTGACCGATTCTTAAATAGCTTCATCTTATGCAGACTTTCATATGGATGTCATACATGGTGTCCAACTCATTCAGAAAAATACCTAAACTATTATCTATATACAACCATTTACTCAGCTCAATAGTTAAAAATGGCTTTAAAAAAGATTAATCTTTTAAATTTTAAAGACAATGGTTATTCATCAGCCCCTATAGAGTGGCACTACAAAATTATTAAGAACTTTACCAAATAACAAAAGTTTTCAACATCAACCACAAAAATGGGTAACACATTGAACTAGAAGAGAAAGTAATGTTTTAATCAAGCTGTTGAATATCCAAAATACCAAAAAAAGAAATTAGAATGAAAATCCTACCAATATTAGAAAGAGCTATAACAATTAGTGGACCTGAGAAGTTTAATTTCCTGAAAAACTATTTTAATAAAACAATTTCATTAATTTCAAGCAACAGTAACATTGACTATTCATTCAATGAATGCTAAATTTTTCCTGTATGGAAACAGTTTATTTTGCTATTACCATTATTATATTACCTACAAATATAAAAGCAACAACCCAATACCACATATTTCAGGAGAGAATAACAAGAAAAAATGGTAGGATGGTACACTGAGAGGTAATGGAACTTCATTTAATTGTCCAGTTCAAATTATGAAATTTTAATATTAGGTAGGTGGAAGTGACTCTTATATATCCCCAGTAGGCTTATTGCCACATACCAGTTCCTATAGAATCACCGAATTTAAGCAACATTGAACCTGGTCAGTACCTAAATGGGTGATTGCTTAAGAATACCAGGTGCTGTAAGCTTGGATGTGCAGGTGGTGTAATGGATAATGGCTCAGAATTGTTAATCGGAGAACCAAATTCCAATTACTATTGGTTTTGTTATTTCCACTTACACTCAACTACCCATGGGAAAGTTATGAATCTGCATTTTCTCCCCCTCTCTCAGCTTGAATTACTAAATCATTATTCTATCTCCCCTCAAAATTCTTAGTCTAAAAATATTTTCTGGATTTAAATAATTTTGAAAGTGCTGATAAGCCATAGAAAATGAATGAATAAATCAAATATATTCACCAAATACAATAATATTTGTATGATAAGGTCAGTTCACCCTATTCCTATTCCTATGACCTTTTTTTTTTATCAAACTAAACAAATTTCTATATTATTAGGCACCTAGTGTGACATAAAAGTAAGTTCACTAAATAGACATAAGTACTTTGAATGAAAGTCTTAATCAAGAAATTTTGTTCAAAGCTTTTTTGATGATATTTCCATGTGACAAATAAATGGCAGCAAGGCATGAAGCTGCAATGTCCACTCAGTGGTGAAATATTATGATATAAAAAGACTATAGATTCATTTGAAATAGTGCCTTGCATGATTTGATATACTTTGACCCAATGTCTTAACATGACTATCTTATTTTGACCCAATATTTTGCATAAATTTTGACTCCTTTTGATCCATTGTCTTGCACAACTTTGTGTCACTTTGACACAATGTCTTGTACAACTCTGTGTCACTTTGACCCATTTTTTACATGATTTTCTATTTCTTTGACCTAATGTCTTGCACAACTCTGTGTCACTTTGACCCATTTTTTACATGATTTTCTATTTCTTTGACCTAATGTCTTGCACAACTCTGTGTCACTTTGACCCATTTTTTACATGATTCTCTATCACTTTGACCTAATGTCTTGCATAACTCTGTGTCATTTTGAGCCATTACTTACATGATTCTCTATCACTTTGATCCAATTTATTTCATGACTCTTTGTCATTTAGATGTCAACTGTCCTGATTGAAGAGACAAAAGTTTTTAAAATTGTTGTAATAAAATAATTTCAGGTTTCTTTAACCTTACTATATATAAATACATATGTTGATGCATATTAGTCCAAATAATAAATAGAATTAATACAATTGTCTTATTCTAACTTGTTCAATAATATCAACAAAAGCATAATGTTAACTGAGATGTTAGCCATTTACTGCTTGATGCCAGGAACTGTGCTTTCATTCAACTCAATGATAACTGAGAAGACTAATCCATGTTTTAATAGCATATATATATATATATATATATATATATATATATATATATATATATTTGTTACATTGAAATCTAAAACTTGTCAGTACAAACACCAATCATATTTATCTCCAGTCTTTAATGTATGACATTATTTTTATTTATAGTTTATGACAAAAATTAATGATATTTTTTATCAAGTGAATACATAGGATTACAAATAACTAAATTAAGCAATGAGCTAAGCAGAGTGATATCTTTAAAGGAAAGAACAGAAACAATATTTTGTTAATCATTTGACCCCAAGCAAGGAGTTACTGAGGAGAAAAGCCACTAGAGTGAAGGTAACCTGAGACTGGTAAAAAGAAAAAGTGGATAAAGCAAATGAGATAGGAAGGAACAGAACAAATAAAGTAAAGGAGAGATAAAGAAAGAAAGAGAAAGAAAACAAAGAGAGATAGATAAAAAGGCAGAAAGAAAAAGAGAGAAAGAAAAAAGAAAGCAAGAAACAAAAAGAGAAATAAAAAGAAAGAAAGAAACAATGGAAAAGGCAAAATGAAATAACAAGCAAAAGTGAAAAAGAAAGAAATGCAAATAACAGGATGAAAAAGAAAGGAAGAAAGAAAGAATGAAAGGAAGGAAGGAAGGTCAAAATAATCAAATAAAGATAACCCAAATAAAATAGACAAATGAAAACAGCTGAAAAGCAAAAGAAAAAAGAAAATTAAGAATGAATCAAGAAACTAAAAAAGAGAAATATAAGTAAAGAAAGAAAAGACAAAGAGAAATTAAATGGAAATAAAGAAAAGGAGAAAGTTGACAAAGATTGAAAAATAGATTTAAAAAAAATTAAAAAAAAAAAAGAAGTGAGGTAAGAGAAAAATAAAAAGCTTTGATAGAAAAATAAAAAGAGGAATAGCAGTTAAATTTTAAAGGAAATGATGTTTGAAATAAAGGAAACAGGAAAAAGACTGTGAAAGCATATAATAAAAAAATCCCCTGCAAACAAAAAGTGCAGAAGAGTGAACAAGGCTTCAAGACTGAAATAAAAGCTATTTTCAAAATAAAACCATTGTTTTAACACTCACTTTATCAGTCTCATGTAAGAGCCATTGTTAGAATATTGAACCAGAAGCTATAATATATCTGGTTTAATTGCCTATCAAAACATATCTCATGAGAGAAAACTCTTTCTTTAGCAAGAAACAGCACTTAGCAAACCAAAAAGTATCATAATATTTGATTGCAAAAAGCCTCTTAATTCTCTGTGATGTTGCTTAATTCGTAAGTTCTAAAGCTTAAGATTAATTGGATTGTCAGCCAGTTGAAGACAATAGCAAATTATTCAAACTTCTTCATTTGTTTGGCAAGATTGATTAACAATTTCATAACAACCATTTATAATAAAGATAACTATTTAAGTAACCATCAATAAACAAGAATGAAGATGATTATTTCGAAACTAGAATATGTGAGAAAAAAAATAATTTGGCAATATTTTATTGATCGAGAGAACAGCTTTTTGTTGCTACTACCTGGGCAGCTAAAATCAAATCATGATAGAGAGATATTCTTACTCATCCACTCACTCTTTTCTTCAAACAGAGGGGATGTCAGTGAGAGAAAATACTTGGTAATAGGTCAGAATACAGACAAAATGGGTTCATGTATTTCCTAATGGCTTTAGTTTAAAGTGAACAGTAGCAGTCTTCGCTAAAGATGAAATTTTTCTCACCAGTTCTGTTTTCCCTGTTGTTAATAATCATTAAGCTATTCTCTGCCTTCTATCATTTGGTAGTAGGCAATTGTAAACCATTGCTAGAATATATTCAGATACAAGGAAATACACCTTGACAGTTATTCAGTAATATGAAAATAAATTCTTCCTTCTACAGTTTTAAGTAAATATCACCTTTCAATCTCAGTTCATCAAAGATTTTGGAAAAAAAGATATGGCACTATTTTACAACTTATTCAAACCAGATCTTTTCCTTTGTTTTTCTGATGGAAATGATTTGGCCAGTCCACTCTCCAGCCTTCCATAGATGTGGCATTTGACAACCTTGAGGATGTTCATAACAAAAGTGAGGCATGTTGTTCATTTTTATCTCTTTGTCGTCATATACATTGTCTATTTCCAGAATTTAACTCAAAATTTATATTTTACAATTCAAAACAGAAATGATACATAAGGTTTAAATCATTGAGTGAATAATAATCATACTTCATCTTAGATCTTCAAACATGGATAGATGATTATTCCATGCAGTATTCAAATGAACATCTTTATCTTTATTGCTTCTAGCATATTTTTAGCTTATATATTTTTGAATCTACCTAAATCATGTAATTTTGTAATTCACGAGTGACCCCTCATACTTTTCCCCACCCACTCAATAGAAACAATGCAATTCATGAACCAAAGACAAAACATGAAATTTTTATTTAATATATAAGGGTAGATTGTTTTTGTTCTACCGACAATTATCTAAGGATATCTCAGTTATTTCTTATTACTTGTTACTGCTCACCCTGTTTTCCACTGAGTCCAACTCTGCACTTAGAGAAGAAGGCAAGCAATAACTGAGAAGTACTAAATAAGAACTAGATGTGATATCTCTAAACATGACCAGCAGAATGGAAACAATCTAGTCTCAATGGATTAAATAAAGGGCTCAGATTAACATTCTCTGGAGGTTACCTGAATCAACAAACATCTGATGAAAGACTGAGGACACAATGGCCAAAATGTTGCAATAATAACAATAAAAATGAGTATAGTAGTTTGCATGTATTAGGTTGGTGCAAAAATAATGTCGTTTTCTCACATAGTAACATATGTGAGAAAACGACATTATTTTTGCACCAACCTAATAAATAATGATAACACTTCATACCAGAAATTCAGACATGGAAGCAATTGCTCAGACACTTATTTGGCTATTAAGGCCTTCCATATGAAAAAATAGCATATTAAAATACACTAATTCTTTCCAATGAGTTTTTTCATCTATATTGTTGCTATCATTTTGACTTTTGTGCCATCTGATCTTTGATATGCACACGCAATGGTTAGCAACTCAGAAAGAAAAATCAGTGAGCTAGGTTCAAATCCTGGCCAAATGTGTTGCATTCACTTTTACATAAATACCCTTGAAAAATGTATGAATCCATCTCTTCTGCTAACTATGGGTTAAATAGCATGACTGACTGGACTCTTTTGCTTCAAGGTAGCAATCAGTCTAAAAGTAAAATTCTGAATTCTAAACCAACATGAAGAGAGATGGGCTTATCTTGCACCACTGCTGTTATGGCTGCAGTACATTTGGTACTCCTATGGCCTTAATGGGTTATAGGACTTGTGAAGTGATGACCACCTGACTTTTCTTAGGTATTTTTCATGTTTTGCATATATCCAGTAATGCTGAACAGAACATTTTATTTGATGTTAAAAGGTATGTTATTCTCAAACTTTATGTCTGTCTTGTTTGATGTTCTTCTGAGAGAATCTCAGAGACTCGACATCATTGATTCTTGTTTAAGATATCAATCTGCTTTTCCAGGGAGCTGATGTATATTTCTTAGCTACCTGACCGAGCTTCCCTCAGCAGTAGTAAGAAAACAATACTTTCATCTTGTTTTGTTTGCATTTTTCTCTTTCTTACTTATTACCTTTTCTCCTCATTCTTTTCCCAATTCTTTCCAGTTTAGAATGGTCATAGGTAGCAGATATTGCACATTGATCCTAGGTAGAAAAATATAACAGCTATACAAACAAGCAGAATAATAATTACGTGATTAATATCCACCTCTGAATTGAGTCTAATTTGTTTGAACTGGTATCCTCATCTTGGTGGTTACTGTTTTGGCACTTACATCCACTCATCTCCTGAAGGTGCTTGTCACATTTGGTAATATTCTTAGGATTTTGAAGGATTGATTTATTTTTTGACAGCTTATCAAGCTTTTGTGGGTTATTTAAAGAGGAAACTTATTTTGGTTTGTAAGAATAAATATTTTTGTGCGAGTGTATATTGTATTAATAAGCCTGAAACTGTTCTTTTATTGTCCTTTCTCTACACTGAAGTCTTCTTATTCTATCGCAATCTCAGTAACCCCCTTGCATCTTAGTAACATTATCACTTTACATGAAGTGAAATGATTAAAAAAAATATATAAATAAAAAATAAGTGATCCTGAGGTTGCTATTGATGAAATTATATATATATATATATATATATATATATTACAAGGCTCTTCCCTGCTTTGACACTATCAGGGGAAAATCTCAGACTATTGCCAAATCAGTTAGGTTTCAATCCTGGCTTGAAGCAATTGGATGTCTAGCTATGCTGATGAGCTATCAAACAGCAAAACAGTTTGTGTGCGGATGACAATATATATATATATATATATATATATATATATATATATATATATATATATATATATATATATATATATCCAAACAAGTTTGAATAAAAAGAACTAACAAGGTCTGTCAGTTTTTATTGAAATTTTATAATTCTGGAATAAGGTGTTGAATATTGTGCTTGAAGTTGTGGATAAACTGTCTGAAGTTATCTTTGTTTAAGTACTTTTTGACTTTTGCAGTCTTTATCAAGAACCGATGTGTGATGTCTGTGTAGCATTTAGAATTGCTTTGTCTGCATTCTTTCGGAAACTGAACATTTGAAATGGTCTAACATGACGTCAAGCATAATGCCTATTAGGAACAAGGCCACACAAACAGAACTTCGGGCACAATACTCAACACCTTATCAGAAAATTGGAAAAATATGATAAAAAATTAAACAGACAGATTATGTTGATTCTTTTTAATCAAACATTATTTGGATGAATACTTGATGCCTAAATATACCTTATTCAAATTGTATGACCCTGCAATGAACAAGGATACTAACATGAAAAAATTTCAATGCTCATGCTCACACACACACACACAAAAATAAAATAATAGCTGTCCATTTGTATTCGAGGATACCCATCTACTAGGACAGCTAGCCAATCCCTATTGCAGACACTCGCTCAGGTACATTTATGCTTGCTGAACACCCACAGTGCCCACCTGTGGTTTATACTGCAACTATGCTGAGCAGATCTTAGTTACAGTTTCTGGGAGAGAGCATGTTTCTAGCATGATTAACAATTTGAACAAGGCCAGCACGCTCAAACCCTCAGCCACAATGACTTGTGACTTTGTGCTAGCACAGCTATCAATGGCTCTCAAGAGTTCCATCTACCCAGCTTCACTCACAAGGCTTGGGTCAACTCGTGGTATGGTTTTCAGGCACTTTCCAAACATACCGCATGCTGGGATCGACCTCGATCCATTCCAATATCATCAGGAAGTTGCCTTACTGACAAATCTACCATGGTGAAATTCAAACTCAGTTCTCATGTTCAGAAAGCATATATATATATATATATATATATATATATATATATTCAAACGTGCTTCATTGAATAATATAGGCATATTATGTCTATTTATTTTTATAATAATCCTATCTAGTTCTCTAATTAGCTTCTTGATATTACGTTGAAATTCATCAAGGAAGGTGCTATAGTTTTTGTTAACCCAAGTACTTTCAATCTCCTTGGAGATAATCCACAGGACTGTATTGCAAAGACAAACAAAAACTATGGCACCTTCCTTGATGAAATTCAACTTCAAGAAGGTAATTAGAAAACTAGAAAGGATTATTATAAAAATAAATAGACATAATATGTCTATATTATTTAATGAAATATGTTTGACTGAAGATATGCTGCCTATATATATATATATATATATATATATATATATATATATAGAGAGAGAGAGAGAGAGAGAGAAAGGTAAACATCAAGATGAAGAAAATAACACCTGAAAGATATCAATATATATTTATATAAAAGAGCGCATAATGATACAGAAATTTATCATGAGAACTATAAAGCCATGTAGATGTTCTGCAGGGAATATGGGAGGAGGAGTAGAACAACAACTTTAAGTCATCTGTCTGATCCATTAGTGCCTCTGAGGGAGACAAATGGCCTAGATTAGAAGAACATGAAATACATCTTGGGTTACGCTTGCTTGATGATGTCAATGCTGACAAGACAAAAAAAAAAAAAGACACACTTTGAGAAGAATCTATTTTTGCTTAAGGATGAAGATGGATTGGCATTTTTTCATAATCAATGACATTTTTTTCTATTTTACAAAGAAACAAATCAGAATGCATGACACTTGAATTAACAAGCAAGATTTGTAATAAATAGTGACATTTCCACAATCTATATATATATATATATATATATATATGTGTGTGTGTGTGTGTGATAATTTTGAAATTATTTTTTTTTAAATTGACATGTTTTACTGATGATCTAATGTCACAAAAGAATTATGAATTTTTTATTCTGATGATGCAAGAACATTGACAAAATATAACAAGGTAAACATTTTTAAAAATCATCTTCTATTTACCATTATGGTGGACGCTTATCAAACTTTATTCTCTAACCCACACACACATGCATATACATACACAAATATGTCCAACAACTGTGTGTGTGTGTGGCTATCTATGTATGTATGTTTATAAATGGATGACTGGGAAAACCTTGGTAGTGATCACAATAAGTGGTGCAGGGCTGTTGTAGAAGAATGTATAAATAAGCAGAGGAAAAAAATTTAGCACATACATGCATCACTGTAAAGGGATTTGAGGAAAGGTATTACCATGAGCTTGGATGACAGCACTGAAAGCTGGAAATGCAAGACATGTGGTTGTATCCTACTATCAAAAGCTGGGTATGTTAATCATCTGAAATCACATGAGAGATCTCCTCACTCTGTGTTACCTCCACGACTCGGTGATACTGTATGTGTGATCTGCAGGGAAGTATGGGAATCGACATCTGGATTGAAGAGGCATATGGTGGTGCACAAGGATGACTTACCACAGCAACATCCGCTTAACCCTGTGAAGACTCTGCAGCACATCTGTACTATGGGCCTTGCAAATCAGCTGCTGGTTTGAAGAGTCACTTTTGAAGTCATTCGAGAGGAAACAATGATCTAGATTGAATGTAGGTGTTGATGGACAAAATGGCAGTCATCTGTGAAGAGGGGGCAATCAATACACACACACACACACACACACACACACACACACACACACATATATATATATATATATATATATATATATACACACACACACACACAGGGTGCAATGGGTAAATTGTCTTCTAAATTATGCAAAAATGAAAATAACAGATATATTTACCAAAATTACACAAAAATATCTTGAAATACTAAAGAGAAGATTTATTCAATAAAGTCACCATTGGCTTCAACCACAACCTCCAGATGACTTCAGAATCCCCTGCAACTCTTTTGGATGGTCTCCTTGTTTAATTTGGTGAATTCTGCCATAATCTTTGCCTTCAGTTCATCTTTCGTATTACAAGGAGTTTTGTTGGTCTCTTGCTCAACAGTGCCCCACACATAATAATCAAGGAGGTTGCAGTCTAGGGAGTAAGGTGGCTAGATGTAAGGGGTAATGTGGTCGCAGAAATTGTCTGACATCCATGACTGGGTTATCCTACATGTGTGGTATGGTGCAGAGTCCTGTTGCGAGACATAGAGTCTTCCAGTAGCCACCCTCTTGACCCAGGACAGCACTATTTCCTCAAGGCACTTGATGTAGGCCTCCATGTTGAGTCTGAAACCCTGTGGGAAAGTGAATGGCAGCATAGCATTGCCATCACTAGTAATCACTCCAAACACCTTTGTAATCATCATTAGACTCATACAACTGTTTCTAAATCCTCTGCAATGTTCTTATATTGACACCCAAACACTCTGAAATGTTTATATTGAAGTTTCTGGCACAAATGCCAAGCAGTGCAACATGCTATTTCCATATTTCTGGCAAAGTGAATTATGTTATGGTGATTGTTTTCTTACAGATCGTGTCCAACTGACAAAAATAAACAATGTGCATGTCGAAAATTAAAAATATAAAATAGCGACAATTTACCCATCGCACCCGTATATAACATATATGAATAAAATGGATTTTATTCAACAATTTGACATATTTTTATCACTTCAAAATGATCCTATATATAGCAAAGTGAGTCTTGCCAAAAGTAAGCTGCTGACTGCTGGTTTTCCTATCATTTTTATTGACAAGAGATGGTTGACAAGGACCCAGATCTAGTCAAATTGTAGAGATGTCTGTATCTGGATATGCCAAGCTGATCTGCTGCTAACAGGGAAATCTGAATGAGACCAACTAGCTTTGACAGACATATCCCCATACAACTCTTTTGCATCTATACTGACATGTGTTTGCCACAAAGAGATATTCTGTCTTGATCCTTTACATTGGCAATACAAAGAATTTGTTTTTAACATATCTTGTCTCTTTTTCTTTCTGCTTCACTGGCAGTACTTTGTTGCTTTTTGTTTGTTCTTTTGTGAATATATGCAGAAGATATCAGCTCCTGAATATCAAAAATCCACTATCTCAATATATTGGAATACATAATACAATCAATAAACAAAAAAAGACTTATGGAAACATCCAACCTCTCAAAAATACATTCATTCAGGCACACAATACTTGGATGAGGCTCCTTTTGTCCTAATTACTACATCAATGCAGCATGAGTATAGAGGTGATGACACCGTTGTGTTGTTAAAGAAACACATTTGATAACAGCCTTCAGCTAATCTGTATTACTGGGTCTGGTGTATTTTATTTTCTTCTTGGCAATATGCCAGATTTTCTAGGTCAAGGAAGATATCTTGCCAGTCAAGTACAATAATACAGTGGTCAACAAAACAGTTACTAGTAGTTTTGGGATTGTGGACAGGTGCCAAGTTTTGCTGGAGAAGGAAATCAGCCTCTCCCTAAAGTTTGTCATGAAAGTTGGAAGCATGAAATACTCTAAGATCTGGTAGACAGCTACATTGACTTTGGATTTGATAAAATGAAGTGGACCAACAACAGCAGATGATATGGCATCCCAAATCATCACTGGCTGTGAAATCACATCAGACTTCAAGTAACTTGAATTTTGTATTTCTCTACTTTGTCTACAGACTCCAGGATCTTGATTTCCATATATATATATATATATATATATATATATATATATATATATATATATAAGATGCTTCCTGATTCATTACAATCTTAACCTCTTCAAATCTAGGGTTAACTATTATCTATCCTACACATCCTCATAATCTGCACTTCTTACCTACTCCTCTTATATCCATAAAACAACCCCATTAAGTAACCCTCTACCTTGATTGACTCTTGTATAAGGTGATTTCGGATTGATTGATTTGTTTTATTAGAGCTTATCAATCCTAAAGTCAAAATATATTTTAGATTGTAAGAATAATTCTGTTTTTGCAAGTGTATATTGTGTTAGCAAATTTTTGAGAATAACAATGATTTTTCCATATACTCTTCCACTATTTAACCCATATTTGGAGGAAGGAGATGGATTCATAGCTTTCTTTAAAGTATTTGCACATAATTGAATATAACAGACACAATTGGAATTTGAACTCATCTCTCCGATTTCTCATTCCGTGCCACTATCCATTACTCAAAATCCATTCAATACTTTTGTATACTTCAGTCATGCTATAGAATCATGTGCAAATCTAGAAATAACACTTACATCAATACATAACTAAATCCAGAACCTAATAATAAAAAATGCATTTATTTTACACAAGAAAAAGCATTTCTTAGCATAACCATTGTTATAAATGTGCATATTTTAGCACAAAAGCAAACAAGAACAAATGAAGCAAAAAAGCAAAAGAGGACAAGAATTGTTCATATAAAATTCTTTGTATTGCTGATATAGAGGATGTGAGCACAATGTCTCTGGGTGGGCAAGGAAAGTGATTTGGAAGAAGAGTAGAGTTGGTAAGGCCTGGAGCTGATGCTTTTTTCAGGTTGGTTGGTTGGCCAAGGTCATGGGTGGTGACACTGAGAGCTTGTCAGGTATCAATGGATGGCCTATTTGCT
>OZ010584.1:85219023-85371523 GCA_963932145.1 Acanthosepion lycidas
ATAAACAAGGAGTGAATGTGGCCTATCCAGATATTGGCCTCTCTGAAACTTGTCCAGATCTGGGTCATTTGTCAAATGTTTCATGTCAATAAAAGTGACAGAATGAACCAGCAGTCAGTAGTCTGCTTTTTCTGAGAGAAACTTTGCTATTGTTAGACATTAGTTGTTTTGTAAAGGTGTTCTCGTGGCATATTTTGTCCAGAGGTTACATACCACCAGTTGTGTTGTGGTTTTTGATGCAGTAGCCTCACTCGTCTTTATTCAGTTTTTTATTTCCTCCTGTCTCTCTCCCTTCTCTGCCCGTCCCCTTTTAATTGTTAAGAGAACAATCTGTTACCTGCTAAATATTTCCCCCAACACACCCTTCCCATGCCTTATTTTCCTACAGAAGTGACCTGGAGGATAAGGGGGAAGGGGCGTTGATAGGGCCAGTTGTTGAAATTCGTTACTGGTCAATTGACTGAGGTCACTGATGACATTGGTGACTGCCTTCTTAGTGCCATGAGTGGGACATTTTAAGCAGTCAGAGTGGATACATAATCCAATATTTTTTTTCATACTTTTGCTCCAGTGGTAACGTCCATCATTGTCTTCTGTTAAATTGTATTTTATATTTTGGAATGGATTTGTTTTGTGAACTGGATGTAATGCTAAGAACCCGTGCACAGGGAGCAATGATTTTTATTTTTAATTTTACTTTCATAGTGTTTGCATCCAGACAACAGATTTTGATATGGACTAAATCAGAAAGAGTTTTAATTTGAAGTAAAATATTACACGATGAAATTAACTGTTATAAACTATTAAATTAATTTAACAGAATTAAAACAAAAAGGTTTTAAATATTTCACTTCATGTGCAGTCAATGAAGGAACCAAGAACAAAACAATATGTAAGTTTCACTTTCTGAATTAAATTACAAAAAAATCAACTTTTCAATGATATTCAAATTTTCTGAGATGCACCTATATACACTACATGCCAAATTATTATCGAGATAACTTTTTTTCTAATATTTCAAAAACTGTCCAATAAATTCACACAAAACTTTCACACAATGTTGGCAACACTGACCTGCACAATCATTGAAATTTTCGTACTGATCTGCACAATGTAAACAAACTGGCGCCATATTTGTTATCAGCATAGTGATTTGAGCATGCCAAATTATTAGAAAGGTTTAGTAAAATTCCCAGAATTGAGCAAACAAAAAGTTTATTAATGTTGCACGTGAATGTTTATGATCAAAAGAAGCTAATAAATAAAATAATCAAACAAATAATGACAGATACAAACAAAGGCACAGTTTTAAACAAATTAATAGGGAATGTGCTTTCCCTGTTTTGAAATTTCTTGAAGAAGTCGACGATCCATAGAATTTGTTAATTGTAGGATGTCATCCTCTGTAATGCTGCGAGATGTGTCAAGAATTGCTTCCCACAACTCAGCATTGCTCCTGAATTGTCGTCTGTTGGCGTACAGTCTTCACTTCATGATGCTCCAAAGGTTTTTGATTGGGTTCAAATCCGGAGAATTTGCTGGCCACTTCATTTTCGAGGTCCATCGAAGCCTAACTGTTTCAAATATTCAGTAGTCTTGTGAGCAGCATATGAGGGAGCATTATCTTGCATAAAAACAATGGCCCTTCTGAAGGCAACTCTTTGCCTTTTCATCCACAGTTCAAGATGCTCCTTCATAAACGCTATGTATGCATCAGCAGTCATTTTGATGTCATCTGGTACTCTCCATGGCCCACTAATGTTTTTCCAATAATACCACCCCAGATCATTATGCCTCCACCGCCTTGTTGGCGTCTCACATGCTGATGGTGATTCTGTCCGTTCATTACCCAGCATTTGCACCATCTATCTGGCCCATCAAGTGTTGCTCAAGTTTCGTCTGTGAACAAAACTTTAGAGAAGTCAATCTTCATCTTGTCCTCGGCCCATTTCAATTGATTTTGAATGTGATTTGTCGTCAATGGAGGCTTTGATACAGGTTTGACTGTTGTTGCTATTTCCCTCACATACCAACACCGAGTAATTTTAGACACAGTAGGATCCCTAATGCGACTGAAAAGCTCTTGACTGGTAAGTCCGGGGTTCTTTGTGCCCTCTCATTTAAGTCACAACATGAGATGACGTGAAATAACCCCCAGCTTGCCTTTATCTGCCCTTTTGCGTACTTGTGTAGGGTCGGTGGTGAACTTTTTCACTGTTTGATGACACCTCCCTATCATTTTAGAAATTTCTAGGGTAGATTTACTTTTTTAGAGTCCTGTGGTGATAGTTTTCTTTTCAGCATCACATAAACTGCTTTTACAGCCCATCTTTTCACTAAATTCTTACACTTTTCTAATAATTTGGCATGCTCAAATCACTGTGCTGATAACAAATATAGCATCAGTTTGTTTACATTGTGCAGATCAGTACAAAAATTTCAGTGATTGTGTAGGTCAGTGTTGCCAATATCACGTGATTTTGTGTGAATTGATTGGACGGTTTTTGAAATATTAGAAAAAACTTATCTCAATAATAATTTGGCATGCAGTATATATATATATATATATATATATATATATATATATATATATATATGTGTGTGTGTGTGTATGTGTGTGTGTGTGTGTGACATAGAGAAAGAAATTTTAAAAAACAGTATAACATTTGAAACATTTTAAAAATGTAAAAATTTCAGGTGTCACTTTCTCTAATAATGTCTTTATCTTATTAAATCTTGCAACGAGATATCTTAAAAGATTTTATCTGAGTAGTAAAAGCAAAAAGCATCCAATTATTGAATTCAATTTATACAGATATTTGTTAACAGAATTAACTTTTGTCATAATCCTTTCTATAAACTACATTATCTATTTTTGCTGTCATGCAAAACTTCTTTCTAAATGAAATTTTTTCCCTTTTGTTAAAGTGTCAACACTTGAAGTTAAAATGTTCAAAGGTTTAAAGTTTCCCTAAGTGTTTGCACTGAGGTGTTACTTGCAGTCCCCAAAGTTTTTATTTTTCTTGCAATGAGGAATTCTGAACAAGTTGTAATTTTCTTTTCACTTTGCTTTGTATTACAAAAAATATTTCTTCAGTAGGTACTACTTTGCAGATATGCAATTCTTCTTTGAATTTTATCTTGAGTTTTTTTAATCAGGGTATATTGAAGAGAAGACTTGAAGCAACAGATATGGTTCTGCAGAAGGATGCTGAGGATACCGTGGACTGAACATGTGAACAACAACAAAGTCTTAGAGAAAATGTTAACAAAAATAAATTAATACTTCACATCAGGAAGAGACAGTTGAGCTTTCTAGGGCACATAATGAGGAAGGAGGGGTTGGAAAATTTGATACTAATAGGACAGACAAAGGGCAAATAGGACAGAGGAAAAGAATGCATAATATACTTAGCATGACTGAGTAAATGGATAGGGGAACAGGGCTTAGGTGAAATAACTAAAAGATAAAGTTTATGTTGGTTTCAATCACAAGAATGAATATTTATTTGCATAAAATACAAAATGTGGCACGAGGCCTAAAAGTGGGTGGGGGAATGACGGTCTTCTTCTGTCTTACATCTAAACTTAGCTAGTCGCAGACACTGACCCAAACATACCAACAATATTCCAATCACCAAAACAACACATTCACTCCTACCTTTCTTACTGCGTCCACCACAATACCTCAAATTCTCAATCACAAGAATGACTGCAAAACACTTTCCCCTTCCCAATTTATAGACAGAAGCACACAAATGCATGCTGGGATTTCTTCTGAGGCAATAAAACAAGCTAGTTCTCAGTTTCATGACTCAACCTGGGTCTGTCTTGTCCTGAAGTCAAAATGCTATGTTCACTCCTGTGTCAGAATGCTATTTGCTCCTGTGTGTTAACCCAATTCTTAGTTTAACTTTTTGTCCTATTACTGTTGCTTTACCTTATTACTGTTAATTTGACTTGTATATATTGTTTGCTTGATTTATATTACTTTTGTGCCCCGTTCTTTTCTTTTTCTTGTTATTGTAAACTTTGTCAGTTCTGTTTGTTGGACACTTCTGCCATTTATTGTACATTTAACCATGCTTACTTTACAGTTTATTAAAAGCTATAAGGGACAGAAAGTTGTGGAGAGCTATGATCACCTACATTTTGAGGGGACATGGCACATAAAGAAGAAAAATTTTTCATCTTTGTTATTTATCTTTTTATACTTCTCCCAAGTGACCTCCATCCTCCACAACATTACATATCTACATAACTAAATATATATCTGTCTATATTTTTTGAGATGAGGTATTGTAATTATTTATACTATTTACATTGTTTGGACTGTTGTGTTCATCTTTGTTGCCATATTCACAACATTTCAGCCATTGTATGCTCCAGATGATTGGAACCCTTTATTTCATCAAACGGGGAGATTGTTCTAGTTCCACGTGCCTTGCCTCTTCTGGATGTCTCAGTTATCTTCCTTTAATTCAAGTCACCAAGCTTTTTTTCACCACTGCAGTAGCCAGGTATTGAACTTACAACTCTTTGGGTCAAGTCAATGGATCCAACCAATGCTTTTATCCACTTGGCCATGTGTCACAGTAACCATTTTTTACCAGATTTTTGTGGCCTAGCATATATGCTGATGCCTTAAGTTTTCATATTTTTCAGTGATGTTCTCTGTCTGTTATTTCAACCTCATCCCACAGGGCGTAGCGATCTCCCTTTTTTCTCCATATGTGGTTAGCTATGCCTGATTTTTCTATATTCCCCTCATGTTATGGCTTTATAATGTTCTTGCAGTCTTATCTTAAAGGGGTGGCCTGTTTTTTCTTTATATTTCTTATCACAGCTGCACAAGATGGTGTACACACAGTCCTTAGTCATATTCTATGGGAGGAGTCTTACTCAGAAGAGGTGAAGTGTCAAACCACTTTTGAAGGTCATCCTGCTGTTATATGGACCACAGATCTTTTGTATTTTTTCTGATAATCCTTTCACATAGGGTAGGCACAGACTAAAGATGTTTTCTGAGTGTTGTTATCCTCTTCTATCCCAGTTTGTCAGAGCTGCTGCCATGTACCCAGGATAGTTGTTATATTGAAGACTACTGATTACACTGATTATTTCTTGATCATATGTCTCTGGGTTGCCACATATGACTTTTGCTCAATGTTCTAAGCTGTGTACAATATCTTTCTTTACACTGTATAGGTGGTGAGAGTTGAAGTTGAGGTATTGTCTGGTGAATGGAAACAGGCTGCTCCCTTAAGATAAGACTGCAAGAACATCATAAGGCAGTAATACAAGGGGAAAATAGAAAACTCATGCATAGCTGACCACATATGGAGGGAGAAGGGAGATCACTGCCTCCTGTAGGATGAAGTTGAAATAATAGACAGAGAACATTATGTGCCGATAAACATTCGCACTTACTGGTGTCGAAGCGGCCAAGATATTTTGCTTGTTGGGCTGCTGTTTTATGATGTGCATAAACCCAAGCTAGACAGTTTGTCATTTTGTCAACTGCATCCTTTCCTCTCGCAAGTGTGGTCTGAGAAAAGTACATTCTCTGACATTTGTTGATTTTATGCTGCTTGGCACGATTTGTCTAGTGGCGGTCTACATGCTGATTGGTCGAGCTGGGGACTCCGATTGAGAATGAAGCCAACGGTGATGATTGGTGCGTTGGCCGTGTTTTCGGTCAATAAAAACGATCTGGGACATTGGCTGGCAGTGCAACTGGGACCGTGGTGATGTGCACTGCTATAGAGGTTTGTATTAAGTTACAACTCTGTTTATTTTTGTCTGGGAGTTGGACACTAGCTTCAAACTGACTGCTAGAGTGAGTGGTGTAATTACCGGTGTCTACCGAAACGTGGGAAGAACACATTGAACTGCAACACATCACTGGAAAATATGAAAAGGAATCAGCATATATGCTAGGCCACAAAAATCTCCTAAGTGGCCCAAGTATAGAAATGAAAACAATATGGGAACCAGTAATATGGAGTGCTAGAAAAAAGTAATAATAACAGCAACAAAATTACAATATGAACTCTGGTAAAAATGGTTACTGAGACATTAAGTTTATAAGTCACAAAAATTCATACACTGATGTCCTCAAGGACACATGGATCCAGTGACTTGACCCTAAGATTTTTGATTTCAATACCTGGAAGTGGTGAACAAAAATTTGGAGATAACTGAGATATCTGGATGAGGCATGGAATCTACCACTGTGCCCTCTCAGAAAATGGTAAGACTTTAGTAGCAATGTTGTCTTCATCTAGCTAATATTTTGCCATTATATGGGAAGTATTTCTATTATAGAATAATACAGAAATGTATATTAATAAAAAAAATGTCACACTGAACTTGTTATAACAAAATACCTGTATGTCTTTTGTTGAATGAAGTCAATATGTAACATATATACTTGTGTAACATACAATCTTGTGTTTCATGCAACTCTCATATTTTCACATATCATATATCTCATGTATCTGTAAGTTCCTTTTTTGAGAGATAAAATTACAATAGACTAACCTCTTTTCCTCTATCTCTTTAACCTATCTTCTAGTTAAAGAAATTAAAAAAGTAAAAGAGAATGATAAAAGTATTGTTAGTAATGCTATAATCATTGTGTAAACGTGTACAGCCATAAACAACCAAATGAGAAACAGCCTTAACATTAAACAGCCTTAAAATTTAAACAATGGAAAAGATGCATATTCATTATATTTGTATTTTATAATACAATTCTATATTCCCATATATGAATATTACATGCATAATTATTGGATAGAATTAAGTAAAAAATCAATTTTATCAAAATCATGTTTATTTTAAATACAGCTGTACAATAATTGGTCAACAGCATAGCCAGAGCCAGTAGTACATACACTAATTTTACATCTCATGTATGTGACCCTCTTAAAATTAGCTTCAAAATTTGGTCTTGAAAAGTCAGATGATACATGAGTATATACAGTAATTTATTTGGCACCATTTTTTTTTTATTTTGCATTTTTAAAATGTTTTAATTTCAATGCTAATTATCCAAATTTTTTCAAATAAGAATTCTTTCTAATTTAATGAAACTTTCATGAAAATTTTCTTTATATATTAGTTTTATTTTTAGCCATTACCAGTAGATCTCAGCATTTTGAGTTTGTTGTTTTCAAGTAAAAATTCTTCTTTTGTGATTATTAAATTTTATTGATTCGTTATTCAAGCCAAGAGAAAATATTGCCACAATTTTTGGATAGCAGTCACCAAAAAGTTAAAATTGTAAAACCAATTTTTTTAATCGTCAATTCAACTGGATTAACTTTAAAAAGGTTCAATGTCATTATCGTTGTTAACAATTCATATTTCTATTGAAAAAGACTTTGTTTACATTCCTAGAAATTCAGGCAATTTAATACAAGTATAGAACTCAACTCTTGAGAGAAATTGATTTCTCTGCATGATTGCAAAAACATTTTGGAGTATGCCTAGCACTAAACAGCTGCCAAAATTTATGCCTTGAGTGTTTGGTGAGTGAAAGAGAATGCTCAACAAAGTTCATTCATCCTTCGAAACACTCTAGCACTTTTTAATATTATCCAGAATTTTTTTTAAATTTCTTTCTTTTTTTTATTTCTCTCCAACTCAGATAATTTGGTTTGAAAATCTGATGAAGTGAAAGAAAAAAAATTATAAACAACAGTTTATAAATCTGAAATTGAACCATAACTATATATTTGGCTTCATTTATTTTAACAAGGTTAATTACTTTCAATTTGCTCTAATTGAGTGCCTCCGTTAACCTCTTTTAAGATTCAGTGCATTGTGGTGTTTGTTTCTTTGTTTAGTGGTATAACAACTCCTTATGGGTCATTTAATGCCAAAATTTGCTTTACTTGTGAGCACTAGTAATTTCTTTTTCAAAAATGTATTGCTGGTAATATTTTTATACTTTCATGTTGTATTGACCCCAGTTTTGTAGTTAACTATTTGCCCATAGATGGGACCCTAACGGGTGCTACCACCCTGGGTCAGAATAAACCAGGTAACAGCAACAATTAAGAGGTGGTTCCACGCTTTTCAAAACCTACTGATCAGAGGTCTTTGCTGCCAGATGTAGTTCATCATCATACCCAGGATGTGCATTGTAGTGTAATGAAGTTTCAGCTGAGAATAAGAAATCAGAGAGCTGAGTTCAAATTCCATTCAAATTCATTACATTCATTTACACATAAATACCCCTAGGAAAGGTATGAATCTGTCTCTTCTTCCTAAGCTGTGGGTTGAATTGCAGGACAGACTACATCCTATAACCTTGGTTGGAAACCAGTCTGCCTCAGAAAGAAATGGCAAACTACTGCAAGAAAATCTTCTGCCTAGTCAGTCATGAATCGAAAGATATATGATCACACAAGCATCATGTAAGGTACTTAACTGACTGACAGATTTCCTGGAAAGTCAGAGACATATCAGACATCTGAAATTATCACTCTAAAGATCAGCCAGGCTTATAACAAAATAAAGCATTGAATATTGTTGTCCTGACTGGTCTGACGCTTTTCCTATATATCTCAAGATTCTTGACAAAATTCAAAGATGGTTATCTAATATAATTGCTCTTGACCTGGTATCTCAACTTCAGTTACTTTCTCATCAATATCATGTGGCTTTCTGCTGTTTTTTCTACAAATACTTTTATGGCAATTGTTTTCATGAGCTTTCCTCCTTGATGCTTCAGCTGCATTAATTTAAGTGTGCTACCAGATTGGCAATTAAGTTTCACTTTTTCATTGTTGAACTAGCTAGACACAATTGTATGCTCTATTCTGATAGTTTCTTTTTTCATACTTCACACTTGCAAAATTCCCTTCTTGTTTCCCTGCAACATACAATCTTCAAAAATCTAAACACAATGCCAATTGCCATCTGAAACCTGTTCTTTTATTGTCCTTTCTTCTTACTAATTTCTTCTCATTCTCTTACACATCCAGAAGTACTTTGTGTCCAAGTAGCATTATCACCTTACTGGGGGAGGTGATTGAAAAAAAAATGTAGGGGGACCTGCTTTCAAATACTTTTAAAAGAATCACACCTGATTACAGCCAACATTCATAGCACACATATCAATTACAAACAGGTTGCTCTGACATGGCGCAATGGTTAACAAGTTTGTTTTGCAAGATCAATTACAACTAAATAGGTAGATTGATCCCCACTGAATGCTCCATACTTTCAGCCTTCTGCCACATCTAAGCTAAGCTTAGAAAATCACCATATATACTTCTTTTATGTGCTGTGTCCCCTCAGGACATAAGCGATCATGGCTCTCCACAACTTCCTGTTCCTTGAAGCTCTTAATAAATTTTGTCTTTTTGTTATTTCATCTAAACCTTGTTCTGCCATCCATTCACTCAAGCTCACTAAGTAGGTTATGTTCTGTTTTCCTCTGTCCTTCTTGCCTTCAATCTATCCTGTGAGTATCAGATTTTCCAAACCGTCTTTCCTCATTATGTGCCTTAGAAATTTCAACTACTCTTCCTGATGTTAAGTATAAGTTTCTTTTTTGTTTCCATTTTCTCTAAAACTTTATTGCTCAAATATTTGGTCCATGGTATCCTCAGCATCCTTCTGCAGAACCACATTTCTCTTGCTTCAAGTCTGTTCTGTTATTTCTCCTAAGCCCTGTTCTGCCATCCATTTCTTCAAGCTCACAAAGTATATTATGTATTGCTTTCCTCTGCCCCCTCTCCTCTATCTGTCCCATGAGCATCAGATATTCCAAGCACTTTTTCCTCATTAT
Source organism: Acanthosepion lycidas (assembly GCA_963932145.1). Taxonomy (NCBI): domain Eukaryota; kingdom Metazoa; phylum Mollusca; class Cephalopoda; order Sepiida; family Sepiidae; genus Acanthosepion; species Acanthosepion lycidas. Next base: position 85,228,829 of record OZ010584.1, read on the forward strand.
GTGTCTCAGAAACCTCAAATGTCTCTTCCTGATGTTAAGTATAAGTTTCCTTTTTGTCTCCATTTTCTCCTAAACTTTGTCGTTGCTCACGTTCGGTCCATGATATCTTCAGCATCCTTCTAATTTTAGTGTGAACACATTTACTATTCTTAGCAAGTCCCATTCGAATTACCACTTGAAAGTGTTGGAGGCCATTTATATTTTGTCTTTAAAACCTTCTCTGTGCAAACAGAAGGGTTTCATGCTGGGTCTCCAACTAGTTACCATCTTAACAAAAATTTCATTTTCCCCAATATATATTGTTCATCTCTTTTTAGTGTTAATTCTATATTTATTAACCTCAATTTAGTTGTGTTGAGTGAAGTTTAAAACCAGTTACCTAGCTCGTTTTTCAGTTTTACCTTTTACCTATTATCATCATGAGAGGTAATAAATATAAATTTTGTCTTTTTTGCATCACCAACCATATCTTGAAATATATATATATATATTATATAATAATGTCGTTTTTTGACGTATTTTTTAACGTCAAAAAACGACATTATTACGTCATTATTTTTGCACCAACCTAATATATATATTCAATTATTACCTGAAGATTGTGTTGTGCCTGTGCTATAATTGAGGAAAAAATGTATATTTATTATTAATATATAAATTACAGCTCTGTTATTCTATATCAAGCACTATTTTATTCGTACCAGCACTACACACACACATATGGATGATATCTACTTAGCTTATCTTATTACAAGACAAAGCGGAAATGAACTATATCATTTTCATCTTTTGAGATGAAACATTCTCAGCTTTTATTACTAATTTTGACTTGTCTTAACTTTCATCTTAATTAATCTATGTAAATATTTGATAAAAAGGAAATAAAAAAAAAATTGAGATGAAAATTAAAATTAATCAGAATTAATAATAAAGGCTCAATTGAGTTGATGATATAGATGATGATATTGTACCAATCTGCTTCAGGGATCAGTCATTTTCAGCAATCTTAAAAAGACCAAAATGGCAGGATTGTTTTTGGAGGGACTTCATAATAAGATCTGTTTCTTGTCTTTCATATATATATTTGTTCTTAACTAATTTTTTAAAATATATATTTTAACTACTTTAGGTACTTCATCATTTTGTCATGGTTAGACAACTTCATCCTCATCTTTTACCATACTAGCTAAACATAACAAATATCAAAGGTGCCTAATTCTGGAGTAACTGGTCTCATAAATCACGTAGCTAACTACACGCTAGTTAACTTAGATCCTCGCTAAAGGTCACACACTACTAAGTGAAGCATGATAAAACCCAAGAGTCTTCACCATAGAGTAGTGGTTAACAAGCTAGTCTTGAAGACCATCTGTTTTATAGTGAGCTTGATCATTACTGGGTGCCATACACATATGGCCTTGTTCTAGACTAAACTAAGTTTTTAAGTGCTTAATAATATAATCAAGATGTTGATGTTCTACATGATTTCAAACAAAAGGTTAGGGATGATAGAAAGTGTAATAACATTTAGTGGACTTGAGAAACCAATTTTCCTGTAAAATGTTTTTAAGAGAAAGATTTTATAAATTTCAAGCAACAGTAGGAAATGGCTAATATTACTATTACCATCGAATACGTGTTGAGTCAAAAGTAGCAGCCAGATTCCAGGAAGCCTTTTGGTTAATATTTGTCATCCAGATTATTAATGTTCTTAATTGCTGTGTTGCAAATAAAACAGCTTGGAAGAGCTAATAATTTTCCCCTGAATAAATGTTGGAATAAAAATGACTTTAATTGATTTATGCATTCTTAATTCTGAAATACAAATGGCAAACAAACAATCAACTGACAGCTGTAAAAACGAACTGAGGTTTAAATGTTGCATTTCAGTGAAAAGAAATTCTTTGGCAAGAATACCCCTGCCTTATAAAATACAGACATGATAATTTTAAAGCTGACTGAATTTCACATGATTGTAACAATTTGCAAAAAGAAAAATGATTTCCCAAAGGTCGAATGAAACAATCTCATTTAGATAGAGAGCAAATATATTAATATGTCATATTTTTGCACTTATGATGATAGTTTGTTTTTCTACCTGATAAAAACTAATGGTAGTAGAATCCTTCTCAAACAAATACAAAAACATTTTAAAAATTCAACAACATTAAAGAATATTTTAGCAAAAATAACAAAGATCAGCTACAGCTGTATTAGGAATATAGAAAAATCTATATCCCATCATAATAATATATTACTTAATAACTATATAACTTGCAAAAAGAATAACTATAATGAAGCAAGAGTAGAAAAAAATTAAAAACGTAACTGCTGAAATAATATTAACTGTTCCTTCAATAGTCAGTGTTTAACTAATAATATTATCTGGAGAGTTAATAATCTGATAAAGAACAAAAAATAAGGTATTACAACCACAAACTAAGTTTAAACAATGATAAATACAAAAATAATATTGCTCTCTCTAAATATTACTGACAAATAAAAATTACATGGGAAATAAGGCTAGAACTAAATCTTACAATGGTAGAGGTGAAAGGTGTAATCTTTGTCTTTTAGAAAAATTGAGCATTGTAAAACATAAATAACCCTAATTTACTAAACAAAAGTAATGTATTAATGGTCACATGTAGACATAAAAAGAAAGACCTAAAGACCTGTAGAAAAATGTTGAACCAGATTGATTTCAATTCAAGTCATATATTCTCTTTTTTTTTGTAATATATATCTAAATTCATTTATTTACTTTTCTTTTATGTTCAGATTTTGATGTATGATTGTATATTTACAAATTTGTATAAGTATATTCCTATTTGCTTCTATGTATGTTTATATTTTTTTACGAAGATATATTTTGTATGTATATATATTTTTTCATTTCTTTTAAATAGGATGGATGTGTATTTATATGTATTAATTTACAATTACATGAATCATATGTGTGCACATATATATATACAATGTCATCATATTATGTGTTTAAATTACAGTTAGGATATATAAATGGAATCTGTTGGAAGTTGTATATTCACATGTGTGTGTATGTATCTATATATATAATACAGTTCAAAAGTTTCACGCCACCTCCAGAATTAGCATGGGATGAACTTGACAGAAAAGTGAAAAAAATGAAAAAAAACTATTAGAGTTATTGGAAAAAGAATAGAATCAATTATCAAACTTATACTTTCAGAAACTTTTGCAACAAATGCCAAAAACTTGTACTACAGTAATCAAAGTTAAAGGAGGATATTTTGATGAGAGCAATATTTAATTATAAAATGCTTTTTTCTTCTTTTGGCCATAATAAAATTTCAAATAAAAAATTATGTCTCACTTTTTTTAACCATGTATAATAATTTTCTATTATTTAAAGAACAAAACAGCTATTTTGGGGGCCAATTTAAAAAATTACCAGGGGTAACCAAAAACATTTGAAATTAAGTGTAGCTGTATATATATATATATTATTTTATATGAATATATGTATGTCAGAATGTACATTTACCTGTGTGCATATATTTACATTTTTGTATGAATACATTAGAAAACATGTTGATGTGTAGATAGATACTGTAAATAAATTTTTGTATATCTATGTATGTATGTATGAATATGTCATGATATTTGTCTGTATATTTGAAGCTACATATTAGATTTGTATAGTGGTATTTAAATTATAGTTGTATATTTGCATCTGGAGATTTGTAAGTGTCTGTGTGCACATGTGTCTGTGTGTGTGTATATATATATATATATATATATATATATATATATATATATATATGGTAAAATATATTTTTATGGTGTGCTCTATTTATGGATTAAAGTGTTCAGTATCAGAGATAGAGCATTTTTAAATATAAAAGTGCACATTGAAGTCAACACTCAAAAGCAACAATTTGTTTCAGGCTTAAACACAATCATGTTGATTTGTGTGTGTGTGTGTATATACATATATATACACACACACACACACATTTATATATATAATTTTATTACTCCCTGATATGTAAATAAATGATCAGTTCTGCTATCATAACAGTATATTTATTATTAATATAGATTATAGCACTGTTATTATACACACACACGCGCACATATATATATATGTATAAATGTATATTAACAGATGCTGCTGTCATTAGCAACTGAGGAACAAGTCTTTGCGCACAGATCCAAGAACTCTCAAGGCCAATGTATCATATATATATATATATATATATATATATATATATATATATATATATATATATATATATATATAATATTCAAAGCTCTGCCATTTTCTGTGGCATGGAGCACTTTTATGCCAGAAGGCTATTTTGGGGCAGACTCTGTTCAGAGCTCCTCATTCAAACCCTGGATTTATATATGCTCTAACATGAATTTGGTTGTCTAGTACTGTTGATCACTTTTTTGGTTTAAGGCTTCAGCTCCAGCACTGTGACACTTGTTTCACTTTATTGAATGCTTTTTGCTATACTGGCAAGACTTTCCTGGTGGAATATTTTTTTTCCTTTTTTGTTTTGTTTTATTTTTTTCATTTTAGACCATAGCTGAATGATCTACCCTCCTCACTGTGCAAGTTTGGTTTGCTTGTTAAATTGAACTCACTCGGTATTATATTGGTTAATCACCTTACTATTACAAGTCATTAGCTACCTAATGATTGTGTGCAAATGCAGGAAACTAATAGTAGTGGCCAGTCATTGCTGACCTAGTTGTTGAATTAATATTCAATTCTCTGCCATTTTCTGTGGCATAGAGCACTTTTATACCAGAAGGCTATTTTGGGGCAGACTCTGTTCAGGGCTCCTCATTCAAATCCTGGATTTATATATGCTCTAACATGAATTTGGTTGTCCAGTAATGAAAATTTAGAGCAATATATATAGATTCACTAACATGGATCAGTAAGTGCACAGCTTGGCAATCACTGGCTGAATATTGATTTGAAATATTGACTGTTCAATATATTTGCTCTATAGAAAACCAGTGGATTAGGTGCAATGACAAAGATGGAGCATATACTGAAAAATCAGTATTTGATGTGTCAAATAAATACTTTTTTTAGCATGAGGCTTTGTCAGTCATGTCACCAAAGAGTTTTGAGTGGGTGAGCAGCTTTTAAGCCGAGAAGAGTGAAGTAAGTAAGAATTCACATACTAAAATTACTTCACATTTTTACAGGTAGGGGTAAATGCCTTCTTGGCAACAGGCCTAAACTTGGGACTTATTGATATATATATGTAAAAACGATGATATCAAGGATTTGGGGAACTCTTAACTGACTGCACTGCTGTGATACATTTACCTGTAGCAACACTCACTGGTTCTTCTTACAATCTAAAAATATTTTCTGGCTTTAAATAATCTACAAAGGATTGATAAGTCATAGAAAATGAATCATTCAGTAAATGACTAAAACAACCCCTTTCTCAAAGATGAAACTTCGCAAGCTACTGCTACTCTATCACCATTTCCATGGAAAGTGTCCAGACAAACTATATTCCCACTAGTTCTAACCTTCACGGGTAAGACCCGGCATACCATTCCCATTGTAGTGAACCACACTCATTCCCTCACACTCCACTGGTGAGATGTAAATTCCATTTGAGCAGCTTCTTCCCACAAACCACTGCTCCCAAGAGGATGCTTCCCAAATCACTAGAATCTTAACCTGTTCAATTTATTATCTACCTGTTTATATATCATGTCATATCAGTAATTAGGCAATTAAATTAGTCTTCATTCACTCTAATTGATTATATAACAACACAACACATTTTTGTGATAGTGAAGCACTGTAGTTGTAAGAGAAGCTCTTGGACATTTGATGATTTGGGTATGAGCACCAAAAGTAAAACTATACTCTGTGTGTCTTTCTATAATAACCTCAGAATCTGGATCCTTGGTTGCCAAACCAAATCCAACAAAGTAGTTGATAGACGTGCTACCAAAATACCAACAAGCTTTGTTAGTTGAATTTCTATTGTGAGACTTAAAATATGATTATGACAAATTCTTCAAGGTGGTGAATTGTTTTCCACCCTACATCCCCTTTCCCCACAGATGAAACATTGCAAACCTCTCACTATTCTATCACTATTTCCATGGAAAGTGTTCAGACAAACTACACTTCTAAGTCAAAAAATGAATAAAAAAGGACATCCAAAAGAGACAGTTGAGATTTCTAGAGCACATAATGTGGAAAGGAGGTTTAAAAAATTTGATACTCACAGAACATATTGAAGGCAAGAGGGACAAATGAAAGTAGAGCACAGCCTACTTCGTGAGCTTATGTAAATGGCTGACAGAACAGGATTTAGGAGAGATAACAAAAAGACAAAATTTACTAAGAGCTATAAAGGATAGGGAAATGTGGAGAGCCATGATTGCCAACATGGGACACAGCACATAGAACTATTGCAGTCCAAATTTAACTTCCAGTAAATTCAAAACAACAAACCACCATGGACGAGATTAAGAAGAATGTGACGAGGCAATCCCAAAAAAGGACAATGCACACTATCTTGGAAATGGATTCAAATACCATTGACTAAGAATCATTTTGAGATGGGGGTAAACCATGCATATTTCTATTAATATCTACACAGTTTCATATATATAAACACTCAATTATAATTTATAGATACATAAATGCATCAGTATATGTTACATATATTTATATAGGTTTTTCTGTATATGCTATATATTTATGTATATATCAGCTGAAAGTGACAGACAAGAGTTGTTTATAATTTGTTTTCCTAATATTTACTGTTTACTTACTTCTGTATGGAATTCAGTGGGTGGCAAATACAAGAATAGTATCTAATTATAATAGGACATCATACTTGCATGCGATTATGAACAGTGATGTCATCATAGTGCAAAAAATGCTAAAAGCAGAACTTTAGCAGCAGCAGCCTATCCGGCATCTTAAGTTTTAAAAATGGCTGCTGGACAACCTGTAGAAAGTAATTTGGCAATTGAACCACTGAGTTTCCAAAGAGCCTGATACCACTTCACAATAACATAGATTTCTTTTTTTTCTCATTCATGCACTGTATCCTAGGACATAAGCGATCATGGCTCTCCACAACTTCCTGTTCCTTGAAGCTCTTAATAAATTTTGTCTTTTTGTTATTTCATCTAAACCTTGTTCTGCAATCCATTCACTCAAGCTCACTAAGTAGGTTATGTTCTGTTTTCCTCTGTCCTTCTTGCCTTCAATCTATCCTGTGAGTATCAGATTTTCCAAACCGTCTTTCCTCATTATGTGCCCTGGAAATTTCAACTACTCTTCCTGATATTAAGTATAAGTTTCTTTTTTGTTTCCATTTTCTCTAAAACTTTGTTGCTCAAATATTTGGTCCATGGTATCCTCAGCATCCTTCTGCAGAACCACATTTCTCTTGCTTCAAGTCTGTTCTTCATCTTTGAAAAGATTATCCAGTATTCACTGCCATCTAGGAGGACTGATATATAACAGTTCAGTACTCTTTTCTTTTTTTGTACAATGAAAAAGAAGTAAAATAGATCTACAAACCCAAAAAGGCAAAGTATATCCATCTGTTCTTTTCTTTTTCTATGTGCTGTTCCTTTCATGACAAATAAATCATGGCCCTCCATAACTTCCTATCCTTCACAGCTCTTAACAATGTTTGTCTTTTCACTATCCCTCCCTTTCCTGTTCTGCCATCCATTTACATAAGTTCATTTGGTAGGTTACTCACAGTGTTTACCTCTGCTCCTCTTGCCATCAGCATGTCCTGTGAGTGTCAAATTTTCCAGGCCTTCTTATCTTATTATGTCCCAGAAATTTCAAATCTTTTTTCTGATTTGATGTATAATTTTCCTTTTTGCTTCCATTTTCCTTAAAACCTCTTTTCTGCTTACATGCTTCATACATAATCTTCTCAACATCCTTCTGCAAGTGAAAAGGTGGCTTATGACCATATCACAGTACTTGTATGATCACTGAAGTTAAGCAGCATCAAGCTTAGTTAGTACCTAGATAGGTGACTGATTGGGAAATCCAGTTGGATGTACTGGTGGTATAATAGATAAAAGCCTGAAATTGGAAATCAGGGAGAGCTGAGTTCCATTTCCAGTTGGGTTCATTATATTCACTTCCACACAAATACCATTGAGAAAGGCATGAATCTACTTCTACTTCCCTCCCAGCTATGCATTAATTATTATGGAGCATGTATCAGTAAATCATTATTATCTGCAAAAAACTCTTACTACCTAAAAAATATTTTCTGGCTTTCAATAACCTGCAAAAGGTTGGTAGGCAAATCAGTTAATCATGCTGGCACCTTGGCTTCAGTCACTTCCCATCACTGTAAAGTTGCTTAAATGCTTTCATGGTAATTGTTTACATGGGCTCTTCACTGTGAATAGTGAAGAGCTCATCCAAACATTTAGTTTATGACTTATGCACAGGACTAGATTGGAAATAAGGTCTCATCAATATATGGTTGAATTTTGTTAGATGTAACTGTCAGTTCTATGCTAACAGTTTCTTTTCTCTCACTTCTCACTTGTGGAACACTCTTCTGGCTTCATGCTTTCCAGACAACTTTGATCTTCAAAAATTTAAATGCAATGTCAATCATTATCTGTTGTCTTCCTGATTACTCTTCTATTGTTTTTGCTCATTCATAATGTTTTCTGTTTTCTAATTCTTTCACACCCAGTAACCCCTTGTGTCTTAGTGGCTTTACTGCCTTGCTTGGGGTAAATTCAATTATTTTTTTTTTTTAAGTGAAAAGGCAGAAGTTCTTAATAAGGAAAGGAAAAAAAGACAAGTTTACTTAGATCTATAGTAAGAACAATGAATCTTCTATTTATTACATAACTTTTACTACAGTCTGTTGCAATAAATTGTTCTATTTTATTATTAGTTAATGTTCTTAATCACTTACTGCACCAGATTTATAAATTCATCTTCATCATAGGCATAGAAAAAAATATAGTATATAGAATTTGATATTATCTACAGTTTCAAGCAAATGCTGGAGTGTTTATTGGAACATATTACCTTTCGTTAATGTAGGACACTTTTATAATTTAATCCATTTCATTGTTTTACTTACTAATATCTCTATTGTTATTATCTTCTTATTTATAAGATAGGCAAGTGTACAATTTTCATTTCTTTACTTTTGTTGACCTAATTAGCATTGCTTGCAAACATATTTCTCAAAAAAAAGAATTTCTCTGTCTACCCTCGATACATATATAGGTATTTACTTACAATTAGCTTAGTCTAATAGTCAAATTTATGCACCCTATGAGAATTGGCCCTAAATATTTATTTACACAGCTTAAATTTGACCCAAAGACAAAATGGTGGAGTTCTCAGAGGAAATCCCAAACACTACATAATCAAATAAGTCTATTGATTAACTTGATAAACACTCTGTATTAGTAGGTGTAACATTTTGCCAAGACATCTTGTGAGGGAACAGATTACAGGGAGAGATGGATCCAGGCTTTACTTATGTAGATTAGTGTAAAGTGAATGCATGTCACCACAGAATTTGAACTTGTTTCTTCAAATTATATTTGCCATGACAACTTGCATCTTCTCAACACATAACTAGAAGAGGGTGCTGAAAACCAAAAAGCCCTTCAAACAAAACAAAAAAATTCTTGTTATATCAGATTTTGAGAAGTGGGTCTGTACCCCTGACTAAATTGAGGATTATAGACATTTCCAACCATAAGCATAGAAAATAAATAAGACTGAAAGGATACAAGTCAGAACAGCTTGTAGGAGCATCCATTTTTTTTTATATTTAGTCTAAGTCACTCCATACACCATTTCTCACATTGGGGCATTGCTGCCTGATGATCCAATTATGAGCTAGCATTTTGCAATATAATTTCTCCTAATTCAATTTTAAATTGCTGTTTTTTTTCATTCATTGAGTACTTTTCTATTTTTTTTTAAATGGTGCATTTTATCCTGAACAATCTTAATTAATATATAAAAAAGAGTATTGAATTGTTATATAATATCCATCCTCCTATATGGCAGTGAATGTTGGACAATCACAAGGCAACAGAAATGTGGCTCTACAAGAGGATGCTGAGAATACCATGGGCAGAACATGTGAGTAACAAGGAAGTTTTAGGGAAACTTCAAACAAAAAGGACACTTATATTAAAATCAGAAAGAGATAACTGAAATTGTTAAGACACATAATCGGAAAGAGGGCTTGGAGAATTTGAGACTCACAGGACATACAGGTAAGAGGAACAGAGGAAAGCAGTGAATAAATTACCTAATGAGCTAGTGTGAATGGTTGGTAAAAACAGGGTTTAGGAGGGATAGCAAAAAAACAAACCTTACTTGAGCTAAAAAGAAGAGGAAGTTGGGTAGAGCCATAATTGCTCATGTCCTGAATGGACATGGCACATAGAAGATATAGTCCCTTCCTTAATGTACCTGATAATGAGACAGGGTATCCCAACAATCAAATAATCCAATACAGCCAATCTCATGTCCTCCAATTTTAATTTGTGGATTGTCAGCAAGTTTGAATATAGCCTTCTGCTGAATGGGAAAATTTGGGGGGGGGATAGTTGGGGGGCTAGATGAAGAGAAGAGGGATGAGGATGACATTATATTAAGCCAGAGAAGGATATATGCAAAATTATTGACAATTAATAAATTAAAATTAGATATCAAGATGGCTGTATCTGAGTTACTTACACACACATACACACACATATATATATATATGTATATATATGTATATATATATATATATATATAACACTAATAAACTTATAAATCTAAGCATCTATACTTATCTGGCAAAACCTTAGGTGTTTTAGTTTGTAAATGAACAAACTAATACCCAAGGGTAAAAAAAGAAAGAACTAAGAACATGTACTTCCGGCGAAAATAACCGTTTAGAATCTAAGCTCAGAGTCCAAAGAAAAAAAACCTCTGACATGATTAAAGTAAAATAACGAAACAAAGTGCTCAATATGCTAAGCAGAGCAAGTCTGGCTCTTTAGGTTTATTTATTCATATATATATATATATATATATATATATATAAAATCATGATCACAAGTTCTGTAACCAGAAACAAAGATTAACTTAAGAATTGGATATCATTTTATGAGAGGAATATTCTCTTGTTTTCTTTCTTTGGATATAAGCAAAAGTGCTGTGGAGTAGCTAAACATCCCCACAAGATGGACTGGTCTAAGACTCTTTAAACCGCACTCTTACTGAGGACATGAGTTAACAATTAACTGTTTATTACATTAGTCTGTGTTCTCAACCATGTACCATATTATTCTCTGGAATTTATTTTCTATATGTGTGTCAACCATTCTTATGACACAAAATTTGGTGATGAAGGATTCAAATGTTAAAATTTCCAGCAGGATACCAACATTTGAAAATGAAAATTTCAAAGTGCAAAAATACCAACTCTGACCAAGGATTTGAGTTTAAAGAAATTTACATTCATATTCAAGATATTGTTATAGACAAGCGTATGGTTGCAAAAAAGAAATACGACAACAACAGAAATAGGTTTACGTGGTTTATTTCAACAGGAACGTGAGGGTTTGGGACCCCTACCTTGTGGTATAGTTCATAAGTCGGCTTCAGATCTATTAGGTTGGTACAAAATAATGACGTAATAATGTCGTTTTTTGACGTTAAAAATACATCAAAAAACACCATTATTACGTCATTATTTTTGCACCAACCTAATAGGTCGATCTCTCATAGTAGTTCACACATGTTGACGGTTGATACTCCCCTGCTGACAGCTGCTGACAGCTGCTGACCGCTCGGCCTGACTGTGACAGGTCTGTTCCCTGGCCACCTGTGACTGCCTGTTGATCTTCTGTGTGACCCCTTTTATAGCGTTTTTTTTATGACTTAACAGGCTCAAAAAACGAAGTGAGTATAATTAGGAGAGAAGCATTTTTATTGTACGGAAAATAGAACACTTTAAATATTATTTTATTTTTCGACCGGAACTCGTGTGTCGGGAACATTTGTAAACGAAGATAATGGTCATTTCGTGACGGGGCTTTGTCCCGTTCACATCCGGCTCTCGCTCTTGAGTATTTGCCTGTAAATCAGCCGAGATATGTCTTATTTTATTTTATAACAATATTGTTGGTGACAACTCAACCTCAGATTAATTAACAAGAATTTTATTTGTTCAGTAAATTTTTACAGGGGGTGGAGAAGAGTAGGAAATTGTTTGTTCAGTCAAATTTTGTCTCTACAAAAGAACATGGAGGATCTAAAAGAAGCAATAGTACTAGGTTGGTGCAAAAATAATGTCGTTTTCTCACATATGTTACTATGTGAGAAAACGACATTATTTTTGCACCAATATAATAGAATTCATGAAAATCCAGCAGAAACAATAGGAACAGTTAGTGGAACAACAATGTTTGGACCAGAAATGCTCTGAAAAATAAAATGAACAGTTTCAAAAAAATGTTTGAATTGTTACTGTTGGAAAAGGTAAAAGAGCAAGGCAATGCAAATTCATTTTCTCATGCTTTGGTGATAAATTTAGTTGGTGAATTTAAGTACCGTCTTGAGGAGGAGATAACTTTTGCAGTGTATTTTCACTGTTATGAAGAGGTTTTTCAAAAAGATTGTGCTACATGATTGGACAAAAATAAAATAAATTTGTCGCTTGGAAAATCTGGTCCAAGTGAACCTGAAAAGTATGTGAACTACATACTTCTGAGAAATCCTGGGGAAATATCTTTCGAGGAGACTGTCTTAATTTTGAAAAAAAAGTTCTCTATTCAATACAAGATGGCAGTGTTGAAGCTTATAAAAAAAAAAAGTGGGGAGAATTATTCAACTTTTGCTGAGATTGTCAGTAGAGAGCATGAAAAGTTTAAATTAAAAGAACTTACTCCTGGTATGTTTAAGTGCTTGATTTTTGTACAAGGACTGACAGCTCCAGAATATATCTAAATTATTAGATTGGTGCAAAAATAGTGATGTAATAATGTCGTTTTTTGACGTTAAAAAATACGTCAAAAAACGACATTATTACGTCATTATTTTTGCACCAACCTAATAGAACAAAATTCAAAAATCAGTCTGCAAATAATCATAGAAGAATGCAAATGAATAGAAAATCTTCAATACGACATGGCAAGGATAGAAGAATATGACATGTCAAAAATTTAGGCAGTTAAAGTAAATTAAAAAAATCTTTGTTAAGGCTGTGGACAGATTCATTTTTACAAGGGAATGTCCATTTAGAAGAAAAGAATGCTTTAATTGGGGCAAAAAAGCACATAAGCATACACATTACAGAAAACCTAAAAGTAAAAAGGGGTCAAAAATGAAAAGAAAGTTTGTAAAAATACAAAAAATTTCCCATTGGACACTGGTTCAGATCTGACATTGATAAATGAACAAACTTGGAAAAAAATTGGCAGACTAACTTTATTGATGACAAAAAGAATTGATCATGGCATTACAGGAAGTAAATTAAATTTTGAAAGAGAATTTTACAAAAATGTGACATTTATTGGCAAAACTATAAAATTAAAAGGATTTATTATGAAATGGACCAAGAACCTGTTCAGTATGGATTGGATTGTGTCATTTGACCTTTTCAAACAACCAGTCAATTTGTTCTGATAGTGTCTGTGTTAATTCAAACACCGTGGAAAAATTAAAAAAAGAATTAAAGATAAAATTTCCTGAAATCTTTTCTGAGGGTCTTGGCAGGTGCACAAAAGCTAAAGCAACATTTAAGCTTAAAGAGAATGTGATGCCTATTTTTAGGCCAAAAAGAAAAGTACCTTTTGCAACTGAAGCTTCCATTAGTAGACTGCTTAGAGCAAATAGGCATGCTGAGTAAAATGGACTACACTGAGTGTGTGCAAGCTCTACAGTTTACATGACAAAGAAAAATAAAAAAATTAGGGATTGTACAGATTTTTCTACAGGATTGAACAATTTTTTGTGAAACATAATTACCCTTTGCTAAGTCCTGAAGACATATGCATGAAATTAAATGGTTGCAAGGTATTTTCAAAACTTGATTTGTTTGAGGCATACCTCCAGATTCCTGTAGATAAAAATGTGCAAAGTATTAACTATAAATACATATAAGTGTTTGTAGAGATTCAACAGACTGCCATTTGGAATAAAGGTTGCACCAGGCATTTTTCAGCAAATCATGAATACGATATTGAATGATGCTGACTTCGCAATAGTCTACCTTGATGAGATCTTAATTAAGACTGAAAAGCCAAGGACAACATGTCAAACATGTTAAAGAAGTTTTTGAAAAAATAAAACAATATGACTGGAAATTTAATTCAGAAAAATGTGAATTTTTTTTTTTATCTAAAATGAAGTATTTGGAACAGGTTATAGATGCGAAAGGCAGAAAACCAGGTCCATCAAGGTTGAGTGCAATAAAGAACATGCCTCCCCTGTCAAATGTGTTGGCACTACTGTTGAATATTGGTTAATTGCAAGTGGTTTGACATGCAGGTAGACTGGTGTAGTCACTCAAAATGGAAATTACATACACTGAGTGATTTAATGGAGCGATATATGAGTGAATAGAGTCCACTCATGCAAATGTGTTGGGCAGGTCCATTATAGTAAAGTGGACTAACCCACCGGCTGTATTAGGTAACCTCCTATAAATGAGGTAGATTAGCTGGCCTGCCTTTCTACAAGGAGACACAAGGAGGCAGCCATGTTAGAAAGTAAGTTATTTGACTTCCTGGGTCTAACAAATTACTATGGTAATTTTATCCCAAATATGCATATATTAAGAGCTCCTCTGAACAAAAAAGATTCTAAGTGAGACTGGAGTACTGTATGACTGAGTGCTTCTGAGGAAATTTAAAAAGATATTAATGTCAGACTTAAGTCTGGCACATTACAATCCAAATAAGGATATTATTTTTGCAAGTGATGCTAGTAATTTGGGTTTAGGAACCATAAAATTGCACAAAGAAAGCACTGGCCAAGTAAAAGCAATTGCACACACATCGAGGACCTTATTGCCAGCTGAAAAAGAATACAGCCAAATTGAAAAAGAGGCTTTAGGGATAATTTTTGTGATAAAAATATTTCATAGATTCATTCATGGAAAAAGTTTTACACTTCAAATGGTCCACAGACCATTATTGTCTATTTGTGGTTCCACAAAATGGATTCATGTACATACTGCAAATCAACTTCAGATATGGGGAAATATATTATTAAATTATCATTTTAAGATGTAGTTCCTTCCTTCAAAGTGGTTAGGGCATGTGGACAGATTATCCAGGTCAATCCCTAAAGTATGTGAACCATTGGAGGGAACTGTGATAGCAGCTCTAAAAATAGAAATGGAAATAAAAAGTATGCTTTGCAGCACCATACAGGAATTACAGGTGATGCTTGAGGAGATCAGGAACAAATTCTTTTCTATCTGTGATGGAATTTTGATGCATGACAAATGGATGGTGATACTAGGAGCACTGTGAAAAAGAATATTAAAAGACTTCTGTAATGGTCACCCCAGTTTATCAAAGATGAAAGCTTTAATGAGAAGCCAAATATGAACAAAGGAATAGAGAAAAATATAAAATTATGTAGAAGTTGTGTGATGGCGACAAAGGCGCCACTGGTGAAGTTTACCTTATGGCTAAAGGCAGACAGACCTTGGGCAAGGCTGCATATGGATTTTGCAGGTCCAATGAAGGGACAATATTATTTAACTGTGGTAAACAGTTTCTCGAAATGGCCAGAGATGATGACATTTAAAAACCCTACATGCAGTGGTACAATTAAATTTTTGCACACTCTCTTTGCCAGATTTGGTATCCCAGATATGATTGTATGGGAAATGACACACAATTCATGACAAAAGAGTTTAAAGACTTTTGTAAAGATTTTTCAGTTGTACACATCACTACCGCACCATATCACCCACAATTTAATGGGCAGGCAGAAAGATTTGTAGACACCTTCAAGCAAGCATTAAAAAAGTCAGACAGAAATGAATCCATTGACAATATGCTACAATTTTTAGGGGTATACTGTGTGACACCAAACTCAAGTGTTTATTCAGGGTTGTCACCTGCAGAGTTAACGTTTGCAAGAAAAAAAAAAGATCTGTGTTCAATAAATGTTGCCAAAGGGAAATAAAAACCAATAATGGAAAAAACAGATACAAAATCCTATATACCAGGAGAAAAATTATTTTCAAAGAGTATAGAAACAGAAAAGAAATTTGGAATGCTGATGTCATTGATAAACACATTGGGAGATGAATTTATATGATAAAAGATCCAAGAAAGACCATTAAGAGATGTCACAACCATGTGAGGAAAAATTACTTGGAGGATACAAATAACCAGAAGAAAGAGCCGATGAAGGTTATTTATGACTTATTCAATGTATCGATGCTCTTAGTAGCTCCTGAAGAGAAATGTTCGAGTAAACAGGAAAGAAAATTTACAGAGACTATTGAGATAAATCCAAAAAGGAAAAAGCATGACTTCTAGTGGAAGTAGTCAATTCAAAGAAAGGGGGATGTTGTGGAGTAGCTGAACACCGCTACAAGATTGACTGATCTAAGACTATTTAAACAGCACTCTCTCTTACTGAGTGAGAGGAGTTAATGATTAACTGTTTAGTCTGTGTTCTCAACTGCATACCATATTATTCTCTAGAATAAACTACTTCTTATTTTCTATATGTGTGTCAACCTTTCCTATTTACGACACAACAAGAAGAATTATTTCTCATTGAAATGTGTAAATTCTTTATTTATCACTTTCTCCGCACTTGCATATATATCTCTATTTGCATTTTCATATCTCTTTCTCCACACTTTCATATCTCTTTCTCTTCTCTACACATTTGTTTTCTTGATAAAACATAAAAGAAAGTAAGCCACATTGGTGAACTGTAAAAAATAGGTTTCTATTTTTAAAAAGATCTGAATTTGTTACAAATGTCTTTTGTGTTTTTAACCTTTTCTTTTTTTTTTACTTTTTTTTCTTCAGTGAATAAATTGCTTGAGAGAAATAATTAAAAGAATGCTTAGTTCAATTCTCTTTTTCCTTTGTCAGTAGCTATCAGAGATGGGACAAAATTATGAAGGAAGGCAATGAAACAAGAAGAGAAAGGATAAATAATCCTTGAGTTTGTCTTCATTCAAATCTAAGCCATATTGTTGTATGATGATGATGCAACTAGTCTAACAGATCATTACTACTTAATAGTGTGTTGTATACTCACTGAATAGTCTATACTATCACCTAAATTTAGTAAATCATCAGAGGTATCTTGCCATGGGTTAATGGGTAGCAATCTAATCTCAAGGATTATTATGACAGTACATCACTGAGTAACGTAGTCTTCCATTAAAACTAAGTTCAGCTTAGTAAATACTCCTTTCTACTAAGTATACAAGCGGTCTCGAATAGTCATGAAAGGGTTAATTTTTCAATAAAATAAGTAGGTAATTTTTTAATTTTTGTATTAATTTAATGCCTTTTATGGTTTATCAATGCATTGTAGCTTATTTAAAGCTGAAAGATATTTTTGCAAATCAATAAACAAAATGATAACGAATAAAAGAAAAATAAATACATTTTCCCATGATGCTAGCAGTAAAAGAACTGGAAATCTTACTACCCCACTTGGCTTCACCAACGCCTGTTAGGTGGTGCTCTTTAAGTCTATAAGAAAACAAACATTTTCCTTCCTGTTTCTCTTGCTCTGTGATGTAACAGTATGTGAAAAAAATACATCCCAATGGGGAACATTCTTTTCCTAGGGTTCACTGATGACTGAACTTTTTTCCCATTAGCGTTTGCCCATGTCTTCCAAAATCTCCCCCTATGAAGTAAATCAACCTGTTTTTGTTCATTCCAACTCAGCACAAGACTGACTTGGGTTTGATCATTATAACCAAGTTTTATCCTTCCAATGATGAAGTAAGTACAAACTTTTCTTTGGTCATTCCACCTCTACACAAGGCTGACTTGAGCGCAACAAAAATAATGATGCTTATAGTTAATTACCCTAACTTCTGGACCAAAACTAAAATGGACATACCCAAAAGACACTGAGAACTTTGTTTCATTACAGTTTATATAAAAAAAAATAGAGAATAAATAGTCTATAGTAAAAACCCAAGTTTTTGTATGCTTCTTCTTAAATGTTTACATGTGAACATGCACACATTCTACAATACACCAACACACAAACTTTAAATGCCATAAATCCTTTTTTGCTTTTATGTGAGTGAATATTGCATTAACAAACTTTTGAGAATAACAATAATTTTTCCATATACAACTTCCACTATTTAACCCATAGCTGGAGGAGGAGATAGATTCATACATTTTGCAAAGGTATTTGAACATAAGTGAATATAAAGAAACCAAATGGAATTTGAACTCAGCATCCCAATTTTTAATTCCAAGCAGCTATCCCTTATTGCACCCGCACATTCTTTTGATTCTTGAAACAAAATAATTGTAACATGGTGAAAATTATCTGAAAAATAACAAGTGTGGTGGTGGCAGTAAATTAATGGAAACAATTTACTAATGCCAAAGTACTTGTATTTGCTACACAGCATTAACTATTTTCCTTCTTGATGTGGATTTGTGTACGAACGTGAGTAAGAATTTGAGAGAAAGTCCTTGTCTTTAATTAGGACTGCATCTGAGTGTTAAATATTAAATTAATATTATCCTTTACTCATTAATGCCCACCATAATATCTGATATTGTAAGAATTTAAATAAAAACTCAAGTTTAATTATAGGTGTCTAAAAAGTAATCTCGTATTAATTAGAGGATTCTAAAAAATCTGGTATTAATTACATGTTTATAAATATCTGGTTCTATCTATAACCCATTAATGTTCACTGTCGGAAAAAATGGATTACTATTACTGCATTATTTTGAATTTGTTCTTAACAAAAATATTACGGGACCTCTACCCACCAATAGTCATTACATTTAGTGTATAAAATGTGTATGTAAATGTAACACATATTATGGGATAGCAGTAATGATATATTTATCTACCAAAGTGAAAATGCGGGTGTTTGGAGTGATATCCAGTTGTGGGAAGGATTAGTGCTTATCCCATCCACTGTCAGTTTTATGCATGCACCTGAACCTGACAGTAGCAGGAGAAGTGAAGATCAAGTTTATTTTTTTTATTGCATGTATGTGTATGTGTGTGTATGTCTATGCATGGATGTGCAGTAGGTTGGCTAGCAGAATTGGAGCACTGAGTTTGAATTCCAGTTGAGATCATTACATTCACTTATGGGCAAATACTCTTTGGAAACGCAGACAAAACAAAACAATATATATATGGGCACATAGCCAAGGGGTTAGAACATTCGTTTTCAGATTATGAGACCTGAATTTAAATCTCAACATGGTTGATTTGTCAGGAAGAAGACTTCCTGATTTTATTGGACTGGATCAAAGTCGATCTGAGTGTCCGACACTTTTGGAAAGTGCCTAAAAACCATACCACAGGTTGACTCAAGCCTTGTGAGTGAAATTGAGTAAAAGGAACTCTTGGGAGCTGTTGATAAATGTGCTAGCACGAAGTCACAAGTCATCATAGCCAAGGGGTCGAGCATGCTGGCCTTGTTCAAATTGTTGATCATGCAAGGTAACATGCTCTCTCAGAAACCGTAACTATGGTCTGCTCAGCATAGTTGCAGTATAAACTACAGGTGGGCTCTGTGGGTATTGAGCAAACACAACTGTGCCTGAGTGAGCATCTGCAATAGGGATTGGCTAGCAGTCCTAGTAGACGGGTATCTTTGAATACAACTGGCCGGCTATTTTTATTTATGTATAGAATTAATACAAGTAAAAGGTTTGTCACTTAGCTTCAGCATCCTGACTCCAGAGTTGTATCGACAGACTCTTTTCGTCCATTCGTCAGAGCGTATCAGCAATTGACTGCTTATACTTCTCGATTTTTCTTTTTGATATGCACTTTTCATTGGTGCAAGTTCTTTGTTATTTTAATTTTTTTCAGTGGATGTGATTATGTGTGATATATATACTAGCTTAGTACCCAATCATCTGTCCCAAATTTTGAGGTTAATTATCTATCAGTACTTGTCCTTTAAATCAGTATTGTATCTATGGGCTTAGCCAATCTTAGCATTTTCTGACATGCTATTCAAGCAGTAGAACATTGGAGTAAAGCAAATGTCCTTGTTTGCTTACCACCACATCAAGGCAGGATTCTCTTCTTAATTTTATGATTGTTTTAGTATGATTGAGAAACATATAGAAAATGTCACACTTATTGTATATTATCTCCACTTATACTGCAACTGTCAGTTTCATGTGCATTCATGAAACTGGCTGTAGCAGGAAAAGCTAAGATCAAGTTCAACTTTTTTTATATCATATACACTTGCTCTGTATCATTTTATATTTTACATTTAGCACTTTGTCTTTGTTGAAAATTTATATATATATATATATATATATATATATAGATAGATAGATAGATAGATAAATATAGATATGTATATACATATATATATATATGTATATCCATATATACATGCGTGTGTGTGTGTGTGTATATATACATATATATGTAGGTACTTTGATTTAGTTTTTTATGCAATTTCTCATATGATCTAATAATTTTTTTCCTTTTCAGATGATAAATTATATAAAAACTGTCCAAATGTTCTTTTTTTCCGAGTACTTTCGGCTATACATTTAGCCATTTTCAAAGATGAAATATTTTGACTGTTAAATAAGAAATAGGACCAAATTGCCATCTCCAGCCTAAATTTGACCTCACAAAGAAGACTGAAATCTTACATCAATCATTATGTCAACTAGAAAAGGACAAATTGATAATACTCCATCCAAACCTCAAAGCTCTTCTCAAGGTAGAAGGTCTAAAAGACTATATTCCATGTAATAGAATCAAGAACATTCCAACAAAACTCAAAATTGCTGATAAAGAATTAAAAAAACAACCCTAATATTAGTCATCAGAAAAGCTGATAAATCCAATATTTACATAATTTGGGATAAATTGGATTGTCACAAAAAACTTCAACACCTCATTGATCGTTCAAAATTTACCTAACTGAATAAGAACATCACTGAATCTCTAAAGAAATATGTTAATAAACTCATAACATCCAACAATGCTGTTGCTGGTTCCCTAAAAATATACAAAATTATTGAAGATTATCAACCTGGATACGGTAATGTTAAAATACACATCCCCATTACGACTTATCATTTCTCAGATTCCAACATGCATATACCAACTATGAAAATTTCTCAATGATATTATTACCGCATATCTCCCTAGTGACTAGAGCATTAAATCTACCCATGAATTCCTCCAAGTACTTAAAAGCACAAAAGTAAAAACAAACCAAGGCATTCTTGCGTCACTTGATGTTGAGAATTTATTTACTAACATTCCTGTCTCTGAAACTATTGATATTATCATTAATTTGGTGTATAAAAATAATTCCACTTCCCTCAATCCAACCTAATATTTTAAGAAAATTATTGCTCACTTGCACCACTAGAGTTTCTTTCTATAGTCAGAATGGTACTATTTACACACAAACTGATGGAGTAAATATGGGAAACCCTCTCAGCCTGTGCTTCTCCAATTATATTATTATGTCTTATGTTGAAAACAAAGTTTTTAATAAAGTTATTAAACCTAAAATATATGTTCTTTAAATAGACGATATATTTATTTTAACTGCTAACAGTTTCTTTACTTGCTTCTAGAATTTCTTCCAAGCCCCATGCTTTCCAACCAACTTTGATCTGCAAAAATTTAAATGCAATGTCAATTGCTATCTACTGTCCTCCTGATTGGTCTTTTTTCTTTTTCCTCATTACAAATGTTTCTGTTCATAACTCCTCCACACCCTGTAGCTCCTTGCATACTAGTGGCTGTATTGCCTTGCTTGGGGTGATACTGATTTAAAAAAAAAAAAAAAAAAAAAAGCTTTTATGTATATAGAAATACAGGAACAAATAAAGAAAAAAAAATCTAACCAAGGAAAGGGGGCTATAAAAGAACAAAAGGTACAAGCAAATATATATATATATATATAGCAAGATCAAACCAAGAAATCACTTATCTGTCTTGATGGACAAATGCATGGGTCAGTAGAGTTGATATCTCCACACAGAGACCTACTTCACCAAGGAGAAAGTCCTTATATGAATGCAATATTTCATTGGCCAGTAATTTTCCTAGATTCCTTTTCATTCAGAATGGTCTGAGATCCAGTGACACATACAGACATTCATTGATCAATTTGATTCAGTTTCACATAGATGTAGTAACCTTTTCATCTCCTGGTGTATGTTTATCCAGTTTCCTTTTCTATAGTTGATGGACTCTGCTGTTTTCTTTTCTCCATCAGAACCAATTTTAAACACACACAAACTTACCAGACTCCACCCAAAACATACGAGTAGAAAATACATGCATAATAAACTCATTGACATATAAAAAAAATTCAAAATAATGGAAGCCTTAATAATAAAAAAGAAAAAGCCAACACTTAATAATATGAACTACAAACACAGTCACAATGTGCTGTGTTCAAAAACTAAAACATTCCTATAACTCTAGAAAAATACACACAACATAAATACATTCAGTTAAAAAGTAAAAATAAAATCATCCTTGACAATGGCTAAAAGTACAACCAAAAACGCTTGGAATTACAGAACATTTGGACAATTTCTACACATTCTGTGTCCAGAAAAGAAAACACTTGTTCGAACACAATAAAAATTAAATAAAAGTATCATATATATATATATATATATATATATATATATATAGTAATATGTGTGTGTGTGTGTGTATGTGACATTTGTAATAATGAAATAGTATTTTAGCTTTATTGCATGACATTGTGTACTTTGACTTTGTGCTCTTTGGAGAGCGAGTTTACTTATTTAAAAGCATGTATGTATGTATAGAAAATTTTTCATTCCATTCTTCTAATTTTCAACATACAATGTGTGAAAGCACATGCAACACCCTGCCCATGTCAGCCGCCAACCAGGAGAGGTAACACAGTTTCAGTGGCTAAGGTTGTATTGTCACCCCCTGGCGCCACCAACAACGTTTGCTACCAGACAGGGTATTGTTTTTTTTTGTGTAGACATGTCAGTCTCTTGTGATTTATTTTGTAACTGCAAGTCAGATTTTCAATGTTGTGTTAAAAGCATTTGCTTTTGACAGTTAACCAATAATTTCTTGCACATCCATATAAAAATTTTCAGTAAAGTTCATGTTTTTTTCAAATACTTTCAAATGTTACGAGCAAATACCCTTTGGAAAGCTATAGATCCATCTTCTCCCTCAGCTATGGATTAAATAGTAGGACTTGTATCCAGAAAAATATATTGTTATTCTCAAAAACTTGTTTATCTTAGATTCACTTGCAAAAACAAAAAAAATGTTTCAGCTTTAAGAAACCTACTCAGGGTTGATAAGCTGTAAAAAACAAATCAATCAATAAATCAATTGACTGTTACAATCATTATCAACAACTAAATGTTATCAGTATTGCAGACAAAAGTTTTACTAGTGACATCAATAACACTTAGGACTTTATATTTCAAATTTAAATATATTGTATACCACCTAAGTATCTTGTATAAATGATGTCATGAGTAAAATAGTTTTACAGGGCTTGATAGTATCAGAAATAGAGCATATGAAATATTTTATGTATTATAATTATATGTATTTTACATATTTTATGTACATTTTAAAATACCATCTCCTTTGCTGCAAGATATTTAATGCAGGTGTATTTTTTGTATATAAATAGCTTCAAGTATTTTGAACCTTTCTTTATAGTGTATGTTTAACATTTTGATATTATCTGCTAATATTTTTTTATGTTAGCAGATACGTTTTGGCTGTTTGTGGTGTGATGATTGATATATGCACAAATTGCACTATGTTTCAATAATTAACAAGTTAAGCTCTGAGAATGTTGTGCTTGTGTAACTACTGTATAAGTTTAATATTATCTTGTAATTATTGGTATTGGATATGCAATCTTCCAAAAGTAAGGTTTGGAGAGAATTGCTCAGAGATATTAGGTTGGTGCAAAAATAATGACGTAATAATGTCGTTTTTTGACGTTAAAAAATACGTCAAAAAAGACATTATTACGTCATTATTTTTGCACCAACCTAATATTTACAAACCTGCTGAAGATCAGAAATCACAATGATTTTCAGTGTGCCTTCAAGCTGAAATGGCTTTCATGATTATGTATTGTATAAATGACGTTATGAATATAACGGTTTCACTATGGCTGACAGCACAGAAAACAAATTTATTACAAATTTATATACATTATAAATATTTTATATGTATTTTAATTTTTTATGCAAATTATAAAATGCCATCTCTACTTAATGCAGGTTTTTCTTTTGTATAATAATGGCTTCAAATATTTTAAGTCTTATTCATAGTGTGTGCTGTATAGTATTTATGTATTATCTACCAATATTTGTCTTGTTAACAGTTGTATTTTAGTTGTATGTGGTGTGATGTTAAGTATGTACACAAATTGCAGCAGACATGCATATAAGTGTGTGTATGTCTGGGAAAAGCCATTGCATTTTCAGTGTAAATCGATATGCCCATAAAATCAAAGTTACTCAGAAAGAAGAAATACAATAAAATTGCTTTGTCATTAATTTGGAAAAAGAAAATGTTTGGGAACTGAGATAGATACATTTCATCATTTAAATGACTTGGAAGCAGGCTTCCTGGAAACAAGGGACAAGAACATGTAGAAATGGTTCAGTATATTTATTTTTAGAATCATGTCTACATATATTAACATTATTTTGATTTATTCCAACCAGATGGTGAGAAATCATGTCATCCAAAAAAAATCGAACTTAGCCAACAAAGGAAAAACTGAGCTCTAAAAAGCTTTATTGCTCTCTTTTAATAAAACAAAATTTGATCTTTATACTTGCAATGTAAATAGTTATCAGTGATAAATTCTGTTCAATATTAATAACAACAATTTTATCTCTACTAACAGAGATGAACAAAGCTTACATTGAAGTATTGAGGGATAATGATGAGAAAAAACACGTATTATATTTAACAAAATAAGATAAAGAATTTATTTCCAAGTTTATACATTTGAAGATATCAGTAGCTTGTTTCAGGAAAAGGAATCAAATATATAAACTTTGTAGTTTCGATGAATTTTCAAGAAGAAAAAATGTTCATATTAAATCATTTGACACAAAGTAATATTCCAAAATGTTTAAAACAAATTGAGAAAGTTTATTTTTCCCATAAAAGTTATACAGTTGTATTCAACATGAATGAACAGATATATTTTAATGTACTTAGTTTTGGAGTTGAATAGAGTTCTTTGAAATTGCCACGCTCTCATTAGGGGCTGATAATGTATCAGTGTGTAATTTGACACCAGCATTATTCAGATGTGTGAAACACTTTTTTTTTCTCTCTCTCTCTTTCTTGATTCAACTTTCTTTGCCTATTTATATCAAAAAGCGATTTCACATCAGCTCATTACTTTTTTCTCCATTTGTAAGCCGCTCCCTTTTCCATTGGTCAAAATAAACTTTTGCATAGGCTTGCAAATTTGAAAACAGTGGAGAAAAGAGAGTTATTTTTATTTTGTATTCACCCATGTTTGTTTGTCCACAAAATCTCTCCAAAATAAATTTCAATATTATTTTGTAGAAGAGTAAGCTGTTAAGTGTAAAGGTGGAGGAGATCCATAAATTCTGATTTGATTGAGATATTCAGTTTGAAATATAATAAAAAACATTAAAACTTATACAGTTTCCTCACTTGGTTTTCTCCCCAAAATGATTTTCATTGTTTTTACAGACAATAACATTGACAGATGTATATGTTCTCTGAGTGCATTATAGTTCAAAATCAATTTTTTTTTAGCTGTTCTCAGCAAACCAAAAGGAAACTCCTGTTTTAGGCTAAATAGCAGGGTAGCCTTGAGTGACAGCCAGTCTAGGAATACTCTGAATTTAAAACTATCGTGAAGGTAACAGAAAAGCACTTCGCTATCATTCCCAAGAAATCATAGCAATTTACAGATAATAAGGAAAAGAAATCTGTCAAGGGACATGATCATGTATGTTCTGAAGGTGCATGGTATCAAAGAAAAAATTGTCTATCTATTTTAATACAACTTGAACCATTTCTGTCTAAGTTTTTGAGATGACGCATTGTTACATTTATATACAAATTCTTTCACACTAGTTTCCTGGTTTCATTGTCTTCTTTATCACAGGAACATTATGAGAAAGAACTGAAATTTAGAAATGTTGAAATCCCCACTCCCAGATAATGACATCAGGGCCCACTGAAGCCCTGAAAGTCAATGCAGGCATCCTCCAGTGGGGTCACTTCCTATATTAGCAGCTGACCTCTCTTCTGATCTAACACTAACTTCTAAGTAGGGAAAAAAACTGGCTGGAGACATTCAATGCCATGAAAAGCAAACTAGTTACATTCAATCACTGCCAATCAGGACCCCAAATAACCGCCAGTCATGATGAATGGATGTCCCCTCAAGGAGGGCACCATACTTAAAGAGAATACTGAGCCACAAACTCACACCCAACCTCAAGATTGCTAAAGATGCAGGTAAAATGATCAGCCCCTTCTACCACTCCAGTAAATACCTGACTCCTCATGCTGTCTTCTACCTTTATAAAAGCCAGATCAGGCCAAAAATGGTGTACTGTTGCCATATTTGGGCAAGAGCTTCCCACTTCTCACTTTCCAGTCTTGAGTTTAAAACTGTCTCTGAGAGTCCTTGTTGGAGAAGAATTATTTTTCATCCTCCAACCTCTCTCTTACAGTCTCTCACTACTCTATTGCTACTTTCCATGGGAAGGTGCTTGGATGAACTACATTTCTTGGTTCCACCAAGTCTAACCTTCATAGCTAGGACCCATCATGCCACTTATACAGTAGCAAACCACCCACATTCACTCCCTATTCCATCAGTAAGAAGTAAGTACCACTCGAACAGCTTCTTCCTACAAAGCACTGCTCTGTGGAACAGAGTCCCAAGAGGATGTTTCCCTAATCACTAAAATCTTAACCTGTTCAAGTTTAAAGTTAACTGTTATTTTCCCCTCCTATTCATATAAACTAGCACTTAATGTAACCCTCTATGTTGAGTGGCTCTCTGGCTTTGTACAAGGTGAACCTTACTGTAAAAGAAAGACCCAGATGTGTTTTGTTTACATTTTGCTCATTTTGTTACCTCTTCTACCATTGATTCCTCCTGCAGGATCAATAAAGAGTTTGAAGAAGATTACCAAAGAATTGGCAAAAATGAATTGGAATTGTGACTAAAAATACAAGTTATAAAAAGAGCACGAATCAAAGAATTGTTCTTTTGCAAAATATAATACATACACAAAAGAAATAAAACTAATAATAATTCCTAATTCAGTATTTATGAAAACTTTTCAAGAATCCATTTGATGTTTGTCTTGGGGGAGCAATTCTCCCCTCTTGTTTCTTATCTGAAAACAATCAGTGACTCCTCTTGTTGCAGAGAAACATTTATCATGTCAAGTAAAGGTGTTTGGTGACGCAGGCAACAAATTTAAATACCTTTCTTTTTACTACAGAAATAATTATCATTTATATAAATCTCACATAATGTCATTCATTGTTTGAAAATATATTTAATAATTTTAAACTGAGATTTTTTAAATTATACATTTATTTTATACAGTGGCCTTCTTTCTCTAGCTTCAGTTATCTGCACTCAACCACAGAAATAAATGGATGCATAGCTGAGTGGTTAAAATGTTAGTATTTGGATCACTAAACCTGGGTTCAAATCTCACCATGGTCAATTTGTCAAGAAGGTAACTTCTTGAAAATATTGGTCTAGGGCGGAGATAGTGAACCACTGACCCATGGGTCATGAACTTTTTAGTGACACCATAGGAGCCAGTAAAATGACTTAATGAAACATGGTTACGATATGAACTCTATAAAATCAACCAGAGGAATTACCTTGATATGGCTATGAATGCTGTAATATGTTAAGCTGGAGATAAAAAAAAAAGTAGGAACTGTGAATTAAAATATTAGCAACTAAGATGTAACAACAAGTTTCTCATTAAACAAAATCTTGGTAAATATATGATGTTACCAATTTATGTTTATGAAAAATTTTAAAGTATCAAAAATGATCTGGGAGCTATGAAAGTTCACCATCTTTGGTTTAGAGGTTGATAAGTAATGGAAAATCGATTCTAAACATTAAAATTGGCTGAGCAAAGCTTAATAATGGTTACTTTCAGCACAAATGCTCCAACTTGAAGCTACTTGAAAAGTACTTTTAGACTGACTTACTTTTGACTTGGGAATATGAAATAAGTTCAAATCTGGCTTTAATTTGCAAAAGAATGGTTTCTATATTCTTCATTCAGTCAGACTCTATTATAATTACACTGAAAAGTGACACATATTGACAAAAGTCTTGTGAATTAAATTGGATAGACAAAACTGTTTGTAAGCCATCAATGGATGTGTTTGCATGAAGTCAGAAATAGTCATGCCTACTTAATTATTTTCCATGCACACTAAATAAATAATAAATTTGATTTAGTAATGATCCTAAAGCAGAATAGTGAAAGTAACAATTTATATATACCAAACAGAATCCATAAATTGTTGCTTTTAAGTGAAAAGGTGAAAGTTTTTGACTTAATAAAGAATAGAAAAAAGTTGTCTTCTGAGATTGCTAAGATCTACAGTAAAATAGAATTAATCTTCTGTCACAGGGTATATTGGGATTATAGTTCTAGTTTTTTTTCATACTGCTACATTCTTATAGCATTGTTGACTGGCTGTGCTGGCCTGTTTTGGAAAAAATAGATAATGCCATTTACTGGAAATAAATGACTATAATGAGGCTGATAGTGATTTCTGTTGGGTGACGTCATTTGGTTTCATTAAGATAATCTGCAGTCCTGATTAAGGTAATTTACACCCCTAGTGCATGATATAATAAAAAATATATCACAAAACAGTTTATATTGATTACTACAATAAGCCTCTGTTGGTTTGGAAAATTCACTAAGTGTTAATTAGTTTATGAGAAAAAAAAACTTGGGATTGGCATTACACAGTTTCTTGAAAACCTATATACATGTTGACAGCAAGCAATGTAACTTTTGTAAAGGCATGTTTCGAAAATGTATATATATGTCAACAGCAGGCAATATAAGTTTCATAAAGATGTCTAAGTATATCCACTGAAATGTTAGTAGTAATTATTGTCATTATTTGCACTATTTACACTGTACAAACTATTGTCCTCATATTTGTTGCTATATTCACGACAATTAGGTCAACTGCTGATGTGTTTATGGTTACTGTATAAATCTAAGATTAGCTGCGAATTTGTCTTAATTGAACTACTATTAAGACAGGAATAAATGGTTGTGTAATCAGGATATATACTGAGTTGAGATTTGATGTCATCAAGAAGGTAGTTGATGAAAATTAGGAACAATGTGGGTTCAAGAATAGAGCCCTGGGGAAGACTGCATTAATGCAAAAAAAATCTAGAAGAATAGCCATTCAGGACACCTTTCATTTCATGATTTGATAAGAGAGAATGCATCAGTACAAAAATTCCTCCAAAAATACCATGACTTTTCAACTTGTAAAGGAAACTAATATGCCAAACCCAGTTGAATGCTTTCAAGATACCCAAAGCAACAGCCCAAGCTTCCCTATTCTTATCTAAAGCTTGATAGACTCTTTCAGCAATAATTGTTAACAGATCAGCATTTGACGTAGAGAAGTGAAAGCTATATTGCTTATCTGAAAGACCTTGCAAGGTGAGATGTTTAACCAAGATGATTACAACCTCTAGAACTGCCAAAAAGAAGTAGAAGGCTGTGAGTCTTGGAACATATCTGCTATGGCCAAGAGGATGCTAGTGTTTAGAATTAATTAATTATTCATGTTTCAACTAATATTCTGATTATTTTTTTTATTTTACTTTTCATTACCAAAGTCTGTAATTATTCCCAGATTCAGTTTTCAGTCTATAGACAAAAAAGTATTTTAGATACTACCATATTTAAAAAAAATATCAATAACATTATTCTATTCACTATTTATGTAACTCATGATATCATGGGTAGGATTCATTAACTGTCTGAAACTGGCTGATGAGATACCTTGAGAGAAATGTTTTGTTCCAGAAAGAGGAAAAGAAATGCTATAGTTCTGCTTCCACATAGTTAAAGAAACCCATTAAAATTTGAATTCACATAAATAATTAAATAATGACTGAATTTCTGGCAACTGTTATAATAAGTGTTTGCTCGTGAAAGGAAAGGAATAAGGAGGATAAGGTTTTTTGAACAACGTGTAATTGTTTAATATATATATATATATATAAGGTGTCTTAAAGTGTGGAGTCAGATTTGCTATGGGGACTGTGTTGGTGACAAGGGTAGTTCCAGGAGGTGACTGATATATTGAGTAGGTTTGACCCAAGTCACAGGATATGGTCATTCACATGTGTTGGTTAATCAAGGGCATGGTAGTGGATCGATTCATTGGTTATCAAGGTAACAAGGGATTAGCATGGTTGGTAGGCCTGTTCTGTGAAACAGGGGGCCATGGTGACGACTGCAAAGGGGATGCCTGTAGCAGTTGGGTATGCTGAGGTGACGGTGGTGGGTTGCTGAGGTGACGGTGGTGGGTTGCTGAGGTGACGGTGGTGGGTTGCTGAGGTGACAAGGTTGGTGCAGCTGGCTGGTCAGTGTTCTATGAAACAGTCATAGCCTGAGTGGGATGTATGCTTGCCGAGTCAGAGTGGCTGCTTGTGGAGTTGGAGTTGCTTGCTTGTGGAGTTGGAACCTCTGCTTGCTTGTGGAGTCACTTGTTTACAGAGTCAAACAAAGCTGCAAAGTTGGAGTCACCATAGTGAGGTGACAGCAGTGGTGACAAGGAAGGGTTGTAGTTGGGTGGTGTCAACATTGAGATGTTATCAATTGCGACAGTTGGTGTTTTGGGCCTGGCGTTGTTGAGACTGGATAGTCAGCTGCTCTAATGAGTTGTGATTGTCAAAGTGACAGCATTGACAAGGAAGGCCTGTAGCTGGGTAGTGACAACATTGAGATGATATTCTGGATTCCAGGTGTGAAAAGCCAAGCTCAGGAGTGGCGATGGTCATTGAGAAGTGCGGTCATGTCAGTGACAGTGTGTGTTGGCAGGTGGCCTGCTGTCCCATAACTGCTTGTGGTTGGTATGGGCATCCTGCTTTTAAGCAGATCTAGCAGTTCCCAGGGGCATCTCCTTTTCTGGCAGGAATGTTCATGATTGTCCAGTTTTGTTTTCATTGCCAGGGCTTGCTTTATGTACTAGATTTGATGCTTGGAACCTATGCACAGAAAACAACTTTTTTATTCTGTTCTCTGCCTTCAAGGCATTCACATCCAGTTGGGATGCAAAATGAATCAGAAAGAGATCTAATTGCAACAGAGTATAACACAACCTCTCTCTCTTTCTCTCTCACTTTTAGTGAGTACAGATATTTCTGTCAACATCTCTCTTTTTTAAACAGTGAAAATAATGTTTATCATCCTAGAGCTTAAAAGTTTTAATAAAGAGAAATTGTTTTGATATCTAAGCTGGTAGACACTCACTGTTTAAAGAAAAGGAATATCTATTCAAACGTATGTACCTTCAATATGTAACATTTATTGTAATTTTATATATATATTTTTCTAAATATATATTTATTTAGAAAAATATGATAAACGGGAAAGTTTTTTGTGACGTGTTGCATCAGACTGGGCTTTATTGACATTGCAAAATGATATATATATATATATATATATATATATATATATATATATATATATAGTTTAATGCTACCATGATCGTCAGGCGACCAGAGGATCATGGTAATGCGAAACTGAAGTAGTGGCCCAAACTTTTTCTCTTTCTCAGTCATGATGCTGGGAAATATTTTTGCTCTGTCTTGGTAATTTAGCATGAAGCACTGCATATTACTACTTGGCGAGGTGTCTGTCTTTTCTTCTTTATGTTATCGTTTCCCTTTTTTATCCTTTTGTTTTTCTTTTGGTTTGTGTTTTATTGGTTGTTGGTTTTCTTTTCATTAATTTTTTTTCTTTGGTCACCTGGCAGGCATTGTGTTGGGGTTTTGTGTGTGTGCTTGTGAATACAAGGTACGATGGGTAATTTGTTGCCAATATGTATTTTTAATTCTGTGTACACATTGTTTGTTTTCGATTTTATCAACTACACTGTATAGTAGGGTCAGTTGGGCAGTGTCTGTGAGAAAAAGAGCACCATTACACAATTCCCTCTGCCATAAATTTGGAAATGACATGCTGTACTGTTTGGCATTCATGCCAGATGCTCCAATACAAACATTTCCGATTGTTTGGATGTCAATCTGAGGACAATGCAAAGGATTCAGAAAGTGTTGGATGAATTTAATGGTGATTATGAAGGTGTTCGAAATGATCATTGACATTATGCCTCCATTCATCTTCCCACAGGGCCTCAGACTCAACATGGAGGTCTACATCAAGTGTCTTTAAGAAGTAGTGCTATCATGGATCAAGTGGGTGTCTGCTAGAAGACCCTACATCTGGCAACAGGATTCTGCACCATGCCACACAAGCAGGAGAACCCAGTCATGGCTGTCAGACAATTTCTGCAACAACATCACCCCTTACATCTGGCCACCTAACTTCCCAGCCTACAACCCCCTCAATTATTATGTGTAGGACACAGTTGAGTAAGAGACCAACAAAACTCCTTGTAACACCAAAGATGAACTAAAGGCAAGGATTATGGCAGCATTCCCCAAATTAAACAAGAAGACCATCCAGAAATGTTGCAGGAGATTCTGAAATCATCTAGAGGCTGTGGTAGAAGCCAATGGGGATTTTATTGAATAAATTTACTCTTTAGTATTTCAAGATATTTTTGTGTAATTTTGGTAAATATATCTGTTAAGATGAGACGTTAGTGTTATTTTAATTTTTGCATAATTTAGACAATTTATCCATTGCACCATGTGTGTGTATATATATATATATATATATATATATATATTAAGTAATTCATCGAGTCTAGAAGAAACCTCAACAGAATGCAGAAAGCACTGGACGGCCGTTTTGTCCTATATTTGAGACTCATCAGCATGATGATTTCCTCACACAATTTGTGAATGAGTGGTGCAATATCGAGTCTAGTTTGCTACCTCTTCATCACTGAGGCCCGTTAGTAGAGTTGGTATGACGTTTGCCTGTCAGTGTAACTGTCCCGGTTTCAATTCTCAGTAGTGGATGCACACTGCTGATGAATCCCAAATATAGGACGAAACGGCCGTCCTGTGCTTTCTGCATTCTGTTGAGGTTTCTTCTAGACTCGATGAATTACTTAATTATCTCAAATCCTCCTTAATTTCTATCACACACACACACACACACACACACACACACACACACATATATATATATATATATATATATATATATATATATATATATATATGCATATATAAACAAAAGTGAAGTGATAAAAAGAAAATCATTGAAATCAGCTAGACTATATACCCAAAGCACATTAAAAAAATTACAATTTCAGTATTCCCTATCTTTCATGCACTTGTATAAATGTAAATATCACTTTAGACTGATGAAGCCTTAAAGCAGGAAATGCATCATATGAAAAAAATTTCCATTGTGTCAGGTTTTCCTAAAACTGTTCTTCACATATAAAAAATTATGTCTCATATATATGTACATATGGAGAACTCCACCATCATTTTTTTTTTATGTATGAGCATCCAGCAGCAACTTAGAACCAAACAGCCAGACTAGTTAAACATATGATTTGATTATAGTGGTGAAGGCTTGAACAGAACCAACCACACTTTTTGGAAGAAACAAATATAAAGAACTGGTGCACAGTGTATCACATTGGTCCACAAATAACCCACTTTGGGATTTGGATTCATAGTAGTTGTCCTCCTAGACAGGTTGCCACCCAAGCCTATAAGCTCCAGTCTGTCCTGCTATTTACCAATATCTGGGGGAAGAAGAGATGAAATCCTACCTTTTCCAAGAGTATAACATATAAATGAATTCAACTTGAATTCAAACACAGCTCTCCAATTCTTCAGTTCAAGCCACTATACATTAATTCACCATGCCCTCCTTCTCTCATATATATATATATATATATATATATATACTTTAAAAATGAGGAGGTCAATTAAAATACGTGTCCATGGTTTCGACCTGATAGTCTCTTCAGATAATACTTTTAAAATGACCATTTTAACGTTTAAGTGTGAAATTGAATTCCTGATTTTTAAAGTTAAAAGCTCTACATGTTATTTTTATTTTTACTTATTTTTTTCTCATGTGTATTGAGCACTTTTTAAGCATTAAAATGACCACTTTATAGTGTTAAAGTGGTCATCTTAAAAGTACTGCTCAAAGAGACCAACAGGTCGAAATCATGGTCGTGTATTTTAATTGACCTCCTGATTTTTAAAGTTAAAAGCTCTATATGTTATTTTTATTTTTACTTTTTTTTTTCTCATGTGTATTGAGCATTTTTTAATACTACTGTTTCCTGGTCTGATTCAACTCTGACCATTAAACTTTATATATATGTGTGTGCATGTGTGTATCCACTTATGCCCTTGAGATGTGTGTAATCATGATTCTCTACAGCTTCCTATCTTTTGTTGCTCTGAGCAATACTTTTTTTTGCCAAGATTCCTATTGTTCTTAGTGGCACTTGTTTCTCATGTTGGTTACCCTCTACTTTCTTCTGTTTCTCTTTAATGTGCCCTTTAAGTGTTAAACTCTCCAAGCCTTCTAAAAATCATTATGTGTCCCTAAAATTTCAACCGTTTTATGGAGCAGAATATTGGCTTGTACATTCAAAATAAATGAACACTGAGAACAAAACATGAATGAGAGAAGATTGTTTAGAAAGCTTTATTTTCTGCTTGTATACAAAATGCAATCATTGTATCCTTCTTGTGTGACAAAGTTCATAGTTCATGGTACATTGAAACAGAGAGAGAGAAATCTAAGCAGCCATGCTGATTAGTTCTTTGTTGGTTACTGGAGTGGAGTGGATGCAAGGATAGAGAGAACTGACCTTGAAACTCTCTTTTCTTAGGCTTATATTGAGATCGGGAAGTAGTCAAGGAGAGGATCAAGTGCAAATAGGATTGTTTTTCACTTTCATATAGTGTTTTTGATCTTTTGTTTTGCTTATCCAAGTATCTGGTCTCATAAACAAAGTTAGTTAATTGACATGTCCTTAAGATTGTGTTAATGTTAATGAGGTGTTAAGGTGATGATCAGTAGGTGATACCTTTCAAGGGATTTAAGAAATATTTTACTTCATTTTATTTTCTAAAATTTTGCCTCCTCATTGTCAGTTCTTTGTAGTCAGAAATTCCTTATTTTTTGCATTCTTTGTTCATGGTATTCTTAATATTTGTAGATAGACTCTCAACTATACACAAGTTTTTTTTTTCATTTGTGAAGAAATTATCCAGCTTTCACTATTTATTATTTAATTATTAGCTTTCATTATGCATAAGTTATTTTTCAATCCTGTGTACTTGACTCAGTTTCTGCATCATATTTTCTGATGTTTGTTATAAGTTGAATTTCTACATTTTTTTGATTTCATCATCTCCAATGTGTAACTCAAATCTAAGGCTTTCTCTTTTGCTCGCCATCAGACATTCTGTCTTCTTAATGGTCAGTCCTTTCTTCTTGCTTTACTGAACTATTTTGTCTTTTCTTCAGTTTTCCTTCTGAATCTCCCAACTGTACAATATCATCTGCATAGCTAATATTAAGGTTATATTCACCAATAAAAAATCCTGGTAAGTTTTCTCATTATCATCTTTTTTATATCATTTTCCTTCAGAAGATCAGCGATCATGGCTCTCCACAACTTCCTATATGTTGTAGCTGTTAGCAATGTTTTCCTTTGTACTAGGCTTTCTCCTCCCTGTTCTTCCATCCATACACACAAATTTGTTAGGTAGATTTCTGTTTTCCACTGCTCCCCTTGCTTTCAGTATTTCTTGTGAGTGTTGAATTCTCTAAGCCACATTTCTTTATTATGATTCCCGGAAATTTCAACTCTGTCTAATTTTATGTATAATTGTCCCTTTCATTCCAATTTTCCTTAAAACTTCCTCATTGCTCACGTTTCATCCATGTAATTCTCAGCATCCTTCTGTAGAACCAATATCTCTGTTGTCTCTAGTCTCCTCTTAATCTGTGAGAAAATTGTCCAGCATTCACTGTCATATAGAAGGATTGATATTGATATGCTTTTGTATATTGGTATTGGAATTTATGTCATTTTTTAAAACAATTATTAAATATTTAAACTTCTGTACTGGCTTGATTTTGAAATCTCTAATTCATAGTTCACATTTTGGTCTTTTCCTTTTGAAGAATGAACAAAACAAAATAATACTAATTATATTTTTAGTAACAACTGCATCTGAACTTAGTATATATATATATATATATATATATATATATATATATATATATATATATATACACACACACACACACACACACACTGCATTTCAAAAGTTTGAAGCCACTCCCAGAATTAGCATGGGACAATCTTGACAGAAGAGTGGAAAAAAATGAGTCTTAGAGTCATTGAAAAAAGAATGGAATCAATTATCAAACTTTTGCAGCAAATGCCAAAAATTTGTGCTGCAGTAATCATGGTTAAAGTGGGATATATTTTAACTAGAGC
The DNA here is from genome assembly GCA_963932145.1 of Acanthosepion lycidas. Taxonomy (NCBI): domain Eukaryota; kingdom Metazoa; phylum Mollusca; class Cephalopoda; order Sepiida; family Sepiidae; genus Acanthosepion; species Acanthosepion lycidas. The sequence goes on from OZ010584.1 coordinate 85,265,799, forward strand.
AAATTTTTTTTTTCTTTTTGTCATAATAAAATTTCTAATAAAAAATCATATATAATAATTTTCTCTTATTTAAAGTATAAAAAAACTACTTTTTGGACCAATTTAAAAAATTACCAGGGGTGGCCTTAAAAATTTGAACTGTAGTGTGTGTGTGTGTGTATATATATATATATATATATATATATATATATATATATATATATATATATAATTATATTGTATATATATAATTATATTGTATATTATGTATACATAATTTTTAAACACCGACATTAACACTAATCTACTTCCGTCTGCTTAGTCTTTTTCTACAGTATGGAACTAAATACTTCTGATATTCAAGGCATACATTGATGATTAAGCAACATTTTACAATTCTCGGCTATAAAATTAAAACAAGTTTTAAACTGAGTCTGTATGTTGTCCAATGAAAATGAGAAAGAGATTGTCACTGATCAGGCATTAATGAAGGTTTGACTGAATGACCTATTTTATAGGTAATCAAATTGCATCACTCCATGATTTTACTATAAAATGATATTGAAAATAAATTTTCTATAGAAATGTATTGTAAATGATTTTATACAAAGGCACAGAGTATCAGCATGAAGGGATTACTGTGATTAGGAATTAATGCAGGCATTATTCATAGATAGAACAGGGATATTATATGCATAATATAAATACATTGCTACTGATTTTTAATGTTGAAATGCAGTGAAAATATTTTTGTTACAAGAATTTTAATTGATTTTATAGAAAATTAAAAGAAGAAACACTGTCAGTTGTCAGGAATTAATGCAAGTGTTACTGAAAGAATAAGACTATTATATTTCTAAAAAAGAGATAAGTTATCATTTTAGTTAATTTTATAAAAATGTATCAAAAATCAGGAAGAGACAGAATGTCACTGGCTAGGAACAAATGGAAGTGTTACTGATAGAACAAGGCTATTGTATATCTAACAAAGAAAAAAGTTATTAAACTTGCTTATTTTTCTTTTTACAAAATAGAATTAATACAAATTAGCAAATCAAATAAAAAAGTTAAAGAAAAGTAATGAGATAATTTTTGTATACTTTGTAACCCTTTGGAGATTTGACAGCTCCTTTCGATGGGTGAGTGAGGAAACAACATTTTGAGAAATGAACTAGAAGATTAAATCCTTTCAAAATTCAAACAAACTGAAATATGTACTTGGATAAGTGTCCCAGAAAGACTTTCCATATATTTACATAAGAGAAAGAAAATAAAAATCTGTTTTTTTTTCTTCTCTGAAAAGAAATATTGGACAATATTAAACATTTTCTTCAAGGCAGATGCTTCAATATAAAATCATTGATTAATGTGTTTGGATGGCAGGAAGATGCAAAATGAGTGAATTTTTTGGTGGTATAAAAATATTGTTTGCAATGATTGCCTCAAGTGACATCTGCACTGATGCAGTTTGTGACAACGATATATTTTACTGAGAATTGCCCAGTAGAGATAGCATTTCAGTAATTTCAAATGTTTCGAAATATGGGTTTTTTTTTCTAAAATCTTGCAAGTGTATCATTAATTTGTATAAAAACTGTTTTTCTTTCTTTCTTACACACATACATAGTGGAAATTGGCTGATCAAAGGTTAAACATATTTTATTTACATATTACTCAATAGCAAATTTTACTTTGTACTATAAAACTGGTATCAATCGACCGGTATTGGTAAATTTTCAAGATATAGCTATATCTATATGAGCAATATGTCACAGTTTTCAGTCAATATTATCCCGTTATGTGCCATGTGTGATACACGCTTAGGCAATCATGTATCGAAAGATACATGACTGACAAGGCAGATTTTTTCCCGCAGTAGGTTGCTATTTCTTTCTGTGGTAGACCAGTTGCCATCCAAGGCTATAGAACCCAGTCTGTCCTGTTATTTACCCATAGCTTAAAGAAAAAAAGGATTCATATCTTTCCCAATGGTATTAGCACATAAGTGAATGTAAAGGATTTGACTGGAATTTGAACTTGGCTCTCCGATTGCTCAATCAGAACTGCTATCCATTACTCCACCATGCCTCCTCTACTATTATCTACTCTTATTAAAAACGTTGATAATAACTTGTACGAGGATGGGCTGAAAAGTTCATAGGCTGACTATGAAAGAGTGATGCTAGAGCTGTGAAGTAAACCGACATTTGACTGCCCAAAGAAGACTTTGAAAGTAACTAGCAGTGACTTTTTTTGAAAATGAACATAATTTATCATCATGATGTTATCAATTACCTGCAGAAAAATGGTTTAGCCACCAAAGTCATTCATGCTGACATGGTTGCTACAATAGGGGATGATATTCCAGCTTTATCAACAGTGCAAAAGTGAGCAGCTGAATTTAAGAGGGGAAGGGAATGTCTTGAAGATGATCCAAGGTCTGGATATTCTGCCACTGCCACCACCAAGGAAAACACTGATTGTGTTCATCACATGGTGATGTATGAAAGGTGACTAGCTATAAATCAAAAAGCCAATATTATCAGCATATCCCATGAGAGAATTGAGAATATTCTGCACAATGAACTTGGAATGATGAAGATTTCTGTTTGGTGGGGTGTCACGTGTTCTGACATCTGATCAAAAGTGCACAAGGCTGATCACATTACAGGAAAATCTGACATTGTTTGAGGCAGATCCAGCTGGTTTCCAAGAACATTTCCTAATTCAGGAGGAGTGTTGGGTTCATCACTTTGCACCAGAGACAAAGAGACAATAACTTGTATTGGGAAGGCATCAAATGTTATGAAGCAAACAAACATCATACAGTAGGACCCTGGTTATCAGCCATAATCTGTTCCAAAAATTTGGCCGAAAACAGAAATGCATGGAAACTGAGGTAATAATCCCCTAAGAAATAATGTAAATCCAATTAATCCATTCCACACCCCCGCCAAAATATTAACAAAAAATCCATTTTCTACAAAATGACTATAATTTTGCATGTATAAAACAATAAAAAATAGAAATAAATGACAAATAAATAGAATAGATAAACATTTAACTTTACTTGACCTTTATTGATGATTCTTGTTGGTGTAAGACGATTGGAGGGGAGAGAGAGAGGGAGACATAGTGTTATTATTTGGAAGGGAATCCCTCTCCATAAAGACTTCAGGTAAGTCTTTGTCTGGGGTTATTTCCTTTCTCTGTCTCTTTCTTTTGCTTGGGGAAGTCATGTGGCAACAGGTGAATAGGAATGTATAGGTTTGTAACAGACGAACATCCTTGCTCGATAACCAAGGAGATGTACAATTTCCGAGACATATTTTTCCTGAAAAAAGTGAATGATAACTGAATCTTATGATAACAAAGGTGCTTTATAACCAAGGTTCCAATGTACTAAGTTTTTTTTTTTATACAAAGACAAAGTGGGGGACAAATTGTGGAATTTTGACGTATTTTTTTACGTCAACAAACGACATTATTACGTCATTATTTTTGCACCAACCTAATAGTTTTACATGCAGAAAACAATAAGAAACAGAAATGAATGACAAATTTAACGTCACTTTACCTTTATTGAAGACTCTTGTTGGTGTATGTAAGATTGTGAGGTGAGGAAAGAGATGTTATTGTTTGGAATTTTATTGTTCTATTATTCCAATTACTTTTTGGTTGGGGGTGATAAGACTTTCTGACCACACTGTATGGTTTTGGTATTCCAGATATGTTAATTAGTTAATCTACATATCATTATGGTCATTAAACATGTTTATGACACAACTTGCAACAACTTTTTTAGGTTGATATTTTTCAACAAAACTTTGCATCTCACTCCATTTTGAACAAATGTTTTTAATCAATGAAGGAGGCACATTCACCCCTCTCCCCATATCCTTTTCTTCTGAAGCTATTTCCTCAGTTGCTGTTTGTTGTTGCTCCAGCTGAAGGTTTTCTGTGATCAGCTGTTCCCTGTGGCCCTCTACCCACCCCTCAATATCCTGCTCAGTAACTTCTCCAAAGACACAATTACAACTTTCTTTGAACCTAGTATGGCTTATTTAACAGTAAAACTATATAAAAAATTACATAAAAATTTAAAAATGAAATATGCATACTAATGCTGAGGAAGATGCTCACTTAGCAAAAGACAAAGGCAGATTGAGTAACACCCACATGTGGTGCTTTGTGTGGGAGTTTGGCTTGAGGAAGTCACATGGCAGCAAATGAACATGAATGTACAGGTTCGTAATGAACAGATTTCCTTGCTTGATAACTGAGAAGATATATGATTTCTGAGACATATTTCTGCTCAAAATAGTGAACTATAACTAAATCGTACAATAGAAGTGCTTCTTAACTGAGGTTCCACTGTATAAATTTTTATTTCAAAATAAATCCGAAACTTATCGATCATAGAAGCCTGTATTTGTTCCCATGTACCTAAATAAAACTATTATTTTACATCTTAACCGTTACCATGCTATTAGTTTGGTGCAAAAATAATGACGGTTTTTGACGTATTTTTTAACGTCAAAAACCGTCATTATTTTTGCACCAACCTAATAATTTCTATCTAGAATTGTTCCTTCTGCTACTGAATGTTTTTGAGGGTGCAAGAACATGAACACATACTGTTTTAAAATTGTTATAACTTTCTTTGTATTGTGCATTTAGATTTTAATTTTTGTACACTAATTAAAAAATGAATGAGTAATATTTTGATGTAATCATTATGTTTTGCATGCATGTTTTGACGTTGAAACTAAAAAAAAATTGAAACATGAAATGAAAAAATGCAAAATAAAAAACAAATACATTAAAAAATACATAAATAATTCAACGTACTTTAACTTTTATTACTCTGTGTGGAGTTCTGGAAGTGCAATAAGAAGCAAAATCGCTAAGAAGGCTTTCATTATGTCAAAAAAAGTGACATTTTTCTCATGTTTACATATGAGAAGACATTTGTCTTTCCCCGGACTCATATTTATTTGTCTCATTGACATGTTCACATTGATGAATAAAGTTATTATTCCGTTGTTTATAAATAGACAAAATAATTCACCTTCAGAAAGGCTATGAGACATATATTGATGGTTGCCAGTAGCTTCTATAAAATTAGTCAGTCATGGATGATAGTAGCAGCTAGTGGTCATCATCACTTTCCTCCATGTCACCAGCATGGTTTTCCTCTTCGGCCACTTCACTGTCAATATCCAATCAAGTAAAGCCTTCAAAATCACCATCGGTGTCCTAATCAAAGAAAAACTCTTGAATAAAGATTTTATTAGATATTGATGCAGTCATTTTTTTTACAAAAAATTGAGAAAAAATTAACATGGGTTTAATTGGTGTTACACATTGTGTAGAGTCTAGAAGAATTCAAAATGGCATTGGAAAATTGAAGCTTAACCTTGTTCCAAAGCAGCAGTAGATGATTTCCAGCTTAAAATACCAGAAATAATAGTTGATAAGCGTTTATTTATACCAACTATCTCAAGGTGACAGAATGCGCCTAGAGTAGCAAAGGGTGAGAATTCTATGGTGACAATTTTCGACTGCAGTGTGGTAAAAGTTTTGGGTTCCTTGAGATTCTATAACCTTCATCACTCTTTCAACCGTTTCTACTCTTGCAGTAGTTTTTATTAATTCCCAAACATATTTACTTGAACATTGTTTTATCTCTCTTTTGATGAAGGTTCACAAGTTTTCAATTGATTTAATATCTGGAGAGGTTGGAGGTGGGAGTCCTGCTCATTTGGTATCATTGAAGCCTTTTTTAGCAAGATTGCCACTAGTTCACTTTGCATAATGTAAAAAAGCATCTTCTTGCATGGTATACCCTTTAGAAAGATTCTTTGTTATATCTTTTATTGTTAAAAAGAAAACATTGTCCAAAAACTTGGCATCATTTTTTATCTTGATACTGTATCGAAAGGAACAACAACTGAAACCACTTCCCTACTTCATGTAGTTATGTTAGCAAATTATTTCTAGCAAGAAACCCACTGCTAACATAGCCACCATGTCCATCCAATATAGCTCTATATTCATCAGTAAAAATTATTTTTGAGAAAACGGTTTTTCATTCATAACATTTTTGGAATATTTTCTTGCTGCTCAATCTACTTTTTCTTATTTCTTAGCCTTTTAAATTTTTTTTTAAATCTCTTTTTGAGACATCACTCAAGCTAATGTTTTTTTTCTTTTTTTAATCACTTCTCCCCGAGCAAGGCAATAAAACATACAAAAATGTAAGTGGTTACTCAATGTGAAAGAATACAAGAAGATGAAAAATATTATTCAGGAGAGAACAATAAAAGAACAGGAATTAAGAAGATAGAAGATAATAATTGATATTGCATTTAAAGTTTTGAAGATCAAAGTTAACTGGAACACAAGAAGGCAAGAGTGAGTTCCACAAGTGAGTAGAGCAAGAAACAAAACTCTTAGCATAAAATTTTCAGTTACATCTAGAAATTTCAACTGTAAAATAATGAGATCTATGTGCCAATCTTGTACTGTACTTAAAATTGTAAAGTTACCAGAGAAAAGCTGATCAGAAAAATTACAATGAAAATATTTATAATAAAGACATGGGGAAACTACATTACAGCAGTGGGAAAATGACTGAAGATGCCAGGTCAGGACCAATAACATTGCAGATTTTTCTGTGAATTTCATCAAGAATCCCTAATTTCTTGTTCTTATCTTGCAACTGTTGTCACTTTCTTTTTTATTATTTTCTGATTAGATTCAACTTTTTTGCAATTTCAGGCATTGTGTTCTGATCACACAAAGCTCATTTAACATTAATGTTCTTGGTAATGGAATTGATCCAGCTCTCTGCATTATAAGGACTGGTTGCTCATATCCAAGTATGCTTGCTTGCTGGGATGGCTAGTCAATCCCTGTTGCAGACAGCTTTTCAGGCACATTTGTGTTTGTTCAACACCCATAGAGCCCACCTGTGGTTTAATATTGCAACTATGCTGGGGTAGAGCTCATCATCTGGCATGATAAACAGTTTGAACAAAGCCATTATACTCAAACCCTCTGTCATGATAACTTGTAACTTTATGCTAGCACAATCAACAACGGGCAATTCTGTCTACCCAATTTCACTCACAAGGCTTGGGTCAACCTATGATGTGGTTTTCAGGCACTTTCCAAATGTATCACAGACTGGGAACACCTCTCCAGGCTAATAACATCAAGAAGTTAACTTCTTGATCGACCATGGTAAGATTGAACCCAGGTCTCCGAGTTAAAAAGCAAACATTCTAACCACTTACTGAATATAAGGTAGATGATCATGTAATGTTTAAAAACAATGAAAAAAAAATTAGTGAACAGTATTTGAAATTTGGTTAGGATTACTTATGTTCACATAACACTTATTCCTTTAAGAAAGGCATGAATCTACTTCTCCTTGTGCTATGTCCCATCAGCAGGTACTCTCTTGTCTCTGGCAAGTCCTGCAAGTTGACAGAGAAGAAAGTGGTTAAGTAAAAGCTTGGGCAATCCATAATCACTGCCGAGGCAAATGTTGCAACTTGTTATCAGCCTTAGCAGAGATAAGCATTATCAATACCAGATAAAGGAAGATAACCAAATTTATAACAAAAGCTACTGTACTTCAATCACCAGTTCTGAATTAGACATATTTTTTTTTTATTATGAATCCACCCCAAACATGGCAATAATGCCACTAAGATGCAAGAGGCTACTGGGAGTGATGGAGAATGAAGAAGACTTTAAAAGGACGTGAAAACCCAATCCTAAACAGGAAACAAGGGATAAGCCATGAGTTCAAAAGACTGGGGAGGAGTGTGAACTGGATGATAGGTGAACCTATCTACTCTTATTGAGGAAAAAAATTAAAATAAATAGTAAATAAAATTTCAGAGTTAAGGCAGAGACATTAGAAGTAAAGAGTTGAAGTAGAATTTAAAAGGGACCGGAAACCTATCCTAAACAGAAAACAAGGGATAAACCTCTACTCCTATTCAAAAGGGCAGGGAGAAGGGTGAACATATATGTTAACATGTAATCAAATAAAACCATATTCCTTGAATCTTCTACACTCACAAAAGAAAAGTTTCAAAGTGTTGGTTGAATTATAAAACTTTGCAAATTTTGAGCTGAAACCCTTCTGATTGGTTGAGTTAATGTCTCAGGGAATCATTACACAAAAAATGCAACCAAATTCACATTTTGTAATTACATGAACACTGACTAATGAAGGAAAAGAGCCACTCAAGCTAGAGCGTTACTCAATGACGTGTGTGATATGAACATAAAAGCAAGAAACAGGAAATTAAGATATGGAGTATATGCAATGATTGATTCTTGATTTGAAGAGTTTAAAACAGTAATTTGGTGAAGCATGTACATGGTATCTCAGAAAAAAGCTGATCTTCCTCCTTACACATGGAATGAGGGCAGTTTGACTCTGTGATGGAGTATGGTAGGTCTTAGCTGTAAAGGACTGAACTGGTGGAACTAAAGAACAAAGCTTGTCCAAACATTTGGCATAAAAAAAGCAATAGAGTAGCAATAGGCTTGCAATGTTGCATCTGTGAGAAAGAAGCTGCAGGATGGAAAGGATGTCATCAGCCACAAGGCCATGTAAATGACTCTGAACTCTATCAAGGTTGGAAAGTAAAGATTGGGAAGCTCCAACCCAGTTATAAAATTGATACTCCATTTTCTGTCTGACTCTTGCTTATTGACTTTTTGAGAAGTTTATTGTTTCAAGTAAAACTGTTCATATGACAATACTCAAAAAGGGGGAAATAATCTGAAAACTTGCTCGCCAACAATTTCTGATATTTTGTAATGACAAGTTGTCAATATACTTTTATATTTGATTTATTCAAACTATTATTCTATATCTTTGATCATTATAACTGTTTTAATAGACACACTATTTCAGCCAGCTACACTCTTCAGGAGTCTATTATTTTGGCTGTTATGGGATTTCAGTAGGATTGAACAAAAACCAGCATCAGATAGTGGTTTTCTGCTATAAAGGGAGATTCAGGTTTAACACCTGCCAGAGGACACATTTTCTTTATTAAGACTTTCAAATGAAATATGTATATATATATATATATATATATATATATGATATGTCCTGGAAAGGGATATATTTGTTCAAAGTAGCAAAGTGGTTTTGGACTACTGTAACCGAGTAGAACAATCTAGCAGGTAACCATAATGGACTGGTCCTCATTGAAGTCGTAGGCAATATGCGTAGCTAATAGGCGATGTCCTGTACCTCCACATCGGCCTGTATTTATGGCTGACACCAGCCAATCATATTACTGTGAGGGGAAACCCATGTGTATGCATATTCATTACATCAATATATATATATATATATAGTAAAGATAAACAAAACTGGTGATGAGACCAATAGACAACTTGGCAAAACCTAAAACTCTTATCCAGATAAACAAAAAACAACAATACTGAAAAAGAAAAAAGGCCTAAAGGCAAACCTATCACCTCAGTAAAGTGCTCAAAGCCTCGATTGCCTGGACAGACCAGAAAATGCTTAACGTTAAATCTCTCTCTCTCTCTATATATATATATATATATATATATATATATATATATATATATATATCATATATATGTCAGCCCCAATGTTGGATCTGAGGTTCTTACAAACAAATTCGAGAGTTCTTTTATCAGAATGATCAAACTGAGCTTTCTGAGTTGCCGTACCTCACCCAACTCTTTCCAAATCCTCTACACTATTCTTAGATCGACACCCAAACACCCTGAAATGTTTGTATTGGAGTTTCTGGCATGAATGTCAAGTAGTACAGCATGCTGTTTCCAAATTTCTGGCAGAGTGAATTGTGTCATGGTGCTCTTTTTCTTACAGACTCTGCCCAACTGACCCTACTATGCTATGCAGTTGACAAAATCAAAAACAAACAATACACATGTGTGAAATTAAAAATATAAAATGGTAACAATTTACTCATTGCCCCATATATATATATATATATATATATATATATATATATGTGTGTGTGAAAAGGGTGTGTATATAAATATAAATAAATATGTGAAACCCAGGGTCACAAACTCACATCAATCCAACCAAATATATATATATATATACGTATATGATTGGTGTTTACCGAATAAATTTCAATAACCAACAATTACTATTCGTAAAAGAGTGCTCAATACAGAGTAGAGCGAATATAATTATTTATTTAAAAATTATAACATAAATATGTTATAAAATCACTACAAAAATAGCCATTTTGTTTCAAGACCTCTGGTGTCTTATCAAGTGATGATGTTGAATGTAGATTCTACAATCTACATTCAACATCATCAACGTGATTTTATAACATGTTATAATTTTTAAATAATTATATATATATATATATATATATATATATATATATATATATATATATATATTACATATTTTTCTATAGCAATTTGAAAAGAATTTAGTATTCCAGTCAATTTGTTCTGCTCTTACTTTAAGCTTTGCAAGAAAAACATTTTTGACCCACTTAGTGGTGCAAGGAGAAAAATAATCTGATTTGTATTATTTGCTCAGAGAAAATTCTTAAGCTGACATTGTCATGGTGATAGGTGGAAGCATTTTGCTGCTATTCATGTTTCCGAAAATAATCCAGACATGGCACGGTATATCCAATTGACTAAAAGCCATATAGATTTTGTCATTGATTAGAAACTCCAACCTTAAAATTATTCTATTTGTGAACTGAATAATAATTTTAATTTACTGAAAAATATGCATCTGCTTTTCAGCTGTATTATCTTTTATCTAAGTGTTATCAACTGTCAATATCATTCATTTTGATGAGGATTTACTTTCATCTTGCTTTTTTTAGCCTCACTTTGTCATAACTTTACTATGGCAGCATACAGATGGCATATGTCAAGTAAAAAAAAAGGCAATAAACAACTCAGTGACATGTGAACTCATGTACCCTCCCCACCTGGGAAGACATGTTGAATGTACCAGCTGCTCTGACCACCTAAACCATAAGAATCCAACAGCTTTACAAAAGATCAATTTTAATCCACAAACCCATCACTTTATTCCCTAATCTTTCTTGGTGCATATTTGCTTTTTCCAAAGTATTAACAGCAGCATTGTATTTTTCTGAGATGAAGTGTTGTCAATAATTAATTTTGACTCATTAACTTTCGTTTTAATTTTATGTTGCTTTTTAGCAGAACATTACCCAAGTCTTTGTTTGCTGGGAAAGAGCGTGTTATCTAGTGTGATCAACTAACTAAGGTCTGCTCATCATAGTTGCAGTATAAACCACAGGTAGGCTCTGTAAGTGCTGAATAAACACAAATGTGCCTGAACAAAATCTGCAATAGAGATTGGGCTAGCCGCCTTAGCAGACAGGTATCCTTGAATATGAGTGGCTAGCTATATATATATATATATATATATATATATATATACCCCCAAGTCTTGATCACTAACACTGAGTAGACATTGCAAATCAAAAATAAAAGCTAAATCCTTGATGAGATTTGAACTCAAGTCTCTTTTGCTTCCGAAAAGCGTTCTTGGAAATACACCATCTGTTCTGGTAAGTGTCTTACAAATCTAATCTGAAACCCATCAATCTCTTCCATCATCACTTGTGGCACTATTTGTTGTTATGCGAAATATGCTAGTAAAATTGTGATTAAAAAAAAAACAACTAAAAAATGATAAAGAAATGAAATTCCTTGTCCAAAATAATAATAATGACAATCTAGTTTTGTTTTAAATGATTCTTCTTGTGTGTGCTGTGTCTCTTCAGGATGTTAGTGAACATGGCTCTCCATAACTTCATGTCCTTTGTAGCTCTTAATACTGTCAAAGACATCATCATTATATTTTAAGCAACTTCAATAATTATCCTGACCCCAAGTATACACATACCTGTATTTGCATTATTGTCAACAGCCAGAAATTCCTACCATTTAACCCACTGTAATGGTGAAACAGAGGTAGACACAACTGACAGTGTTATTTCCATTTTTAATTTAAGATTGAAAAGAGAGACCTAATATCAACAAACATACCAAATGGAAAGGAGCTGGTAATGGATAGTCAATCAGACAAAGATTTTGATTTATGCATCAAATACAACTATTAACTTCAAAAAGAAATACCATTTGGTGTCACCATATCATTATCTGGGAACTTACTGTAACTTTAGAACCAGATAGACACTAGTCATCTGTCAGGTACCTTACTCAGTGCACCCTGAATATGATCTTATTTGTTTTACGGGTTGTCTTAAATACACCAGCTACAAGATTCATCACTATAACACAGGCATATTGGACATAAGAATACAATCAATTAAAATATAAGCCTCCCACACACAGGGAACAGCAATAGAGTAGTGACCTATAAGCCTCCCACACATAGGCAACAATAATAGTGTAGTGGCCTGTCAGCCTCCCACATATAGGCAATAGGGTAGTGGCCAGTCAGCCTCCCACACACAGACAACAACAATAGGGTAGTGATCTAGGAGAATTCCAAATTTAGAGGACAGTTCCTGCCAAATCAGATTGTTTTTCAATTCCAGGGTCTTGTTTCAACCAGCAAACTTTTTCTTCAAGCTTCCCCACCTTCCAATGTTTCTGGCCATTTTGGATACAACCAAATTTTTTTTTAAATGATATATCATTTAAAGAAATTTTGGGTTCATCCAAATCAGTTGTATTCATCTCTGCTTCATCCACCAATATATTATTTGTTTAGGAATTAGTGGCCATTTTTCCTTTAATAACCCTTTCTAATATTGTCTTGAGAATAGTTGCTACTTTTTTAGATGTAGAATTCAATCCAAATCCCAACCTACTTAAGCAATGTTCTGCATTTGTAATTAACCAGCTGGCATTTCCACAGTTTCTCAGAAGCATGAAGCTCTAAGTAGGCTGATTTAAATTAAACACTTGTCAAAGCCAGTCTTTTGTCCCTACTCTTGCAAGGTCTCTCCGCATACATTTGTAGTCTCTTCTCCTGAATGACATACCACATTCCTTTTCAATTCTTGAAAGTTAAACACTGTCCCAGACCTTATCTTTTGGTGACTGAATTCCAGCCATATGCAGAAACACTCCACTTTTCAACTTCTAACTCCAGTGAATGTAAATGTCTTTGTCATTCCATTGCTCTTCTCAAATTTCACTGTTGCCCTTACACCTGCTCCCTCTCATAAATGTTTATAACAACTCGCCTTGTTATTCAATATAGGAGGCTTTCCCTTTTACCAACATTTGAGTGCCCGTTGCTTGCTGTCAAATTCTTTATAGATGTCCTTGTTTCCAATCATACCAGAAATATAATGATGCAACACTAAAATAATATTTTAGTGTTATATCTACAATTTTATAGTTCCCATTCTTTAGTAGTATGCCTAGGAAACATCAAGTAATAAGACATGGAAGAGTAGTTTAGCTTAGGAAGCTTTATTCAGCTTAGAATAGTCTGTTATAAGAATTGATACTATTTATAATAGGTCTAGGGGAGTTCTTCAGTGAAAGGAGAATCTCCAACAAGAGAGGTAACTTATATAATTACCTACCACACATCACTCTCCCCCAAACTCTCCACCATCTTCATTGACTTTACCATCCTCCCAGTTAACTACTCCCACTCTCACTCTTGCCCTATTAATAGGTTGATACTATCAACAATTTTGTCAAGCACTTTTACCTGAAGTTTCAGTCATGTCCCATGCACCATTAACTCTACAGTAGTGATGTTTCTATGCTCAATTTCTCTTTCATCGATTGCTTTTAAGATGATTGTCCCACTCAAGCTGTTCACCAACTGTGAAGTAATCAAAATCATTGTGAAACTTGCCTTCCTCTCTCTAGCAGAACTTCCCTCATTGGCAAGAAATGTAGCAGTACCTTTACTTGGCATGAAAGGATAGCTAAGAGTGCAGCAGTCCCCAACCCTGACCATTTCCCTGGCAACAACATTTACCTATATGACCTGCCAACTTACATCAGTATCAAATCAAATCAGTCTTCATCTATTGCCATCTTTAACCACATACAGCTCTCAGTGCCAAAAACCGTACTTTGAATATTTCCAATATTTCCCCTTTTGATTCCTTGTTTTTCAAGGTTTGTCTTCTTATTACACGAGATCCACCTCTCTCAGAAGCATTGTTCCAAGACATTGGGGTTTGCATATCATTAATACTGTAGCTGTGTCCACCAAATCTCTCCAAAATTGGGTTTCAATTGCAGCAACCCTAATTTAATTGTGATCAAGGAAAACAAAGTACCCCTCTCCAGCCAATTTTGCTAATCGATCCAATCTCCCGATCTTATTGACTAATGCTTTCATGCCAAATACTATTTCCCTTCAAAATGGTAATTTTTCAGCTAGCAATTTGAGATTTCTTGAAAAAATAAAATCATGCTGCAGAAAAACTTATTTGAAAAATAATAAATGTGTAGAACCAAACACGCATTGTGTCAGAGTGGAAATTGAAGGAAAGAATTTAATCATGTCAGGTCTTCTATTGGGTACCCAAAAGTAAGTGAAGAAACATGTAATAGTTTTGTTCTAGATATAATTATTATTTAAATTGTTCTTGTTAATCGTGTCAGCATTTGTATTTGGTGCACAATAGTATATGTTCATGTAGAGTAGAAAGGGAAGGTCTCATTAGATAATGAGGGGCTTACACAGACAGACATAAGTTACCTCGTGCAATGTTATATAAACAGCTGACTGGCCAGGGGCCAGATACATTTTTGTATTTGTATTTTGTTGTTATGAGATTAAATTAAACTGAGAATTACTACTATCATTGCCAGTGTGGTTATTTTACATAGTGTTGTGAACAGGTGAATATGTGGAACTATCTTAACAAAATAAGACATGGCATCTGCACCAGGTGAAACTCTCAAATTGATTGCTCAGCTCATGCAACAAATGATAGAGCTACAAAGAGAAACTATTGCACTTCAGAGGGAATGAACACCTAACACACTGCAAACATCCAACACACAAAAAAAAACTCAATGCAACAGACAACTTGGCATTATTCCTTGATGCTTGGACTTGGTATAAAGAGATGTATAAACTTACCAAACCAGTTGAAATTCACAACAAATTGAGAAAGTCATACTTGCCCAAAGACAATAGACTCCTTTTCAACCATTGAGGAGCTGAAATATTAAATTCAGCTAAGGAAGAAAGGCTTTCGTTGTGGTAAAGGGCTTGCATTAGGAAGTTCACCGTTCATTCACAGTTGATTGTCCCAACACAGAAGCCTGCAGTAAGCAAGTCAACTACTCATGCAACATGATAGCTGGGCAGATGATTGTGGGACTTGCCAACCTCACCACACTTGAGCAAAAGTTTGACCAACTTGTCAGCTTGGAAACAATGGACGTCAACTGCACAGTTATTAAATTTAAATTGTTAGCCAGTCAACCTCATCCTACTTACAGATATCTGGCCATGAGCGCCATGCACTTTGACAACCCTGAAGAAATAATGTACCTGCTTCTTCACCAAATAAGAATACTTGTGGGTTGCAGGAAGACATTCCACCCAGGTGGACCAATTACCAGGAGAGATTTGTCCAGCAGCTAAACTGGTATGTCATAATTGCAGGATTAGGGGTCAGATAAAAAGGGTATGCCAGAAATCTATTAAAATTGAAATTGGAACCACGAACAGATCAACAAGTTGCAAGTAAGGGCATGATTCATTCACTTTCTGAAATATTAGTCTGAAAGCCCTCCACCCTCACCTGTGCCATCTGCTATGCTGGAAAATCAAAATGGAGCCGTAAAACTGGTTTGATACTGTCCGGTGCTGTGCCTCATCTTGCATGGAATGGAAAGGAATTTAAAGGAGGTGTCCCAGATTCACCACTATTACTGACAATATAATGCATCAAACCCATGCTTCATTTGGACACACCCAGACTAGTCCAATTAGCTACAGTAGTCATTGTATCCTTGCATTCACTGATACAGGAGCTCAAACTTTTTCAAGTGGACCAATGATATTAAAACTACTAAAGTACTTAGACAAGTACCTTGTGCTAACTAGTTGTTGAATACATGACATCACAGACAACCAACTTTGCATAAAGGGTGCGATGTTTATGCATATAAGAATTGGCTTGAGGGAGGCACGAGAGGTGGTGTATGAGTCAAACAACACATCTGGTTTTTACTTATCAGAATCTGCCATGAAAGAACCTACATCTGTTGCCCCCTGATTTCCCCACCCAGACATCATGGCTCAACTCTTTGAAGGGCATAAAGGAAAATGTTCTGTGCACATGTCCATGCAAAAAACCCAGTCCAGCAATTCCTAGTACCATCCTGTTTCTTCCAACAGACACCTACTGGAACGATGGATATGTGAACATTTCAAGTCCAGTGTGTTTAATACATGCCCACACCAACTCTTACAAGAAAGTCATTGAATATTATTAGGTTGGTGCAAAAATAATGATGTAATAATGTTGTTTTTTGACGTTAAAAATACGTCAAAAAATGACATTATTACGTCATTATTTTTGCACCAACCTAATACCTTCGTCCTTGATGCGACATCATCAGCAATCTACACACTGATCCCTGTCCCTCACCATTGGAAAAAGAGAGTGAAACAAGACCTCAATCAAGACATTGTATTGGGTATAATTGAACTGGTGCCAGTGGGCACTCCTACAACCTGATGCTCAAGGATGGTAGTTGCACCCAAAAAGATGGCTTCCCCAGGTGCACAGTGGTCTTACAAAAACTGAATGCTGCCACCATGAGGGAAACCCATCACACCCCATCCCAACTCAGACAAGGAAAATAGTTCTGGAGATATGGAACAGGTATCACAGCTTAACGCTTTCCCCAGCCGCACAAGATACAACTACATTTGTCACTGAATGGAGCCAGTAAAAGTTTCTTCATGCTCCCCAGAAATTTCATGCATCTGGAGACAGATATACCTGTCTGTTCAGTGATATTACAGTGGACATGGTTTGAAAATGTATTCATAACTGTCAAAATAAGAACAATTATTTTGATTTAGATCAACAAAAAAATATTTGTTTGATTGACTTGTTTTCTACAGCTTATCAACCCTTTGCAGGTTATTTAAAGCCAGAAAATATTTTTATATTGTAAGAATTTTTTTCGATAATAATGATTAAGTGGTGTAACTCTTACTAATTAACCCATAGCTGGAGGGGGGTGAAAAGTGAATTCATAGCATTCTGAAGGGTATTTACCCATAAGTGAATATAACAAACCCAACTAGAATTGAAACTTGGCTCCTTGATTAACAATATCAAGCAATTGCCCATTACACCAACCAATCATCCAAGTTTACAGGACCTAGGATTCCCAATCAGTCACCAGCTAGGTACTGACCAGGCTTAACATTGCTTAACTTTGGTGATTGTACAGGAACTGGTGTTTAAACATGATATGACTGTCAGCCTTACATCACCAAGTAATGGCCTACAGTATTAAAACAATCAGACGTTGCAATCTACATCTTCATGTCCCCTGGTAAGTTTTCAAGTGAAGAAATAAAGAACTCACAGTTTTAAAAGGAAAATATAAAAGCAAAAATACAGATGACAATGTGTTTTCTAGCCCAGATAATTTGTGCCAAAAATTTGTTAAAAAAGGAGGAAAAATCTAGAACAGTAGAAAAAGCAGAAGCATTACAAGTCTCTGATTAATAATTTCAAGCCATTATCCATTACACCACATGCAGATCCAAGATTACAGCACCAGGTATTCCCAAGCAGTCACTCATGAAGGTACTGACCAGGCTCGACATTGCTTAAATTTGGTGATTGTACAGGAACCAGTGTTTCAACATGGTATGGCTGTATGTTACAAACATTTGTTTTTTTGGTTCTTTGAAAAAGGTTTTTAAGCAAGAGTTCAAGGTTTAATTCATAAAAAAATATAATTAGAAAATGTTTCAGTAAATCTATCTTTTCATGTTCAAGGAATTTTGTATCAGAATCAAATACCAAAATTAATAAAAAATTCAAAATATGCAAAGGTTTATTATTTTGCTAATTTGGTTTACTTGTATCAATACAGTTACATTGACATACAATGTGGTTCTATACCAAATCTTTGTAAGAACTTGCAGAGCTCATTTTCATCAGGATAGGTCAACTTTTAAGTGAGATGATAAATCTATTTCATAGTGAAAAAGACAAAGAAAGTTAATAACTAGCAAAATTACAGAAGATACAAGGATAAGTGAGTAAGTGAATGTAACCCAATTGGAATTTGAACTTGGCTCTCTGATTTCTCATTCCAAGTCACTATCATTACACCAACAGCACACCCATAACATCATCCCATAAAAAATAAGAAAAAACGAAATGGCAATAATATTTTGCATTATACATATAAACAATAAAGAATTTTTATGTTGCTCTGCATTTTCTTGTTTCTCTCCAATTCTTCCTGAATATTAATCTAAACAAATAACATGCAATTTATCATTGAATAATTATACAGTTTTATTTATCAAATTTAATATAACATAACAAGCAACTGAAACACAGAATAAAGAAAATAATTGGTCAAAGTGAAGACTAAGAAGAAAAACAATTTACCCCATTCCCACCTTTACAATTTCTATTTTGCATTATCCACTCATAGGGAAAGTAGTTTCTTCCTGCTTAATATAATGGCAGCCATTTTGAAAACACTAAATTGATGTTGAATTCATGTCAGATAGGAATTCTTTGCATAATTTGATTGTAAAACTAATTAAAGAGGAAAACGATATTTTTAAATGTAATTCTCGTTAATCTTCCTAATTATGATGCTCACTACTGAGAAATTCATCATCAAAATGATAAATTTTCTAAGTTATAAACAATAAAAAATTGCTCCACCATTTCAACATGTTAATAACATTTATATTACAAAGATACATATTTCAAAGCTTGGTAACTTCACATTTATATAAAATGCAGTAACCTAATAAAAGTGAAAAGAAGAAATAAAACATGACTGATAGTTTGTTTGGTTTGAAGTATTGGTTTTGTCTAAAGTATCTTACATTATTTGTGTACATAACATTATACAGTAATACCTTGATATGAGTTTCATTCCAAGACTGAGCTCATAACTCGAAAGACTCATATCTCAATATTCCCAATGAAATTAATGAGGATATTTCTAATCCATTGCAGGCCCATAAAAATCACACTTATTTTCTGTTATATTCCATGCTAATAGGAATATATACTTGAAAAACAAGGTGGATAAAATATGTAAAGGTTTATTGTAAAAAACCAGTACAATAAGAATAAAAGTAACAGTTATGCACAAAGTCATCGCAAGTCAATCCAGTAGTGAGTGCTACTATTGGAAGGTCAGTAGTTCTTGCACAAGTCTGAGTTGTACTCAACAGATACCAGCTAGTATATTTAGCTACCCACCTATGAGGGTTGCATGTGGCACAAGGCAGGTTTAATGCAGGTTCTATGAGCCTGTGGCTTGGCCAAAAATATTCCCTTTCGAACCCGTATAAATGGGTTCGGGGGCAGTTCACCTCCCCGAATGAGACTCTACCCCTTGGCGGAGCCTCACCCAGGTTCCTCTCTGCCTTTGAGCAGAGAGTTCAACTGTTTAGCTGGAACAGATCCTAGCTAGTCTCTGTTGACTTACAGATACTTATAGGTAGTTACTAGCTTTAGTGTAGTCACTTATAGGGGTGACAGGTTATTCCATTACATCATTTTCCTAAAACTCACCATTATTTTTGTGTTGGATATTAGTTTGGCCTTACTTCAACTGCATCAGTGTGTGAGCAGAAATCAGAACTGGTGAGAACATAAACAGGAATGCATCCAGTGGATAAAATAAACAGGACATCCAGGTGTCCTGAGCTGAAGGAAATGCATGTGTGTGTGGGTGCATGCCAGAAGAGATATTGCCATATGGTTGCATAGGCGACATACTGGAAGAAGGCATAGATATGTGAAGTTGTGTAGATATCCAAATGTTATAGAATTGGTCAGATTCTTGATCTGGACAGAGAAGCTGGCTAGAGGTTCACTGAAGATTTGTCTCTGTCAATTCCTGTGTGTGCAATCATAACCTCTGTGATTCTCCCTCACTCTACCTATTTGCCGCAGCTCAAACAATATATATATGTTTGTGTGTGTGTGTGTGTGTGTTTGTCACCTCATTTGAGCCCAGCAGCAATATACTACATTTGTATTGGTGGGTTTCTTACAACAATCAATAAAAGTGGGTAATCAAATGATACTATCTATTTTTGCACCTAAGTGTATAAATGGATACGCAATGGATTTTATACATGCAGATTTAATAAGTTTAGAAATATGTATAACTGTAAAATGAATGTGAAAAATTAAACAGTTATTAACATGTTAAAAGTCATCTTTAATAATTTATAACATATACAATTAAACATTTGATGAATTTCTCAACAGTGAATATCATAATTAAGTAGATTAATCAAAACTATATTAAAAATATTATTTTTCTTCTTTAATTAGCTTTTCCACTCAAATTATTTGAAGTGTTCCCATCTGACATGAATTTAGTTTCAATTAAGTGTTTTCAAAATGGCCACCACTGTTTTATGCAGGAAGAAAATGTGTTCCCTATGAGTAGATAATTAATACAGAACAGAAATTTTAAATCGGTGGGAATGGAGTAAAAGATTTTTTTTTTTTTTTGCCTGGCCTTCAACAATTATCTTATTTTTGTCACTTGTCAGTCTCTCATTATCTACTGCAATATGATATTATTTTCTTTTGTCCACTTCTATTAGGTTGGTGCAAAAATAACGACGTAATAATGTCGTTTTTTGACGTATTTTTTAACGTCAAAAAACGACATTACATCATTATTTTTGCACCAACCTAATACTTAAATATCTGCTAAAGTTGATTTTTGATATTTTTATATATTATTATATAACTAGTAGTTCCTGTGAAAATTTCACTGCTTTCCTGTTTGAATTTTGTCGTTTTTCTTTCTTTTTCTCACTGAAATCAAACAGCATCTCTTATATGTCTTTTCCATCTTGCTACATGATCAAAATGGAACAATTTTTTATTTATGTGGTATTGGCAGGGTGTATCTGTCTTTCTTTACTTTTTTCTTTCAATGAAAACACAGAGCATCTCTGATATGTCTTTTCCATCTTTCCATGCAATCAAGATGGAATAGTTCATTATTTATGTGGTATTGGCAGAGTGTAACTTACATACTAAGGAAGGAATGGACAAGCAAAATTATAAGACATATTATTAATATTATAATATTATTTTTGTTTGCCTGGCCTTATCTAGTTCGGTATGTCCCCTAGTAGTTGACACAATGTGCATCTGTGTTCATAGTCAGGAGTAGTGGAAATATTTTATGGCTCATTGTCGAGAGGCTTGTATTTTTTTTCTTGAAGTTTGATGAATGCAACAACCAAGATGTCTTGATTGGATGATTCATTTTTTAATGTCTTATCAACCATTTGTAGGTTATTTAAAGCCAATAAATATGTTTAGATTGTAATAAGTTTTTTTAGATGATAATAGTTTCATAATAAAAGTCTTACTAATTAACACATTGCTAGTTGGTGGGGGGGAGAAGAGAAAGATTCATACCCTTCCCAAGGATATCTATACATAACTGAATATAATGAACCCAACAGGAATTAAAATTTGTCTCTACAATTAGCAATTCTGAGCCATTATCTATTACACCACCTACACATCCAAGTTTACAGCACCTGGTATTCCCAAGTGGTCACCCATCTAGATACTGACCAGGTTTGACATTGCTTAAATTTATTTTTTTATATTCTCCTGAATACTTTCCTTGTTAACTGTTATAAATTTTCTTTTTGTAATTACTATTCTTTGTTGTTACTCTGTAGATATTTAGCCAATAACTTCTATGTCTAGTGCCCCTTTAGATGATCATGGCTCTCCACAACATCCTTTGTAACTCTTAGCAATGTTTCTACTTTAACTATCCCTCCCTATCCCTGGTCAGTCATCCATTTACACATGCTCATTAGGTACATTACACGCTGATTTCCTCTGTCCCTCTTGCCTTCAATATGTTCTTTGAGTGTCAAATTTTCCATGGCTTCTTTCTTCATTATGTGTCTTAGTGATTTCAGCAGTATTTCTGATTCTAAGTATAAGAGTCCTCTTTGTTTCCATTTTCCATACAATTTCTTTGCTGAGTACATGCTCCATCCATCTCCATTGCCTTAAGTGTCCTCTTCATCTGTGAGGAAATTATCCAGATGCATTTTAGCATTTATATTTACTAGCAAGTGTCTTATATCTCAGTCAGCATACCAATTCTTGCTTTCTGTATTTTGCTTTTACTGGAGTCAAAATATCATATGATTTTGTTTTATTCATATATCTACTGTTAGATGTGATATTATCCAAATTCATATATCTATTGTTAGTTTCCTGCCATATTGTTCATATTTCCACTAATATCTTTTATTGTCCACTTTCACATTTTCCTTTACAATTTATTTGCATATTTATCTGCTATTTGATGTTTCCCTTTATATCTTTTTGCTTTCATTTTTAAGATTCCATTCAATGTTCCTAGTATTTGACTATTATTCTTATTTTGATAACTTCATTTTTGGCTTTTTTTAGTATTAAAAATCATCACAAATTGTATTGGCTTTAGTTTTATGAATGAAGATCAAAGAAGGTTTTCTACTCTTGGTATAGACCCGATAAGGCCAATACAGAAGAAACACATGTTGTCATGGTGGCTCCAGAAAAAGCTTTTAGATCTATGTATAAAGCTTACAATGTTAAAGTAACAACCAACTTAGATTCCCCTAGCAGAATCAGAAAAAGCTCATTAATAGAACCAAACTAAATTGGAAAATTCACTTGTATAGTTGAGGTGGGTATATTCTATAATTCAACCAACAGAAAGTTCTTGCAAACACTTCCTCTTCTTTTTTGTTAGTTTTATTCATCTGAAGGATTAAATATGAAACCCTGTAATCCACCTTTTCAGAATTCACTTAACATTAAAGATGAGTAAAGCAATGTATAAAATTGTTTCTTGGTTTCATACCAAAAAAACTTGACTTGCCCATTCTCAATTTTATAATGAGCGTTTGGTTGCAAAGGAAAGGAACAAAAATGGACTAAATTTTCAACAGCATGTATTCATCAAATTATATATAATATGTACATAGCTGTTTGAAATTTAGCAAAAATTGATCATGTGTGGTTACTTAACTGTTGTTAGCCAGGAAAGTAATTAAGTGTAAGGGCATTGTTAGTAGGGTCAAGAGTTGACTGATTTCTTGGGTTGGTTGGCAGAGGTCACAGTTGGGGTCAGAGGATAGTTCTGGAGTGTATTAGGCATTGGTGGGGTTTGAAATACACTTTTCTTTAAAGTTGAAATCGACATTTGATGAGTTGTTGGTTGTGTGATGCTGAAGCTGCACTGACTGGGAAGGTGGGTTGATCAGCAGGTGGTCTTTTGATCTGCAACTGTGTTAGTCGTGATGAGAGGCTTTCTTTAAGCAAATCTCATGGTCCCCAAGGCCATTTTTTCCAGCCTAATGAGCTAGTATGAATGGATAGCAGAGCAGGGACAAGGAGGGATGATAAAAAAATCAAATGTTGGTTAGTGTTACAAGAGACAGGAAATTGTGGAGAGTTATGATGCAGCATATAAATGATAATGATTGATCACTGTTCTGAATGGTACAAGATCACATAACTTGACCAATCTATGATGATAAAGCCTTATAATAAGATAATTGTGATGCTGTATACAGATAAGAAAAGCTTCTTCTCCTTCTATAATACGTTTTTTGTTTTGAATGGTACATTTGTATAAGTTGCAAGTTCAAGCATCATTCAGCTGACAACACTCCCATTGTGTGAAATTAATGAGAATTGATGGGGGTCCTTAGCAACTGTAATGATTCTTCTCTGCTCTCCATTTTAGTTCATTCCCCCAAAGGCTGATTGATAGAGAAATTTCTTCAATGTGATATCTCTCCCATGTCATAGCAATTGACCAAGTTTGGCACAAGGTTATTCAGTTGGGCACTCTGAAAAGACACTACCAAATCGGTTTTCTAAATGAGCTTGATAACACTCTGCCATGGTAAACATTGTCTTTCCTACACTGTATATAACTGAAAAATTCAGTTCTAAACAAAATGTTCATGATTGACTATTTTATTGCAGGGATTTATTTTGTAGATGTGATGCAGAGTCCTTGTGTAGAAAACAACATTTTTATTTAGTGTTTTGCTTTCTCAGTACATACATCCTTCTGTCATGTAAAGTGAATCAGAAGAATTCTTTAACTGAAATGGAGTATAACATTCTTTCATGCCACTTATTTTGATTCCTAATCATTTTTCTATGATAGATTTTCAAGAGTTCACTGCCTCAAAGTGCTATCTGCAGTCAATGACACAGACTCTGGGTAATGACCTGTTGATAGTTCAGAAAACTGTGTGGAAAATAAAACCGCCATGTCAACTATTTCAGACAGGGAGATTGTTTCTGCAGCAAGAGTACTCCAAACTCCATATCATATTCTCTAAGAATGCCACCAAATTGGAAATAATTTCCCCAATTCTCCTACAAGAAAAATTATATAAACTCTTTGACTACTGCATCTAGAAAATTCACCAAAGCAGTATGACTGAATATCGTCAAATGCAATTGATTGTATGAACCCAGATGCTGATAGTTCTCTAACAATTTTGATATGTTTGATTCTGTTAATTACTTTATTAATGTTGCCAAGAACTACAAGGAATAGGAAGCTGTGGAGGACATAATTGATATGGCACATAGAAGAAAAATTACTTTGTTTGTGGTAAATGAATCCTTTACATGTCACTGCTTGATATTAGTTTCTTAACAACGGACATCAAACAACAAATATAGGGTGGCTCTCTTATGCCAACCATAACAGTTGTCCCACTTTAATCCAACAGAGTATTTTCCTTTTCTTTTTAGTTCTGACTCTTTTTACACAGCTGATCCACTTGAATTGGCACTATATATAATTTATAATGTAACTAAGATTTCATAACTTTTATCTTCTCAACATGTGTTCTGCAGTTTTTTTTTCAAAAAGAAAGATAGTCTGAAAGACTATGGGTTTGTTTCCCTATCAGCAGCTGATGTTTTTTTTTCTTGAGATAGTCAGTGCCACAGCAGATGAAGATCTCTAACCATCAGCACTTTTCATTATCCATTACTATTATTTTCATTGTTTTCTTTTTCAAGTCTCCTCAACTGCCCAGTTATCAATTACAGTCTGACATTTTATGTTTCCATGGTAGGATATGACAACACAACCATAAAATTCAAACATCTGATCATTTTAGGATTGGAACTGCTTGCAATAGCAGAAGACAAAGTCACCTCCACAGAACTAAAACTTAAGGAGTTTGTGTACCACTTTCATCCTTCACAAATGGCCTGCTTAGTGGGATATCACCTTAAAAGTCACTATACAAGACTTGGATTTTACCTAGTCTTGAACACCAATTATTGGTGCTACTAGAAGGTATTCTGCCAAAGATATTTTAATTTGCTATTTTCTTTTTTTAGAAGAAGAATTATATATGCCTTTCTATTTCAACTCACCTGTTCATCTTGATTGTTATGCTCACAATATTCCAGCTATTGTACTCTTTGCCTTTTTTCTGACTACTGATGGAAGATTGTTTTAAAGTTATTAAATTATTATCCAATTTTATTTCAACACTTGCATAAAGACGGCTTCTACAAGTTATGAATGAAAAGTGATTTGTGTATCAAAGATAAAAGTGATGTTTCTGAGTAATTTAATTTTCAGAAAAAGCCAAACAATCAATCAAAAGACATCTCTTATTGTTGTATCTTTGCAGATCATATTTCTTTTTTTTTCTAATAATTCATCCAACACAAGGCCCAAGGACCACTCAAGGTAGAAGGTTACTGAGTGAGATTATAAGGGGGAAGGAGGAAGTAGGATAGAGTGAGTAGGATAGATATTGGTTGGATGAAATAATGAGACCAAGATTGTATTTGTCAGGGAATCATTCTCTTGGAAGTTTGTTCCACAAAGTAACAGTTCTGAGGAGGAAGCTGAGTGGAACTTAATCCTTATCAAAGAAACACAAAGGAAATGGAGATGGCTTGCCACCATAAACATGGTATTGTCGCTCCTAGTTGTGAATGTCTGAGCTGGTGGAACTAAGGAATGTAACTCGTCTGAACATCTGTCATAGTAATAGTGATATAGTAATAAAAGGCTGGTGATATTTTGTCTGTGGGATAAGGGTTGCAGGATGGAGAATAATTCATCACCCATAAAGCTGCATAAGCGCTTGAACTCTATTGTGGCTGGACAGTGACGATTGAGCAGCACTAGCCCGGATATGGCAGTAATACTCTATTCTTGGTCTGGGCTGACTCTAAAAACAGAGCATGGCATCAGTAGTTAGGTATTTTTTGAGCAATACAATAAACCAACCATTCTTCCAGCATCTTTTGTGATGGCACAAATATATGGAATCAAATGAAAAAATGTTAGATAGACACTTCATTTATACTGGCTCTAAGTTTGAGCAGCATAAGTTCATTAGAAACTTGTTTTTTCTTTTGTTAATGCCAGACATCTTTCATAGATCAAGAAGAAACTTGAAGCAACAGAGATAATGTTCTACCAACGTTAAAAAATTCAATGGACAGAATAAAGAAGCAATAAAGAAGTCTTCAGGAAAATCGGAAATACAAGGACACTTACACATGCAACTCAAAAGAGACAGCTGGAATTTCTGTGACACATAATGAAGAAAGAGGACCTGGAGAATTTAATAATCACAGGAAATACTAAAGGCAAGAGAATCAGGAGGTAACAGCAAGTAATCTTATTGTGGAGGTTATCTTATAAAAACATCTGTTTCCATCATATATCTATATGGATTTATGTAAGGATTGAAAGAAAATGCACAGAGTTAATATATACAAAAAAATTACAATATATATATACATATATATACAGAAGGACAGAGAGATAAGTTTGAGGTTCAAGACTGTAAATGGTCTCCTTCGTATTTGTTTATTTTTATTTATTTTTCCATTACTCCAATCTATTTAAAAAGTTTACATGAATGGATAAACAAGGACAAGAAGGAGTAATAGAGAGTCAAAAGTCACTTAGAGCAGTAAAAAAAGGAAATCGTGGAGATCCTTAATCACAGGTACAATATTCTGATCCTCCTTTAGACAAGCCCACTTATATAGAAAAGTCATATATATATTTATATATGAAAAGTCATATATAGTATTTTTATTTTTGTTATTCAAATTTCTTAGGATTATGGTCATATTATGCTGAAAGAAATGCTGGTTCTCGGGAGATCACTGAAGTTAAGCAACATTGAGACTAATCATTACCTAGATGAGTGACCACTTTGGGAAATCAAGTGATGTAAGCTTGGATGTGTGAAAGGTGTAATAAATAATGGCTCAGAAATGGAAATCAAAGAGTCAAGTTCCAATTCCAGTTGGCTTATTCACTGATGCACAAATATCCCTGGAAAGTGTAGAAGTCAAATGACTTACCTTCTAACATGGCTGTCTCCTTGTAAAGGCAAGCTAGTTAATCTACCTCATTTATAGGAGAGTACCTAATACAGCAGGTGGGTTAGTCCACTTTACTAGAATGGATCTGCCCAACAGATTTTCATGAGTGGACTCTATTCACACATATATATCTCTCCATAAAAACACCAACTTCTCCAACTTGAAGTGACGACACCAGTTTACCTGTGTATCTGACCACTTTCAAGTTAATCAATATTCTACAGAAAGGTATTAATCCACCTCTTCTTTCCCACACCTATGGATTAATTAGTAGAACATGTATCAGTAAAATATTATTATGTTCAAAAAATTCTTAAATCTAAAAATATTTTCTGGCTTTAAATAACCTGCAAAGGGTTGATGTGCTGTGAAAACAAAAGAATTCAAATTTCTTCAAAAAAGTGTTGGTGTTATTAATTTTTTACTATTTTTTTCTATTTTTTTAATCCATGCTACTTAATTATCATAGAATGTAAAATGAGACTAGTGCTGTATTAAAAATAACAAAAATAAAATAAAATTAAAATGCCAGGTGAAACATTAATTTTAATTGTGTCATATTCTGTCTTTTGTGATAATACAGAGATTAAAAGAAAAATATTGTATAGTCATTCCATTTTATATTACCTGGAAGCTTGAGAAGCATTAAATTTGTGAAGTACACAGAAGATAGTGAAGGAAAATGAGAAGAAGTGACTAAACAACAAAATGGAATGCATGGTCGTTAGCAAAACGAACAGCCCAATATGCAAATTACAAGTTACAGATACCAAAATCAAGCAAGTATAACAATTTAAATATCTGGGATATGCTTTAACAGAGGATAAAAAATGCAACATTGAAATTCGAAAGTGCATTGGGATAGGAAAAGATGCCTTTCAAAAGCTAAGCAAAGTATTAAGAAAAGGAAAAATTTCTTTCGAAACAAAGAAAAGAGTACTGAACTATTATGTAATATCAGTTCTCCTATATGGCAGTGAATACTGAACAATCTCATCAAAGATGAAGAAGATATTTAAAGCAACAGAAATGTGGTTCTACAGAAGGATGCTGAGAATACCATGTGAGCAACAATGATGTTTTTGCAAAAATGGAAACAAAAAACACTTATTCTTAACATCAGAAAAAGATGGTTGAAATTTCTAGGGCACATAAGGAGTAAAGAAGGCTTGGAAAATTCGATACTCACAAGACATACTGAAGGCAAAAGAGGGACAGAGGAAAACAATGCATAACCTACCTAGCGAGTTTGAATAAATGGATGGTGGAGCAGGGTTTAGGAGGGATAAGAAAAAGACAAAATTTATTAAGAGTTACAGAAGTCAGGAAATTGTGGAGAGCCATCATTGCCAACATCCTGAAGGGACATAGACCATAGAAGAAAAAGACTTTTTTTTTCCTTTTGCTAAGATTGAAGTCTTGTTTCTTTCAATCATACTCTGGAAGAGTGAATTTATTGAAAAAGTGGGAAAAGCTTTTCATTTTTGAAGGGTCTCAATTATTTCTTCTATTTAATTTTACTACCCAGGAGACACGGTGGAGTAATGTATAGTGGCTCCGATTGAGGAATTGGAGAGCCGAGTTCAAATTCCAGTCAAATCCATTACATTCACTTATGTGCTAATACTCTTGAGAAAGATATGAATCCTCTTCTTCTCCCTGCAGCTATGGGTAAATAGCAGGACAGACTGTGTTCTATAGCCTTGGATGGCAACTGGTCTACTGCAGAAAGAAATGGCAACCTACTGCAGAAAAAAATCTGCCTTGTCAGTCATGTATTGAAAGATACATGATCGCCTAAGCATGTAGCAAGCATATTTCACTGACAATAATTTCACATTTCTTATGAATATGCACTGATTTATTATACAGTTTTGCTGGTTGCTGCTGATTGTTGCTAGCCTTGTTTTGATGGTGAAGGCATTTACTGCTAAACCCTGTGAGAGTAAAGAGAAGGTGATGTTTCAGCCAAAGTCAATCGAGAGAAAGACAGAGCCAATGAAACTTTGCTGTTGTATCAAAACAAGGAATAAAACAACATCTAACAATTTGAATATGTAAAATAAGTAAAAGAGAAAAGTGTTCTTAGAAGGGTTAAAGAGAGTTCATAAATGGTCTATTGCAATAAAATTTGAGAAAACAAATATCTGTGTATGTTTATTAGTGTCTATGTAATATATGTAAGTGTAAATATATATATATATATATACACACACAGACAAACCTCAACTATGGACCCCCCATCAACAGAATTCAGATGCAACAGACAAAATTTGCAAGAAAAAAACCTCCAAATCCAAATCATCAGCGATGTATTACAAAATTTACGGGCCTAGCAGAACGAGTCATATTAGTTCTCAATGTGACTGCCTGGCAGCAGTGGCAGGCCTTTCAATTGTAAACAAAGACAGGTGTACAGTATATAAAGTATGATACATTAGCATATGCGTGAGAAAGTAGCTGTGAGAAATCTGTTATTTTTGTTATTTTGATTAATATATTAATTGTTCTGCCTTCATCATGACATCAAAGCAGAAGGAAAGTGTAAAAAGGAAGTGTGCAAACTTAAGTATCAATGACGAATTAGAGCTTCTTAAGAAGTTAGAGGCTGGAGTTTCAGTCGCAGAAGTGTGTGAAGAGTATGGTGTAAGAAACAAACAGAAGGAACTGGAAGAAGCAGTGTACAAGTGGTACATTCAACACCAGTTACCAAATTCTTTCCAGTTCTGGCTGGTGGTGATTCAGTTGAGAGCTCCAGTGACTGTGAGGAAGATGTGGTAGGGAAAGGCCAAATGTCTCATATACAAGATTCTATTGACACTCTCTTACAGTTCATTAATACAACAGATAATGCTTCTATTCAAGCTTATTATCAACACCTCTGTACATTAAGAGAATTAATAATTCATAAAAAATATAAGTATAGGAAAGCAATTAAAGATGGATCTATTTTTTTTAAGCCCAAACCTACTCCAACCTTCTCTCCAACACCTGGCCAGAGCACCTCAAGCACCAGCAATGAACAAATACCTGTAGTAGCCACCAGCAGTGCTTCAGAGGAACTTCATAGCTTCTCTGACTCAAAATAATAAACCAATCAGAGTACCCACTACTATATGATCACTGCAGAAAAAAAAACTTTAATTTCCACTATATACACAAGGTAAATAAATTTTAACAAGTTGTAGTGTATGTTTATAATAAATATAATGTTACTGTATTTTTCTTTAACTGTATATATTAATATTACTCCTTTTGAGAGAGAGAGAGAGAGAGTGTGTTATTGATGCTATTCTTTGTGTGTCATGCTGTACTTTTTATTACTGTATATACAGTATATAGACAGTATACTATATATATATGTATATATATAGCCTACATATACTGTATATAATATATATATATACAGCATACATATACTGCATATAAATATATATAGTGTGTGTATGTGTGTGTATATATATATATATATATATATATATATATATATATATATATATATATATATATACAGCATACATATATTGTATATAAATATATACAGTGTGTATATATATATATATATATATATATATATACACACACATACAGTATATATATATATTGTATATAAATATATAGTGTGTGTGTATATATATGTTTATATATATATATATAAGTGTGTACGTGTATACTGTATATATTTGCATATATGATTATATATATGGTATGCTGTATGTATATATATTTATTTATGCCATATATACATGTTTATAGCATTTACATTATGATCATAAATACTGGTAGTTACTATAGTGGTTTTATAACTCAAAATAATCCCATCTCACCAATAGAAAATCAGCTTTAATGCCCCCCACATTAGTCTGTTGATGAGCAGTTTGTCTATATATATATATATATATATATATATATATTGTGTCTGTGTGTTTAATATGTTTATGGAAAGTAACTCATCTCAGAGGTTTCTTTTTCTGTGGTTGACATAGTTGGTGTTTGGAGCAAAATTTTTGTTTTGTCTATGTTGTTCTGAATAAGTGCCTGAATCCACAATTTGTGGTCCTATGTGTTGTTGCTGTGTGTGCCTCTGTGTGTGATTGACGTGAGCCCCTTCAGTGGTTTTGGATTCTTATATAGGCCAAACATAGGCTCCAAATAAAATCTAAAACTTAATGTTTCTATTGGTTAGGAAGGGTCATGTTTATATTTTCTGTTGCTATGTCTGCTTTTATTTATCTAATTTTAGGCTTGATGAATTTGAGAAGATATTTTTTTTAATTATTTTTGTGTATATTTTTCAAACTTCCAATAATTACAAGTGCATTATGATTAACTTGGTGAATCTATATAAATTAAAATTTAATAAATAAGTTTTATCCTTAAATTATCACAGACACATCATCAAAAATAAGTTGAGCAACTTCAAACAAAATAAAACTTATTTTTATTAAATATGATTAATGTGACATAATATTCCAGCCAAGTGGAAACTAACCAAACAGAATTTATTTAGCTTATAATTTATGTAAAAAGATAAAATTTACACATTGTAGAGATGCAAAGGATGATTATTTTACTTTGGTAGAGATGAAGTCATGAGGGTCATGTGATAGCTGGTAAGTGGCATCAGTTCATAGAGTGTTGAACATCAAATGCTATTGATTCTACCCTGAGGCACAATGTGCCTGCCTAGGGCAGTTGCTATTAACCACATGGAGGGGCAAGATATGTCTGCTCAGGCCAGTTGCTATGGAGGCCATAGAGAAGACAGACATTGTAAGACCACAGTTGTAGGGCATACAGAGAAAACCATATGGTCTAATCTGGCACATAATGGTTACCATTGACTTTCCTGTTTTCCTGTTGGGTAATATTACAAGTAAGATCCTTTCTCTTTTTGTCCCTTTCACTTTGCTTTTTGCATACATATGTTATAATTTCCCTGTGTAGGACAAATTAGTAATAAGTATGCATATATTGGTATAAAAAGTCTGTTTTCTGTTTGATCCATGTATTAAGGTGTTACTATATCGTAGATATAATAATGCCTATAATGAGGAAAAGAAAACTGAGACATAATCTCTCTTTTCTAGCATCCACATTAACCCTTTGTTTGTTACATCAGATTTCTAAAATGAATAGTCTCTTGACATCTGCCTCCCACAACAACCGAGCTATAACTGCTACACCCCCTCATTTAGAAGAATAGTTGGAGGGAGCAAAAAAAAAAAAGTTGCCAACTAGAAATCGCAACTGCTTGAAAAATTTGGGGGAAACAAAACAGCCCATGTGAGTAACGCAAGGTTAACATCATTTAAAAAGTACATCAAATTATCATGTTGCAAAATTTCATCCTTTCAATGTCTATAATACCTATTTAATTGTTAATACTTTTCAATTGAAAATAAAATTATTTTTTTAAAAACAATTATATGGCCAGTCATAGCATTAGAACAAGTAAATGAAGTGTTGGACAGACTAGAAAGAATTGGTGTATTACAGTAAGTAAACTACTCAAAATGGGCTGCACCAATGGTGCACATAAAGAAAAAAAATGACAAAATATGTGTTCATGCAGATTTCTCAACTGGATCAAATAGTGTCTAGAAGCGCACAAATTATCCATTACCAAGTCCAGAAGAATATTTTTCAAAGTTGAATGGTGGAAAAATGGTGAATCTCTCTGAAACATATTTACAAATTCAGATCTGAATTAATGACCATAAATACACACAGAGGATTATATAAGTTTAATTGACTTCCTTTTGGTATAAAGGTGGCACCAGCTGTTTTTCAACAAGCCATGGATACCATGCTGCAATTTCACAATGGCATATCTGGATGACATTTTGATCAAGGGAGAGTCGACAGAAAAAGATGTTTGATGTGTCAAAACAATGATGCAAAAATTAAGAGAATATGGATTCAAGCTTAGTGAAGAAAAATGTGAATTGTTTTTGTCCAAAATAAAATACCAGGGTCAAATTATTAATAAAAATCATGGGAAACCAGATCTGTTGAGGGCAAATGCAATTAGAAATATGCCTACACCAAAAAATGTAACTACATTACAAGCTTTTTGTTTTTGATCAAAAAACAAAATTGTAGTAGCATCAGATGCTAGTGATTACAATATTGAAGTGGTGATTTTACACAAATATGATGGTGGTAAAATGAAAGATTTTACTCATGCTTCATGCTCATTTCTATTAGCAGAGAAAAATTACAGCCAGATAGAGAAAGAAGTTCTGACAATCATATTTGCTATGAAAAAATTCCATAAATTTTTTCATGGAATAAATTTCACAGAAATTGACTATAAACCATTATTAGCAATATATGGTTCAAAGAAAGGTATACCTACCCATAGAGCTAACAGATTACAGCACTGGGGTACCATCCTGCTAAATTATAATTTTATGATATCTAAAAAATTAGGACATGCCAATGAATTATCTAGATTACTATCTAAATATGCAGAATCACTTGAGGACACAGTTATAGCTGCGCTAAAAAGCAAGATGGAAATTAAAAACATTCTGTGAGAGGGAGTACAAGAATTATCAGTTACACTGGAAGAAATTGAAGAAAAAGCAGAAAAGGATATCTTTATTGCTAAAATAAAGAAGCAATTAAAAGAAACTAAAAAAGAACAGAATCAAGAATTGAATGCATACTCAATATGCGATGGTGTTGTAATGTACAGACAAGGAATTGCAATACCGAGTGTGTTACAAAAACATATATTAAAGGATTTTTATTCTAAACATCCTGGCATTTCAAGAATGAAATCTCTCATGAGAAGTTCTGTATATTGGACCAGAATGGACTAAGATATCAAAATGATTTTTTGATATCTTGGTAAATCATGTAGAGGCTGTGCTCTAGCAGCAAAACTAGAAAAAATTGAATACAGAAAACTTACAGTTTTAAATTCAGAAATGGCCAACCCCTGGACTGGTTGAGTAGTAATTTGAAGAAGATCAAAATACCATTGCCCTAAATAGGCTATTTTTTGTTTTGTTTTTGTTAATGTTCAACAGATATATAGTTTTCAGTCAGAGCTTATGTATATATCTTTGAAAATGGTATTTTGAGGCATTATCAATTAGATTTATGAGAGATTTTTACACATAAACAGACAACATATTGGATTTTTAATCTTTTCTTTATCCCCACAACCCCATATAAAGATGGGTGCTGTCATAATGCAACAGCAGATCAATTCGTTGACCTACTTTACATTTTTAGAACAGGTTTCTGATCAGCTAATGTTCACTTATATAAGTTTAGCCAAGTAAATAATGAAATTATTCTTTTATTTTAAAACTAAAAGACTTTATTTTCAAACTATAAGAGAACAAAAGAAAAACAAAAGCAAAATACTGAAAGATATCTGAGAAGAAAGTATAAAACAGTAGAAATATCAAAACAAGAATAGGGAACATCATCATAGCAAAACAACAAGCTGATTTCAAAAAGCCAATTCACTTGTGCCACAAATTCAATTCTCATGAATGTCCCTCTATTGTAGACTTATGTCAGTTACACTTATTTGTATTCAGACTAATATCCTCATCTTTGTTATTATCACATTTTGGCTGTTGTACTCTCCAGCGTTCTTCAGGTGTCTGTCAATTTGTCTGAATGTAAATAATAATTTCCAGCCTTGATAGAGTTCAAAATTGTTTATGGGTGCCTTGTGGGGGAAGACTTATTTTTTTCACTCTACAATCTTTTCTTCCTATAGACACAACATCGTAAGTCTGCCACTACTCTAACACTATTTTACTGGTAAATGTTAAGAATAGTGCTCCATTCTTTAGTTCAACCAATTCAGACCTTTACTGCTAGGACACACTATGCTACTTTCACAGACTTAAATCAACCTCATTTCCTCTGTGTTCCAAATGTAAGAAGGAAGTTCCACTCAGATAACTTCTCAAAAACTACCACTCTGGGAACAGACACCCACATAGGTGTTTCCCTGAATGCTTCAACTTTGACCTCTTCAAGTCAAAGGTCAGTCATCATCTTTCCTCATGATCTCCACTTCCTACCACCTTATCTTCCATTCATACCACAAATATTCATCATTACCATTCTGACTGTAGTTTTCTACCTTGACTGGCTCTCAAACCCTGTATTGGGTGATATTTAGTAAAAAAAAAAAATGATAACTCATCATCACAGAAATTCAGACAGAAATTTGCACTTTGTTAATAACTATTATGACATGCCAAATAGCTGAAAATAGTTAAAAATTTTAACCAGTACCACCGATCAACATTCAAACCCAGTTAAAAAACAGACTGTTAAATATTAATATTCAAGTCAGATAAGACCTTCCTAGTTGAACAGTTGTTCACAAACTTTCATCTTCAATTTTCCTCGATTTGGCTTTGTAACAGGCTAAGCTATACTTAGTAACAATATAAAACTAAGTGAGAATCATGCCAGGTGTACATTTTTATTAAATGCCCAACCTTCCTGAAATGATGGCATGTAGAAACATGCTTATTATGGTTTGAAAATCAATAATAACAGGTATTTGGAGAGGCAGGAACGGTTAAATAATTACAGATAGCCTGAGTTATCAGAGGATGCATTTTATTTTCCTCTGCTTAGCAGCACTCTTGTTCAAACATTTATACAACTTCATTGACATGTTTATTCATGTAAAATTTCTAAAAAACAAACCCAGAATGATGGAACTAGCTGAGAGATGGCATAAGGTCAGAGAAAACTTGGTATATATATATATATATATATATATATATATATATATATATATATGAATTTATATTACTAACAGATTTTTCTCAAAAAATTACTAAAACATTTTGCATTATGCAAATACTTTCTTATTAGTGCCAAAGGTGTTTTTGCTATGTTGAAAAAGTCAAATTACAGAAGTGAATAATGTAGATTTCATAGGCAAAACGAGGTTAAAAAATGCAAGAAAAACAAGACTGCTGTAGGAGAAAAAAGAAAAATAAATGTTTTTTCTACTTTTGTAGTTTCTGTTACAATTTATCTGAAAATGGCTGAGCTTACCTTTTTGCTTCAGGTCATTTGCTGGTGATCTTTGCCATCTTTTCTTTCGACTGTCAATACAAAAAAAAATAAGTAACTATTTTATGAGATTGCAAATATAACCAACTTACTTTGATTTATTGTAAATCTGACAATTTGGTTTCCAGCTCCTCAGAACTGAAAGCCAACAATAACTAACTGAAGCTTGGTGTCTGGAAATCCATTAAACAGAACCTCCCAATTACACTAAGAAAGATATGGATACATCTTGATGTCTGCGGCAATAACAGAAGACACAGGATGACTTCCAGATAACCAACCAAGTCATAAGTGATTTCATTTTTTAAATGTCATATCACTTTTGGATGTAGGCAATTATAGCTCTCCATCATTTTCTTTAATATGTGTAGATTGTCATGGTTTCTTGAAAAAAGATAGTGCAGTGTTTTCCTGTTGCCTTCTGTT
The DNA here is from genome assembly GCA_963932145.1 of Acanthosepion lycidas. NCBI lineage: Eukaryota > Metazoa > Mollusca > Cephalopoda > Sepiida > Sepiidae > Acanthosepion > Acanthosepion lycidas. The sequence continues at coordinate 85,302,971 of OZ010584.1, forward strand.
CAATTTTGAATTCAGAGTAGTCCTTCTACCTGACTGGCTGCCATCCAAGTTTAAGGAGTCCAGACCATCCTGCTGTTTATTTTATAGGATGGCAAAGAAAAAAAATGGATGGATTCATATCTTTCCTGAGGGCATATATGTGAAAGTGAATGTAGGATAGGGCATAATTTGAACCCAGCTTGCTGATTCAACTTTCCATGCCAATAATTGTTATGTAGTGGTTATGATATCCTAATAAAGAACCTCTATCATATTTGTCCTTGCAAAGTGACAAATAAGTGCAGAATGTACAATTACTGACCCGGCATCAATATGATGGTATGATGCCAGATTACTGATAGTTATATTAAAATACAATTAACCCAACTGCTAACCAATTCATCTTACCTTTAAAATTCCCTTTAAATCTATACATGTTAGTTGATTAAAAAAAAATTAAAATTAAGTGAAACACTTAATACAAAAATGATGGGAGGCTTACTTAGTTTAAATTTACATTGCTTACTGACAATTGCCTGATTTGCTTTTTATGGCTTATCAACACTTTGCAGATTATTTAAAGATATTTTCAGATTGTAAGAATTTTCTTTTACATAATCATGGTTTAGTGATACACATCTTACTAATTAACCTATAGCTGGGGGGGAGAATATGTGGATCCATACCTTTCCCAAGGGGATTTGTGCATAAATAAATATAACAAACCTGATAGGAATTGGAATTCAGCTCTCCATGACAATTGTCTAAGAGTTGTGATAAAAAGCAAGAGAAATAAAGATGAAAGTATTACATGTTGACCATTATTAATCTGATATCATTGAGGCCTATGGGTGCTGGATTAGCAATTTACTGATAGTTACATCAAAATACACTAATCCCAACAGCTGATCACTTCATCCTACTTTTAAAATACCTTGTAAATTAGTAGAGTGAGTGACCATTGTTAAATATGAATAAATAAATGGCAGAACTGCCCAACAGAATTTAACAAAAGCTTGCAATAAACAATAACAATAAAGAAAAAGAACAGGACAAAAAATAATATAAAGCAAACAAAAATATATGCAAAGCAAATTAACAGTAATAAGGCAAAGCAACAGGAATATGGCAAAAAGTTCAAAAACTAAGAATTGGGTTGACACACAAGAGCAAATTCAAATGAACAAATACAGCATTCTGACTTCAAGGCAAGACAGACTGGAACTGAGTCAGATGATGTCAAGAACTCGCGTATTTTATTGGTTAGGAAGAAGTCCCAGCATGCATTTGCGTGCTTCTTTTTTTTTTCTTTGTTTTTTTTTTACAGTGAGGTTCACCCTTTACAAGGCTCAGAGGCCACTCGAGGTAGAGGGTTACATTTGGTGGCCATTCGTTTTTATAGGAGTGGAAGATAACAGTTTACCCAAGCTTTGAACAGGTTATGATTGTAGTGATTTAGAAAAAATCCTGTTGGGAATTGATTCCATGGGGCAATGGTTTGTGGGAAGAAGCTGTTTGAGTGGAATTTACTTCTCACCAATGGGATACAGAGGAAATGTGGGTTGTTTGCTACTATGTAAGTGCCATGACATGTTCTTGCTGTGAAGGTTTGCCTCAGTCGGACCATGGAATGTAGTCCATCTGAGCACTTTCCATTTGAAGTAGTGGTAGAGCAGTGAGAGGCGTGCCACATCCCACCTGTCAGAGAGAGGTTGAAGGGTCGAGATAATTTATCACCCACAGAGGCTCAAAGATTCTTTTCAACTCTATCAAGGCTGGAGAGTGTGGTCTGGGCAGCTTCCACCCAAATATGACAACAGTACATCATTTTTGGCCTGATCTTGTTCTTGTAAAGGTAGAGGATAGCAGGAGAGGTCATGTACTTACTAGAGCAGTAGAGCCAACCATTTTACCAGCATCCTTAGCAATGGATCATATGTACGAGTTCCACTTAAGGTCAGCTGTGAGTTTGAAGCTAAATAGTCTTTCGAAGTATGGTGCTTCTCCAAGAGGACCTCTATTAATCAAGATTTGTGGCAGTTCAGGGTCAGATCAGCAATGATGGAACATAACTAGCTTGGTCTTTGAAGAATTGAATGTAACCAGCCAGATCAGAAGAGAGATCAGCCACCAATCTCTGGCCATTGAGAGTTTTAAAGGTTCACCCGTATATAGTCATATCATTGGCATAGATATTTACAAATGATATGAGCATATTCTTAGGCAGATCATTTTTATAGATCAAAAAGAGGGTTGGTCCAAGGAGTGATACCTGGGGGGGTGCCCACATTGACTTCTAGGGCTGCAGAGGACTGGCCATTGATAACTGCCTTCAGGGAAGTTTACAAACTAAGAATTGAAGTTGACACACAAATTTGGATAAACAAACATAGCATTCTGACCTCAAGACAGGACAGGACAGCCCAGGACTGAGTCATATGAAACTGGGAACTGGCTTATTTTATTGGCTAGGAAGATATACCAGCATTCATTTGTGTGTTCTGTCTATAAATTGGGGAGGGGAAAGTATTTTGCAGTCATTCCACACAGAGTTGATACAGACAAGTAATATTTCAATAAAACATTTACATTACATTGTTCGGACTGTTGTCCTCATCTTTATTGTCATGACATTTCAGACGTTGTATGTTCCAGCTTTCTTCATGTGATATATATTCAAAATTCCAACATATATCACATGAAGAAGGCAGGAGCGTACTGTGATAGAGAGAGAGTCTGGTAAACACACACATACATATATTTTTTTTAGTGAAATTGGAGTGGATTTGAACAGAGAAATTAGATCAGAGCATTTTTGTTTACTGATGGGAAATCTGATCTAGGGCAGGAGCTGTACCCATTGGAACTGGGTCATTAGCAGACAATGGAAATGGTCGAAATAATTTTTATTGATTAAAATTTGGAATAGAGCTAAGTAAGCAAGGAGGACCTTTAGAATTCACATGATTTTGGTTGAAACAGCCAAAACCCCGTGATAATCACGTGCAAAGTAGTAGGGCCAAGGTTCAGTTGTAACCAGCCGGATTTTTCTATATAAATGCGTAGTTATGCTGAAAAAGAGGCAGACGGAAGAGAGAGACAGAAGAGAATTAGCCCGGGCAAGAGTTGGGCTAGAGATGGTGGAGAGTCGAGTTGGAAACTCAAGGAGAGAACATGACGCCAGAGATTGGAACGAAGCGTCTGCTAACATATACTGTCGATATAAGTACCGCTGCTTCTGCTACCATGAATATTACTACTACTGTTACTACTGCTAAGGAGGAATGCCACTATAAACTTTAAGCCATGGACGGATATTTTATTTTCCCATCGCAAGAGTCGTATATCGTTCTGAGATGATTTAACAACAAGTTAATCATAACACACTTTCTCTCTCTGTCCAGAATCCAGTGTATGCGTTTTTACGTCAATTACTTTTCTTTTCTGTAACCCGTTTCTTTTCTATACTATTCTTTTCTGCTATATAAAAGATATTAACAATTCAATCATTGAATAGTTGTTTGTCCGGCTTTCTGCAGATATTATTATTTTTTTTTTTGCTGCATTCTAAATTTCTTAGTGCAGACTCTCCAGCCGTGTCTACATCTTCAGTCGACCGTGAATGGACGGACATCACTTCTGCTTTCTGGATCAAACCAAATCACAACGTGGTCAGGAAGCAGGATTAAACCAGTGGACCAGTTGAATAATCTACGGATTCTCGGGGGACCTACAGTCACTCCCTTAAGTTCGGTTAGGTCTGAGTAGACACCTCAACCCAGAGAGTAAGACGTCAGAGGTTGAGGGGCTGGGGCGAAAGTGTTAGAGTACAATGGCTAAAACTTTGTGAATATGATAATAAAGATGAGGACAACAGTCCTAAGAATGTAAATAGTGTTAATACAATACCTAATCTCAGAAATATAAACAGATATTCAATAAAACAATTTATTAAAATATTAATCAAATTCCTTCTCCTCCTCCTCCTCCTCCTTCCTACTATGTTATGATGTTGATTTGGGGTTAGTAAAGACAAACGCCAAATAACACATAACAATAAAAGGGGTTTTAATAGGCTGGTAAAAAGGTACAGAAATCGCCTGAGTAGTCAATAACTAGCTCAGCTAAGAACTTCTCTGTCTCTCGGTCTCCCTCATGTCAACTGACATGCCACTATTTAAAGTCTTTGTTCACAGACGCAGATAAGTTCATCTTCAAGAGGGGTGATAGGTTTCCAACACAACACCTCCCCCTTGAGATTAATTCCGGAGGAATTAATATCTTTTTCTTTTGGGATCTGGACTTAAACGTTCAACCCTAGTTCTTTTTCTTTTGCTTGTCCTTCTTTGGACAACTGTTTCAGGCAATGGTGGAGTTGGTATATCGACCAAATCATATAATACCTCCATTGGTTCTTCATTTTCTTTACTTATTTCTTCAATGATTCTTTTCCTTAATTGGTTCAAATGTCTTTTTTGCGTCCATTTTTTACTTCTTATCATGTATAACATCTTACCAATTCTTTGAGTTACCACTCCATCTTGCCAAAATTCCTTCCCATTTTTGTAATTTAAAAAAAAACTTTATCTCCCGGCCTGAGATATTTCATATTTTCCTGATGCGTTTTGTTCTGGTAACTCTTTTTTCTTTCCGGCAGCAGCCTATTGAATACAGATCTAATTTTTCTAGCAAACATCAGTTCAGCTGGAGGCATCCCTAATATTGCGTTTGGATTTGGTGTTATTCTGTATATACTTAAAAACTGCTGTATATTACCATCATCTGTATTAGTACCATTTGTTTTTTAAGAGCTCTCTTGAACGTATCAACAAACCGTTTGGCCTGTCCATTTGACCTAGGATGGTATGGTGACGTCGTGATGTGGTCAATTCCCAGAGTCTTACAAAATGTCTTAAATTCACTTCCTGTGAATTGAGTTCCATTGTCGGTGACAATTTTTTCTGGTACTCCAAAACGTGCAAACAGTTCTGTAAGAAAATTTTTTGTTACAGAAGCAGTTGGTCTTTTGCACTTAAAAATTTCAGGCCACTTGGAATAGCTATCCACAACTATCAAGTAGAAATTACCATTCATGGTCCAGCATAATCTATGTGGAGTCTGGTCCACGGAACATCTGTTTTTGGTCATGGTGTGTATTTTACTGGCGGTGCTTTCGCTGCCATTTGACACCCTCTACAAGTTTTAACTACCTGTTCAACGTCTTTGTCCATATTTGGCCAATAAATGTAACTCATCATCAGGGCTTTCATATGTCCAATACCAGGAAGCCCCTGATGAAATTCCTTCAAAATCCGCTTTTGTAGTACAACCGGTATCACAACTCTTCCAGCATATAACAGCACTTCATCACATATTGAATATGCTGATGAAGAAGTTTTATACTTTTCTGAAGTTACACCTTCTTTCATTTTTCTAATAAAAATGTCGTTTTCTGCTTTTAATTTTATTTCATCTAATGTCACCGATAATTCTTTTACTGTGTTATACATTACTTCAACCAATTCATTTTCTGCTTGTAACGCCATTATCACCGTATCTTCTAGCGGTTCCGAAGACGTTCGGATCAGTCTAGATAAACCATCAGCATGGCTTAATTTTTTAGATGATAAAAATTCCATTTTGAAATTGTAATTCAACAAAATGGTTCTCCATTGTTGCAAACGGTTTGCCGTATGAGTAGGTATACCCTTCTTCGAACCATAGATTGAAAGCAGCGGGCGATGGTCGGTCTGCAATATAAACCTTCTTCCATGTATGTACCTATGGAATTTTTTACAAGCATAGATGATAGCTAAGCTTTCTTTCTCAATTTGAGAGTACTTCTTTTCTGCGGGTAATAATGTCCTTGATGCATGTGCCACTGGCTTCGTATTGCCGTCTCTGAATTTATGCAGAATTACCGCACCTATTCCGTACTCGCTTGCGTCCGATGCCACTATAATTTCCTGTTTAGGGTCATAATGTGTTAGTGATAATTCCGACGTCAAAATATTCTTTATTTTGTCAAACGCCTTCTGACACACTTCTGACCATTCCCACTTTGCTCCCTTTTTAAGCAATTTATTTAATGGAGCCGTAAGGCTGCACATATTAGGAATATATATCCCATAATAGTTAGCATGTCCTAAGAACGCTTGTAACGTTACTACATTTTTGGGAGTTGGCATGCTTTTGATCGCTTCTGCCCTCGCCGGATCTGGTCTTCTTCCATCAGAGTCTCTATTATCTGCCCCAAAAACTTAATTTCACTCATAAAAAATTCACATTTTTCAGCTCCAAGTTTGGATCCATGTTCTTTAATTTTTTCAAAAACCTGATTATGTTCCAAATGTTCATTTCGATCTTTACTTTTTATCAAAATATCATCAAGATATGCAATGGCGAAGTCCAATCCTGCCAGAACAGTGTCCATAATTTGCTGAAAAATACTAGGGGATACTTTTAAACCAAAAGGCAGACGGTTTAATTTGTATAAACCCTTGTGTGTATTGATAGTCAACAATTTAGAACATTCTTCGTCCACTTTCACTTCGAGATAGGCATCCGATAAATCCAATTTAAAGAATATTTTTCCTCCATTTAAACTTTCAAAAAAAATGTCTTCTGGTGAAGGCAAATGATATGTGTGGTCTTTTAAGCAATCATCTAGACCCGTAGAGAAATCGGCACACATCCGAATTTTATTATTCTTTTTCTTAACATATACAACAGGGCAGGACTACTCTGAAAATTCAATGCGTGAAATAACTCCTAAATTTTCAAGCCGTTCCAATTCTTTGTTAAATCTGTTCCAAAACACCAAATGGCACATTTCTTTTTCGCTTGAAAATAGGTTTTACATTTTCCTTCACTTCAAATTTTGCCTTCGTCTTTTTGCAACATCCAAGACCTTCTGAAAATACTTGTGGAAATTTTATTTTCAGATCTTTCACCAAATTTTCTGTAACCCGATTTTTACATGGAGAAGAAACATTAATTCTATTGCAGAAAGAATTTATAAGGAGTTCCCATAAATTAAAAAGTATAATCCAATCTGTTCCAAATAAATTTGAAGCATTTTGTAGTATACACTTTAAACTTTAGTGTCTTACCAACAAATGAAATATTACAAGAAAATTCACCTTGAAAATGCAATTTTCTTCCAGAAATCCCGCGAGCCACTTTTTCAGTCTTCTTAAGCAAAGGTCTGCCTATTTTAATCCATGTTGCTGTATTAATAATGGAAATATCACTTCCAGTATCTAGCTGTAGTTTAACATTTTTTCCATTAATTTTTACCTGTACGAATTTTCTTTTCTGCCCCTCCTCAATCTCCTGACGCGACAACAATATATTCACATTATCTTTTTTCGACTTAAATTTTTTTCTTTTGCTTTTACAATGAGTACTATGGCCTTTATTGCCACACGAATAGCAATTTTTGTCGCGAAAAAAACAAAAAAAACATTCACTCTTAAAATGACCACCACCGCATCCAAAGCACGCTGGTTTTTTAACGTTTTTATAACTATTCCCGTTTTTGGTCGAATAGCATGGACACGGGATATGTCTTTTTCTTCAATTTGCGTATTGTCATGTTTTAAGTTTTCAATTCTTTGACACTCTTCCGTAACCTTCTGCAAAGTGATCTCGGAATTTTGTTAGAGTTTTTTGCCAATATTCGGGACCTTATGTCCTTATCTTTGCTAGAAGTCAAGCCTTGAACGAATATCAAACATTTAAATCGATCAATTGAAAGATCATGTAACATAAAACGTTCACACATTCTGTTAGTGTTAACATTTCCAGCATACGTAACATCCTCATCGTCACGCTTTAATTCAAACACGAGAAACGAGTATGAAACAAACTAACTCGCTCGATACTAGATAAAGTATTACAGTTTCTTCGAAAGAAATGTCACCAGTTTTTCTTGGAAGGACAAAATTCGTATACTTATTATTTTCATCTGTACCCAACTTTTGTAAAAGTAGTAAACTCATTTTTTGTTCATCAGTCCAACCTTCACATTTTTTTTTCAAATATTGTTTCAAATCTTCTGAACTCAGTATTTGTGTCATTTCGTTGCTGAACTTGTAAATCCAATAGTTGTTCCCGAAACAATTTTTGTTGCTCTTGTTGCTGAATTTGACTTTGCACTAGAGTTTTCGTTAACGCAATCAAATCTTCCATTATGCGTAATAGATTACACAAAACACTTTTCGAAAACAGTCAAAAAGGGAAAAACACGTATATCCACAATAAGCACAAGTCTTACTTCTTTTTGGCACGTTGAAATCCCATTTCTTCGTGAAGAACAAAGTTCGACGTATTTTGTTTTTTTTTTTTTGGTTTTTTAGAGCAAGAAGAAAAAAAAAAAATTATATAGTCCACCTAGAGTTGAAAAATTCTCCACTCAGCGTGATGAACGAATCTCTCGTCGCCACTGTTAGGATGTTGATTTGGGGTTAGTAGAGACAAACGCCAAATAACACGTAACAATGAAAGGGGTTTTAATAGGTTGGTAAAAAGGTACAGAAGTCGCCTGAGTAGTCAATAACTAGCTCAGCTAAGAACTTCTCTGTCTCTCGGTCTCGGTATTTATCAATCCACCCACGAGGATCGAATGTGGCACAAGGCCGGTTTAATGTGGGTATCCCCGAGCCCGTAGGCTCGACCAAAAATATGGCCTTTCTGAACCCGCCTAGACGGGTTCAGGCTCTGTCAACCTCCCCGGACGAAACCTTGCCCTTCGGCAAAGCCTCGTCCGGGTTCCCCTCTGCTAATGCACTATTTAAAGTCTTTGTTCACAGACGCAGATAAGTTCATCTTCAAGAGGGGTGTTAGGTTTCCGACACAACATACTATTAAACTCCCCTGTCAAGCATAGAGTCATAGTCTTACCAAACTAGTGATTGCTATGATGGTTTCTGTGACAAGTAGGTTTTTATAGGGTGGAGTTGCCAGCCCTGTCTCCAACCAGTTTTGAATTCAGAGTCGACTTTCTCCTAGAATAGTTGATAACTAAGGCTAGATAATCCAGTCAGTCCTGCTATTTTACATCTAGTTTAAGGAGAAGAGTTGGATTTATACTTTTCCCATTCATTTTGTGTGAAAGTGAATGCAATAAACACAACTATAATTATAACTCAGCATGCTGATAGACACTGTGTGACACATGCACCTACATTAACTACCTTAAATACTATAGATCAAATAAGATTGTTTCAAGATTTAATTTATTCATATATTACTTATTTCACCACTTTAAATAATATATTATTTTACGTATATATATTAAATAAAATAAGTTAAGATATCATTTAGTTTTTCTATTACTTTTTATCTATCCAAACAGATGTACCTTTTGTGACATTAATAACCAGACAGACTTAACTATCAAGAAACCTTTTAGGAATGCACTTTAAAACGTTCTCAAGTGCTGACTGCAGGAGTGATTACCTCTCAGTTATATGCAAACTAAGGATAAATTTCCAAAATTCAAAGAATCAAAAGTATTTCCTAAGCTGCAATATGATAAATGACACAACAATTCCATTTGAAATTTGCATTTACAGTTAATAAACATAACACTTTGGAACAGTTTTGGGACTCAAAGTGGGACAACTTAAGAGAAGCAGGAGTAACAACTGGAAAAAGAAATTATCCTGAGGGAAGAAGAGACAAAAAACTCCCAAAAAACAAAAGGTGAATAACAGCTGAAGTTCTCAACTTAAAAAAAAGATAACAGATAACATCAACAAATGGCACAGAATAGGTTAAAGAAAAACATCAAAAATAAGGCTACTATAAGGCAAGTGGAGGTGACAGGATACCAGCCGTCATCTTAAAGAAATGAGCTCTCGAACTGGCTCCAGTTCTCTACAACTATTGCCTTGCTGCTTCATGATTTCCAGCTTGTTGGAGTTCCCCACTGTAGTTCCTGTTTTTAAGAACTCTTGAGAAACTTCTGACCCCTACAACTATTGCCTTATTAGTCTCCTACTGTTTTTCAGCAAAGTATTGGAGTATTATTGTGGTATGATCCATCTCCTCCATTAATGTATCGTTCCTGGATATCTGACAAAGAAAACTCAAAGACAGCACCTTAACATTACAGCAGGCCTATAACCAAGCAAGAGTACTAGCTGCAGTAACGTCAAAGACCTCTCCACCTATTTGGGCCTCCAAATCTTATAAAACATGAGTCCCTCTGAAAATATCAGCCTTAACTAAACATGCGTGTTTTTTCTGCAGGGGCAAGAGACATACAAGATCATTATGCTTCATTAGAGGGACAAATGCTATACATGTGGAAAGCAGATCAAATGGGCTAAAGTTTGTAAGAAAAAGGGGAGCAAAATGCTAACTTGTTTGGTATCATTAAAAATACTTGGCTGCATATTAAATACAGCGATAGAAATCTCTGATAATGAACAGCCGCTAAAAGCACCGATTGATGTGGGTAGCACAGAAAACAAAGTGGCAATGGTTAGCTCATCTCTTTCCATACAAATACTAGGATACTGTTTAGTTGGTCTACAAGTAAAGGGTACTCTATACCAAGGAGTAAGATGTCTAATGAAAGATCTATGCTGCAACCTAATATTGGGGCATAACTTTTTACACCAATATTCATTAGTAGAAATACCTTTTAGAGGCTCTAAGCCACCCTTTAAAGTCTGTGTCCCAGCAGCTATGAGAATGCTGTATCCAGCTCTCTTCAATAATTTAACACCAGATTGTAAACTGGTAGCTACTAAATCTAGGCAAAACACTGAGGAGAATAAATTATTTATCCAAACCAAAGTTACTTGTATGTTGAAAGAAGGAATAATTAAACCCCTAGCTATATGCAATGGAGAGCACAAACCTTCAAAGTCTCCTCTGAGAATAGAAAAAAGCGAATGGTAATCAACTATTGCCAAACAATAAAATAGTTTATTTTGCTGGAGGACTACCATCTGCCAAGAATAGACGATATGATAGAGAAAATATCCCCAAACAGTCTATTTAGTACTCTGGACCTTAGAAGTGCCTACCATCAGGTAGGCATAAGGCTCAGTGATAAACCTTATATGGCTTTTGAGGTCAGCAGAATAGCATCTGGCAGGACTAATGGGGTAGCTAGTTTTCAAAGAGTGACAGACCAGATAATAATAAAAGAGAACCTGCGAGTACCTATACTTATATTGATGATGTAACCATTTGTAGGAAAAATCAAGTGGAACATGACAAAAAATCTTAAATTATACATGATGGCTGTTAAAAAATACAAGCTTACACTTAACCAAGATAAATGTTATTTTGGATGTAGAAATATAAAATTATTTGGGTATATTATACATAAAAACAATATGAAACCCGATCCAGAACGTCTGAATCCATTATCAGTCCTAAAAGATTTATTCACTCTGTGCCGTGCATTAAGAATGTTCACACACTATGCACAGTGAATTTCATCTTTTTCAGACAAAATCCACCCTCTAACAATAGGTATAAAACTTTCCATTATCGCCCATAGCAGAGAAAGCATTTAATAATTTAAAGAGGAGCATAGCGAAAGCAACCGTTACTACGCCCAGTCATACACTACCTTTGGTATTAGAGACAGATGCCTCAGAATGCACCACAGCTGCCTCTTTGAGATAGTCAGGGAGGCCCATAGCCTTATTTTCCAGAAACCTGTCTAAATCGGAATGTAAGCATTCTGCAGTCGAAAAAATAGCCTATGTCAAATCGCTGAGAAAATGGAAGCATTATTTGATCGGGCGACATTTTAAACTAATTACAGATCAAAAATTAGTCTCATTCATGTTCAACACAAAAACAACAAGCAAAATTAAAAATGAGAAGATAGCCAGGTGGACAACAGAACTCTTGTTTTACTCGTTCAATGTAAGGTACTGCCTTGGTAAAGAAAATGCAGCTGTGGATGTTTGCGCTTGTGAGCTTGGCTGCTTACAAAGAAGAGTTAAAGAAACTACATAGAGAGTTGTGCAACCCAGGTGTTACATGCATAGTCAATATGATGAAAATCAAAAAACTTCCCTACTCAGCAGAGGATGTGAAAAATATCACCAAATCATGTAAGACTTGTGCTGAAAATAAACTTAAGTTTTACTCTCCTAACACCAGTGATGTCATAAAAGCCACAAAACCCCATGAAAGAATCTCATTGGATTTTAAAGGGACCGCTTCTGTCAAAAACTCCTAACAAATAATGCTGGCAATAATTGATTAGTATTTGTGGTTTCCTTTTGCAATACCCTGCCCCAATGGTCATACAAGCACTTCGCTCAGTTTTTGCCATCTTCAGGTTACCCATGTATATTCATTTGGACAGAGGTATGGTGGTTTGTACAAGAGCAAAAGGTAGCCATAAGTAAAACAATTCCATATAACCCTCAAGGTAATGGCCAGCATGAGAGGTTTAATGGAATAATTTGGAAAACCATTCAACTAACTGATAAAGGGGTAGCTTTAGAGAATTGGGAATAACTACTCCCAAAGGCCCTGCATGCAATTAGAATACTGCTATGTACCACCACTAATGCAATGCTCCATGAACAATTTCTCCCATTTCCTAGAAGTTTGACTGGTGTGTCGCTACCATCTTGACTCTCAAAATGGAGTAATATTACTAAAAAGACATATGTGACTGAATAAAAATGAACCATTAGTGGATCAAGTGAAACTTCTAAATGCCAACCCCCAGTATGTATATGACTGTTACCCTGATAAATAGGAAGACACAGTCTCACTAAAGGACTTGGCTCCAGCAGGAGATGAACCAAGGACCCACAAGCCTAAGCAAGGGCTGTCCTCAGGACACTTCAACAAAGAAACAAAATCATGGTCTCTTTATGAAAATTACAAGGAACCCTTGACGTTTTGTCCTTCAAGTAGTGACAAACAGGGTCTCACAGAAGAGAGCCCACCCACCTACCAATACTTCAGAGGATGGGCAAGCCTCTTGTAGAGGATTACAAAAATGTCGCAGGATAAAATTCAGTTCTAGCAAGAAAGAGGAAGAATCTTATAATGCTCCTGGCAATCCACCACAGCATCGCAGACAGCAAAAGATGCCTTTTTGATTCAAAAACTTCTTCCCCCTGTATGAATAAAGCAGGGGAGAATGTGGTATGACCCATTTCCCCCATTAATGGATCTGTCCTGAACACATATATTCAGGAGAAATCTGCTGATATACAGAGTATATTAAAGCTTACTGATAAACGATACGTATTGTCTAGAACAATTCTACTACATTAATCAATGCTGATGTGGTTAAGCATCTTATTTCTCATGACCTACTCTCTGACAAACAATATAGTCATCAGTCTGGAGAGGTGATCCCAGCATGTGGCACCTTTGGAAAGTACCTGAAAACCATACCCACGGGGTTGACCCAAGCCTTGTGAGGAAAATTTAGTAGACAAAACTCTTTTGTTGATGGTTGTGCTAGCACAAAGTCATCATGAGAGTTTTAGCATATTGGCCTTTTTCAAACTGTTGATCACACTAGATGATGCAGTATAAAGCACAAGTGGGTTTTGTGGGTGTTGAACAAGCAGAAATCTATCTGTAATAATATGCCTGTCTGCTAGCAGACTGGCATACTCAGATACAAGCAGACAGCTGTTATAAGATTACCAAAGTGATAGATGAATTATATGATAGTATTGGAATATTTGACAACCTCAGCAAATTAATCTTCATAGAGCTTAAAAAAAACAAACAAGTGTAAACGAATGTGAACTGTTGAACAATCAGCTTGTTAATCTACATAACTAAATTAATAATTAAAATTTTAATAAATAGAGTTTGCTGCAGAATTAAACCAGAAATATTGCGAGAACAATGTGGTTTTGTTCAAGACAATGGAACAAGAGAAGCAATTTTTTGAGCAGAATGCTATCAGACCAAGTGACAGAAAGATCTAGACATATGTTTTATAGATTACACAAAGACATTCAATAAAGTATGACATGAAGAAATCCTTGAGATGTAAAGAATGATTGATTTACATGAGAAAGATATGTAAATAATCTGCAACCTCTTCTGGGAACAAACAACTTCAATGTGAATAGAGAATGAGTTAAGTGAATACACAAAAATTAAAAGAGAATGTATTTTCTCACCAAATTTAACTCGTACAATTTGAGGATTATTAGTGGAGGATAAGATATGCCATGAATTACAGGCAAACATAACTGTAACAACATATGCAACACAAACAAGACTATGTAGATGGCAGATTTGAAAAGAAAACTGAAAAAAAAAACAATTAGATAAGATATTCAATGAGAGCAAGACAAAAGGCCTAGCCATTAACCTTAATGGACTGCATGGTTGTTAGCAAAAGAGATAAACCAAGTTTCAAACTACATATCAGGAACATAAAAATTATGCTGGTGTGGTAATTTAACTATCTGGGTAATATAATAACAGACAAGAGGAACTGTATCATTGAAATTCAAAAAGAGAATAGGAATTGTGAAAGATGCCTTTCAGAAAGTAAGTAAAGTATTAAGAGATAGAAAAATGTCTTTAGAAACAAACAAAAGTGTGCTGGACTGCCATGTAATATCTAATCTCATATACGATAGAAAATGCTTGGCTACAGATAAAGAAAAGACTTGAAGCAACTGTGATGTGGTTCTATCAAGAAATGTTGAGAATACCATGGACAGAGCATGTGAGAAATAAGAAAGTTTTAAGGAGAATAGGAACTGCAAAAAAAATGTTGCTAACATAAAAATCTGACCAATGGCCAGGTACCTATAAAAACCACTAGAGTTGAGTGCCTGCAGAAGCTGTTCCTAATGCTTGTGCATGTTGGCAACCATTTACTTTTGACCATCAGTGACCTTGCACAAATTCTTCCAATTACATGACAATCAGAAAGATACAGCTGAAATGTTTGTGACACATAATGAGGAAAGAAGACTTGGAGAACTTAACACTCATAAGGCATAGTGAAGACAAAAAAAAGCTGAAGCAAACCGCAAGTAACCTACTTGATAACTTGGAGTAAATGGATGGCAGAAAAAGGACCACAAAGACAAAAAGTTGCTGTAAAGAGTTAACAAATAACAGGAAGTTGTGGAGAGTGATGATGCCCCCCATCCTGCAAAGATATGACACATAGGAGAGAAGAGAAAATAAGATTGTTGCGGGAATGGAAACTATTATAATTTTATACCTCCTGGTACATTTGTCTGACAAACAATATTTGACAGACTCATGTGAGTGCAGGTAAAAAATAAAAAAAACACAAAACTTGGAATTCAAACAACAATAAATGTGTTAAAAAGACATGTTACAGAAGGATAAAGAAAGAAACAAAATTGAAGTTACGAACAGTTCAATACAATCTTTGATCTGTTTTTCTGAAGGACTTACATGCCTCATGTCTAATAGAGCAAAAGGAAACATGTCTTTCTGCTCAAAAAGTCAAAGGGAAAAGAGAAAGAGCTTTTCAAATATTGCACCGCCTGTGATTATTATCAGGGGAGCGGTAATTATGTCAAGTGCCAATTTTTTTCATGAAATACTGAAATGTTCATGTCTACTGTGAACTTGACTGAAAAGTTTAAAAAATTATTTCTTGTTTTTCTTCTTCAGGATGTGGGCAATCCTGGCTCTCCACATTTTCCCATCTCAAAATAGTTCAAAGTAAAGTTTGTCTTTTTGTTGTCTCTCCTAATCCCTGTTCTGCCAACCATTTACACAAGCTTGTTAGGTTTACAAATAAATATTTCTTCTGTGTATTATTTTACATGATGTTTGGATTAGGATAGTAGTACTCCTGATAAAGTTCACTCTATGAATTTTACCGCTGCTAAACCATCTCTTACAATACTCCATTGCACTAGACTCAAACAAATGTAGCTGGGGTCAATATAAGAGATTGCACATGCAATTATTTTGGGTGAGAGTAATGGTAGTACTATTATTTTACATCTTTGGTCTATAAATGCTGATAGGAATAGAAATATATTAGCTCTTTTCATGTTACTTAATTCATTTGAAAAGTATAATATGTTTCTATATTATTAGGTTGGTGCAAAAATAATGTCGTTTTCTCACATAGTAACATATGTGAGAAAACGACATTATTTTTGCACCAACCTAATATATCTGAAAATCATGAAGACTTGAAAGTTTTAAGTTAAAATTCTCAGTACCATCTTAAATTGAGGTTGAATACATGAGAAAACTTTATTCTTTTAAAAAGATAAAAATATGCTAAAAGCTTTTGCACACATCTAATAAATCTCTCTGTTGTTACATTTATTTTTAATTATCATTATTAAATTAGCTCATTTTTAATTTGATTCAAGTAAGTACAAGGTCTGATCAAAAAGTATCAGAACTGTTGCTATGGTAACAGAGCTAAAGTGCATAAAGTGAGGCTGCTTGGCACAGATTGACTTTGAACTCTGTTGCGCACACACACACTAAGTTATAATGTTCTTCCTTACTTCAATTGTTTATTGCAGTCCTTGGAAGGAAATTGCATAGAGTTTTGTTGTCCCATTACTTTTTGATCAGACCTTATATATTTCTTGATGCACAGCCTTATTGTAGATAGACACAAAATTTGTAAACAAAATCTTTTAATATTATATATTAATGTTTTGTTCAGATTTAATTAATGGTATGATTGATTAGTAGAGTACTTGAAGAATTTTTGCAAAGATTTGATAAGAGTTCCAAAGTCTCTATTTGGAGGAGGAGTATACATCTTCAATGTTTGTAAATAATATCACCTCTCTTGGAATGTCAATGACATCATAAATTTATGTGCTATCTTCACACATGAAGGCATCTCATGATGAGAGAATGCTTCTAAATGAAAGCAGTTTCTTTTCTTTCCCAACCCCCTCTCCTTTTCAAGTGAATAAATTTTCTAATCCAGATAAATGTTTTTCTTTTCTGAAAGTTCTACTTGGTAATTAATAAACACAAAAAATTACATAGCACTTAATTTGATTAACCACGTTACTTAGAACGATTACTTTGCTACTTGTTTAAATGCATACACAATTTTAGTTGACAATAAGAAAAGTGACAGATGATTATAGAAAACTACTATTGATTATTTATGGCTAATTTGTTTAAATAATGTACTGACTATTGTTTGCATTATGTAGCAATAAGTAAAATAAGTAAACAAGGTACTAAAATAAGTAAACAAGTAATCAGTTTAAGTTATGTTGGTGCCATTAAAAAAAATATATATTAGGTTGGTGCAAAAATAATGACGTAATAATGTCGTTTTTGACGTATTTTTTAACGTCAAAAAACGACATTATTACGTCATTATTTTTGCACCAACCTAATATATTTTATTACTGTTTTCATTTAAAATATACAGTTTGACATATTTGTTTTAGTAATCAAAAAAACTAAACAAAAAGAAATTCTTTCAATTAAATTTAGTAATTTAACTTCAATTAAACTAAAAGTTTTACTCCAATGAAACTAAAAAAATGCTTTCATTTAAAAGTGATTATTATTTTAGGCAATAACCCCCCTCGAGGGAGCTGTGAATTCTCAAGGGGGCAGTAAATATTTATAAGTATTATTATATTGGGAAGGGCTTATAATTTTAACTAGATGATTTAACCCTTTGAACTTGGATTAGCCATTTTATATGTACATTTGTCTTGTCTTTATATTAATATTTTTAGGCATTTACACTATTTACATTGTTCAGACTGTTTGTCTTTAGTTTCACATTTATGATGTTTCAGCTGTTGTATTCTCCGGCCTTCTTCAGTTGATATTTGTTGGAATTACAGACCAAATCTTTTATTTAGTTCCCAAGGTCATATGGTCCAATTGATAAAAGTGTTGCTTGATTGATCCCAAAAGTGACTTGACCCAATGAGCAGAGAGAACAAAAATTTGGAGAGTTATCAAAGAGAATTAACTAGAATTGAGATATCCAAAGGCGTGATAGGTAGAATTAGAACAACCTATCCCCATGGACTAAATAAAGAATTCAGTTTGAAATTCCAATAAATATCACCTGAAGAAGGGTGGAACATACAATGGCTGAAACATCGTGAATGTTACAGTAAAGACAAGGACAATAATCCGAACAATGTAAATAGTGTAAATAGTTACAGTATCTCATCTCAGAAATAGACAGATTTTTTGGCAATTTTCAAAAAATTTGATGCAGCTCCTGTGATCCAATATGGTAACTACTGTTTGGCTGTTCCCACCATATATTACTTCTGGTGATTGAACACATAACATTAATTCAGTTCCATTAACTCTGCTCTAATTACCAGCAGAATTTTAATATGGGTAGGGTCCTAACCCTAATATCTGCAAAAGGGGTGTTGCAGGAGAAAAGGTTGAGAAAGACTGGTTTAAAAGTAGGAGTTATCTCCCTTCTAAAATGGATTTCATGCTTAATATCAGGTTGGTGTAAAAATAATGACGTAATAATGTCATTTTTTGACGTCAGTAAATACGTCAAAAAACGACATTATTACGTCATTATTTTTGCACCAACCTAATATCAGTACATTAAAATAAATCTTTGAAATTGTCTATGTTTGAATATTTCACAGTACACTGTCAAAAAGAATTGCTATTCGAACTTGAAAGCCATCTTAAGCCAACTCTCTCATGAAAGGGATATAAATGAAGCTGCTTTTAAAGTCCCTTTTGTAAAGATACTTAACTTCTAAATAAATAATTTCCATAAATAAATAAATCTTTTTTTCTATTCTTGGATAAGTGTGTTATTTCAGAAGAAACTGAACAGCATCTGCCATATTTGAGGATACAAATATGTTACAAATTTGAATCAACCCACAAAAAAGAAAAAGGCGAGAAAAGTTTTTAAATATAAGAATATAAAATATTTTTATTTTCATGTTTTTACAACTAAATTCTTCTCAGCTTGCATGAGTGCTAAAGTTCCTTGTTTGTCGTTGTTTGTTGAGAAATGCAATTTCTTTTCGCATGTATGTGGAAGAGAAAAGAGGCAAAGGAGAAAGTGAGGAGGAAAGTTGAAGTGTTATATAACTTGGTGAGGAAGATCAGCGAATGAGTAAGGGATATCTTTTTGAAGCTGCCATCTTGAACCGATGTCGCATCTATCTGTCTCTCTCTCCTTATTGGCTTGTCTGGCATGGTGACTTTGCTTAAATACTCTTCAAAGAGATCACAAACCATGGTTTTTTTATTGTCACAGGGAACGTGACCTGTCAGTTGGAAAATGTTAAATATTTGTTTTCAAAAGATTAATTTATTAACCCGGAAGGATGTGTGAATTCTCCGACTCAGAAACTATTTTTTGTCATTTGATGATTGACTGTTTTGGTGTTTATTTCCGTCTTTGCTCCACATATATAATGTTCACCTTGTGCCTTTGAGCATAACATAAAGGCAGCTGTTGAATCTGTGTTTAACTGTTTTTTTTTCATTGCCTGATAATGATGGATGTTTTTTTAATTTGAACTAGTTGAAAACTTTTTAAAAGGAACAAAGTTACTCAAAATTGTTTTCAAACAAATAAAACTTACTTAAAAAAGAAAAAGGAAAAGCTGAATGAAGAAATTGAAAGACTGTAACTGAGTTGAATCTTAAAAAATTATTTCAGTAAAAATGTTTGTAAGCATAAATATAGAGAGGGCACCCAATAAGAGCCAAATTTATTTTTTGATTCCTGCTATTTAATCATCAATGTGAAAAGAACATGGACATTGCGTTGTTTTAAACTAAAAGCAGATTAAAAGAAAAGTCATCAAAATGCTTCATCTTAGAATTTAAGAAAAGTTATTTCAATTATCAAAAAGAAACAATTGAAATCACTAAATCACATAATGAGCAAAAGGGGCTTGGAGAATTTGACACTGACAGGACATAGTGATAGCAAGAGGAACATAAAAAATGTGTAAATGGTTGGTAGAACAGGGACTAGGCGAGATAACAAAAAGACAAACCTTACTAAGAGTAACAAAAGACAGAATGCTGTGAACAGCCATGATCGACCACATCCTGAGGGGACATGGGACATAGAAGGAGAATAGCTATTATTAAAAATACATTCATTTCTTTTGTATTGTGAAAAGGCAAAAATTCAGCACCTACAAAGTTTTTTGTTGAAGTGGAAATGGAAGGTTTTCAAGCTTGTCCTTAGTTTTATATCATGCTTGTTACTGACTAAACAAATCTGTAGGTATAAAAGGTGTAGATGGTTATTGATATATACACACACACACACACACGTATATATATATATATATATATATATATATATATATATATATGAATCAAAAGACAAGAGGAAAAACTATTCTTAGCCAATGCATTTTGTCCTCTAAGACTTCATCAAGGCAAATGTAGGATTTATTTTGTTGCACGTGTTTATATACAAGAGCAAGTTTATCAAGGCTTTTAAATTCAAGAACATTCCTGAATGTTCATCAGGTAGTTGAAAAGTCAGTCAAAACATGTGGGAGACACAAAATGTCATAATTCATTTTATTCATTTTGTTCCTTTACAGATACACTATCTGAAAATTATATATATATATATATATATATATATGTGTGTGTGTGTGTGTGTGTGTGTGTGTAAAATGTGTATGTATGTGTGTGTGTATATATATATATATATATATATATATATATATATATATACAATTTTTATATATATTATTTATGCATTATATATGCACGTTACTTATTGGAAAGCGCTCAGTATCAGTGATAGAGCTAGCGTATTTAGTTGGATTGATGTGAGTTTGTGCAGGGTCACAAATTCACACCTTGACCTTGACTCTACACAATTTTATGTCCTTTGTAGCTGAGTAAATTTTGTTTTTAAACTATCTCTCCTAATTCCTTTTCTGTCAACCATTAACAAAAACTCATTACATAGGTTATCTGCCTCCAATATATACTGTGAGTGTAAAATTTTCTAAGCCCTCTTTCTTCATTATGTACCCTAGAAATTTCAATTGTCTCCTCCTGATTCTCAGTATAACTGTCCTTTTGGTTTCAATTTTCTTTAAAACTTTGTCATTGCTCACAAGTTCAGTCCATGGTATCCTCAGCATCCTTCTGTAGAACAACATTTTTGTTTTCTGAGATGAGTAATCGCAACTATTTACATTGTTCAGACTATTTTCTTCATCTTTATTGTCATATTCATAACATTTCGGCCATTGTACACTCTGGCCTTCTTCAGGTGATATACATTGGAATTTTGATCCAAACTATTTCATCCACTGTAACTCAATTCTCCAAGTTGGGGAGATGAGTTACTAAAGGGAAATAACTGAAACTGAGATATCCAGAAAAGGCATGGCATGTGGAACTAGAACAATCTACCCTTGTGGAAGATACAAAGGGTTCAGTTTGAAATTCTAATGTCTATCAGCTGAAGAAGGCCTGAGCATACAACAGCCAAAACATTGTGAATATCACAATAAAGATGAGGACAACAGTCAGAACAATGTAAATAGTTTAAATAACATTTCTCTTCTGTTTATATTTCTGAGATGAGGTATTATATACATTATTTACAGTATTCGGACTATTGTCCTCATCTTTGTCGCCATATTTATTACAACATTTCAGCCGTTGTACGCTCTGGCCTTCTTCAGCTGATTGGAATGTCAAACTGTACCCTTTATTTCGCTCACTGGGGTAGACTGTTCTAGATCCACATGCCATGTTTAATAGATGTCAGTTATCCACTGTACCATGTGTCCTCAAGGATACATGGTACAGTTAGTTAGTTAGATCCAGTGACAGGACCCAAAGAGTGTGAGTTCAATACCTGGTTAAGGCAGTAGAGAACTTTCAGAGGGAAATTAACGGAAGATAACTGATAGCTGACAACCATTAAACATGGCATGTGGAACTAGAACAGTCTATCCCAGTGAGCAAAATAAATGGTTCAGTTCGACATTCCAACTACCTGAAGAAGGCCGGAGTGTACAATGGCTGAAACATTGTAATAAATATGGCAACAAAGATGAGGATAATAGTCAGAGTAATGTAAATAATGAACATTTCTCTTGCATTAAGTCTCTTCTTAATCTGAGAGGAGATTGTCCAGTATTCGCTGCTATATAAAATGAGTGATATTACATAAAATTTTCAGTATGCTTTCCTTTGTTTATAATGAGTTTCTTAATACTTTGCTTAGATTTAGGAAGACATCTTTCACTAACCCAATGCACCTTCAGTTTATGGAGTCATATTTACTCACCATGTGTAAAAAAAATCTCCTCTCTTAGTTTTAATAAATTTCAAGATATTTTTTTTCTTGGAATCTTTAGCAAGAGAGTTGACCAATTTTTACTGAGCTGAAGGTTTCAAGTGAAAAAAAAGCATCCAACATGTAAAGAGTGATTAGTTTATTCTGCTAAGTGAGAAATAGAACCTATTTAATTGAAATTTTTGGATATTTGTAGTTGGATGCCAAAAAACAGAAGAAAAAAGTTATATCAACATATAACAAATAAAATATTTATTTATTTACATATGTTATGCTTTTTAGATTTTTAAACAAGTGGAATAAAGAGAAGTGTATTAAACTTTGTTTATCAACGTTCCTTTCTTTTGCGCATGCAAAAATGTTTTTTGTATTTATTCGACTTGTATGATTAAAGTCTGTGAAATCCTTTCAAAGTAGGTTGAGATGATTTGAAAGTAATAAAAATAATGTCACAATAAAAAAACTGAATTCAAAAAGTTCCTTCTGTCATCAGCTACGAATTATAGTAGCTTCTTTTGAGGTTCTTTATTGTCATGGTGTTAAGGGGAGTGCCTAAGCTTGGATAAAACATTATGTTTGCTGAATGGTTTGGTCAACTGCGCTTAGCTACACCATTTTTCTAAGATCAGCTTCCATGAAGGATGTGCAAATAGATGAACTTATTTCATTTCTTTTTAAAGCTTTTTTCCCTAATGTTAAGCTAATTTTAAATGTTTTTAGCTGGAAATGAGTTATCTGACAGGCCTTTGTTGATTCTGTCAGAATGAAATTCTCTGTTAGGATTTATTTTATGTCAGAGCTCTGACAATCTCTCTTGAAATAATTAGCATTAGGAAGGATAAAAAAAAAAACATTCTGCTTGCTTTGTTAACAAACTTGGAATTTTTCACAAATAAAATCTTTGACAATTTAAATCTGCCAAGAAGCTTGCTGCATTATATCAAGAACTGTCATTTTTAGTTGAAGGATTAATTTTCTTGTGGCTAATTTTACTAAATATTTATGCTTCATTTTGTTTTATTGTTTTTTAATAAGCTTGGTTCCTATGACAACACTTGAAAAATATTGTATTTTTTGTTGTCGAATAGGTTGATGGTTTTAAGGCATTATAATCTCTTGAACTTCAATGCATTAAAGAAAATATCTTCTCTTGAATAAGTTTTCTCTTAATGCCAAAATAATAATAAGCATTTCTAGATATATGGGGATGTTATTTGAGAAACTTGATTATCAAAAGTAAAAGAAAATGGTAAAAATGGGGTTCTTTAATTTCTGGGAAAGTGACTCTGGGAGATGAGTGAAATGTTTGGCAAGACATAGAAAACTTGAGAAATAAGTAGAATGATCAAATTACCTCAAATTTTGGGAAGCACCTCATTATTATTGATGTTTAATTGGAGTATATTTGTGTAGCTGCCAAAATAAATTAAGAAAAAGTAAATCACATTTAAAATTTTAGCTAAAAAAAAACTAGAAAGTGTAATGATCATACGGGGGAATGAGTGAGAGACACACTAAGACTACCTAAATCAGTAGTTCTTGACAATAATAATAATAATCTGATGCTACACTAGGCATGGCTCACATGACTTTTGATATCTCAGTACAGGAGAGATAGGTACAGTGGGACTTTACTGGGGAGTGTAAGAAAAAATTATTATAAAGAAGAAATAAAGTAAATGTCAATAAAATACTTGAATTAATAGAAGAAATTTTTTAAATATTTGTATTGATGATGATAATAATAATAATAATAATAATAGCTTATCAGCAAGATACAAGGTGTTGGCTCTGGAAGAATACAAAACCAGGCATGACAAAATAGGTCAGTACATAGATTTGGTCATCTGCAGGTAATACAAAATTAAAACTGAAGTGGTACAAACATCATCCAAGACCTGTAATTGCAGGCAAAAAGTAACTATTTTATGGGAATTTTCTGTAAACACAGAATGAACAATCAAAGCAATCAGAGCAAATATAATTGTTGAAGATCACCAAAATAGAGTTTGTCTGTTGATCAACACGAGTGTACCATGTGATCACAATATTTCTTTCAAAGAATTCAGGAAGTTGTGTAAATACAAAGATCTACAAATAATTTTTTTTTTTAAATGTGGTATCTTAAAGCAACTGTCATCCTTGTAATAGTAGGAATACTTGGAATGATTATGAAAGGAACTGAGAAATTTCTGATCATCATACATAGAAAACCTTCTGCTTTTGTATTGTGGCGAGCTCTGTTGGCATAGAAACTGACAAGATGTTGCTGATGATTTGGGGCAAATATTTTTTTGTTTGCCAAATGTTTGACTGACAAATAAAACCATTACCCATTTCTTGTATCAAATGACTGGTTGACACTTAGCAAATAAGAAATTTTAAAGGTACTATTTTTTTAATAATAATAATAATAATCTATAATAATAAAATGAAGTGTACATGTGTCCATCTCTTCATGCATTTTTCAATCTCAGCAAATCATAAACAACCTGAAGTAACAGTAATCCATGATTACCTCCCTTGTCAAGAAACAGTGCCTGCCTTCACTATAAAAAAAGAGCATGAATGAAGCTGAGAGATTTTAAATTCTAAGTGTGAATGAATTTGGATGTCAAAACAAACAGTTAAATACTTCATCTTCTCTTCTACACTTAAATTACACCACATGATATCAGAAAGAACTTACACCACATAATGTCCAAAAGAAAAAAAAAAAACATTACCCTAAAAAAAAAGGCATTGGAATATACAAGTGAAATAAAAAAACAAATTAAAATTACAAGAAATTGTAAGTAAAATCATTTGTTTTTTCAAAAAATTTTTTTCTTTGCATTTAAACTACGAACAATTTATAAAGTAAACAGAAATTCTAATTTGTTCTTTTTGCTATGAGATGTTTACTCAAATTGATGACTTTTTTATTGCACAAAATTTTGAACAAGGACACAATAACCAAAGGCAATTTACGGCAAATGTTCAACCTCATGTAAAGATGGTTTTACCAGAGAACTTTACAACTGGCTGGAAAAGGTTTATTCGAAATTTTCAAAATTACTCAAAAGCCAGTCGACTCAAAGAACCTGATAGTACATACCAAACATCTTTCTTTTTGTCAATAATAGAAGATGCATATGACATTTATGAGAGGTTGAAATTTGATAATGAAGACAAGAAATAAAATTTGGAAGTAGTAATAATGAAATTCAAAGAATTTTTTGTTGGCAAAACCCATGAAGTGTTTGAAGCTTACAAATTTCATATTTGAGAACAAGAAAATTCAGAGTATAGAGGCATATGTCACTGTGCTCCAGTAGTTAGATAAGGCTGCAATTTTATGGAAATGCAAGACAGGCTAATTTGAAACCAAATAGTTGTAGGGGTTAAAGATGATACAGTCAAGGAAAAGTATTTAAAGGATAAATGCTTCCCTAGCCAAATGTATAGGCATAAAGAGAGCCTATGAAAGCTCCAAGCAACAAACGCAAAATATTTCTTTAGGCACAAATACAACAGAAGCAAATGTTAGAGTAACACCAAAGAAATATAAAAAGAAACCTCAAGATACAGTACACCATAAAAAAAGTACAAATAAATGGATACTCTGTGGCAATATTCCAGCTCACACTCAAAACAACGGTCCAGCAAAAATGCAATTTACCAAAAGTGTTCAAGAAAAGGACATTATGTAAAAAAGTGTAGGACTGGCTAGTCTAAAATTTGAGCAATGAGGGAGGAAGAACCACACTATGTCCTTGGGTCTATTACTACTAATGACAGAATTAACGCAGTCATGGAAGAAGCCTGGCAAGCTGAAGTTAAAGTTACTACAAAGCTATGTGGTAAAGTAATTCATTTCAAATTGGATACTGGATCAGATGTAATGGTAGTCCCTAGTAGTTATTTTAGAAAAAACTCCCCAATTATTAAAAAGTGTAACAAATAACTGTATGGACAAGGTTACCACCAGATAAATGTTATAAGTCATGTGGAGGCTTTATTAGAAACTCCAAAAGCAAAGTCTAAACAGGATTTGTTTGTTATTGAAAATCTGAGTGAACCATTACTGGAGGCACCAGCAATAAAAGCTGAGGAGAGTAAATTCTATAAAAAATCAAGACCACAAATATAGAAAAGAATTTCCAGAACTTTTTACAGATATTGGTAGACTCCAGAACATATATATAAAAATATGTTTAAAAAAGTCTGTGCAACCAATATCTATAGCAACTTCTTGACACTTGCCACTTCCTATAAAGAAAAAAGTCCAGGAAGAGCTATAGCATTTAGAAAAAGAAAATATTATACATCTGGTAAAAATGCCAAAAACTTTATCAGCAGTCATAATACATGCTTCACCAAAGTCTGTTCTAAATAACACAGACAGTGAAATTCAATGACAAATTACCTTTCACCTAAGGCAAAGGACTGAACAGCCATCATCAACAAAAATTACCAACCCACAAACTTCCAATACACTTCAGCATCAATCAAGACCTATTTCAAATGTCAGTTACTTGGAGAAACTGAGTCCAGCTGAATTGTCAGGGGGATCAACACAAAACCCAAAGAACTAAAATTGAAAAGCTGATTGTCAATGGTACCAGCCTGTTAATTTACACCAGATATGGTGACAAGATTTAATCTCTTGATAGACTTTCATATTAAAAGGACTTTAGAAATTATTGGGGGATGTGGAGTAATCCACATTTACCTCCCTTGTCAAGAAATAGTATCCATCTTCACTATGAAAATAGAGCATGAATGAAAAGGGGAGATTTTAAATTCTACACCTTAATGAGTTTGGAAATCAAAACAAACAGTTAAAGACTTCATCTTCCCTTCTTTCCTCCCTCCTGTAATTTAATACAGTTAAATTATACCACAACAAGTAGTAACTACTGTAGTTACAAGCAATTAAAAATTAAATAAATGACTTGTTTAAAGTTAAATTTAAATATTGAGCAGAGTGAAAGGTTTAAAAACAATTCTTTATTAAAGGTTTAACTTTTAATTTTGCTTTTCATCACTATTGAAATTGATATTGTCTAATTTAACCGTAATTAAAACTTAAGCAGAGCACAGTGCATTGATCATGTTTTTTGTCTTTTTCGAACATGTATACTGTGACATATTCAACATATTACATAGTTTGTTTTCCTTAATATCTTTTAAGAAAATTACTTTATGTGAAGGGATCGTAAAGAATGGGGATTTTAGAAGAAAATAAAAATTGTGTGCAAAATAAATGTAAACAAACTTGGGAGATCTTTTGTGTATATGAAGAAAGATTATGCCAAATTAATGTGTCAAATAAAGATAAAATAGTTTTATTATTTCTAAATTCTTATAACTTTTATGTACATAGGATGCTGAAGGTTAAAGACTGAAGGTCCAAAATACCTCCGCTGAAGCTAGCCTAAAATCTGCTCAAAGGGCAGCTTCTAGGCTAGTAATAATAATAATTGCTATGATGCTACACTAAACATGAGTCTCATGGCATCTGATCTTAACTGACTGGAAGTGCTATCATGTACATGCTTGTCTCAATGAATTAAGATGGGCTACAGTAAATATCCTGTTCAGTACAACTAGATTTGTTATTTGCCAAATCTTAACTACTTGGACATGTCCTCTTAGGGAGTGAAACACTGTGGATCACTGTTCATGGTGCTTTTTTTGTTTAGTGGTATATCAACCTTGATAAGTTATTCAATGCCAAAATGTAAATAACTTGAACAATTTTATGCCTTCAACTAAAATGTATTGCTGATCATGTTGCATTTTCTTTTTAACATAAAAATGTGCTGCTGGTATTTTTATTATAAAAATGTATTTTTGTACTTTTACAGTGTTTTTTGGTGGGGGTTTCACTATTTGCAATCACCATAGGTTAGGGTGGATTTGGGAACAACAGCAATTAAGAGGTGGTTCCATGCTCCTCAAAAACTCCAATCTGATCAAAAGCCTTGCTGCTGGATGTAGTTTATCGTCATACTCAGGAATTGTTCATGGAGTAGTGGAGTAGCATCATGGTCAGGTGTCAAGGGGGTTGTTTTTTTTTTTTTAAGTTTGAAGGCTGAAGCAGCTAAAGCAATTTGGGAGTTATATCTAGATACTTGAGAACACAAAAGACCAGAAACCATCTGTGGACTGAGTTACCTGATCTGAAGATATTTCTAACTGAAACCAACCTACCCAGTTTTATCAAAGCCTGTCACCATACTGTGTACATTTGGCTGTGATTCATATGCCAGGTATATGCTTACCAGATTAAATGTCATGACGGATAAATTGAGCGTCATATATTTGTACCCCAATGTCAATTTGTTGGCATACTGCTATTTCAGTCAACAACAACTATATATCTCAAGATTCTTGACAAAATCCAAAGAAGGGTCTGCAATGTTATTGGTCCTGACCTGGCATCCCAACTTTGGTCATTTTCCAACGGCCGAGACGTTACTTTCCTTTGTATTTTCTATAACTATTTTCATGGCAGTTGTTCCAATCAACTCTCTTCCTTGGTATCTTGTCCATATAAATTTAAGCGTATTACTAGATTGGCAACTTAGCCTTGTTGTTTTACTTTTGAATTAGCAAGGTGTAACTAAATTTTCTTCTAATATTTTCTTTTCTTGTATTTCTTCCTGTAGGGAGATCACATTTGTTTTCCCTTGGGTTGAGATCATGGGAGTTCAGCCCCTTTCGTGATGAGAACTCTTCTGCCCTTTTATTTTCTTTTTGGTTCCATTTTTTTGAGGAATGGTTATGTTGTAACAGAATGTCCCACACTCCTTATCACCTATGTGGACTGACTATATCGGTAGATATATATATATATATATATATAGTAAGCACAAAATGTACCTGGTGGTCTTGCTTCAGAAATTAGTTGGAGATTCGTCTCCAGCTGTGCTGGTTGAACTCTCTGCCTTCAGGCAGATAGGAACCCAGATGAGGCTATGCCAAAGAGCAGAGTTTCATCTGGGGTGGTAGACAGCTACCCGACCCCATGTATATGGGATTTACAGGGAATTTTTGCCTGAGCATACGGGCTCAGTTTTGTCCCACATTAAAAAACAGCCTTTTGCCTCATCCTGACTCACGGGGAGGTAAGCTAAATAACCTTGCTTCGGGAATTACAAACTTGCTAACCAATTCCCTGTCTTTCAGTAGTGTATTCTCTTTTACAATAAACCTCTCTTTCTTTCATCTATGCCTGTGTTGCTGTTCCTTTCACTTGAGTACCACTTTTGTCTTTTTGTAACCTTCTTTAAAGATATTACATTTAATTACATTCCTGACAATCAGGGTGTCCACACACATGGAAAATGGACAACATGTGCACAGCCTAACATGAAGAAAGAAAAAGTAATTTTTGACTCACCTAGCTACAGACGGTCAAAGGGCATAAGGCTGGTTAGGGTTAGGGTTAGGGTTATAGGTATAAACTTGATTCTTAACCACATATTTTATTTTAGATTTGCAGCTGATAACAATCAATATCACTACAACATTACTAAATAAGATTCAATTTGAAATCAATGAGAGGCAAAAAATTCAAGGGAAAAGTCAGTACAAGATTCAAATGGGATGGCTTGGTGGTGGTGCTAATCTCCTCTCTAAGTTACATATAAAGGAACAAAACTACCACAACTATAATCTGAACTTAGTTTGCCAGTTCCATTCCTCAGGATGTTAGAAGAATTCTAAATCAAATACTACCTTATTAATTTAATTTTTACATTAAATTTTGAATACTATTTTTTTATGTAGATGGATTTCAAAAATTTATTTTATGTATTAAAAAATGTACTTTTCTGACTGATGCAAATATCACAGATTAAACATTTTCCCCTAATTTTCCAAATATTTTGATGAGTAAGCTTTCTATTTTTCAACTGGAGCTTAATACTAAAGCTTTTTGATTATTATTATTAGAGGAATGTGGTATGACACATGCAGTATGTTGATAAAAACTTCAAAATCTAACAACATATTAAAATATACATTTTAAATGCCTTAAATTTTTTTTATAGTAAATTTCACTCTGTACAAGGTAGAGGGTGACATTAAGAGGCAGTTTATACAGATAGGAGAGGAAGGTAACGATTAACCGTAGACTTGAACAGGTTAAAATTATAATGATTGGGGAAACATCCTCTTGGAAGTCAGTTTCACAGTGCAGTAGTTCACAGGAACAAGCTGTTCAAGTGGAACTGACTTCTCACCAATGGCATAGGGAAGGAATGTCGGTGTTTTGCTACAATGTGAGTGGCATGGCAGTTACTAGTCATGAAGGTTAGAACTAGCGGATCCAAGGAATGTATTGGGTTGGTGCATAATTATCAGGTGTTTTTATGGGCAAGTTATTTGTTAATAAAAATTGCTGTTTTGCTTACTTTTTTTAATAAAAAATTTATTTTCAGGTTATAAAAATGCGTGTTGATAATCATATGCTTCGGAATAATCATTTAAAGATGTTATTATTAAATTGTTATGTTTCTTTTTTCATAATAAATATAGTTTAAAAAGCGCCTGATAATTATGCACCATCCCAATAGTTCATCTGGTCACTTTCCAAGGAAGTATCAATATAGCAGTGCGAGGCTTGCTGTATCCAACCTGTGGGAGAGAGAAAATAATTTGTTTTCTTACAAGGAGTTTCAGACACTTTTCGATTCTATTTAGACTGGAAAGTGAGAACTGTGTAGCTTCCGCTCAAATATGACAGCAGTACTCCATTTTAGGCTTGATTTGGCTCTTGTAAAGGTAGAGGATAGCATGTGGTGTCAGGTACTTACTGGAGTGGTACAGGGAGCCAATCATTTTTCTTGCATCTTTTGCAATGGATCATATGTATGAGTTCCATTTGAGGTCAAATGTGAGTATAAGGACCAATAGTATATCAAGGCATGGAGCCTCACCAAGAGGGCATCCATTCATCATGACTGGCGGTAGTTTGGGGTTTGATCAGCGATGATGGAATGTAACTAGTTTGGTTTTTGAGACATTGAATGCAACTGGCCAATTTTTTCCCCAGCTGAGAAGTTAGTGCTAGATTGACATGATATATGACAACCCAGTGGGGTTAATAGTCTTGGAAGCAATGAATGGAATAAATAAAAAAAATCAAGGATGTAGAAGTCAAGTGACTTACCTGCCAACATGGCTACCTTCTTCTGTTTCCTTGTAAAGCAAGCCAGCTGATTTTACCTCATTTTATAGGACAGTGCCTAATACACTAGTTAGGTTGATCCATTTGCATGAGTGGTCTTTATTCACCCATATATTTCTCCATGAAATGACTCAAGTCAGTCTTTAGCTTTGGCTACATTTGCCTACTTATGTGTCAGACCACTGGCAAGCTAACCAATACTCTACAAAGGAGAAAGCAACCAGAAATGAAAGTTGGATACATTCAGAAGAGCTAGAGAACCAACAGGAAGAGCCTTTCTTGATGGTTAAAAAAAAAGTTATTTAGTCTAAGAGCTTCCCTGTTTTCATCTATGTATCACTTCTATTTTCTACCTGCTTTTAGGCTATCAAATCCAACCTGTGACTAGAAAATATAACTTTGGCTTGTTGGTGGAGAAAATAAGTAATATTCTATTTAAAATAGGTAAAACATTTAATTTTTTTTTTTTTATAAAACAGGTAATATTTTTAATAAAATAAGTGTTATCTTTATTTATTTCACTTAATAAAATAAGTCATATTTGATTTATGATATTTTAATAA
Source organism: Acanthosepion lycidas (assembly GCA_963932145.1). Classification (NCBI taxonomy): domain Eukaryota; kingdom Metazoa; phylum Mollusca; class Cephalopoda; order Sepiida; family Sepiidae; genus Acanthosepion; species Acanthosepion lycidas. The sequence goes on from OZ010584.1 coordinate 85,334,958, forward strand.
ATTAGTTGACCATTTAAGCTTTTTTTTTTTTTTGTATTTCAGTATTACCACTTTCCAGTAATGTAAAACTTTTTTTGTCACTCCCCCTTTTTTGTTATTTTTTTCCTTTCATTCTCTTAACATGCCTGTTTTAATTGCTATTACAAAATTAAAATATTACTTATTTTTAAATATTACCTGTTTTATGTGAAATATTTTTTCTTCCCACTTGCCAAAGTTATGGGACTTTTTCCTACCATTACAACTTTTCTTTGATAACATTTTTCTTCAGTCTCTGTCTATATTTTTGAGATGAGGTATTATGTACACTATTTACATTATTTGGACTATTGTCCTCATCTTTGTAACCATATTTATTACAACATTTCGGCCATTGTACACTTCAGCCTTCTTCAGGTGGTTGGAATGTTGAACTGAACCCTTTATTTCGCTCACTGGGGTAGAGTGTTCTAGTTCCATGTGCCATGTTTAATGGATGCGTTATAGTGGAACACACTTATTCTATAGTTAATAGATTCTCCCACCTATAATAAGTAGGAGTAGTAAGAGTAACGAGGGGATCGGTCTGTGAGTCAGTCGATGTCAGACGACAGTTAGTCGAATACTAAAGTATCAGCGACCACAACTAGATTACTCTGCGTTATACCTATTATATCAAGTTCCTAACGTTTTGTACGTCAAACCTATTTTAGGACCGACTTAGTACAAGCCTCCACTGTGAAAATCACTCCACAACAATAATTTGGCCACGAGGATTCGAACTCATATGGTGGAAGAAAAAAAGAATTTTGTTTGCCACGGTATAATTTGGTGACAAGGGATTTGGATTCATATGGTGGAAGAGAAAAAAATTTGCTCGCCACAACATTATTTGGCGAAGGGAATCAGATTCATATGGTGGAAGAAAAAAAAAGTTTGCTCGCCACAACATTATTTGGTGACAAAATTTGTACTCATACGAAGGAAAAAGAAAAAACTTGCTTGTCACAATAATTTCGGTGACAAAATCTTGGATTCACACTTAAAAACAAAACTTGGCAAAGTTTTTCGAAAGACAAGACGTAAACTCAGTGACGAAAAAATCTGTCGTATTCTCAACTGAAAAAAGAATTTTTTTTTTCTCCCCGATAATACAGTTTGCTCAAACAGATCATGAATTGCAAATTCGTTGCACCCCCCCTCTACAGTATTTAGGCATTGTGTAAATTTTTGTGAAGGAGGGATGCAAAAATATATTCCAGGAATTTTTTAAGTTCCATTCGGAACAACAGATGACAATATTAGAGCAACAGAAAACATTCCAGATACAGCTACAGGAGGAAACTTTTAATAGACAAATGCAGTTTCAACAAGAAATGAAACAGATGCATAGGGAGTTTCAAAACAAAATTCTGGAAATAACTGAGAAGAGGAAAGAGAAAAATCTACAAAATGATTTTTTCCCAGAGAATACAATATGGAATTCAATTGAAATATTCACGTACAATCCAGATGAAGAGATAACTTTTGAGGAGTATCATAAAAAATATACAGACGTGTATAACGAGGACTGCCACTTGTGGTCTGATGGAAAGAAGGTTAGGCTTCTTTTAAGCAAATTAGGAACTGTTGAGCATAAAAAATTGGTAAACTACATTTTACTGAAAAAAACTAGCGAGTTAACATTTACTGAGGTGGTAAATATATTAAGTGAATTATTTAGTAAAAAGACATCTTTGTTTCACAAAAGGTGGAAATGTTTGAATCTGATGAAAGATGATGAACAAGACTATATAACGTACGCAGCCAATGTGAATAAGCATTGTGAAAAATTCAAGCTGGCAGAGTTAAGCGCAGACAATTTTAAGTGCTTGGTGTTTGTTCAAGGGCTGGTATCAGAAAGAGACGCAGAGTTGAGAAAATTGGTACTGGCAAAATTGGAAAACAAGCCAAGGATTATGGTACAGAGGTTGGCAGAAGACTGCACAAGATATGTTAGCATAAAGAAAGATTCAAAAAAGATAGAACAGTCTGGCATTTCGCATGTAAGGAAAATACGCTACAAAAAAGAAAGTCAGTCTACCAAAAAGAATTCTAAAATTGCAGATTATCAAACAAAAAGTGAAATACCAGAGAAAAATAAACAAAAACTCCCGAAGCCATGTTTTGCTTGCAGTGAACTACACTGGTTCAGATATTGCAATTTTAGGAATAAAAAATGTTTCAACTGTAAAAGAGTTGGTCATAAAAGCTCGCACTACAGGTCAAAAAATAAAGACAATAAAATAAGAAAATTAAAGTCCAATGAGGTGAACGATGGAATAACCAGAAAATTTGTTACCGTCGAAATAAGTAATAAAAAAATAAAAATGCAACTCAACACTGGTTCTGACCTATCTACCATAAATTTGCATACATGGAAGAAGTTGGGGAAACCAACTTTAATGAAGACAAATAAAATCGCAAAGTCAGTGACGGGAGAAAAAATACAATTTATTGGAGAATTTGTTACAAACGTCACGTTAAATAAAAAAAATGCAAAAATCTAAACTATTTCTTATAGAAAATACCACAAACTTACTTGGTGCAAATTGGATAACAGAATTCCAATTATGGGATCTACCGATAAATTCTTTCTGTTACAAAGTAGAAAGTTTGAACTCAGAAGTTATGGAGTGGTTTCACAGTGGAGGCTTGTATTTGTACTAAGTCAGTCCTAAAATAGGTTCGATATACAAAACGTTAGGAACTTCATATAATAGGTAATGACGCAGAGTAATCTAGTTATGGTCGCTGATACTTTAGTATCCGACTAACGGTCGTCCGGCATCGAATGACTGACCGACTTACTACTCCTACTTATTATAGGTGGGAGAGTCTATTAACTATAGAATAAGTGTGTTCCACTATAACAGAAGCCCAAAAATTAGTAAAGAAACTTAAGGAAACATTTCCTACTGTTTTTTCTCCAGGTTTGGGAACATGTACCAAGATGGAGGCAAAATTCTAGCTAAAAGAAAACGCTCAGGCGGTATTCTAAAAGAAAAGGAATGTGCTGTTTGCTTCAATTGAACAGATAGATAAAGAATTGGACAGATTAGAGAAAACTGGTGTATTTAAAAAGTTGAGTGGGTAACACCGACGATATACGTGAAAAAAAAAACAGAAAGTAAAGATGAAGCCGACACTGAGAAAAACTGGGGAGCGAGTTACCCGCAGCCAAGGACATGCAGTATTATTAAATGATTTAAGTCAACTGAAGTCACCCCAGAAAACGTTAAGAAGCACAAGATCAACGAAAGGGAAGCTAGAGGCTGAACAAATAGAAGTACAAGAAGAAGCTACAGAAACTGTGACGCCATCCTTAAGAAGCTCAAAGTGGAAGGTTGTTTCTGGTAACACTATGGAGGTACCAAAAAATAGAAAAGCGGATTGGCAATATGACGTACTTGGTGAAAGGTGAAAAATTCACGTAAACAGATCAGACAATGTTTTTCAGACATGGTTGACAGCGTTCCCGTGGAAGAAATGCCGATCGAGGTGATTTTTTGATACATTTGATCTAACAATGCCTGCAACAATTTTACCTGAGGTACGCTGATCCAGGAGAAAAAGAAAGGCAACTGATCATTTAAAAGTGGATCCAAAATGTCAGAGATATGCTACGATATTGCTAAAAAAATGAAGTTTTTTTTTTTTGTTTTTTCTTCATATTTCCTGTAAAAAATAATAAATAAATAAAGAAAACTGTTTACTCCTACGGAGTAAAATTTTAGAGGGGGGGGTGCTATAGTGGAACACACCTATTCTATAGTTAATAGACTCTCCCACCTATAATAAGTAGGAATAGTAAGAGTAACGAGGAGGTCGGTCAGTGAGTCAGTCGATGTCAGACGACAGTTAGTCGAATACTAAAGTATCAGCGACCACAACTAGATTACTCTGCGTTATACCTATTATATCAAGTTCCTAACATTTTGTACGTCGAACCTATTTTAGGACCGACTTAGTACAAATACAAGCCTCTACTGTGAAATCACTCCACAACAGGATGTCAGTTATCAGTTATCTCCTGTTAATTCCCCTCTCCAAGTTCTCCACTGCCTTAACTGAGTATTGAACTCACTCTTTGGATCTTGTTACTGAATCTAACTAACGTCTTTATACACTGTGCCATGTGTTCTTGAGGACACACAGCATGTGGAACTAGAACAGTCTACCCCAGTGAGCAAAATAAAGCGTTCAGTTCAACATTTCAACCACCTGAAGAAGGCCGGAGCGTACAACCATCCAAACGTAATAAATATGGCGACAAAGATGAAGACAATAGTCCATATAATGTAAATAGTGAACATTTTTCTTGTCACCGTTATCATGTCATATTGGCTCTGTAACTAATCATGCCATTTTTTTTTTTAATTATTTTCACAGGAAAATATTGTTAGGAACAAAGAAAAGTCTAATGAACTATGTAATCTCTAGTCACTTTCATAGTCTTGAATGGTGGACAATATATTTACATATAAAGAAGAGACTTGAGACAACAGATGTGAGGTTATTCCTATGAATACTAAGGATACTATAGACAAAATATGTGGGTAACAAGGTGGTTTTAAGCAAAAATGGAACAAGGGAATTCATACTTCAAATTGGAAAGAGACAGCTGAAATTTTTTGTATACATATCAAGGAAAAAAGAGCTTGGAGAATTTAACATTCACTTGGCATATTTAAGCCAAGAGAGATTGAAGTAACCTACTTAATTAGTTTGTGTGAATGGATGACAGAAAAAGGACAAAGAAGTTAAAAAATTACTTAGAGCAACAAAAGACGGAGAGTCGTGGAGAGACATGATCGTCCACGTTCTAAAAGGACTTGGCTCATAAGAGAAGAATTGGGCATTATAGAACATGACTGAATTCCTATGTGTTGCAAACGATACTTGACTCTTCTTACCAAAATCAGAAAAAGTAAATGAAAGAAGAAAGCATCTGTTTTTGATTAACAAAATGGTTTAAGGTTTCATTTCAATGGCTTTTTGTTCAGCTGTTTTCAGTTGTTTATTTGAGTGACTGTTTTAAGACAATAACCATTAAAAGACTGGATGTGTGTGTGAGAGAGAGAGAGTGAGGGAGAAAAGGAAACACTACTTTCATAGTATAAAACATGAATTTTTTTTGTACATTGTGAAATGTTTTTTCTATCAATTCTCATTCAATAAAACCTTCTCTTAACTCACAGAATGGACTTCTTAATTCATAAACTGAAGAGAGAGAAATTTCTCTTATTTTAGTTACTTTTTAAACAATGAGTCAAAAGAATTTGTAACTTAAGCTCTGTTTTTATTGCTTTTTTTCCCTTATATTTATTAAATAAAAGACACATGTTTTTCTAAATTGTTTGGGATATTCAATTTGAGATGCAAATGGTTTTGTAATTTCTTTTTTGAATTGACACCAACAGGCATTAGAATTATGTATTGGTTCTTTTTATCTTAGTTTCATTGTCTTTGTCGTTTTGGGGCAGAATGGGGTCTAAAAAAATCTTATGGAGAAAACAGTTAGTGATCAATCAATGTCTTGTTTTTAAGGATAATTTATGATAACTTTGGATTATTTGAAGAAACAGGAAGACAGCACAACGCAGAATAGAAAAGGGGATGTTGTGTTGAATAACAAAAAAGACAAATAAAAACAACTTGAGGAACAGATAAAAATAAACCATCCAGTACCAGTACTATTATGAAGCACTGAAAAGAGTTGTTGATAATATAAAGTTTGTTATTTACAGGTCATGAAGAAAAGTGGGGAACACTAAATAATGCAAACTTCATGAGCAAAAATTTACCTCATTTTAATATAAGCCTTGGAAATTTTAAAAATGAACAAGTAAATGTAATTTAGCTATTCAAAACTGTGAATGGAGAACTGATAGAAAACATAAGAAAACATATACAAAATGAAATTATGGATCAAATCAACTACCTAAATAGCAAATACTAAACTCTATTGTCATTGACTCACTGTTTGACCTGACACATGTTAACCAGATGGTACTTGCAACTTGATAATGCTATAATGGAGAGAGATTCTTAATATACTTTAACTGATATAAAGCCACCCATTCATTGTCTTGTTCCACAAAATGCAAAAAATCCTAGACGAACATAAACTTTCACATGAAAATATCTATAGATGGTCCTACAATAATTTTTCTCTTTTAATCAGTGTCACCCCATGCAAGACAGTAAAGCTACTAAGATGCAAGGGGTTACATGGTGTGGAAGAATTAGGAACAGAAACATTAATAATGAGTGGAAAGAGAAATGAGTAATCAGGAGGAGAGTAGATAGCAATTGACATTGCATTTTAATTTTTGCATATTAAAGTTGGATGGAATGCATGGAGATGGAAGGGAGTTCCACAAGAGAGAAGTGTGAGAAAAGAAACTGTTAGCATAGAACTTACAGTTACATCGAGCCAGCTCAACTGTAAATTGATGAAATCTCGATACCAGTCTAGTACTGCACTTAAATTAAAAAAGTTTAGGTACCATGGCGAAGAGCTCATCCAAACAATTACCATGAAAAGCATTTAATATGAAAAGCTCGAAGAAATGGATCCAAGTACTACTTAAAAATGTTAACATGTAAACAGACCATATAACCTGTGCATTCCATTCACTCAATCCTGCTGGGAAAAAAGATAACGGTACCTGAAGTTGTTGACAAGCATTTTGCAGGGGTGGGGTATGTCTTTGGGATCTTCACAACGATGGGAGAATTTCAAAGACACAGGAAAATTTGTAATTTTCTAAGAGCTTAAATGTAACTAGATAATCAGCAGACCATGAAGCAGGCCAGTACGTTAAAAAGGCATTGATATTTAGAGATCTTAAAATGATTAATTGGTTACTTATTTTAATGCATCATGTTACTTACAATGATTTCCACATGAAGCAAACAATAATCAGTGCATTATTTAAACAAATTAGATATAAATAATCACCAATAGCCATCTGTTACTTTTATTATTGCCAACTAAGACTGTTTTTACATTTGCATAAGTAATGAAGTAATTGTTCTTGTCTATCATCTGGTTCACACTTCTCCTCTGTCTTTTAAACAGGAGTAAAATGTTATGCCTTTTCTCCTGTTCAAGATTAAGTTTCTGGTTCATTCTAAAGTCTTCTCATTCCTTTTCTCTCTCAGTAGCCCCTTGCACATTAGTGTCATTATTATCTTGCTTCAGGTGAATTGATAAAAAAAAAATTAAAGTAATATGGTTAATTGAAATAAGTGCTGCATAATTGGTTGCAATTTAAAAATGGATGTACAAGTATTTTACAAATTCTTAAACATATTTTTGAAGGTTCAGAAGAAAACTCTGAATTTTAAAGATGCAAAGAATTTATCCTAATTGGTAAAGCTGGAAAAAGCTATTTTAACTGTCGTTTTGGGAAGACTTGTCAGGGTGTTTGAATGAATCAAGAAAATCCAAAGTCTTGGTTTTGATGTATTTGACTAAAGATTATATTCTGCTTCCATATTTATTTTCATTTGTTCACTCATCAATACCCAGAATCTCTTTTTTAGAAAGGTGGGCATTAATGGCCTATAGATAGAAATTTATAATTAATACTGGATTTTATGAAGGGAATTAAGAGATATATCTGTACACCCTTATCATGCAAATTTGATAAAAAGTTGAGTTTTATGTGGGTTTTCAGAAAAACTTGCTTATGTCCACTAGGAATTTCTGATGGCCCCTTCTGAAGGAAAGGTACTGCCTAGGAGAATGCCTCCCTGGGACTCAAGCTATTATTAATTTTAAAACTACCCAGCCAAGGGCCAAGTAAGTATAAACATCAAGGCTAGAGTACCAAAAGCCAGGGCAGATTTTGGTTGGTTGAAGCAGGTGTGGAATGTGATTAATATAAGTAGAAGCACCAAGATCAATATATATAAGACCTTGGACATCTCTGTTCTATTATATGGCTGTGAGACATGGAAAATGAAGCTTAAGAAGGACCCTTGAGATTAGATGACATGACAATAGGAAAACAGTGAAACTGCTCCAGTGTGCCTTTGAGTAACCCCTTAGTGTCATTCATCAGACACAGTTTAAGACAAAACTCAAACCGTGATAACAACATGGAACTGATTTGTCCCCCATTCCTGAAGGAAAAACTAGAAAAGGGAGACACCAAAAACATGGTGAAGGACTGTGGAGAAGAAAGAAACAATGAGCTGGTGATCCTGAGGAGTAAAGTACAAGCAGTAGACAAAATGGAGATGGTCTGTGGAGGCCTTATGTACAATAAGACATCAGGTAAATAGACACAGAAAATCCCCAAACACACAAGAAAATACATAATCTAAAATTCAATGTGTAATTCTTTAGTTTATTTGCGAGTAAAACATGATTGTGGTGTTTAATATTCTTACTGTGCTTAAACCACGCTTGACAAAGGCAAACACAATCTGTGAAGTAGAAAGGATTTTGTTCAAAACCATTCTTTATAAAGAATAAATTTCAGTCAACCATGAATGAAGAGTACTTAAATTCTTTATGCCTGATAAGCATTATCTCTAGAAAATGGCATTTGAAGGAAGCTCTCATATGACAAAGCTATGTGAGCAGGTTACTAGAAAAACAGAAAAAAAAAATTGTAAAATATGCTTTATGTCATGTATATTCTCACATGTGTAAAACATCAGTGTAAAAAAAAAAAATAACAGTTGCAACCATTACAGTTAAGGACAACGCTGCCATGCAATTTCCATTACAATCTTAATCTCTTCAAGTCAAGAGTTAATTGTTATCTATCAATATTATCTTTATAATCTTACTTCCTGTCACTTTCTCATTCATTTATATCACATACCTCATTGATCATAACTACTTTATCAGTAACACACTACATTGAGTGGCTCTCATGCCTTGTATTAGGTGAAATTTTGTGTCACAAAAAAAAAACAAAAAAAAAACGTTGACGTGTGAAATTACCTAAGACAACAATTTTAATAATGATCTGACATAAATTGTTATGATTTGACATAGAAAAAAACAGCAGTGGTTACCTAGACTTCATTGTTAGTGATAAGGTGCTCATTGTGTGGCCAATTTTTAAAGACTCCATTCCACTAACTCATTCTCTGTCCTTGGGGCTTTGGGGGCTTTGGAATTTGTTGGTTGCATCATAAAACTTAAGTTTCAGAGTGCCAAAAATGTTGGTCCACCAATGGTGTTAAAATTAAATTCATTTCACTGCTCTTTTTAGAATGGTGTCGAGGTAACAGTAATTGAAACATGTAGATGGCCCTGGCATTTGATCCAGTTGGGAGGAAGAGTAATAGTAGTAGTAAGTGTTATTACAATGTGTGGGGGTGAACAGTTATGTAATGTCTAATCTCCTATATGGTAGTGAATGTGAGACAATTTCCTCATAGATGAAAAAGAGCAATATTGAGTGAATGTGAAGAATACCATGGACAAAACGTGTGATCAATGAGGAAGTCCTAAGGAAAATACAAACAAAAAAAATTATACTTACAATCAGAAAGAGTGCACATTTCTGGGATATATAATGAGGAAAGAAGGCCAAGGAAATTTAACATTCAGAGGACATTTTTGAAGTAAAAGAAACAATGGGAAAACATTATAACCTACTTAACAAGTTTATGTGAATGGATGTCACAACTGTTCCATTAAAAGCAAAAGTGATATTTCTTGCTGAATAAAAAAAAATTCTCAATATTTTCTTCTAATTTCCATATTTTGTACAAAACCTGCATTTATAAAATATTCCTTTTATAAGAGAAGCCAAGGAAACAATGAGTTAGCTACTTAATAAGCTTGTGTGAATGAATGACAGAACAAGTTCAAAGGAGGATAAAGGATAAAAAATTACATAAAGCAACAAAAGACAGGAAGTTATGGAGAGTCATGATCCTCTACATTCTGAAAGGATTTAGTATATAAAAAAAGACAAAAAACAAAGTAGAGGAGCAATATTGACATTGACATATTGTTATAGTGGAACACACCTCTTCTATTGTTAATAGACTCTCCCACCTATAATAAGTAGGAGTAGTAAGAGTAACGAGTCAGTCAGTCGGTCAGTCAGTCAGTTGATGTCAGACAACAGTTAGTCGAATACGAAAGTATCAGCGATCACAACTAGATTACTCTGCGTTATACCTATTATATCAAGTTCCTAACGTTTTGTACATCAAACCTATTTTAGGACCGACTTAGTACAAGCCTCCACTGTAAAAATCACTCCACAACACATATCCACTTGTAAAAAATTATAAAGAATTTTTGTTTTTAAACAATTTTTGAAGATCACCATTCAGTAAACCTCCATCTCATCACAAGATTTGTCAACATGAAAAAATATTTATTTTTTAACAATTTTAGAAGTGGGGGTTCTATTCTCAATATAAATACACAGTCAAATCAATCCCTGATTTCTTCAAGAGTTATCTTAAATTATTTTGTTTACATCAATGATAACTATATACTACTACGAGTTGAAAAAGTTAAAATGAGAACTATGAATTGGAAAAACAAAATCAAGCAAGTAAAAAAAAATTAATTAAATTTAAATCTAGTAAATGTTCTAACAGAGGATGGAAAATGTGGCATTGAAATTTAAAGGTGCATTGAAATAGTGAAAGATGCCTTCCAAAAGCTAAGTAAAGTATTAAGAAACAGGAAAATTTTGAGAGTAACAAAAATAGAGTGCTAAACTGTTACATAATATCAATCCTCCTATATGGCAGTGAAACCTGGACAATCTCCTTACAGATGAACAGACCTGAGAGAACACAAATGTGGTTATGTAGAGGATATTGAGAATTTGATGGATGGATGAGTAATGAGGAAGTTTTAGGAAAAATGGAAACAAAAAGGATAGTTATACTTAGAATCAAAAAGAAACAATTGAAATTTCTAGGGCACATAATGAGAAAAGAAGGCCCAGAGAATATGCCACTCACAGAACATATAAGAAGGCAAAAGAGACAGACAAAAGCAGCAAATAACCTACCTAACAAGCTTGTGCGAATGGTTGGCAGAACAGGGATTAGAAGCAATGATAAAAAAAACAGAACTTACTAAGAGCTACAAAGGACAGGAAGTTGTAGAGAGCCATGATGACCCACATCCTGGCGGGACATAGCGCTTAGAAGAAAAAGAAACACAGTTTCAAAGATAAGATTTATAAATAAAAACAAAGTTTAAATAACTCTTTAAAAGGTCAGAGATTGATTTGACACTGTATTTATATTATGAACAGAACTCACCTACTAAAATGACTAAAATCAATATTTTTTTTATTCTTACAAATATTGTGGCTTCAGAAGATTCTAATGAATGCCAATGCCAAAAAGTCTCCCTATTTTTTATGAGCAGAACAGTCAACTTAGGTTGAACCAGTAGACATAGTCATATTGCATGTTCACAAGCTGAACTGACAATAAGATTAGAAATGTTCACATGAAGTTAAAATGAGAATCCTGCCTGGAGTCAAAGAGGTAATAGGTATGACTTGGGATAAGAATGCAGATTCTTAGACACTGCCAGAATCAGTTAGCGTCACTTAGCAGGTAATTAGGCTTACAAAGAGCACAACAAGAAACAAAAATTATTTACCACTACCAAGCACTTAATAATTTAGTTGTTTTACTTTTCCAAGAAGCATTGATAGGAGAGGTTTGAAAAAAAATAAAAAATAAAAATATTACTATATATTTTCAGTCCATATTTAGTTTCTCCAGGTTTGAGGAGATAACAATGCAAAGTGCTTCACTCTGTTGTTTTACACAATGCCAAGTTCTCCGAGCAGAAAGTAAGTATCTGAGAACTTCTCAAAAAGATTTCCAAAGATTATCACATTGGTTTTCTATATTTATATATTTTTTGTTTTTATACTAACATTCACCCACTACAATGTTTAAGAGCTACTCAAGGTAGAGGCTTACTGAATGAAGTGTATGATATGAATGTAAAAGGAGGAAATAGGTAATGAAGATTATCAGGATAGATAACAGTTGACTCTAGACTTGAAGTGGTTAAAAGTGTAGCATTCAGGAAAGCATCCATGTGGGAGTCTGTTTCACAAAGTAACATTTCTTGGGAAGAAGTTGCCTGAGTGGAACATCCTTCTTACCAATGGAATATGTAGGGAATGAGGGCGATTCAACCATGTGGACATAGCAAGATCTGAACTGGTGGCAATAAAGGATGGTGCTCATCTGAATATTTGCCAAATATAGAAAGTAGATATATGTAGAGTAACAACAGGCTTGCAACATTGCATCTGTGGAAAAAGTAGAAAATAGGTAATTCCCTACAAGACTGCGTAAATGTTTTTTAACTTTGTCAAGGCTAGAAAGTGAGGATTGGGCAGCCCCAAACTGGTAGCAATGCTCTATTTTTGGTCTGATCTGACTCTTAGAAAGATAGAGCATCATACTTTCTGAAATTGTACAAGGTGCCAACCATTTTTCTAGCATCTTTAGTGAGGGATCTAAACTGAGCTTAATGCAACACAAGTGTAAAAAAACTCCATAGTAAGGCATAACATTAATTAGTAGATTACAACACTTAGTTAAGCATGGTACAATTATCTTTATATTAATGAAGTAGCATTTACCGATTTATGTTCTAACATAGGTGTGCTTCATGCTTCAAAAGAAAAAAGATTAAGTAAGGATTCACCCATTTTAAAAGATCAGAGGGGTAAAGGAGTAATAAAAGATTGCAAGTCTCTCTGGTTATGTCTCACTTTTGTTTCTACTCCTACTCTCTTCTTTTATGCCTTCAATCCTTTCTTTCTTCCTCCTCTCTCTTGCTTTTCACAATTCTGTTTTCATATGGAAATCAACAGATAGGCAGTTTATATAAATATATATATATATATATATATATATATATATATATATATATATATATATATATATATATATAATAAATAGTGCATATATAACTTTTTTACAGAGTGCACAGATATTGAACCCACATACATATAATAATCCAAAACAGAAGTGCCTGTCCTTACATAAATAAACCTGTCATTTTTTATGTGTACTATGTTATTTGCTATTATTATAGTACCTGCTGGAGTTATATGCTTGTCTCTGTATTCACTCAGTGTAAGTTTATCTGACTCTGGCTACTGAGCTGCTATTGCAGAACATCATGGGTAGTTTTAGAATAGGGATGATTTTTTCACTGCAGTGGAACATTTCCACCATGCTATCAGCTTCAGGATGATAGACAATGTTGAGGAGTCTGTTACTATCTAAATGTTTTGTTAACCATAATCTGGTGGTAGACTCTGATGAGATCCTGTTTAGCATTTAATCTTAGACAGTTGTGGTGATATTGTGAATAGAGGGAATAGAATATGTGTCCAGTTTCACAAATGAGTTGAAGGCCATGTAGTCACCACCAGGGATGAGGTGCAACAGAGAAGCTCAATTACTGCTTGAAGGACACATGATGCTAAGTTGTATCATCTGACTAAATTCAGCTTGAGCCAAATACAGATTATCTGGATTTAGTTGCCACAGGTGACTATGGATCAGAGAACCACTAGTAGTAATATGGTGAGCAAATCTATAGGTAATGTTTTCTTGGGTAATGATGGCTGAGTAATACTAGAAAATCTATCTAAAAGCTGATAAAAAAAAAAACTGGCTGCTCCACAAGATCACTGGTAATAATATGGTGTATCATGTGATGGTTAATTATTCCTTGTATAAGAATGGCTGAGTAATACCAGAAAATTTATCTGAAAATTTGACAAAAAAACAGCTTCTTTACAGGACCACTGGTAATAATATGGTGTAAAATGTGATAGGTAATTATTTCTTGTGTAAGGACAGCTGAGTAATACCAGAAAATTTATCTAAAAGCTGATAAAAAAATGACTTTTCCGCAATGGGATATAATGGGACAGTATAAGAAATATCATCTGGTGACCTAATGTGAGTCTTACGGTCCACCAGGCTAAATTTGTGTTGACCAACCAGAAGATCATGCTTGCACAAAATGCAGCACCTAAGATGGCCTTTTCCATGTCCAAAATTTCAAAGTGGATGAAAGCCTAAATTCAAAGAGAGACATTTCTGTCCCTAAGCCCTCCATAAAAGACTTGCGAGGTTCTCCTGGTATCAAATAAGTCATTTGATGTCAAGTGGTAACTTGTTGATAATGCTCAGTTTACTGAAATCTATGTGGGCAGCCTCAGTATTATTCACTGCTCATGCCGATATCTACCTAAGCATTTAAAATAGAGAAATAAAAATGCAGAGGGAGAAGTCTAATAAATATAAATGAAGGTTTTGCCTTTTAGAAGAACATGCTAACAAAGTGTAAAAATGAGTTATATGTCTTCTTTCTGACACCTGAAAATTAAAGTTACTCACAAGTCCAGCAAGAAGCAAAGCATCTTCACAATGTCTACCCAAAGCTATCATCGAAACAAACCAGGCTATACAGACTGGACATTAAAGATTACATGATCAGTCAAATATGGTACATACTAAAAGGAGAACTGGAAATAAAGTTAACATTCGCAGTTCATTTTGTTAACTCACATACACACATATATGTGTGTGTGTGTGTATATATATATATATATATATATAATTATTTATTTTTAAAGAAAAAAAATTTTTATAACATAAATATGTTATAAAATCACTACAAAAATAGCCATTTTGTTTCAACACCCTCGGTGTCTTATCAAGTGATGACGTTGAATGTAAAATAAATGGTTTTAAAAGTTTCAAATTAATTAATATTCTACGCAAGGGGAAAACGTTGTTACACAGGCTAGATGGACCAATCAGAACACAAGTACAGGAAAATTCAAAAAGCTCGATAACGAAGTCATGTTATAATATCTATTCAGATGTTTAGTATTAAAAAATAATTTATTCCAACGAATAATTACTAAATTATATGATAAAATTTAATATTAAAATTTAAAACTGCTAATTACAAAATCAAAATTTAACATTTATTCGCTATCAAGTTTACAACTATAAAATTACTGAGGAGAAAAGAAGAAATATATATGTTATTCAATTTATTTTTTCATTGAAGTTACTTTAGCTATATTTAATATCCGGTCTTTTTACAATGTATACATTTTAATCCTCATGGTGTGTAAATGGGGTCCTAAACTCACGCGTAAAACAAACGCAGTCAGATTCTAATACATAAGCACCAAGACATATACACACACAAAAAAAGGGACAAGACAGAGAACATCTCCACGGTCTGTCATGTAAAAAAAAAAAAAAAAAAAAAAAAAAAAAGGAAAAAAAAAGTGGGGTGGAATGGGAGAAGGGAAACCAACACACACGTACATACATACATAATTAAAAGTGGATGCACTTTCCATACACATAGATACATATAAATACATGCACACACATCCACAGACATTGACCCAGACAGTTGGATACCCCAACCGATAAATATTTAAGACAGAAAATGTCATTGCATGAATGTTAACAACCTATTGAAATCTAACTTAAGCGAGTAAATATACAAAGATAAAAATGATTAAAATTAATATTATTTAATATATTAAAATAGTGTATGTAAAAAAAAAAAAAAAAAAAGAAAAAAAAACGGACATTAAAGTCAACACTCATCGGTAACTACGATGTCCACCTCATATACATATAAGTATATATACACACACACACACACATACACACACATATATACGCATACAAACACATATATATATATATACACATATATACATACATATACACACATATATACATATATATACATATACACATACACATACATATACATATATACATACACATACACACATACTCACACATATACATAAATATACATACATACATGCACACCGAAATATCTACACATACATACATAAACATATACATACGTATACATTTCCATGGTATCAAGTACACATATACATACATACACATATACATATATGTACCCACAAATATACACACAAATATGTGTACACATACTTACAAATAAATACATATATACACAGCAATACACAAAAATAAACATATATACACACATATATACTAACTCATGTGGCCGTAATGACATACCCAAGTTTCCCTACCTACACGTACACATAAACAATTTCATATATAGTAGGTGTCAACATACATATATACAACTGCAAACCTACATAAGTAAACACACACACGCATATATACATATATATACATACACACATATATATACATATATATATATATACATACATATATATACACATACATACATGCATACACACATACAGAAATATACATACACATGAATATCTACATAAAAATACTTATCTATAGTAATAAATACACATATATACGTACATACACATAAATGCAACGACATTTGACCAAAAACATATATAAATATACAGACATACATACACATACATAGGCATAGACATACTTCGATATACATGCAAACACAAAAATACACGTATCCTAACATACATATATAAAAAAAAACAAAAAAAAAACAAAAACATCCATATCAACATAAATATACGTAAATAAAATTAGGTACACAATATAACAATACACATACAAACATATACACACATATATATATATATATATATATATATACATACACATACATCTACATATATTCACACATATACATATATATATATACGTACATATACATATATATATATATATACCTACACATACATGCACACATACACATACATGCACACATACATATATATATATATATATATATATATATATATACACACATACACATACATACACATACACCTACACACACACATATATATATATACACATACACACATACATATATATACACAACTACATAAACATGCAGACACTTACATATATACACACATAAAAAATATATATATATACATGCATATAAGGATACATACTCACATATATATACACACACATACCCACATCTACAAATACATATACATACTCATATACACCAATATTTTTAACCTCTTTTCTTCTTCTCCTCCTTTTCACCTTCTTACTTTATATATATATATATATATATATATATATATATATATATATATACATACACATACACATACATATATATATATACATACATACACGCACATACACACATATATCTATAAACACACAAACAAATACACACACATACATATATACATATATATATATATTCAAAACTTAGCAACATATTAATACATTAAAATACAAACATACACATTTCGCAGTACAAACACACATAACTACACATAAATATATACATATATATACATACACATACAGAAAAATGAGTAACATTATGTAGTTATACCATACACATTCATATCGTCAGATTGACCATCAGGTATATATAGGGCAATTAGAAGTGGCATTTCTTGGGCAAGTTATCCTGACAAAGCCCAACTCCTTCCAGACCGGTTTGAATTCAGTTTCCTTCTCCTAGACTGATTAGCACCCAAGGCTATAGAAGCCAATCTGTCCTGCTATTTTACCCATATCTGGGAAGTGAAGAAGAGGATTCATACCTTTCCCAAGGGTATTAGCATGTAAGTGGATCTGAATGTAATTTGAACTTAGCTCTCCAATTACTCAATCTGAGCCACTATCCATTACTCTACTGTACCTCTTACTTAGACTACACCTTTCATCTAAAAAAAAAAAATGGATATTTCAAAGTTCTCTTAAAATTTGGTCAGAGGATAGTTTTAGAAATCATGACTTGATTAAATACAGTTGAAATAGTAATGATGAATGAAGTTTGAGATATGGATGGAAGAAGTGATGTTAAGAAGTGAAAATTATGAAGATATAGAGGATAGATAACAATTGACCCATGACTTGAAGAGGTTAAGATGTTCTGGGAAGAAACCATGCATGAGTCTGTTCCACAAAATAGTAATTCTTGGGAAAAACTGTTTGTCAGTTATATGTGTGTGTGTATGATTTAACAAAATGAACTGAGAACATTAACTTTCTACTTACATTGGGATCATGGGGAAAATAAGAGTGAATAAACTCCATGGAATTCTAAAAATAATGTCCCTAAGAGAAAAGAAATTCATTTATCAATGAAGGAGAGCAAACCATTCCATACTGCATATTTGAACATTTGTGTTTTAATAACAATCAGTCAATTGAAAATATATACTTCCATATTTGACTCAAATGAATTCAGGCATTTCTAATTAAATATTTTGTGAAACACAATCAGCAACTCTTTATGTAGTTTTCCCCAAAACATTATAATATGATTTTATTCTTAAACAGTTAAAATAATAATAATAATCTTTTTCTTCCTTGTGGAACTATCTTCTGGACTCTTGCTTTCCAGTTAAGTTTGATCTTCGAAACTTTAAATGCAATGCCAATTATTATTTTGTCTTTATTTCTGTTCTTTTACTGTTATCTCTCCATAATAATGTTTTCTTATATTCTTTCACAGTTAGTAACCCCCCACCCCAAGTGTTAGTGGCTTTGTTGCCTTACTTGGGGTGAAAAGATAAAAAAAAGAAAGCTTTCAGCTTGCTAATTTTTTTACATTCTAACTGCCAATACGATTTGAAGAATGATGTTTAAATGACAACTGTAATCCATTATTTCTCAGAAATAAGTGAAAAAGCAAATTATTTTATTTATAAATATAATTTTTCTATTCTATCTTTTGTCAAGTATGAAACATTCTTTTCTTATTCCAGCAAATCATTGCAAGAATTAAATTCCAAGAAGAAATAATCCATTCATTTTCAACAGAAAGAAAATACTGTCTGAACTTCTGGGATTAGGAGTTACCATTATTTACATTCAGACTATTGTCCTCATCTTTGTTGTTATTATCACCTGATCACCTTTTGCCTGAATTTCTGGGATGAGGAGTGCCCATTATTTACATGCGGACTATTTTGTTAAGGATTTCAAGTTTATAAAATGAATTTTAGAATAGACAGAATAATGAAACTGGTATCAAAATGAATTGAATATATTTCTCTTCCAAATTAATAATGTGGATTGTTAATTAAGGATTTCAAGTTTATAAAATGAATTTTAGAATAGACAGAATAATGAAACTGGTATCAAAATGAATTGAATATATTTCTCTTCCAAATTAATAATGTGGATTGTTAATTAAGGATTTCAAGTTTATAAAATGAATTTCAGGACAGACAGAATAATCAAACTGGTATCAAAATTAAATACATTTATTTCCCTTCAAAATACAAGTTATATTAACATAGTCACTGTCTATGACAGTTTTCAATAATCTTCTTTATTTTAGTCATTGAATTTGAAAATAACATAATAAAGAAGTCTCCTGAAATAATCATTTATTTTTAAGACATTACATATGATTGGTGTCTCTAGTTTTTTAAAAATAAAGATGTTTTAAATGTAAAAAGAATTCCTGACTTAATCTTCCTTTAACTTGGAGTGTACCTGGCTATCTTTTAGGGTGCGTTAGTGCACCTGGGCACATTGGTTGAGAAAAACTAATTTAAAGACTATTCATATTGCCAAACATTTGTACTGTAAGCAATGTTTTACAATCTAAAATGTTTTGACTTCAAATAACCCACAAAGAGTTGATAAACCATAAAAAAAAATCAATCAATTTCCAAATATTTTATTTAACTTTTTCATTTTGTCTATGAAAAAAGTTTCTAGTTTACTTACAATCTGTGCACAGTAACTTCATCTTTGCATATTCGCCTTCAATGCCACATTCAATTTTGGAAACAATCAGATAGTGTTGGGTAGAGGCTGCAAACAGGGTGTGCAATTTCAGGCATCTCACTGTGACTGTCATTTGGTGGCAGCAATTTGGCCTTGCATTGTCATAATGCAGAAAAAAAGAAAGTAAAGAAAAAAAGTTATTTTTCAGATCTTATTCTACAGATGCATTGCTTGAATGATTGCAAGGTTTTGTTACTTTCATGCAACTGGGAAAGTTGATTAATAGGCCACATTTTAGTGCCAAAAATTCTACCCACTCATCACTGTTTCAGTACTCATGACTAATGAATAGTAGTAATCAATGCTGACCTAGAGCAAAATGACACAAAGCACATTTCAACAGGACTTTGTATATTATCAAATATTTGTTTCTGTAAATACATTTTAGTAATACCAAATGGTAGGAAACCTGACTTATCCAGTGGTGGACTGGCCAGGGTGTCAGATTGCCCAATGACAAGTGGGCCCTCTGATGGAGTGATCTCCTATATCAAATAAAAATGCAATAGAGAAACAAACACAAACAACTGTTTTAGCGATAAAAAGGAATAAGAACTTTATAAAGTCATTTGCAAACTATCAGTTATTCTAGTCCAATGTGAGAGGACATTTTCAGAGCTAATGATCATAAAGATAATGTTTAGAAATTCACTATCTGAGGAGAATTTGGAATCATACATGTTGCTATCCATTGAAAAAGAATTATTAGATAAATTGGATGCAGAATCAATTATTGGCAAATTCGCACAATTATCGAGTGAAAACAAATGATTTCTCTTAATATAGTGGATTACACTACACTATTGTGTTTTGAACCACCTGTTAATGCATAAATTGTGCAGTAAGCTATTTAAAAATATCAACCAATTACTTAAATTTTTTTAAAATAAATAAAAAATTCAATTATAACATTCTGTATTTACATTTGGTATCGACTGCCAGTAATATATACAGTACATGTACATGTACACTGTAATTACTAAGAAATATGTTTTTTTCCCCCCACAAAAATTTAATTGTAGTCTTTTTTTTTTATATGTATTTTTTTAAATTTTATTTATCTATCATGAAAATTAAATGAGACATTGTAGTTGTTTGTGGGCCCCCTTTGTCTCCTGGCAACCAGTATTTTTAGAACCAGTCCACCACTGGACTTATCAATCGATTCTCATATTATTGAATGGCAACATACAGTGAACTGTCACTATACACATTTGAACAGGACTTCATATATTACTGACTGTATGTTAAAACATGTTTCTCTCACTAATATTAGCAATGACACATCATAAAAGAACTAACATATCAATTTGTGCAAATTGTTTTGAAAAGATTTTTCAAATGTCGTCTTCTCTTTAATTCCAACCATAAAAAAACTGCCAGTTATAAAAAAAACAACTTTTTTTATTCAAATATTTTATTGATATCTTTGGACAAAAGCACACTACTGTGCTATGTCAATGATTGTGCTGAGATTCAATGCAAAGGCTTTTAACTGATGACTTTCTGATAAATATGCAATCTTTAATTGCACAGCTGCATATTTTATAGTATACACTATGACACAGATGAAATGATATAATAAAAGAGAAAAGCACAAACTACTCATGTGTAGACTCAAGCACCTGCATAAATTATTTTCTTTAACCCCACCCTCATCCCTAGAATGGTGTTTATTTGGTGTGGCCCACTTATTATTTTGTTCTATGTTTATTAAACTCATCTAAAAATTTATTTGGATTTCCACCAACATGACTCTTGCAGACAGCACTTGCATTGGGTACAAAAGACACTACACACAAGCCACCAATCTGGCATGCCACCAGTGTTTACTGCTAGTGGCCCACTGTCAAACCACCAGAGTGTTTGTTTCAGCAATGTTACCACTATTGTACTGTTAGAGGCCCACTGGTGGTGCCACCAGAAGACCACTGGCATTGCTATCAGTGTCTCGCCAGTGGGCCACTAGTGGCTTGCATGTAGGGGAATACTGGATAACATAGAAGAGATAATTTTAAAGAAGCTAATTAACATTGAGCAAAAAGGATTTTGCTATTGGAGTAAAAATTTGTACTTTGAAATAAACTGAGTGCATTGATTTTGAATTCATATACAAAATTGTTTGAGCATGACTGGATTTTGTGTTAAATGTTAAATCTTGTCTAATCTTTACTATAGTTGGGGAAAAAATATTTTGCTACACAAACAAGTGATGCTATACTATACCATTTCAAATTCAATTAGGTACTAATCAAAGTTATTTTGGGACTAAGCAACTTCATAATGAAATAGCCAAGTTCAAAATAGAATAGTCAAATTTAAATTGGGACATAGCAAATTCCAAATGGAATATTCAAATTTAAATTGGGACTAAGCAGATTCAAAATGAAATAAGTAAATTTGATTTGGGACTTAGCAAGTTCAAAATGGATTAGGCAAATTCAATTTGGGACTGAGCAAATATTTTGCTAAGACTTTAAAATTAAATATTTTCATGACAAAATAATAATGTTCAACTAAACTTTACTATTGAAATGTTTTATCTTCGAGGAGCAATCAATAAATCAAGAAAATTCATGAAAGGTGTTATGTTTTTTGGATGCAACTTTCAGCACTTAAAATCTCTCACTATACCTATCTTTTTTCAAACTGCCTTGATATATACATTCAGTATTTCCTTGCTGCTTTTTCTTAGGACTTTCAAGATTTGCCCTGTTGTTCCCCAAATCATTTCATTTTCAATAACTTTCTCTTATTTTCTCTTTTTTAACACTATATACAGTCTAGTCATCTATTTTTTCTTCTTCTCTTCTCCCTGATTGTCTTACCAATGAAAGTGCCAGAAACTTTAACTTTGACACAAATTTATCTGTTCAAGAACAGCTTCTTGTAAGGAATTGATAGTAAAATCTATGCAACGCTGCACTCTGATTTTTAATTATCTGATTTATCACCCAGTTGACTTTTTAATCCATGATATTTGTTTATTGAAATGCGCAGATAAATTTGAAACATTTTTCTTTCTATCATTGTAACTTACAAAAAATGAATACATCTGGTAGTTTGAAATATGAATAGCTTTGTAAAAATGGCGTAATTCATATAAGCTTCCACCATCGACGTCAAAAGTCCTGATATATACCAGAATATGCTACAGTTATGTTTTGTCCTGTTGGAGCTTTGTCAAAGATTCACAGGAACCATCTTCTGAAGGTCATTTTCATTTATAAGTGACATGTTTCCGATATAAAGAAGAAACATTAATACATACACGCATATGTATTTATGCATGTATATTTCTTTTAGTTTCAAATTGATTTTTAAATATAAAAAAAAAAAATAACTGAGAATAACCAAAGTGACATAAGTACAAGTGAGAAGCAAATTCACAAAGACATATTACCATTCAAATCAATCTCTCTTTTTCCCTCTCTTTTTTTTCTTTTACCTCTCCCTTAATATACATGTCAGTTTTCCCTTTCTGCAACTTGAACTATTGTCTTTGCCCATCTAACTTCCAGTCATTCTCTCTCTCTCTCTCTCTCTTTTACTTACTTTATGTCTCCATCTTTCTTCCCGCCCCCTCCCTGCTTCTATTAAGTCATAGTAACCTTCTCTCTAATAAGAAAAATATGGCATTTATGAGTTGTACAAAGACTGAGACTAAGTAGTAAGTAGCAGTTAC
The DNA here is from genome assembly GCA_963932145.1 of Acanthosepion lycidas. Lineage (NCBI taxonomy): Eukaryota > Metazoa > Mollusca > Cephalopoda > Sepiida > Sepiidae > Acanthosepion > Acanthosepion lycidas. The sequence goes on from OZ010584.1 coordinate 85,358,413, forward strand.
GGTGGGTTTTCGTGATTAAACGGACACGATTAGTTGTAATGTTACAAAATGTATTATGATTATCAGTGTCGTAGGAACAAAATTCATATTGATAGAGGGATTTTTGTGTAGGCCCCCCTCCCACCATCATGAAAACATGTCATATATATATATATATATATATATATATATATATATATATATATATATATAAATATTGCCAGAAAATTATTCCGGGCGACGAAGTCCCTTCCCCCGATTCCTACGACCCTGATGATATGATACATAGCAATTATACACAAAAATATATATAAGGTATTTTTAAAAATTAAATCATGAATATTTCAGAAAAAATACAAAAGAAGAAAGTCATAAAGAAACACAATGATTTTTTTTAAATGAAAAAAACTTTTATTCAATACTGTACTTCTTCAAGATTCAATACAATTGGTATAAGTGTTCAAACTTTTGTAATGAATATATTACACAGTCCATTTGAAATTTCAGCAACTCCGCATTAAAACAATGTTTTTGAGTTCTAGTGCTCTAAATTCAACTCTACTGAATCCAATGTGGTTCTCTTCTCTCAAAAGTGTAGGAATCTGTTCAGACAATAACGATTTCACTTTATTACAGACCAAACCAGCTCAATTAGATTTAACATAGGGCTATATGGAGCTAGCCTTATAATTTTGCGTTCTTTAAATTCTCCAGTCAGTATGGCATCCTGGGTATGATGATAAACTACATCCACATCCAGGGTAAGATGATAAACTACATCCAACAGCAAGGCCTCTGATCAGGAGGCTTTGAGGAGCATGGAACCTCCTCTTAATTGCTGGTGTTACCAGGTAAACCCTGACCTGGGGTGATAGCACCTGTTAGGGTCCCAACTATGGGTAAGTAGTTAACCCTGAAACTGAGGTAAAAAGCATTATAAAAGTGTAAAAATAGGTTTTAATACCAGAAATACTTTGTAAAAGATTTTTACCAGAAATAAATTTTTAAAGAAAAAAAAATATTATCAGCAATACGTTTTTGAAAAATATTATCAGCTATACATTTTTGAAAAAATAGTATTATCAGCTATACATTTTTGAGAAAAAAATACTAACAGAAATAGATTTTTCACAAAACAAAAATATTACCAGAAAAAAAAAAAAAGTGGTCGGCATTAAATGACCCATTGAGATTGATATGCCATAAGACAAACATAACCAGTCAGTATGAATGACATGGTACATTGTCAATGACCGAAACTACCAGTTGCTCATAAACAGCAAATGCCTTTCTGAGACAGTCTTTAATCCATTCTGTCGTGTCTTCTTTTTTGAATGAGCCTCATTTAATAGTATGGTGCAAAAGGCCCTGACTACCAATACATCCTATCAAATATATATTGGCACCTTTTGATCCAGCAGAAACTACTGTGCATCAATTCTCTTACTTTGATCTGCCCTCTTGCCATGTGACATGAAGGTTGAGATTCATTTCATCCATATATAGTATAGGACTTTCCTATCTCTGGGTGTCCAATAAAGTACTTGTGAATTTGTGTCTTTTTGCTTTATTTTCCACAGAATTCCCTCATTCTGGTTCATGCCTGATATATATAAATGTATATAAATTCAATGTATATAAAAGTGCATCAAGGTGCAATATTATGGCCTCTGTGGAAGTAGTTACATTAAATCTTTCAAACAGGCCTTTTTTCAAATCCGACAAGGTACATCAACAATTAGCTTCGATTTCTTCCACAAAGTAATCTCGATGTACTGGTAGAATTTTTTTGTATCATCTGCCACCTCTCCTATCCAACTTCTCTCCTTCCAAAGTCCATTTATAAGCAGTAGATTTAGGGACTCTGAGATGTTCTGCCAACTCTCTTCACTGTCCATCTGAATTAAATGCTGCCAATATCTTACTTCTTTTCATTTCAGACTCATTCCTTGTTAGATGTTTTCTACGCGATGACATTGTAATAATAGTAGGCTGTGTATCACTGCTGTTTAACTATTAAAAAAGTCAATTTCCAATCGCTATTTATGGGAAAAGATAGATTTTTCCAATTTGAACTCGCCAAGTCCATAATGAATCTGCTTAGTCCCAATTCAAACTTGCTTATTTCATTATGAACTTGCTTCGTTCCAAATCAAACTTGCTTATTTCATTTTGAATTTGCTACGTCCCATTCTGAACTTGGCTATTTCATTATGAACTTGATTAGTCCCAAATTGAACTTATAATGGTATAGAATAAGTCAATTATACTAATTTTGAATCCATCCTTTGAATCATCCATCAGGTTGTATACACACAGTATATTTATGTTCAAATTAGTGTATTAGTATCCACTTGAACTGGCTGTGAAACTAAGATTGTGACATCTACATAGAAAAGGAAGGTGCCATTTTATCTCAATCTCAGGTTTTCCTGTTTTATGGTCAGTTGGTCAATTGTTTTTTTACAGTTTATATAAAGCTGATATTTTTGGTTTGTCAGAATAATATAGTAACAATTTTTTGGAGATAATAATAATTTTCAGATATAAGTCCTGCTATTTAATCTATAGATGTTGGGAGAAGAGGCAGATTCATACCTTTCCCAAGGGTATTTGCACATAAGTGACTGTAATGTTTTATGGCCAGTGGATGGAGTCTTTGAAGTCAGTGGCACCCACATGACTGAAAAAGAACAAATAACTAAAAAAATCATTTATGGTAAAGTGGCAACAAAGCTGGACATTGATGATTTCTGGTTTATATCAACAATTATATTTGGGATTGAGGAAATCAGTTCAGGTCTACTCTTTGTGGGTAACAGACGGCTCTTCGGGTAGTTCCAATGCCTCCCATTCATATTGTCATCCAGACATTCTGAGGTGTAGATGAGATGAGCTGCCCAGTTCTCAGTCCAGCCTTGACAAAGTAAAAAAGCGTTTATGTGGCCTTGTGGGTGATGAATTATTCTCCACTCTTATCCCACTTCTCTATCACTATGGCAGATATTCTGAGTTACATTCTTCAGTCCTACTAGCTGAGACCTGCCATGCCAATTCATAATGACAAATTCCCTTTGTGTTCTTTTGGTAAGGAGTAAGTTCCACTAAGACAGCTTCTTCTCTAGAAATGTTACTTTGTGGAACAAATATTTCCTTGACCACTATAATCTTAACCTCTTCAAGTCTAGGGTCAACCAATATTTATCTTACAATATGCACTTCTTGCTTCCTCCTTCCTTACAGTAATCCCACTCAATTGTTCTCTGCCTTGAGTGACACTTATGCTTTGTATTAGGTAAGCAAAGTTAAAATAAACAAAAACACGACAAGGTGAGAAATAATGAGTGTTATATCACATAACTTATTCTTAAAATAACCGACTTAATCTCTGCTCAAAGATAATCAGCTGTGTCAAATGGTTCTAGTTTGTGAGCAATGACACTATCCACCAATGAAGCAACTAGATCTCAGCTTCAGTATTGATTTCCCAGTGAAGGTTGAACTGGTTTGGACACTTCATAAGGACCGAGACTGGTTATCCTGCAAAGGTCATCTTTAACCTGGAGCCTAAGAAGTGATACAAAGCTAGACGGAAGCAAGCTATGTATTTGTTTTCTTTTGGCAGGTGGAGAGACACCTCATCAGAGGATGTAGTTGGCACATTCTAAATATGTGCCAACCTGAAATCAAGACGACTGGCAGGGAACTATGAATTATACACTTTCTTATGTGTAAAGAATACATACAATGATGACTATGAATTATACACTCTTCTGTGTATAGTATACATACAGTGATGACTATGAATTATAGACTCTCTTCTCTGTAAAGTATACATACAGTGATGACTATGAATTATACACTCTTCTGTGCATAGTATACATACAGTGATGACTATGAATTATAAACTCTCTTCTGTGTAAAGAATACATACAGTGATGACAATGAATTATACACTCGCTTCTGTGAAAAGAATACATACAATGATGACTATGAATTATACACTCTCTTCTGTGTAAAGTATACATACAGTGATGACTATGAATTATAGACTCTGTGTATAATATACACAGTGACGAGTATGAATTATACACTCGCTTCTGTGTAAAGTATACATACAGTGATGACTATGAATTATACACTCTCTTCTATGTAAAATATACATACAATGATGACTATGAATTATAGACTTTCTTCTGTGTAAAGTATACATACAGTGATGACTATTAATTATACACTCTTTTCTGTATAAAGTCTAGATACAGTGATGACTATGAATTATACACTCTTCTGTGTAAAGTATACATACAGTGATGACTATGAATTATACACTCTCTTCTGTGTAAAGTATACATACAGTGATGACTATGAATTATACACTCGCTTCTGTGTAAAGAATACATACAATGATGATGATGAATTATACACTCTTCTGTGTATAGTATACATACAGTGATGACTATGAATTATAGACTCTCTTCTGTGTAAATATACATACAGTGATGACTATGAATTATACACTCGCTTCTGTGTAAAGAATACATACAATGATGACTATAAATTATACACACCTCTGTGTATAGTCCGTCCTGGGTATGACGTTAAACTGCATCCACGTCCTGGGTATGACGTTAAACTGCATCCAACAGCAAGGCCTCTGATCAGGAGGTTTTGAGGAGCATGGAACCACCTCTTAATTGCTAGTGTTCCCAGGTTCACCTTGACCCGGGGTGGTAGCACCTGTTAGGGTCCCAGCTATGGACAAATAGTGAACTCCTAATTTTTCTAGATCTTACCCACGTCCTGGCTATGACGTTAAACTACATCCGCGTCCTGAGTATGGCGATAAACTACATCCGCATCCTGGGTATGGCGATAAACTATATCCAACAGCAAGGCCTCAGGTAATCTTTTCGGAAAAATAATGTTGCCAGCTATACGTTTTTGAAACAAAAATGTTGCCAGGTATACGTTTTTGAATGTCCTGGGTATGGCGATAAACTACATCCAAAAGCAAGGCCTCAGATAATGTCTGCGGTAAAATAATAATGTTGTCATCTATACGTTTTTTGTTAAAAATAATGTTGCCAGCTATACGTTTTTTGTAAGAAATAGTGTTGCCAGCTATACGTTTTTTGTAGGAGATAGTGTTGCCAGCTATACGTTTTTTGTAAAAAATAGTGTTGCCTGGTATATGTTTTTGAAACAATAATGTTGCCAGCTATAAGTTTTTGAAACAATAATGTTGCCAGCTATATGTTTTTATAAAAAATAGTGTTGCCAGCTATACGTTTTTTGGAACCATGATGTTGCCAGCTATACGTTTTTTGAAACAATAATGTTGCCAGCTATACGTTTTTATTCCATACAAAATAGGCATTTAAAATTCATATAAACTGGATTTGGCATTAAATAACCCACAGTGGTTGATATGCCATAAAACCCAAACAAACAAACAAACAAATCTGTGTATAGTATACATACAGTGATGACTATGAATTATAGACTCTCTTCTGTGTAAAGTATACATACAGTGATGACTATGAATTATAGACTCTCTTTTGTGTAAAGTATACATACAGTTGTAGTGGATGGGTTAATTATGTGGTAATATTTGTTGAGAATAAGTTGTGTGTCAATTAACTATTTCCACTAACATCAAAATAAAATACAAAATTCAACTGAATTGTTTTAAAACGTAACAATTAGATTTATTTAGGTTGGTGTACAACATTCAAAGAAAAGATAGGACAGAGTCTTGTCCCTTTGATTTGGAAATATTTGTACCTGAGTTCATATTACAAACAAGACATATTTAATTAGAAACTAATAAAACATTCAAAACAATGTACAAGCAGAATATTTGGTATATGTTATGTTGGCAAATATGTATGATGTTTTAGGTTTCAGAATGTCTTTCTTGTAATCGTTCGGTAATGTTGATATTAAAGTTGTTAATATTAAGTGTCTTTTAAACAGAAAGTTCTTTACTTTAAAGTAATTTACCTTTTACTGTAATATTGAACTTGTAATTCAGAAGAATAAAGTTTGGAATTGTGAGTTCTAAAGTTGATAAAAGTTCAGGAGTGATTTCAGAGATTGGTGAGTGAGTGAGTGTATTAGAGTTGTTTCGTGTTAAATAAATTTAACTTTGCAACTTCAAAAGTATGAGTGACATGGAGTTGTTTGGCAGTTGGTTATCCGTCACGAAGCTCACTGATAAACTTGTGTTCATGCATCGTATTTATTTACATTCCTGGTCACGTGCATGGCACATGAACACATTTCAAGATTTTTGGCGGTATTTTGTGTTTAAACACGTGTGCGTAGGCGTTGTCATTACTTTGAGATATATTGGCCAATCAGAAGCAATTATTGTAAAGCTTGCGTCTGGAGCCTGGATTGTGTTTAGCTTGCACAAAAATCTATAACTAACATGAAAATGTAAATTAGAAATGTTTTTAACATTTCTTGTCCAATGAGGATGTAGTGCACTCAGTAATTGGTTCTGATCCACTGGCATATGGAGGTTAAGCTCTATACAGTGATGACTATGAATTATACACTCTCTTCTGTGTAAAGTATACATACAGTGATAACTATGAATTATACACTCGCTTCTGTGTAAAGAATACATACAATGATGACTATGAATTATACACTCTTCTGTGTATAGTATACATACAGTGATGACTATAAATTATACACTCTTTTCTGTATAAAGTCTAGATACAGTGATGACTATAAATTATACACTCTTTTCTGTATAAAGTCTAGATACAGTGATGACTATGAATTATAGACTCTCTTCTGTGTAAAGTATACATACAGTGATTACTGTATTATCAGAGGCTAGCTGTTAATGTAATCTATGATATCACAGGTAGAATTTATTTAGCAAATAGATCCAAACTTTTATTCACTGTCATTCTTACATGTATAAGGACATAACAAATTCTGCTGGAAGAAAAAAATAATGATATCAGCACCGACTGAATTCAAATTTGGTATAAAAGGTGAGAATGTAGGCCCAGTATAATGGATCTTGGTGTGTGAAAAGTGGAATGAATGGATGAGGCAAGTTCAATTTCCAGACTAGTCTGTTGTGTTTCCTTCTGCACTGAAGCCTTTGGAAAGGCATGAGTCTATCTCTACTCTGCACTGGTATAGATTAAACAGAAGGGTAGTCTAAGCTCCCTAGCCTTTGTGGCAACCATTCTGAGAGAAAGTAAATGGAATTCCAAACTCTGGAAAAAGCAGTGGGAAACTACTCCACTATGTTTTCTAAGAATGCATGACAGTTCACAGATAATAAAGAAAATCTAACCGTGGAGAGCCATGACATTAATAAGTAATAAGGAGGCAAGATATTTAATTGATACCACTGACTTTACTGCTACTCCATCTAAATAGCCGGTTCAATTGTCATGATTTTTAACTAAGTAAATTTTTCTGGCAGAAGAGAAAATATTTGATGGTCAAATAGTAGGTTTTTTTACGTAAAACTTAAGTTTTAGCATTTAATCAGTGTGTTGTGCCTTGAAAATCAGGAAGACGAGAGATAATGTGAAAGCGATGCTAATGATTTTACTATAGAACTCTATAGAAAATTTTATTTTACTGTAAAAACGCACTAAAAATCAGGAAAAGATTGAGAGTAATGTAGAATTATCACATGCATTATTGATAGAATAGAGTGCTTATATGTTTGATGTAAATGCATTGATAATGAGTTTATTGGACAAATGTATTGAAAATCATGCAGAAAAAGATTGTCAGTGATCAGTAATTATGGTAATCATTATTGCCAAAATAGATTTTTTTTATTATTGAACTGAAATGAAAATCCAGGTTTTTCAGTTGATGAAGTGCTTCTAAAATGCTGAGTAGCTTAGCGATATAAATAAATATCTTCATCTCTTCTCAAGTAAATGAATATAGCAGGAAACACAACTGAGAAAAGCATTTGGTTTATTTTCCACTTGAATTAGTTGTAATTCCACTTTTATCACAAACCACCTGGGCCTTGTAATTCATTTACAAGCTGTCTTGATTTCTAACCAGATAAAGTTAACCTAAACCTGTACCATCTGCTAATCATATATACTACCACATTCCTTTAGACTAAGTAATAAGCAATAGGTCTTCAGTTGAAGCTGAAAAATGAGAAATTGCAGCCAGAATCAAATTTGGAAAATAGAAGAAAAAAAAAGCAAATGTTGAGATGCATTTTGCAATACATAAATGTTGAGATGTATTCTGGAATGCCTGAATGTTGAGATATATTCTGGAATATTTGAATGGTGAGATGTATTCTGGAATACTTGAATGGTGAGATGTATTCTGGAATACCTGATGTTGAAGTGTACTCTACAATATGTGAATGTGGAGATGTATTTCAAAATAATTGAATGTTGTCATATAGTCTGGAATACCTGAATGTTTAGATTTATTTTGGGATATTTGAATGCTGAAATGTATACAATACATGAATGATGAGATCTATTTAGGAATAACTGAATTTTGAAACATATGCTGGGATATATAAATCAACTAGAAAAGTAGAAAATACTGTTTTTCAATATATAAAAAAATAAATAATTTTTTAAATTGATTTATTAAAAAAATGAATTAAAAATTACAAAATTAGTCAAATATTTTGGATCCATAAAAAGAATGTAAAAATGCTGGTAAGAAAAATTTCCCATCAAACTTGAAATTAGCAAATTACCAATTTAAAATAAATTATACTCTTTTTTAAGTAATCAAATAAAAAGAAAAAGAAACAAATTTTTAAATTCAATTTCAAATTAATTTTTTTAAATACTCATAATAAAACATAAATTTAAAAAACATCAATTAAAAATTTAAGAAAATCAAAAATATTTTAAAAATCCATTATATCAAAAATGTAAAAATTAATAAAATAAAATTCTGAACAAAATACTGATGATATGTTTTTAGAATAATACAACATAAAATATGGATGACATGCCACAGAGTAATGACTAACATAATAAATCACTGAGAAGTCTCATAATATTGGCCATGTGCCAGAATAAGCTATGCCCAGTAAAATACATAGGCACCCCACTATAGGATAATAATTTTGTCTTAAAGACTATTACTGCTGTGTAATGAGTGTCTTACTCACTAGGAACCTCACAATTGTAGCCTTGTGTCAAACTTAAATAAACTTCACAAATACTTTAGGCACATTGTTCTGAGATAAGGTTTCGTAAGTTAGCCTTGTAGTTCATTATTATATGTAGTGAGTTCAATTCTCACTGTGTACTGCACATTTGTAGCCTTGTGTCAGACTTACCTAAGCTTAGTAAATACAAAGAAGTGCTGAAAAGTTGTCAACTTGACCATTTCACAAAATCCAACCAAATGACCAAAGTACAGAATTATTTTTAAATCTCTTCTTGGTTAGGTCTAGGATTATTTTAGTTCCCTTTATAATTCAAAAGTGGGCTGTGAATTTGAATCAAATCACAAGAAAGAAAACATGTATGAGTATTAAAGTTCCTTGTTTGTAGATGTTTGTTAAGATGAAAAGAAATGTGATTTCTTTACATGTATGTGTGAGAAGAGAGGCAAGGGAGAAAGTGAAGAGGAAAGTGTAAGAGTCATGTAGCTCGGTGGGGAAGAGTGTGGATGTCACATAGCTTAGCGAGGAAGACAGGTGAATGGATAAGGGAATCTCTTTGAAGCCATGCCATGAACTGGTGTTGCATGCGCCAGTCTCTTCTATTTACTGGCTTGTGTGGCCTGGTGACTTTGCTTAAATAGTCCTCAAAGGGATCACAATGCATGTATTTTATTGTTGGTGGGAATGCTGCCCACTGATTGAAAAATGTTAGATATTTATTTTCAAAGGATTAATTTATTAACCAGAAGCCATTTTTTTATCATTTAGTGATTGGCTGTATTGGTGTTTATTTCTGTCTTCTCTCCACAAGGGTATAAAAGTAAAATAAATAATAATAATAATAATAATAATTTTAATCTTTTTTTTTCAGACATATCATGTAATTGTGGATCTCAGGCCCTTTGTTCATTCATTCAAATAATATTATAACATCTATCAAAAAATATCAACATAAATTGTGGTGTATTTCAAAGGGGTTCTTGTTCTTCTCTTTTGTATTTCACCACTTCCACTATCCACTGAACTAAACAAAACATGAATACAAGATAGAAAATGTTATCACTTTTTTTTATATGGATAGCCTTAAATGATACAATAAGAATGATGATAAATTAGGACTTTTAAAGAACAGTCAAAAGTTTTACAGATGACATATGGATAGAATTTCATTTGGATAAATGTATGGATTTTCTTCTTTTATGTGCAGTGTTCCTTCAAGATCTAGGTGATTATGGCCCTCCAAATCTTCCTGTTCCTTGTAGCTCTTAAAATGCTTTATCTTTTTGTTATTTCACCAAAACCCTGTTCTACCATCCAGTAACTCAAGCTCTCTCTTTTCATCAATCTGTCCTGTGAGTATCAGATTTTTCAAGCATTTCTTCCTCATTATGTACCCCAGAAATTTCAACTGACTTTTCCTCATATCAAGTATAAGTTTCCTTTTTCTCTAAAACCTTGTCATTGTTCACAGGTTTGATCCATGGTGTCCTCAGTATCTTTCTGTAGAACCACATTTCTGTTGCTTCAAGTATCTCCATCTTTGAGGAGGTTGTTCAGCATTCACTGCTATATAGGAGGACAGATATCACATAACAGTTCTATACTTGTTTTTTTGTTTTTAATGAAATTTTTCTGTCTCTTAATAAAAAAGAGACTGTTGAGAACGAAATTTATCAAGGTGGATGTAGGAATTATGATAAAAGAATTTACACAAGTATTGATGGGTCAATAGATAAAATGGAATCCAGCATGTAAAGGGAAATGTTTAAAAAATAGAAAGATCTATGCAGTGTATTGAAAACAGAAATTAATTCACTGAATTAGTCTTTTAGGACTACTGCTAGTATCCAGTCACCTCCTCTTGCTTTATGAGAGTCAAATTTAGAGATGATGTCCAAGACCATCGACAGGGTTATGCACATATCACTCAGTAGAGCCTCAGTTCTAGGATGGAAATCAGGTGTGGGCACTCCAGATGAGTCGAGTGTTAAGTTGGATGAGAATTTCTGTGCAAAGCATTCAGCCTTATATACTGTAGATGTTAGGACTTTCAACTGATTGAATAAAGGAGGATATTAAGGATTTGCTATTGTTCAGCAGTCTTCTGCAGAGCTGCCAATAATCTTGAGAACCAAACTTGTGAAATGCTATATGTTGTTTTGTTCTGTCATCAAACAGTAATTTTGCTTCATTGAGGACACACTTGCACTCATTACGAGCAGAGATAAAGAGATGCCTGTTACAATCAGACATGTCATTCTGGTACAGTTGGAAGAAGTGATTCCTGTGGGCCATGGCAGCCAAGCAAGCAAATGAGAACCAATGAGCTGAATGTGGTTTGACTTGGTATTTCCTTACTGGAATGAAAGCATCAATGCCAGGTTTAACCTACGAGAAGAACTCAGGTGCGCATTTTTTAACAGGGTGATTAAAAACTACATTCCAAGGGATGTCACAAAGGAAATTCCAGAACAAATCCCAGTCTATTCATTGATAACAGAAAGATAATCTGTTGGTAGGAGGTTTATAGCTGGTGGGGGAGTGGAAGGAGATGTCTACAGACACTACTGCATGATCAGAGTTGCCAAGTGGGCAGAGCTGCGTAGTGTGACAAGATTCAGGGATATAGATGAAAAAGAGATTGAGAAGAGAAGCATTTGCATCAAGTTTAATGGGGAAACATGTAGGAAAGTCAACTACTTGCATGAGGGATTGAGTGATTGAAAGGTTAAGGGTTTGGATGACAGCAAGGTCAGTGACAGAGGGTTTAAGTCACCTGGTATGGTGGACATTAAAGTCACTGAACACGAATATGTTAGCAAACAGGAGTAGAGAGATGGCTTTGTCTATATTATCGGAAATACAATTTAGCATGCAACAGTCTTGAGAGGGAGGAAAACGGTAGAGAAAGAAGAGATAGCTGACTGAATTAAGTAGTGTGAAATGAAGACACATGTATGAATGGTCTGGAGATTCATGAGAGAGTACCCCAGCCAGCGGGAAATGTTTGCAGACATAAGCTCCCAGGCCATGTATGTGGACATTAAATTCCTTTTTAATGAGAAGGTAAATATGAATCAAGAAATCAGAGGAAGGAATGGAAGAGTTAAGGTTAGTTTCACAGAGAGCTAGGATGTCTGCAGACTTTTCTAAGAGGAATGATTCTACACTAGATAAGTTGGTACGAATGCAACAAATGTTGGAGAAGGAAAGGTTAAGAGGTTAAGGTGATTATTGTTGAACTGGTTTAGGTTTATATCTTTGATTGTTTATACTCATGATGTGTTATATTGGTAAGGCAAAGGCCTAGCATAATAGTAGCAATCGGTCATCTAATGTAAGATGAGCAGAAGGGAAAAGGTGCAGACTGCAACATAGTGTGGCTTTGGGGTTGTGTTATGTAGTGTGCGAAAAGTTTTTCTTCTTCCATATGAATCTGAATCCCTCGTTGCCAAGTTGTTATATGGCGTACGAAAAGTTTTCAAATTGTTATGTAGCGGTTTCACAGTGGAGGCTTGTATTCGTACTAAGTTGGTCCTAAAATAGGTTTGACGTACAAAACGTTAGGAACTTGATAAAATAGGTAATGACGCAGTAATCTAGTTGGGGTGGCTGATACTTCAATATCCGACTAATGGTCGTCCGACATCGACTGACTGACCAACTCTCTGCTGACTCGCCGAGCGACTGCTACTACTACTCCTACTTATTATAGGTGGGAGAGTCTATTAACAATAGAATAGGTGTGTTCCATTATAACAGGTTGCCAACCGGAGGTGCTTGCAGGGACACCTGTTCATGTACAATATGGTACTGCAAGAACCCCAGTATTATGCAGCCTCTCAAAACACTACACAAGTGTTTGGGCTTCTAATTACCAGTTAGAAACAGCAACCAGAAAATTGCCAACCCGTTACCCTCAGTATAAAGAAATGTGGTCACCACCACGCTCATCACAAGCACCATTATTAAGACCAG
>OZ010584.1:85376523-85379023 GCA_963932145.1 Acanthosepion lycidas
TTTTACTTTAAAATTTGTTGTTTACATTTTTTGTCTATAAAAGCAGTTCAATGAGTGATAAATGAACATGAGAACATTTTTAAAAATGTCAAGAAACCTCATTTACAGATGGAAATTTATTTTTCTTTTCATGTGGATTAACTTTATGCTATTAACTTTAAAATAAAACCAAATTTTTACTAAAACAGAGAAACTTAAATTATTCTAAATTCATTACTTATATTCTTTAGCTCAAATTTAGGCTGTACCTACAAACTTCCCTTTGAATTTTACACTGAACGTAAGACGACAACCAGATATCATATGAAAGCAATTTAATACGATTTATTTATCTGTTTACCCCAAATAAACTGAAATACATTTAATTTGAAGGCTGACTTAATTAAAATTTCCAGACAATTTCCTGGATTTATTTCTTTTGCACATAATTTAATTAAAGCTTGATTTGAGTTTTATTTTATTTATGTTCAAATTAAGACCCTGCAATTAGATTGAAAATATATGGTGGGGATTCATTTGCACAGTTTAATTTCATAACACGACACAATAAAAGTCAATTTTTAATTACGATGGAATTCTTCTTCTGTGTTGTGTCCCTGAAGATTGGCTCTCCACAATTTCCTGTTTTTCGTAGCTCTTAGTAAATTTTATCTTTTTGTTATCTCTCGTAAACCCTGTTCTGTGATCCATTTATATAAGCTTGTTAGGTAGGTCATGCACTGTTTTCCTCTGTCCCTCTTGCCTTTAATATGTCCTGTTAGTGTCAAATTTTCTAAGCCCTCTTTTCTCATTATGTGCCCTAGAAATTCCAACTATCTCTTTCTGATGTTAAGTATAAGTGTCCCTTTTGTTTCCATTTTCTCTAAAATTTTGTTGTCGCTCTCATGTTCAGTCTATCGTATTCTCAGCATCCTTCTGCAGAACCACATTTCTTTCACCTCAAGTTTCTTCTTCATCCTTGAGGAGATGATTCAACATTCACTGGCATATAGGAGGACTGATATTACATAACCATTAAGTATTCTATTCTTTGTTTGTAACAAAATTTTTATGTTTCTTAATATTTTGCTTAGATTTTGGAAGGCATCTTTTGCTATTCCAATGCACCATCAGATTTCGGTGCCTCTGTTAAAATGCTTCCCAGATGTTGTAATTGCTTGATTTTTGTATCTCCAATTTGTAATTTTCATGTTGGGCTGTTCGTTTTGTTTTCAAATTTTCACAAATTTGAGTTGCTTTCATCAGGTGCTTAAAATACAAATACATTTTTAACAAACACAATTAAAATGTCATTATTTTAACCATCTATTAAAGAGGTTCTTTTTTTTATATCTTATCTGAATTTTAGATGAGGATAAAAAGGATATATTTTGTCACAGGATTTAACTTGTACAATGACACAATTCTCTGAGAAGACTGAAGATCTAGTAGTATTTGTTATTTAGTGGACATAATCTTAACAACATACGCAATGCACGTGATTGCATTGATAGCAGATTAAGAAAGGAAACCGAAAAGACTGATTAGACAAGATGGTTGAAGAAAGTAAGAAAAGATTAACAATTAATTGCAAGAAGATAGAAATCATGGTTGTCCCACTTAGTTTTGCCAAGTCACCAGTAAGTGGTGCTGTTAAGCACTTATAAAAACAGGACACATCCTGTCTTCTTTCTCTCTGTTCTATCATATGATAGAAGTAACAACACTACTAGGACCTTGTCCCAGGTATGGGGATATCTTTCCCATTAGTGACTGAATTTTTTCACACACACATGTATCTCACCCACACAATATCTTCTTTCAGTTGATGTCATACTAGTGTATTTTCTCTCCTTTGTTACTTAATTGTATAAAAGCAAAAATATATAATATCGCCTTGTTGAAATTTATTCCATTCCCCCCCCCCCTGCAAATAATGAAAACTCTTCATTTACATGTGCAAATTTTTTTCCATTACTTTTAGAAACAAAGAAAAGAGTACTAAACTGTTAAGTGATATCTGTTCTCCTGTATGATAGCGAGTGTGGGACAATCTCTTTAAAAATGAAGAGACTTGAAGCAACAGAAATGTGGTTTAACAGAAAGATGCTGAGGATGCAAAAGACCAAGCATTTGAGCAATGACACAGTTTTGGAGGAAATGGAAACAAAAAGGAAACTTAGAGGATGAGACAGTTGAAATTTCTGGGGCACATAATGAGGAAGGATACTCACAGGGCAGACTGAGAGAAAGAGGGACAGAGGAAAGCAGTACATAACTGTTACGAGGATGCATTTCTATAGTAAGGGATTCTACTGAATCCTACTTGTTAATACAAAAAAGTTTTCATTCATGAAGTAGTTGTAAAATAGAGAAATTAGAAATAAAATGTTTGGAAGATTCTAGATCATTCTAGTATATTCGAGAAAAATCTAGATGATTCGAGAAACATCTAGAAATATGCTAATTAGGTGCTAGCCCCCTATAAAAATAGGTTTTTGGAAAAGGTTTGTCAGTTGGT
>OZ010584.1:85384023-85531523 GCA_963932145.1 Acanthosepion lycidas
GTTGCCTCTGTGTGTTAACTTCAATCTCTACTTTATATATATATATATATATATATATATATATATATATATATATATATATATGTTGGTGGGTATTTCACCTGAAATTCAGAAATAAACGATTTTGCTTGACTTGTATGGTGTTAAATTATAAAAAAACTTCAAACTGGTTTTCATGTGATCCATCTTACATACTTGTTGTGGTTTGATTCAAATCTACAACAAAACTAATGTATGAGTATCGGGCAAAATAAATAATATAAAAACGTTTCTAAAATATTGTTGTTGTTTAACTTTTAGAGTGTTTTAAGAAAATAATTGGTGGCACGCCAACAACTCAGTTTTATATTATAAAAATAAACAAAAAGATATTCATGTTTATTGGTGCATTGGAAAAGAAACTCTGAAAAGCTCGAATGAACATGACTTGTTTCCTATTACAATATAAATCTATGTCTGCTGGCTTGTGCATCTAGAGCAGAGGTTCTCAACCAAGGTCTATATGGACCCAAGCGGTCCATGTAACATTACTGGAAGTCCACACAAAAAAAAACATAGAAGATTGGGGGTTCACCATAATATTTTAGTGGTCCATAGAGCAATTTCACTTTGGAGCAGTTGACAACTGAGATTTGGAATTTCTACAGTAATCTACAGCATATTAAAATACTAAAATTCGAAAAAAACAACTCTAAAATGAGCAGAAAATGTGATCAAGCAATATAAGTTAGTCCCTTTTACTCTACCGGATGTTTTGATTGTAAAAGTTGAATAAAAACAAAAAAGGATATGTAAAAGAACAATCAATTATATATATATATATATATATATATATATATATATATATATATATATATATATAAAGGAAAATTATGTAAAGATTATAATTTATTATATAAATTAATTTAATATACTAATAATAATACAATTTTAAATATTCATAAAATAAAATATTAATATATTAATATAAATTAATCAATATAAAATATAAAAAAATAAAATATTGATAATAAAATTAATTTAATATATAAATTGTATAAGGATTATATATAAAGAAAGCATATACATTTTCTATTTCTATAATAGCAATTCCTAAATCTATTAGTAAAAAACAAAATAAACTTTTTTTTTATAGAATGGTTATGGGGGTCCACCAAAAATAATTAAGAATAAAATTGGTTCAAGGGTAACAAATGGTTGAGAGCCACTATTTACATTATTCGGACTATTGTCCTCGTCTTTGTCACCATATTTATTCCAACATTTCGGCCATTGTACACTCCGGCCTTCTTCAGGTGGTTGGAATGTCAAACTGAACCCTTTATTTCGCTCACTGGGGTAGACTGTTCTAGTTCCATGTGCCATGTTTAACGGATGTCAGTTATCAGTTATCTCCTGTTAATTCCACTCTCCAAGTTCTCCACTGCCTTAACCAGGTATTGAACTCACACTCTTTGGGTCCTGTCACTGGATCTAACCAATGCCTTTATCCACTATGCCATGTGTCCAAATAATGTAAATAGTGTACATAATACCTCATCTTAGAAATATAGACAGGTTTAGAACCACTGATGTAGAGTCCTAATAAAGAAAATGTTCAAACCTGCATTACTTTAATTAAATTCTCCTGTACACTGTCTACTCAAAAATGTGTATCCACTAAATATAATGTTTAAAAAGACATAATTTTGGATTATAAATAAAAAATGCATTAATTCTTTAAAAATTAATTTGTAGATAACTAGATGGATATAAAAAGAATGAATGATAAATAGTAACAGACTGAGATAGAGAGGGTGTAAATTACCCTACATGGTATACTAAAAGACCACTAGATGGTGCTGTTGAAGTACTATAAAAGCTTGGAAATAATCTTCCTCTTTCTATCTTTTCATCTGGAATGAGGTAGGTCCTGGACACTCTTTGTCCCAACTGGAGATAATATTTTTTATCTGTGTGATTGAGGACTAAACTTTTACACACAAACACAAATACAAATCTTGTAATAATTTCCTTTTTATCTACATGCACATTAATATATTTTCTCTTTTGTTAATCATTTATTATTTATATAAAAATACATGACGACATCTCTGTGTTGAAATTTTTTTTCTTTTTTTTTTCCTTTTCCTTCTACAAATGGTGACAACCATCATTTACAAGTGAAAAATTTTAGTTGCTATGGCTTTTGGTTGAGCCAGAAGCAATATCTACAACAGTAGAAACAGAATGAGATAGATTTATGAGAAAACTGAAATATGAAGTAATAGAAAAATAGCTGGCTTGATACACTCATAAAGTGTAAGACCAAATCAGAGAGAGAGAGAGAGAGAGAAAACCTAAAATGCAGATTGGAATCTCAAGTTAGGTTGATGGTTTATGCATGCATGAACAAAGAGATAAAAGAATCTTCAGTGACAAAGAGCTCAGAAGTACATCGGTAAGTAACAAGAAATAGGAAAGCGGATTACCAACCAACCAACTGATGAAGAATGTCAGATATTGCTGCATTTACCACCCTCCATTCCAACTCTCACCAGTGCACAATGTAAGAAGACAACATTTTGTCAGTTTGAACAAAGATAGCATCAAGTTAATTTTATCTATATATCTATCTGCCTGGACCTTGTGGCACATATGGCTTCCACAAAATATCTTCACTCTACCCTGTCCACAGCTGCCAGTCTTGCCTCAACCCAGGATCACCAACACATTTCTTCTCTCTCCTCCACAGTACTTGACCATGTTATTGTTGATGTTCCTCATTTTTTTCCTTCATGGATCAAGGTCAGTGGTACATTGTGCACATGCAACTGACAAACCTCCATCTTTTTTGCCATAGTTTGATAATATTATCAGTTTCCTTATACGGAAACATTTGGAATTCATTGACTTAATAAAATCTTTCTGTTTCAGGAAAATAGGTTTCTCAAGTCCAGTTGATGTTATCACTCTTTCCGGTATTGATAGGGGTTTCCTTCCTAACCTTTTGTTTGAAGTAGTGTGGAATGTCAGCATCTTGATTATGTCATTATTTTTTCTTTGAGTTACATGTGATAACTATTTTAGTTGTTGCTGCTGTTGAAAGTCCACTCTTCCTAGGTATGATGATAAACTACATCCAGCAGAAAAGCCTCTGATCAGGAGATTGGAAGTTTTGAGGAACATAGAACCACCTTTTAATTACTGTTACTCCCAAGGCAACTCTGACCCAGGGTGGCAGCACCTATTAGGATCCTAGCTATAGGCAAATAGTAAACCCCTAAACAAAAACAAAACACTATAAAAGTAGAAAAATACATTTTTATAGTAAAATTACTGACAATATATTTTTATGTAAAAAAATTACCAACAATACCTATTTATTGTAAAATCACCAACAGTACCTATTTATAATAAAATTACCAAACTGCTAGCATAGAACTTATGGCTACATCTAGCTACCTCAACTGTAAATTGATAAGATCTCACTGCAAGTCTAGTACTGCACTTAAATTCAAAAAGTCTAGGTACCATAGCGAAGAGCTCATCTGAAAAATTACCATGAAAGTATTTATAGAAAAGGCACAGGGAGCAACCTTATGGCAGTTGGAAAGTTCTATAGAAACACATTGGAGCAGTTCCACCATTTTCACATGATTTACTTCCTCTATGTTAAACAATAAAACCTTTGGTTATCTGACTTCAGCTGTGATTTCTACCTTTCATTGCCATGATTGTAATGTCTATGTAAAGACCTGTTAGCTATGCAAGGATTTCTTACTATGCAAGTTTATGTCATGAAAGTTGTGGCTGCCTATTTGTCATTTGAATAGTCATGCTTTATGCACGCATAGTTCCAGATTGGCCTTGGCTAGAATTCAGCATGTGTTAAGCTCATAGCATACAGTTCAGTCAGTCTCAAAACAATTTCAGGTTTGGGAGTATGAATGTAAATATATGTAGTTCAAAGTCTACCATGAACACACGTGTGCATCTATATGATAGATTTTTTTGTTGTGTCACTCCTGAAAGAAAAGCTGCCAAGATCTAGGGTGCAAGAAATCATGTCAGAAACTTTTTATTTTTATGGTACTTGTTACATATGTTCTTTTCAGATTTTGACAATTGTGGCCCTTCACAATTTCCTGACTTTTCTTTCTCAAAGAAACTCTTGTTCCTTTACCACTCAGCTTTATTTTTATAGTACTTGTTCTACCGGCCATCTATTAAAACTTATTATTCACTGTTTTTCTTTTGTTTTTCCTTTTGTTTTCTGTGAGTATTAAATTCTTGAAGCCATCATTATGTATCCCAAATATTTCAGTTGTGTCTTTTTGATTGTTATTCTCACATACTGTTCTTCATTGAACAAATCATACCTCTGTTGATTCAGGGGTTTTTCTTCACCAGTAAAGAAAGTATCCAGTATTCCCTGCCATGTAGAAATATAGCACTCTTCTTTGTTTCAAAGAACACTGTCTGATCTCGTAATGTATTGAACAGTTTCTGGAATTCATTATTCTTAAGCCAAAGTGCCTCTGGATTTCTATGCCAGACATTTCCTCATCTATGATATTACCCAGAGGTTACGATATTCTCCATACCTGGTTGATTTTTATATCCTATATATGTCACTTGCATCTTGGGTTTTCTCTTCTATGTGATGTAACCTTTCAAGAAGTAGGTGATCATGGCTCTCCACAACTTCCTATCAATTGTGGTTCACAACAGTGTTTGTCTTTTTACCATCCCTTCCACATCCTGTTTTGCTATCCATTTACACAAGGCCATTCTCTTAGTTTTTAACAATTTTTTTTCTGTATTTTTTACATTATTTACACATGGACAAGGCTTTAGACATTGTGCAATCCAGCCTTCATCAAGTGATTGTTGATGCAGATAACTTGCAGAAAATTTATTTAATCTACTGGGTTAGATTGTTCTGCTTCCACTGTCCATGTTCAAGAATATCTTGTCTTCTTATTTAGTACTGCTCAGTTATTGCTAGCCCCATTTGGTGACATAGTAGTTGTATGTTCAATCCTTGGGTGGAGCAATGTGTATTTAGTCTCAGCAGAAATGGGGTGAACAATAAATGATCAGTACTAAATATTAACTAGATAAGATATCCTTGAATATGGAAAGCAGAAAGAGAACAGTCTGAGTAGAATGAATAAAGAGTTCAGTCCAAAATTCCCTGAAAGTTATTCAGACTGACAATCACCTGATGAAGACTGGAGGGCACAGAAGGTGAAATATGATAACAACAAAAATGGGACCAATAGTCTGCATGTACATAATGACACCTCCTCATCCTAGATATTCAGATAGAACATTTCCTTGTTTCTTCAGTCTACAGCTATTAAAAGAATATAATCACAAATTAAGAGAAAAGATTATAATATAATTAATACATAGAATCATATCACCTATCAAAACCACTTTAACTTATTATGATAACAAATTAACAACATCTAATATTATCATGTGTAATAACACAATACCAAAATCAAAACTTCAACAAACCAACATTACTTATGGATTTTCTTACTGATATACCAGACCTATGAACTATAATGTCCCAATCCTTATAAATACAGAATATACTGTATGTTAGATTCACTGCAGTCTTGTGCTTGTCAGACGAGGCTATGTTCAAGGGCAGAGTCTTGTCTGGGGTAGGTAGACAGCTACCCAACCCTGTATATACGGGGTCTATGGGAAATTTATGCCCAAGCCTATTGGCTCAGTTCACCCCACATTAAATTCAGCCTTGTGCAACATGTGACCATGTGGGGAGGTAAGTGAATATCTTCATTGTGGGATTCACTTCCAAGTGTGCTTGTCAAACTCTCTCCCTCTGGGCAGAGAGGAACCAAGACGAGGCTATGTTGAAGGGCAGGGCCTCATCTGGAAAGGTAGAAAGATACCCGACAATGTGTATATGAAATCTACAAGGAATTTTTGCCCAAGCCTATGGGATCAGTACACCCCACATTAAATTTGCCTTGTGCCACATCTGACTGCACGAGGAGGTTAGTGAATATCTTCACTGTGGGATTTCACTTGTGATTCACCTTGATCCACTTCTAGCTCACCACTAGAAGTTGATTACTGGCATGTGTAGTAAGTAATTAACTGCAATGTTATTATTGTCATAAATATTATTGTTCCATTTCCAACCTTCATTTTGGTTATTCTTATTCAGTAACCTTTTCCTAGGTTACAACACTTACCCACCAGGAAAATATTTCTCTGATAATAACAAAAAAATTAAAATAACTTGTACATAGGTTAAACAATTACTACATTATCTGGCAGACTATCTTGCCATTTATCTAATAATCTTTTTTTCTTTTATGTGCCTTTCAGAAGATCATGGCTCTCCACGATTCTTATCCTTTGTAGTTCTTTACAATGTTTGTTTCATGGCTATCCCAATCCCAAATTTGCCATCCATTTACAAATGCTTGCTAGGTATGTTACTAGTTGTTTCCCGCTGCCTCTCTTGCCTTCAAGATACTCCTGTGAGTATTAAATTCTCCAAGCCCACTTACCTCATTATGTTTCCAAGAAATTTCAGTTGTCTCTTTCTGATTCTGAGGGTCCTTTTTGTCATATTTTTTTTAGAACTTCTTTGTTTCTTATATGCTTCCTCTGAAGTATTTTCAACATCCTTCTATAGAACCACATCTCTGTTGCCTCAAGTCTTCTCTTCATTTGTGAAGGAATTGTCTTGTATTCACTGTCATATAGGAGGATTCATATTACATTGTAGTTCAGTTCTCTTTTCTTTGTTTCTAATGAAATTCTCATGTTTTTTTGATACTGTGTTCAGCTTTTGGAAAGCATCTTTTCCTATTCCAATCTAACTTTAGATTTCAGTATCACATTTTCTGTCCTCTCTGAGAACAAAAATTGATGGTGAAGGGTAAAATATTACTAAGAGCAACAAAAGACTAAAAGTTGTAGATAGCCATGATTGTTTAAGTCCTGAAAGGATGTGGCTCACAAAAGAAGTCTTTCTATATTTTTGAGATGAGGTATTATCATTATTTACATTGTTCAGACTGTTGTCCTCTTCTTTATTGCCATGTTCACAACATTTCAGCCATTTTATGCTTCGGCCTTCTTCATTCTCTTTATTTTATCCACCGGGGTAGATTGTCTTAGTTCCACATGCCATGCCTCTTCTTGATGTCTCAGTTATCTCGCTTCAACTCAATCCGAGTTTTTGTTCACCACTCCCATAGCCTGATATTGAACTCACAACACTTTTGGGTCAAGTCACTGGATCCAACTAACACTTTTATCCACTGGGCCATGTGTCATTGAGGACCTTGAAAGTTTTGACAGAAGGAAATGACACAATGAAAAGATGACAAAAAATATGGCATGAAGATTTGGATTAGTGTTGATCCCAATACAATAATAGATTTGTGTACCATCTAGCTACAGGCTTCTGTGGTTGAAATGATGAAAACGTTGTCCATGAAAAATGAATTCCCCATATATGTCTTTGAGTTTAGAATGCACTGAAAACTATTTCTCCATTATGCTTGTTTAATTATCAGATAGTATTAGACCAAGATAATAAACATTAATATCATAGCGCTAACATTATATAATGTTTGTTTTTAAGATATAAATTACCTACTGGCTAGTCTAGTTTCAGGAATAAGACAATTGGGTGCAGCTGTTTGGGTGCTGGCATTTTAGGATAGACATTCGGGAGCCAGCTGATTTGGCAACAGACCTTTTATTATGGAGCGGTGCTTTGCACTGATATTTTTGCTCACTGTCAGCTTTTATCAAAAACATAGAAGAACAGATTATGCGTAAATTTTTCTTTACCATGCTTTGTTAATACCTCCTCAGCCATCATATTGATAAAATGATGGTACTGGTTGAGAATCCTTTATCCAAAATTCTTGCAAATGGAAGTGCTTCGGTTTTCAGATTCTTTTTGGATTTTGGAGGTTATTAATTTCTATATAACATCTATAAAATGGAAGAGCTTAGGAATGGAAGCATAAGCGCAACATCCCTTAAAATTTCATAACAAAGCTTATACATTTAACCTGAAGGTAGTTTTATATAAAATTTAATAAATTTCGTGTATATACAGATACAGATGATGATGTTAGTCATGTCATGCTCACACAGATTTTGAAGTGGTGAAATTAAGGTTTTACGTAAAAATAACATTTTGTACTTTCTGCACATGTACAAAAAAATATGATCACTACTCATAAGAAATATATAAATGCAAGACTTTTTGATATTTTAAATAATATCTTTATTGAGCATGAAACACCTGGTAAGTAATCCACGAATGAAGATGTTGCTATGATGACTGCTAACAAAAAATGGCATATACGTAGTTAGGCTTTCTGAAATTTTCAATTTGTGGCAAGTCATGACAGTGCTTGAAAAACTTTTTGATTTTGGAATTTCAGATAAAGGATATTCAACCTCTATTTAATTAAAAAATATAAAAAGATTACAAAAAAATGAAACACTTATGCAAAGCTGACAGCGAGTTGAAATTTTGGTGTTGCAAGCAAAAAAAAATTGGTTCAAACCACAGCTCTAAAGATCAAAGAAGCTGGCCCCCAAATGGCCATGCCAAAGGGTGTAACTCAAACAGCTGTGCCAAAACATGTAGTTTCACATCCTGATCATCATTTGTACCTTTAGGGAAAAAAAAGATTCTTTGTATTGCACTGCAATTTTCATATTGAGCACTTTTTGATTTAAGTGATTGAAAATTATATAAGTGGGCATGTGTTTTCTCGCTTCATCAGCAGGTTTCCCCTTCCAAAAGAAAGTATAACCAAAGCATACAGAGCATAAAATCAGGGTCAAATCTCACCATGGTTGATTTTGTCTTGAAGGTGAATACTTAATAATATCAGTCTTGGGAGATAATCGCAGTGAGTGGCACTGTTGATAAATGCTTGAAAAACAATCCATGCATCAGCCCAAGCCTTGTTAATGAAGTTAGGTTAATTGATGGAACATTTCAGAAAACATCAATGCTACCACTCGGACAAAATCACAATTCATTGTGACCAAGGGTTTAAATGTACTGACCTTGTTTAAACTATAGAGCTTTGTAGTGTCCAAAATAAATATATGCCCATTTTGAAAAGCAAACAGGCTCTTAATAACTAAATAATAAAAAAAATTATTTTTTTATGTGTGTCTGTCTGTATATATATATATATATATATATATATATATATATATATATATGTATGTATGTATGGGTGTCAGGTCGTATGCTACTGGTACCATGTAACCCAGTACTACCTGCCACATGGTCGGGTCACCGGTGAAGGGTGGCTAGTCTCCCAGAAGGACAAAAAACAATACCTTGCAAAGGGCGGATGAATCCCTATGGGGTCAATGGCCAACTAGCATCTATGTTTTATAAGGGGTAGATGAGGCTCCCCAGCTTAAGAGAAAGAAACTCATCTAGGACAAAGTAAAATCTGATATAAAACTATGTGAAAAATGCATAGGTGAACACATAGGAACTTTACTGGGGTAGATGGGGACTCCTTAGCCACTATTGTGGTAATCCATCTAGGAGAAGGAAAACTCCAAATATCAAACCTGAGTGTTTGGTATGGACCAATCGTCTCATTTTATGTGCCATTGAAAAACTATAACACACGCGAAAAGTGGACTGAGTGCAGTGCAAACTCAATTCACTATAAATAAACTCATGCACAGGTACCTCTTTGACATTTTTTGTGTTTTTTTTTTTTTTTGTGATGCTTTCTTACGAAGCATCTTAACCTAACCTATGTCCCAAGTCCACTAGCGATATACGTTTTGGCGACGCATACAGGTTTAACAAACTGGGAGTATGTAACTTGAACTGTGCACAGTGGCGACTCTTAACTTATCTTAACATCACTTCAATTGTCTAATAGGGGCAAAAGGCATGATTCGGTGGAGTTAAGGGCGTTAAAGCAGCCTTTCTAGGAGAGCACTGCTTGCTTTGTGTGGGGATTAGAAAAGGTATCCCAAACAAATGCTTTGCCTCATAATCTGGCCAGGAGCCACGGCTGGTGGATTGTTCATTTAGTGGTAACAAAATTAAAGACAAAAACTCGGCATTATCAAAAAATCACAAACATACAAATCGGTTTTCTACCTCTGTTGGCATGAAAGTTGCATGCTGGAATGTACGAACATTACTTGACAATGAGCTGTCTGAAAGGCCGCATCGCAGAACTGCTCTGTTGGCCAGGAAGCTTTCTCTTTATGACATAGACATTGCTGGTCTCTCTGAGACACGTCTTGCTGATGATGGTCAGCTCACAGAGACAAGCTTTGGTTATACTTTCTTTTGGAAGGGGAAACCTGCTGATGAAGCGAGAAAACACGGTGTAGGTTTTGCCATCAAATCCTCCCTATTAAAAAACTTGCAGGAACTTCCTTTTGGTAAATCAGAACGCATTTCTGTACATCTTCCTCTGCAACAAAAACGTTTTGTCACAATCGTGTCGGTTTATGCCCCAACCATGGACTCCCCTGAAAAAACATACTCTCTTTTTATGATGAGCTAAGGCAATTCTTTCTCAATATCAATGAGGATGATATGATCATTCTACTTGGCGATTTCAATGCGAGAGTGGGGAGGGATTCTCAAACTTGGAAATGTTTAGGTTCACATGGAGTGAGAAATGCAAACAGCAATGGCCTTCAGCTCTTGCAGTTTTGCAACGAGCACGATCTTGTAATTGGAAACACGTGGTTTCGTCAGAAAAACAAATACAAAGGCACATGGCAACATCCACGTTCTAAACATTGGCACATGATTGATTATGTTATTGTTCGTCGGTGTGATCTACAAGATCTTCACCATGTCCAAGTTATGAGAGATGCTGAATGTCAGACGGATCATCGCCTGGTAAGAGCCAAAATGAAACTTAGAATCTGCCCCAAAGTATAACATAGCACCACATCATGCACAAAAAAGCAAAAAAGCTTGAGGTCTCAAAATTTTTTCATCTCCCTGAAACAAAGATCATCTTCCAGAATGCACTTACCTTTATCGAACTAGATGAAACAAATTTATGGGAGGATTTCAAAGTGAAAGTGCTTTCAGCAGCTCATGACATTTTAGGAGTTCAGAAAAAGAAGTGCCAAGACTGGTTTGCTGAAAATTATGAGGAAATTGATGCACTTCTTGAAACAAAATGCAATCTTTTCCAGAAAACCTTGTTATCAAGTCTATCTAACCAAGCAAAAATGGAAGCTACAAAAACATACAAGGATTTCCAAAAAGTGGCACAAACACGTATGCGTGAAATCCAAAACCAGTGGTGGCTCAAGAAAGCAGAAGAGGCACAACTTGCAGCAAACAGTAAAAATTCGAGATCGTTTTACCAAATAATCAAAGAGCTCTATGGTCCACAGCAATCAATTTTGCTCCTCTCAAATCAAAAGACGGTACTATATTGAGACAACCAGAGGATATCAAGAAACGATGGTGTGAACATTATAGCGAACTCCTTAATCGCCATCCAGTCATTGATGAATCTGTACTAGATCTCATTAAGTAACACAAGCCAATTATGGCTCTTGATGAAGTAGCTTCCAGAGGAGAGATAGAAGCTTCTGTGAATCAAATGAAAAACAACAAAGCGCCAGGAATGGATGGTATAAAAGTAGAGATTCTAAAGAATGGCTGTGAGAGAATGATTGATCTCCTGGAGCAAGTCATCCAAAATGCATGGGGAAGTGAAGTACCTCAGGACTGGAGAGATGCAATACTTGTGTCTTTGTATAAGAAGGGTTCCAGGTCGGACTGCGGCAATTTTAGGAGTATATCTTTGCTGTCTACTGTTGGAAAGTTTTTTTCAAGGATTATTTTAAATTGATTAGTTCACACAATTGTCAATGGAATACTACCAGAATCACAGTGTGGTTTCCGTGCAAGCCGCAGCACTGTGGATATGATTTTCAGTGCTCGGCAATTGCAAGAGAAGTGCAAAGAACAAAATCTTCCGTTGTACCAGTGTTTCATTGACTTATCAATAGCATTTGACACTGTAAACAAATCAACTCTTTGAAAGATCTTATCAAAGCTGGTCTGCCCTGAGAAATTTGTGGGTCTGATTCGTTCTCTTCATGACGGAATGAAGGCTAGAGTTAGCTTTCACGGCACTCTATCTGAAGAAATACCTATAAACAATGGGGTCAAACAGGGTGACATTTCTTCACCGATGTTATTCAATATCTACTTCGCCATAGTCTTTCTCGTGGCCTTCTATGAAAACCCAAATGGTATTTACATCAGATATCGGACATCTGGCAGTGTATATAATGTCCGTAGACTGCTTTCTCAAACAAAAGTCTCTTCCTCATTGGTGAGGGAGCTGCTCTACGTGGATGACTGTGACATTGATGCACATTCTGAAGATGAGCTGCAATGCTTTATGAACCATTTTGTATCTGCATGTAACTCATTCGGGTTAAGGATCAACCAAAAAAAGACAGTTGTCATGTATGATCCAGCACCTGGATCACCCTATATGGAACCAACTATATTCGTTGAAGGAAATAAATTAGACGCAGTACATTCTTTTGTATATCTTGGCAGTACCCTCTCTGAAGGATGCAGCCTCAACAAAGAAATCTCTTTCCGCATTGAAAGGGCTTCTTGGTCTTTTTCAGCACTTAAAAAACATGTGCGGTCCCAACATGGTATCAAGTTACATACAAAAATCATTGTGTACAAAGTATGTTTTGACAGCCCTCCTGTATGCAAGCGAAACATGGACACTCTATAAACATCAACTAAAACTTCTTGAGGGCTTCCATCAACGGTGTCTGAGACAGATACTTCATATCACATAGCAGTCTCTATGTCTCAGATACAGAAGTATTAGAGAAAGCAGGGCTACCAAGCATTCAGTCGATGGTAATGAAAAATTGTCTCCGATGGGTCGGTCACATTGCGCGTATGGATGACAGTCATCTTCCAAAACGGCTGTTCTATGGTGAAATGTGGGAAGGAAAGAGAAATGCATCAAAGCCAAAGAAAAGATTTAAGGACACAATAAAATGTTATCTGAAACAATCTGAACTATCTGTAGACCAATGGGAAAAAATGGCTTTGGATAGAAGTAAGTGGTGGAAACTAATTCACGAAAGGATTGAGTCCTTTGAGAATAGCCGCATGCAGTACAGTGCCTACAAACGTCTGATTCATAAAGGTGAACAGGGTCCAGCACCGGGTCCACAAATTCACCATGTTAATTGTGACATATGTGGAAAATTGTGCCTATCTTTTGTCAGCTTCAAAAGCCATTTGCGTAAATGTGCAAAACCTAGTGTGCACCCGAATAATGTCACTGTAAACAAAACTGATCGGGTATGCCAATTCTGTGGCAAAATTTGTCGCAGTTTGGCTGGCCTGAAGAGTCACCTGCGAATACATAGAATTTGAGGGGAGTGGGAGGGGGGTGAAGACATGAAATAAAGGAGGTGGTCATGCTCGAAACTGAGAGGACAGCCACGATGTATGTATATATATGAGTAAAGACAAAAGGAAAATTTTATCTTCGCCAACACATTTCATCCTCTGATGGAGTTTATCAAGTCAAATGTAAGGATTTTATATTGCAACAAGGATTTATAAACAGAAGTAAAAATATTATTAGATATTAAGAATGCTCATAAATATTATTCAGGTTAACTGTGAAAGTCAAGGTAAACTATGTAATTTAATTCCTATTAAATGAAAGTGAGTAAATGCTGCTATTGTAATTGTTAATTTTTTTTCATGTAATTATTATTTATTATTTTATTTTGAGAAATTAATTTATGAAATTTTTTAGTTTGAGAAATTAATTTATAAATTTATTTATCTTAAATAATAGAAGGTTTTGATTTAACTGTTTTTTTAATTTTTTAATATTTTTATGATCATATATGTT
The DNA here is from genome assembly GCA_963932145.1 of Acanthosepion lycidas. Lineage (NCBI taxonomy): Eukaryota > Metazoa > Mollusca > Cephalopoda > Sepiida > Sepiidae > Acanthosepion > Acanthosepion lycidas. The sequence continues at coordinate 85,397,967 of OZ010584.1, forward strand.
AGCTTGGGGAAGGAACTCACACACACAAACATATATATTTATTATTGTAATAATTCAGCATACACTCAATCGACCATGACTATCAATTTCTTTTGCACATGCAGTCATCCGGCAATATGTACTTGTCTGTTCAGTGAGATGGGCATTTATATCTCCTTGGTTAATTCATTGTCACAATGAAGGTAGATGACAAATACATATAATGCACTCACCAACTAAACCCAATGAAGAGGGAAATACTCATATGGCTAAAGATTAAATAGCTGAAAAAACACTATTTTGAGGAGAAAAAATACACTTGCATGTGTGTGTGTTTAAAAATTCAGAGATAACTAAATGTATATCTGTAAAAAGATGCTATGAATAAAGACAAATGGAAAAAAAAGTTTTCCTTTTCTCTCTCTCTCTCTCTCTCTCTATATATATATATATATATATATATATATATATATATTATTATTATTATTATTATTATTCACAAACGACTATACATTCATAAGTAGATAAAATGAGATAGAACCTGTCTTATATCAGGAACACAAACAGATTTCTCCACATGCCAGTAACTTGTGTTCAAGCCTAAGTAAAAGCCAACATTTTAAATGCTGATTTTCATGGCAAGCAAGCACGTAATTTTTGACCCTTTGGAAGATTGTTGCAATACAAATTTCCTCCCTGAGCATTTTTTCCTTTACCTTTAGAGCAGACTAAAGTCAGCTTCATTAATATCAATAAATATAAATGCACATATGACTTGGAAAATTTGTTCTGGAATAGTTGCTTGCATGCTAGTCTCACAAATACAGACTTTGATCCTTACTGGGTGCCCTATACTTGTGGTCTTGGTTTTACTAAAGCAAGTAAATGGCTGTTTATAGCTGAATACTTCTACACATGTATGCAGCAAAATGTGTGTGTGAAAGAGTTGGTTCCAATCTCTAAGAATGATTCCTAACTATATCCCTTCCCCAAATTTATCGACAAATCATACAGATACATACCAGGATTTCTTCATAATCAATAAAAATGGATAATTCTCAGTCTTATCCTCTCTATTTATTTTGAAGTTGGGACACTATAATCACTTGACTGTTTCCCTTTTTGCATATGGACACAATTCTTACTTTGTGTACATTTTACCTTATTACTGTTTCTTTGCCTATTCTGTCTTGAATATATATTGTTTGCTTAGTATTATTTTTATTATTTTCTTCTTTTTGTTTATTGAAAACTTTGTCAATTCTGCTCATTGAGAATTTTGTTGATTACACTTAACCATGGCCAATTACTCCACAAATACTTTGAACACCCAGGTAGAAAAAAACAATGTGGTTTTATTGCGATCTCAAGTGTTTCTATTTTATAACCAGCAGATGGTTCTTTTAGAGATCTTATCTTCTAAGCAGCATCCACTTTAACTGAAGGAGAGCAGGGAAGTAGAGGAGTAAATGTGGGGTTTTTGGAGATCAAGTAACAACAAACTGGATATTGATTAGTTCTAGGTGCTTGTCTATATTAACAGTTACGCTCGGGACTGGAGAGTCTGTTCTGGTCCACTCTTGGCGAGAGACAGACTTATTTATTATGTGGTTCCAATTTGATCTGTTTATATTGCTTGCCACATGCCAAGATGTGTAAATTGGTAAGGAGTTGGTAGGGGGAAGAGCTGATCTGTGAGATTGACACAGAAGTTTTCCAAAGTATTACCTACCTGGCCACCTGAGTAAAACATTAACATATCATATGGGAAACAGGGTTTGCGTTCTTATTTCAATAATGTTTACCATAAAAATCAGCATTTAAAATCTTGGCTTTTTACTTAAGTTTGAACACAAGCTACTGGCATATGTGGAGAAATCTGTTTGTATTCCTAACATAAGACAAGTTCTATCTTATGCTATCTATCTATTGCTTTGGTGAGAAAGACAGGATAATGAGGTTAGCTTGAATGGATGTCTGGTTTATATGGCTTCATAGAGGTAGCAGAAGCCTATTTTTATTTTGATGTAATGGAATAACCAGTCACCCCCATGAGTGATTACACTATAGGTAGTAAGTACCCATAAAGTCAACTGTCTACAAGAGACGAGAATGGGAGAGAGTGAGTGAGAAGACACAAGCACGTCCGACCATCCAATTAGTGACACTCACTACTAGATTGACTTGTGTGTATAACTGTACTGTATTTCATATTGTACTTGTTGTGTACAATAAACCTTTCTTCTAGTATCCACCTGGTGTTACTTATTTATTCCCTTAGCACGAAATATAACAGTTCCGACGAGGATTGTTGGAACATAACATATTTATTGCTGGGAGATGATTTTATCAGCTATTCTTTATTTCTATTAATTTAAAAATTTGAAATATGTTTGAAACCAGAAAGCTGCACAAAGCTTTTGCATGATGTGCTTATTTGATCTTTTGATTTGAAACAGTTAACCTCTGCTTACTCTACATTTTTGTCATTTGATCCTTTGATTTGAAACAGTTAACCTCTGCATTTTTATTCATAATCACTAACAATTGATGTTTTTTTCCTGATTATAAATGCATCTTCTTCAGTAAACAAATTGGTAGTGCATTTGTATTAGACATATGTAGCTAAGAAAAAAGGCTAAGATTAGCATGTCTACATTGAAATAGGTGGTATGGTCCAACTGAACTATCTTTATGCCTCTCATGCAAATGACTTTACTACTAAGTTTATCAGGCAGTAGGCTTTTGATTTCCTAGGACTAACAAGTTTGTTCACAAAAAGCACTTGACAGTTGATTGGTTACAGTTCATGCCAAGTTGGTTGGTTGGTTTGCATTGTCAGGCCATTTTGATGCAGCTTTACAGCAGTTATTAACAACATATGTTCTGTTAATAGTAGGCATCTGTTTATCTCAGGAGATAAAGGTAGTACCTTGTCTGGTCAAAACTCAGTCCTTCACTGGTGAAACTGGAGTGATCTCTCTAAAGCACAGGCTTGGGTGATGGTATATGGATGCCATGTGCTGCCCAGACTACATGGACCCCACTTGGCTGTACTAACAAGATCCAAAGGAATAAAGAACATTAAATTTGAGGAGCTGCTGGAAAGTTGTCAGTTTTGACAGCCAATCACCCTTGGGATTCCACTCAAGGTTTTCTCTCTGGATTTACTTTTATAGCCTTTTACTGGATAGTCTTGGATATAACTGAAAGGCCATGGAGGTTTAAAATTCAGGTTTTCTTTCCCCTAGATGGACTGCCTTCCTGGGCTGTCAAGTTCCATCTATTTGAAGCAGCTTCGCCCACTCTTTTAATAATATTTGCTTTAATTCCTGATCTCTGATAATCTCTTTCTTTTTTTAAAAAAATTGGTGTTTAATCATAAATTTTCCCTTCTCACCAGAAATAAAAAGTTTATTAATAACAAAAATGAATAACTCTAATTTGGAGAGTAGGGATAATGTCAATGGGTAGTGATAGGAAAAGTCAGAACTTTGCTGATGTGTACCAAATTCAGATGGCAAGCATAAAAATTTGCTTATCGTCATATCACATTGAAATTCCAGTTCTATATGATCATAGAAGTTAAGCAACATTGAGCCTAGTACATACCTAGATGGATGATCGCTTGGGAATATCAGGTGCTTTAAGTTTCGATATGCAGGTGATGTTATAGATAATGGTTCAAAATTGTTAATGGGAGAGCTGAGCTCCAATTCCAGTTGGGTTTGTTATATTTACTTACATGCAAATGAATTCATACCTTGAGAAAGGTATGAATTCACCTTTTCTTCTCCCTGCTGTGGGTTAATTAGTAAGACTTGTATGACAATCATTATCATCTCAAAAAAATTCTTACAATCTTAAAATATTTTCTGGCTTTAAATAACCTGCAAATGGTTGATAAGCCATAAAAAGCAAATCAATGAAAAATATAAAACATAAAATATTTGTTTGCCTTCAGGCCAGCAAATATATAACTTAGGGGAATATGAAAATCTTCAAGAAGAATTCAGGAGATATGGTTGGCTAAGAAATTATATTTCCTTCAGATACAGGATATGAAACCTTTCATGCCAATTTAACTTCACCAAATCTGGTTAGATTCAGGATGTCTGTATATACGAAAATCGGAAATATATAAAGAGGCGTGAAGATCAAGCCAATGTGGCATCTCCCCACATCTGGTATTCCTAAAGTGTGACAAAGGACCAACAAAGTTCGGTAATGCCATGAGATATTGATGGGGCACTCTGGCTTAATGGTAAAGGCATTTAAACTCCCAAGTCAAGTCTAAGCCAAGGGGCCATCATTGATTGAAAGCTTTCTTGGCAGTATGGCTGCTATTTTTGTAAAAGTACACTCAGGTGCCAAATAAATGTCACCCACAACCCTTTATTAATTTTTGGATTTTTTCCACCCTCCTTTGAATTAGTATAACACCCTACCATCAGCTTATTAAAATTTATTTATATTGTAATATTGGCAATAATTCATGGAAATATTTTCAGTTTTGTTAAAGCATTTTACTGAAAGACACTTCTGACCATTTATTTTTAATTTTATTTCTCGAATGTCTTGTTATAATTAGATAGTTTTGGCTTCAATCATTTTCCAACCACCCCATTTATTGACCACTCCCATTTATTAGATATTTATCCAAGGTAAATGTTATAGCATTAAATACTTGTCTTTAATCATTCCCCACCTGAAGTGGTATATATTTATCAGAGAGGTATTCATACCATCAAAAAAAAACAAAAAAATGTTTTCAACAAAATGATGCAGAACAAAAGCAAAATAGATCACAGGTTGAAATTTCATGAAATATTTATTACAGAAAATTAGGAGGAAATAAAAGCCTGGCTTTTAATAAAAGTATGCCTTTTGCTAACAACAGAGTTTAAGTCCTAATGTCTCCATTTCTGAACAAATATACTGACTGGTTGGAAAGGAATGCTTCCCATTAGCTTTGGGACCCCACACATAGGCAAAAGAATAGAGAAGAGAGAGTTCCTTTTTGAAAAGTTGGATTTTTAATGTTGCCTGTCAGCTACTACTATGTATATCCTCGAGAGCCAATCCTTCTGCACTCATGAGCTAAATTTTCTACATAACCAAACCATTTATTGAAACCTTCCATTTATTAAATTTCCAGTTGTTTTAAACCTCACTGTTTATTACATTGTCTGCTTCCACCCCATTTATTGCAACCTTCCCTATTATTTGGCACCAGAGAATAGTCATATGAACTTAGATATATCTGTTGAATATTTGACTAGTATGAAATAAGTTTTGTAAATTGTATGAATAAAAATTTCCTGGTTACAATGGTTCTATTCTCATATACTCAGAGCTATCTGAAAGTTATGATTAAGAAGATAAGAAGACATATGCTTGTGTGTATGTTTCTCTCTCTCTCTCTTTCTGTCTCTCACTCACTCTCTAATTACTTTAAGCAAAAGGCTAGTAAGGAAACTTTTATCAGTCCTAGGAAGAAAGATAACAGTGGACATGATAAATCCAATTTCCAGAAAAACTCATTTAAGAGGACAATTTTATAAATTTCAAACAACAGCAATGCTGTTTGATCAATGACTGTCAAATATTTCCTGTATGGAAACGGCTAATCTCACTATTATCATTCATCCTAACCAAGAGTGGATATTACAAATTCTTCTGCAAGAGGTTGAAACAGGGTGCACAATGTAGCCTCCTCTGATCTTGATACGTTTTAGTAGTTAATCCTTAAGCAAAAGGTTAGGAAGGAAATTTCCATCAGTACTTGACAGATCAATAACAACCAGGGCCAGTGTGTACTACCTGTAAACCACTGACTGGGATGGGAGCAAGCCCGATTGAGGGCTCCAGGCAGTACTTTATGACCCTCACTATCTTGTCAACATTTATTTTTTTTTTCTACCTACATTCACACACATTACAAATTAAACTAAACACAACTGTCTGTTAAAGGATAAAAATTTTTTATAAATTCTGACATCATTCTCGGGTCTTTTTTTTTTGTCAATTTTTGTGTAAATTTGTTTCATTCATGGTAAGTCATGAAAAAACACTATTACTATTATTTACTATTTTTTATCTGGTAAAAAACATACAATGATAACAGCAAAAATTGCAATATGAACACCGGTAAAAATGGTTGCTGAAGACATTAGGTTTATAATACCCAGAAATTCATATACATTCAGATGTCCTCAAGGACACATGGCACAATGGATAAAGGCGTTGGTTAGATTCAGTGACAGGACTCAAAGAGTGTGAGTTCAGTACCTGGTTAAAGCAGTGGAGAATTTTCAGAGATAACTGATAACTGACATCCATTAAACATGGCACATGGAACTAGCACAGTCTACCCCAGTGAGCAAAATAAAGGGTTCAGTTCGAAATTCCAATGACCGAAACATTGTAATAAATATGGTGACAAAGATGAGGACAATAGTCCGAATAATGTAAATAATGGAATTATCTATTGACACATTTTTAATTTGTACTTAGATGCAGTGTATTTATTTTCAAGCTTTTTAGTTGAATTGTTCACCTGTATTTCAGATGATCCATTATTGTACATAATTTGGCTGCAATAAAGTTTATATTTTATATGAAGATTACCTTGTGAAAATTGAGGTGTAGTAGAGGGAGGGGGCATAAGACCATTGTACCAGCCCTGATAATAGTGGATGTGAAAAAGAAAAAGGTTAACACTAACACAAACTGCTCAGTCAATGAATACTGAATGTTTCTTGTATGAAAATAACTAATCTCACTGTTGCTATTATGATATCCTATTTTAAATGAAAACATTACTCAAATATTTGTTTTCTGTGACTTTTTTCTGACTCAAACAAATTGTACTTTATCAAATTTCTTCTCTTCTTTTTCTGTGATTTTTTTCCTGGTCACTCAATTATTTTATCAAAGACTGAACTATATTTGGAAAAAAGGGCAAATGAAGAGACTTACTGCAAAAGAAATGTGGTTTTACAGAAGGATGATGAGAACACTATGAACTGAACATTGAAGTTTTATGGAAAATGGAAACAAAAAAGACATACTTCGAATCAGAAAGAAATAGTTGAAATTTCTCAAGTCGATAATGAGGAAAGTAAGCTTGGAGAATTTGATACCCACTGGACATACTGAAGGCATGAGGGACAGCTGAAAGCCCTGAATAACTTACCAAAGCAGGGATTAGGAAAAATAGCAAAAAGGCAAGCTTTACTTAAAGCTACAAAGGACAGGAAATTTTGAAGGGCTATGATCGCCCACAGCCTGAAGGGATACAACACATAGAAGACTACAGAGCTATGATAATGGCAACAATGTGATGTGACCATGACACGTAATTCATTTCAAACTTCATTGCTTTTGTCAGGCCTGACACTTCTGCTCCAAGGTTAACAGTTACTTAAACATGACTTAGATATTTGCCAAGTTAAACACTGTCATTAGTTTACAGCTCCTGATAATTGCAACAGTAAAGAATTACACACCCAAATTTACTACTCACCCAGGCAATTCTCTTTATTCCATTTCTTATGCAATAAATTGTGCCAGTAGCTAAATGGTAAAAATCACCAATATTCAGAGAATTTACAACGATTACTTGCTTACTTATTTTAGTTCATCATCTTAAAATAGGATACCTCCACCGAAATGCAATACCTAAGGTTTAAAATGACTTTTGAAAAATCTTTTAATGTTAAGCTAATAAATTTAATTTTTTATTTCGAAGAAGCAAAATACTTTGCTGTATTTCAAAACTAATTTAAATTGACCAGATGAAGTTTTCATTTCGAAATTGCTAACATTTTGCTTTTAGCCCCATTTTTAGCCATCTGCTACCACAATGTAATTCTTTTTATTAAAAAATCTTTCAAGAATAAACTATAGTTTACTGAAACTTTATTTGAGGAATATTACCTGATTTAAAGTTCAATTAATCTGATTTGAAATAAATTATAATTACTTTAAGTTTAAAATATTGCAGAAATGCATTTTTTTTACATGGAGGGGATTATGAGGTGCTGACACATTTATCGACAGCCTGATGTTTGGTTAATTTGCTTAAAGAGGAGATAATTGTAATAAAATTTTACAGCAAATACAACATAACCATCTTTTTTTATAAAATGTTTTTTTTATTTAATTACCCATTAATACTATTAGGTTGGTGCAAAAATAATATCGTTTTTTTGACGTTAAAAAATGTCAAAAAACGATATTATTTTTGCACCAACCTAATAAATATCTTAAAATATTTCAAGTATTCTAATATTTCATTGAAGAATTTTGTGGTAACAAGTTATTGAAAGGACTACTTTCCAGAACTTTCAAAAGGACAAGCGAAAATGCCACTCAGAGAAGACGACATTAGTAAACCAAATGTTTGTCTATAAGAATTGTTACCTCAGGTGAAAAAACATTGATTAGTGATTAAATGACACATTTGTATGTTTTTACGTATAGGAATATTTAATTTTACTTTTTGTTTTATCCAATTGTGGTTTTAGTAAATTTTGACATTTTTTACAGGAACATTCATGTTTGTATATATATATATATATATATATATATATATATATAATAAAAAGGCTTAAACACTAATATTCCATGGTCATAATTTATTCCATTGGAATCGTAAATACGATCCAATTCATCAGACCTACAAATTCAAAAAGAAAACAATAAAAAACCTACACCGTTTTGTAACTTTCTGTCACTTATGTCAGTTCCATCTTGGTTCAAAACATCGGGCATGACATTTTAACGGAATGACTATTATGTTTATTTTGTTTATCTCTATATAGATCATTGTGTATGTTTTTGTGATGCGCTATGGTTTTTTTTTTCTTTTTTTTTTTTTACGCCCAAATTGTTGAAATTTTACTTATTTAGTTCTTAAATTCTAATTTATATGTATGTATTTGTACGTATTTGTATGTATGTGGGTATATGTGTATATATAAATTGTTGAAATTTTACTTATTTAGTTCTTAAATTCTAATTTATTTGTATGTATTTGTATGTATGTGGGTATATATATATATATATATATGTGTGTATGTGTGTGTGTATATGCATGTATGTGTATGTATGTATGTATGTACTTGGCTACGGGTATATGTAGGTATATATTTAGGGGTGTGTGTATTGGTATATATATGTATGTATATGTATGGATATGTGTGTGTATATGTATGTATTCATGTATACGTATGTGGGTGTAGGTATATATAGAGGGATATATATGCAGGGATGTGTGTATATGTATATGTATATATGTGTATGTATATGTATGTATGTGTGTGGGTGTGCGTATGTTTTGGTATATATGTACCCATATATATGTATGTGTATGTATGTATGTGTATATATATGTGTGTATGTGGGTATAGATGTGCGTGTATATGTGTATGTATGTATAGCTAGACGGATAGATACAGGGATACATTGTTTTTTTTGTTTAATTGTATAGAAATGTAAGGTTTTAGGTATATATGTTTATGCGCATGTATGCGTATGTTCATATGTACAAGTGTGTGTAAATGTGTAAGGAGTGGATGCCTATGGATGTATGTGCGTATATGTAGGTATATGTGTGTGTACATTTTTGTATGTATATATATATATATATATATATATATAGGTGTATATATATATCTGTTTTTTGTATGTGTGTCTATGTATATATGTGTATGTGGGTGCATGTGTATTTATGTATATGTGTGTGGAAAATGTGTGTATAGGTATAGGTGGATATACGTGTATATATGTGTGCGTATGTATATATATATGTATATGTATGTGTGTATGTATTTATATGTGTATGTGTGTGTACATGTATATGTATGTGTGTATGTGTGTATATATATATATGTATGTATGTGTGTGTGTGTGTAGTATATACATGTATGTATGCATGTAGATGTTTGTGTATATGTACGTGTGTGTGTGTGTATATATATGTGTGTGTGTGTGTGTGTATATGTATATATATGGATGTATGTGTGTGTGTGTACATGTATATGTATGTATGTATGTATATATATATGTGTATATATATATATATATATATATATATATGGAGGTGTGTGTGTATGTGTATGTGTGTATATATGTAGTTGTAATTTTTTGTTTATCATATGCGCGGTAATTATTAGAAAGCGCTTAGTATCAGAGATATTGAATCAGATATATGTATATGTGTGTGTGTGTATGTATATGTATAGTGTATGTATGTGTGAATATGTGGATATATGTGTATGTGTACATGGATATATGTATGTGTGTATGTAGGTACACGGCGATCTGTATGTATATACGTGTATAAGTTATTGTGTATGTGTGGATTTGCATGCGTTTTGAACTTAAAAATATAGGTCCTCGCCAGATTAGATAATCGTCATATTTATTGTTTATAATATTTGATTTGTAACCTGCAGTTGATATTATTTGTCAAATTTTCTCAATTACACAGCGTCCCTTGCAATTTTAATTTCACCCGCCCCATCTTTCTTCCCCACCACTTCTTTCCTTACCTCTCCCTCCTTCTTTAAGATTTGATCGGCCATGGTGTGTGTATGTCACCTCGAAGTGTATCCTTATTGTTTTAGACATCCGACAACAATCTTTTTTCCCCCTTCCACTCACACCTAGTTTTTAAATAAAACTCTCTCTGTTAAACCCCTCTCTTATAAACTAACATTCGTCCCACACTCTCATAATTACACTCTCTCTAAATTCTATTTTTATTTCCGGAGTAGGTTTTTGTCTGTTTTCTTTTTGAATTTGTAGGTCTGATGAATTGGATCGTATTTACGATTCCAATGGAATAAATTATGACCATGGAATATTAGTGTTTAAGCCTTTTTATTATATCCTTACTCTGTCCAGGACATTGAGTTCTACCTGGATTTTATCCTCTCGGAAATTTTTTATTCTAAAATATACATGTGTATATATGCACCTGTGGATTTTGCATATATATGTATATTTACCACTAATATTATCTATATATATATATATATATATATATATATTTGTATCTTTATACACAAATTTTCCTGTAAGGAAACATCTAAATTTACTAAAAACACACTTAACTAAAACAAATATGATTATACCATAAAAACCATTTGAAATAATAAAAATGATAAATTAAAAATAAATTCATTAAATACTTAAAAATGGCTTTGTTTATACTGCAGATACAAAAATGACTTTTTAGAAAACTGGGCATCATCTGTAAGATAAAGAGCACCATGATGCAATTCATTCTGCCAGAAATTTGGAAAAAGCATGCTGTATTGCTTGGCATTCATGCCAAAAGTAACAATACAAACATTTCAAAGTGTTTGGGTATAAATCTGAGGACAGTGCAGAGGATTCAGAAAGAGTTAGATGAGTCTAATGGTGATTATGAAGATGTTTGGAGTGATCACTAGTGATGGTGAAATTATGCTTCTATTCATCTTCTGACAAAGCCTCAGGAAGTAGTGCTGCCCTTGGTGGCTGCTAGAAGACACTACGTCTGGTAACAGGGCTCTGTACCATGCTATACAAGCAGGAGAACCCAGTCATGGCTGTCAGACAATTTCTGCAACCATATCACCTCTTACATCTTGTCACCTAACTCCCCAGATTGCAAACCTCTTGATTATTATGAGCAAGAGACCAACAAAATTTGAAGACAAGGATTATGGCAGAATTCACCAACTTAAACAAGGAGACCATTCAAAAGAACTGCAGGAGATTCTGAAGTCATCTGAAGGCTCTGGTTGAAGCCAATGGTGATTTTATCGAATAAATTTACTTTTTAGTATTTCAAGATATTTTTGTGTAATTTTGGTAAATATATCTGTTAAAATCAGTCAATGCTATTTTCATTTTTGTGTAATTTAAACAACAATTTATCCATCACACACTGTATTTCATTGTGAGATTATCAGGGGATTACTATGTCAAACAGGAATGTTTAGGCGATAGTCTCATACCAATAATACTGCTATCAGAGTATGAGATAGCATAATGAATTTTGTTATATTTTTAAGCAAAAATTGTTTGCCAGATATGGTAGGACATACAGTATATAAGTCTTCAAAATGTTAGAATGGAAAATCTTACATATTTCTGAGTGGAGACATCATTATTTTCTTTGGTCATGTGACTTTGTACAAACCACAAGAATTCATGTCCTCATAGAAAATCAAGAACAACAGAACTAAAATGCCAGACTGTATAACAGTTTGAAAGAAGAGATTGATCAGTGTATGAATAAGAAGTGGCTGTATTGAAAATCAAAACTGAGCTGGATTGGAGAAAGAAAACAAGAACAAAAATAACCAATCATTTTTGCAGAGATTCAATAAGAACTGTTCTTTATTTAAAGCCTTCCATTTTCCCAATAATATGTGTAATCCATCAGCGGATCATGTTCTGGATCAGCTCAAACATATTCCTGAAATATATTTTCTAAGCTTGGTGTTTCATATCTCTCAGAAAACTCATAAAATAAAAACTAACCATTTAAAGTGATTTATATCTCTCTTATGTGAATAAAGATGTAAGTGTAACTAATTTTAAAATCCTTTCAGGATTATTTTCTCACTGTTGAAGCAAGAAAAACATAATTTTTATGAAGCATGTGTTGTCTGAGCAACTGAGGAAGTATTATTCATTGTTGGTGTCATCAAATTCAGAGCACAAATTGAAGAACAACATACAGAAACATAAAATAAAATTCATCCAAAAGTGAATGATTCATGAGAGATATGCATTACAAATTATTTGCTGTTGATTTATTATAGACATGCATTGCAACTTATTTATTATAGAAAAGCATAGAAATCAAATACTGTGTGGAGGCTGTAAGGACAATGCACAGTCAGAAAATAAATTTTAATTGGGAACTTTATATGCACAGTGCGTACTTATGTACTACCTATTATATATATATATACATATGGACATAATGGCTAGTTATTTGTTTCTGAGAATACACGGCTGCATAGATGACTAACCAATTCCTGTTGCAGATGCTTCCTCGGGCACATTTGTGCTTTGTTCAATACCCACAGAATCCTCCAGTGACTTATACTGCAAGTACACCCTTTGAATAGTTGCCTACCAAATTTCACTGACAAGGCTTGAGTCAACTTGTCACATGGTTTTCAGGCAATTTCCAAAGGTGCTACACACTGAGATCACATCCACATGCAAATAACATCAAGAAGTAATTTTCCTGACAAATCAATCATGGTGTGATTTGAAGCCAGTTTGCCTGGTTGGAAATGCGCATGCATATACGCACACACACACACACATATATATATATATATATATATATATATATATATATATATAGGGAAGAGGTTGTAGTTGTTCCAACGAAAAAAATGTGTATATTTTAAAAAGAAGAGAAAAACCACAAACGTTTCTTGTTGTAGGTTTTAAAAAAAAACACATATTTTATTTTCCCTAATTTTGCTACACATATTTATGGTCTCGCGAACTACTTCAGGTAAAGAGTGGATATTTCCACATATTATTAAAATGAATTCATTTTCCTTATGGTTTTCGATGTTAAACATTCTCTTTTTTGGGTAGTAATAGCACAAATGTCTTTCTTGGACTGGTGGTAAGAAAGTTCTTCAGGTTAAAGGGTAATAAAAAATTAAGACTTGCCCAAGAAAGGGTGTGGAAAGAAATCTGTATTCTTATCTTTTAATGACCCCTGTATGTTCTTAGATCTATTTCCATTTTTGTGTATTGTGTGTATGTTTTTGCTATTATGTACTATTCCCTCTTCATACATACATACTGCCTTATTATAAGGAATTACTATACACATATATATACACCCACACACCTATGTATATATACATACATACACACACATATGTATATATACATACATACACACACACACACATATATATATATATATATATATATATATATATATATAATACATACATATGCTTCCTATGTTGTGTAGGGTTCATATGTGTGCTTGTGAGTAGTCTATTTGTTTTTGCCAGTATGTGTGTGTATATATATATATATATATATATATATATATATATATATATATATATATATATATCTTCAATTTCCAGTCATTGCTGCAGTGTTCACTTTTATATGAATATCCTTGGGAAAAGATATGAATTCATTTCTTCTACTCACAGCTGAAGTCTAAATAGGTTGACTGACTTTGGGATCTGTAGCTTGGGTCGACAAACAGGCTAAGAGAAAGATAATTCTCAATTCAAAACAGGTTGGGTGTAGGCCTAGCAACTCTACCCTGTAAAACCTACCTGATATAGAAATCCTAGTAGTAACACCTAGTGTACTGAGGCTGTGGCCCTGTACACCACTGGAAGTCTACAGCATTAACATACACACATCCACTATATATATATATATATATATATATATATATATATAGGTAACTATACTCATTTCGAAAAACCTTTGAATTTTTGATTTGCCAATAATCAAATCAATCTCAAAGGAAAAAAAGGTTTTAAAAAAAGAAAGAGTTAGAAACATGAAAGTCTGTCGAAAAAAATCACACATATACAAGTTTAAAGCCCAAAGAAAAAACCTTGACACGAGTAACCAACTAACTAAAAATATCTCTATCTATCTATCTATCTATCTATCTATATATATATATATATATATATATATATATATATATGTATATTAGTGAATATACATAATATCCAATGTTGATAGCATGACTCAGAGTTTAATGCAAATGTGCAATCTTCAGGTGAGATTTTAGCACCTGAAGATTGAACTATTGCATGAAATTCCAAGTTGTGTTATCAACATTGGATATTATGTATATTCATTAATATATACTTAATAGGTCTGTTATATAACATTGAGCACTGTTTTTATAACACCTGAGAAAGAAATATAAATGTACATGCAAGTATATGTGCGTATACATGCTTTTTATCATACCCATATCTATATCTATCTGTGTATATATATATATATAGGGCATTGAGGATTTGCTCAGATGACACTTTGAAAGATGAGATTAAGTTTTTAACTAACATCTTTACTAGTAACGGTTATCCTTATGATATCGTTCAAATGGTTATTCGGCAAAAATTGGCGGACTTTAATAAAGTAAAACCAGTGCTTGTTAAAAAATGTCCCGTTTATTTACGAGTGCCATATTTTGGTAGGGATAGCGAAATGTTGGCTAAGCAAATTTCATCGAGTTCTAATCAATGCTATTTTGCAGCGAATGTACGTGTTGTGTTTAAAACAAGATCTGTTCTTCCATCCATGAGTAAGGATGTTCTACCTCCTCATCATATTAATTCTGTAATTTATCAATTTAAATGTAGTTGCGGTGTCGACTACATAGTTAGAACTACACAACGCTTGGATGTTAGAATCAAGCAACACGTACCTGCTAAAATTTATAATAAAAATTTTTCGATTGGTGATACCGTTCGAAATACATATGGGTCATCTATAGCGGATCATTTCATAAATAGTCCTGGTTGTGCGGTGGACTTCAGTGTGAATTGGGTTTCTGTGTTGTCCACTTCACCCTCGTTGTTTCATCTGAAGGTGTTGGAGACGCTGTTTATCAGGTCTGGGCGACCTTCTCTTTGTAAACAGAGGGATTGTTTGCTTCGGCTTGCTCTTCTGGGTCTCTAGCATCTTTAGGTGTTACAACTGTCCCTTCCGTTCATTCACGTCACCCATATATTTTTTCTTTTTTTTCATAATTTTTCCCCCGTTTACAGCTCTGAAGAGAGGGGGCGAAACCGGTCGGCTGGTATTTTATTTTAATAACATCATGGTCCAATGTAAAAATATTCTTGTTTTTAACGCCATAATATATATATCTATATATATATATATTATTGGATAAAACAAATACATAGTGTAGTTATCACACATTTATCTTTGCATATGTTAAAATCTAAAATGATCTGATTTTCAGAAAAAAATCAATACCATTTTACTAGCTGATCTTAGATAAAGCCAGAGTTCTTTCCTTAATTTGGGCATTTAAAATTTCAAAAATGGTTTTAAATATTTTAATAACTTAAAAATGCTCAATGTTGTAAAAAATGCATTACATGCATTTCTCTGTTGCAAGTCGTTTCACTGCATTTGTTGGGAAATGTTTTATACTTTTTAAGAGACTTTGTTGTCTTAATCCAGTGATCTTTCCAGAAAATCCGCTTTTAAACCATGACTAATCTGAAAATCATTTAATCCACTGTGACTCCATTTCTGTGTCATCTGATATGAACTATCAATGGAGACATTAGAAATCTCGTCAAAGTTTTTTTTTTTCTTTTCTTTCAGTCAATCATTGTTTTTTTTACACTGTTACTAATGGATTCTGGAATAACTTTCTTCTTAAGAGAAATCTATTTCTTTAAAATCTGTTCTTAAGACTTATCACTTATCACTTTAAAGTCTATCAGATTTGAGTGGCACTTTTGAGTTTTTGACAAAAGACCTGCTGTGGATTCCGTGAATGGAATCCTGCACAAATAAATAAACAACACCAGTAATTGAGATAGAAAAATAAGTTTATTAAATGTAAGAATACAGACTTGAAGTGAAGATTAGTAGTCCAGGAATGCGGGTTAGTAGAAAGTATATGTACAAGTCTCTGTAAGTAAAGCCATAATCATCTCTCTCTCTGGACTCTTGTATAACTCTGAGAACACCCTGTGTCTGTCTCCGTATCTCTCAACCTGTCTCAACGTATCTCAACAGTAGGTATTCTGTCAGTATAAATGTACTTTGGATGAGTCCATCTTATGTAAAAAGGGGAGAGCCCCACAACAAGACCATTACCATTGCTGTTTAAAATACCAGAGAGCAGTTTGCTGTCACTATCAATGGCAATTCACACATATGCAGAACATAGGAGAGGGTACTGAAAAATCCTCAGTCTGACCAAGAAGTCTTTAAAAATATTTCTAATGTTTGGTCATTTCCTCAGATTTTAAGAAGAGAACTTTTCAGTACTCTCTCTCTCTTTCTCACACACACACACACACACATTGATAAAGTAAAATGACAAAATAGAAAAAATTATTTTTACAACACACTTCATTCTTTCAGGAACTCCATCAAAAGCAAAATGTAGAGATTTATTAAGAAAAACCTGTATTTGTACACACAGAGAAAATGATGTAATATGTTCAAATTGAAGCCTGAAAACACCAGAAAATATCTGTTGTTATGTTGGTCATATATAAAAAATAACATAACTCACAAAATAAGTTTTCTTATTTTATCAGTTCAATTTGCCTTTCAGATACATTCTTTCTCTCTCTCTCTCTCTCTATATATATATATATATATATATATATATATATATATATTAGACAGATATAGATAAACAGATATTGCTGAAACCTCCTGACAAGCGGACTGAAAAATTACAAAAAGGTTTCATCTACAAAACTCTAGAATCAAGTCACTGAATATAACATTGATCAGCTAAGTGACAAATTTTATCTGTATTAATCATATATATATATATATATATATATTAGACAGATATAGATAAACAGATATTGCTGAAACCTCCTGACAAGCGGACTGAAAAATTACAAAAATGTTTCATCTACAAAACTCTAGAATCAAGTCACTGAATATAACATTGATCAGCTAAGTGACAAATTTTATCTGTATTAATCATATATATATATATATATATATATATATATATTAGACAGATATAGATAAACAGATATTGCTGAAACCTCCTGACAAGCGGACTGAAAAATTACAAAAAGGTTTCATCTACAAAACTCTAGAATCAAGTCACTGAATATAACATTGATCAGCTAAGTGACAAATTTTATCTGTATTAATCATATATATATATATATATATATATATATATATTAGACAGATATAGATAAACAGATATTGCTGAAACCTCCTGACAAGCGGACTGAAAAATTACAAAAAGGTTTCATCTACAAAACTCTAGAATCAAGTCACTGAATATAACATTGATCAGCTAAGTGACAAATTTTATCTGTATTAATCATATATATATATATATATATATATATATATATAATAATGTTTTTTATGAAAGTATTTATTTATATTTGATATTTCAGATCGACCTTGATCTTTCTTCAGAAATAACTGTTTTTAGAGGTTTGTTTACAAGTAGTGTCCGTCGCAAGATGCGGACGTCACATGATATGGAACTCCACTGTGTTTGAATATTTTTAACGTAAATCTAACTGTAATAATATTTTAGATATTGTTTAAAAAAAAAATATATATATACAACATTAATAACTTAACAAAACAATTCCTAGCAAGCAAGGCAATAATGCCACTAAGATGGCAAGGGGGTTACAGGGAATGAAAGAGAATGAGAAAACTTCAATGAGGAGAAAGAACAAGATTCAGGCAGACAGAAGATGGTGATTTGCACTGCATTGAAAGCTTTGAAGATTGTAAATGGCAGAGAAGCAAGAAATCAAAAGAGAGTTTCACAGGCAAGAAGTGTGAGAAAAGAAACTATTAGAATAGAACATATGGTTGAATACTAGTTCTTTATGAAACCCATGGTAACACAGTTTGGATTTATTAAATAAATACCATAAAACTTTCATTCATTCTAATCATTTATCAATAGTGATAAAACAAACATAAAATATATTTGTTATAGACAGACACCAAAATTTTCAGAGTAGATTTTGCATGGGAACAGACAGAGCAAATATAATATCAATTAAAAATTTTCTTATTTTCTACTTAACGATGTTCTACTTAAAATCTTATTACTAAAATTATCTTTAGAAGTATGTCAAGAGGAAAGAAATTGTCCATTATTTACCCACCTATCTTTTGCGGAAGAATTTATAATATCCACTTTTGGTGTGGGAGAATGATAATAGTCAGATTAGCTGTTTCCCTACAGGAAACATTTAGCATTCTGTGTAAAGAAATGAAGAATTTTTTTTTAATGTTCTAGGCGGGAATCAGACGGCTTGCTCTTTGAGCAGTTAATCCGCCCACTAAGCCAGTTTCTGGTTTTCCGACTTTAAAATTCTGTCATAAATCTGTCATAATATATCAATAAAGAGAAAAAAAACAGAGCTTATGATGATGTAAAATAAAAACACCTGTTAAGAGAGAAAAATAAATGCCATTCAAATCTATTTTACCAAAACATTGTTTGCTGTATATTATCAACATTTATTCTGTTCATCTATTAATTGAGAAATTGTTTAGGATATACATGCACATTTCACACTCGGAGGAAAAAAACAATTATGTAACATCTGTCAGAAACACTGACATTTCAACATCAGATTTGCTAAGTATTTCTATTTAAATGCTTCTACAAAAATCAAATATAGTTTGCTGTCAAGAGTTGCTGATTAGATATCAAAATGAACTGACTAAAATCTCAAAAGGCTGGCATGTTACTAAATTGTCATTGTTAAACATGATAGCTGCATTGTTAAAGTGCAAACAACTCTATAGTTCTGTCATCTCTGCCTAAAATCTGAAATCTTATTTACTATTTATTTTTCATTTTGTTTTTTCCTCATTAGGAGTCAATAGATTTGCCTATTGTCCAGTTCACAATCCTCCATGTTTTTCTTATCAGACATATCTGGACACACAGTCTAACCAGATCTCATTCAGTTTCCCTACACTTTTGTTCTTGATCATTTTTGTTTTTAAGTTTCCCATATTGTGATAACATCAGAATATTTGCCAAAAAACATAAAATGTTGTAAGATTGTTATATATATATATATATATATATATATATATATATATATATATATATACACACACACATACACTAGCCACTCCCAAAATTACCATGGGAAGAACTTGACAGAAGAGTGAAAAAAAAAAAAAATGAAAAAGAGTTCTTAGAGTAATTGAAAAAAGAATGGAATCAATTTTCAAACTTACACTTTGAGAAACTTCTACAGCAAATGTCAAAATTTTGTGCTGCAGTAATCAAGGCTAAAAGAGGATATTTTGATGAGAGAAAAATTAAAATTAATCATGAATGCTTTTTTTTGTCTAATAAAAAATCATGTTTTACTTTCTTTTAACCATGTATAATAATTTTCCCTTATTTAAAGTACAAAACAACTACTTTTGGAAGCAATTTAAGAAATTACCAGGGGTGGTCTCAAACTTTTGAAGTGTAGTATATATATATATATATATATATATATATATATATATATATATATATATATATATATATATATCACTCTATCCTTCTGTGTTATATAAAATTTTATTTCTTTATATTAACGATCTGTGGATAATATAAAAATAAGAAAATTTCTCTGTCCTTTCCTCCATTGAATTTTGTCCATGTTACTTGACCTTTCAGCCAAAAGAAATTAGATACTGTATCCTAGAGATGATTTGTCCAAATTACACTCCCCGGTTCCTTCTAAAGTCTACTTCAACTCCTTACTTCTGACATCACTGAAATTTTATTCAATTATTTATCTTTTTTTCTTTCTCAATAGGAGTAGATAGGTTTGCCTATCATCTATTTTGTATTTTTTGAACAGGAGTAGTTTGTTTCCTGTTTAGGATTGGGTATCTGGTTTCTTCTCAGGTCTACTTCAACTCTATACTGCTGATGTCTCCACCTGAACTTTGAAATTTTATTCACGAATTAAATCTTGACCTCTTCAAGTCTAGAGTTAGCTGTTATCATTCCTGTATAGCCACAAGAACTTCACTTCTTGCCCTTTATTATGTGCATATGACACCATGTAGTAACCCTCTACATTGAGTGGCTTTTGGACCTTGTATTGGGTGATCATTATCAAAAAAAAAGAATTTAAAAATCAAAAAATTTCAAGTTTAAAATTATAACCGACACTTGTGTTTATATCCTCCCACACATACAATTCCATAAATAAAAAAATTATTTTAGTCCAATGAAGTCCTTCTAGAGGACAAACTGCAATACATAGAATTTTTGCACTTTGTCCTTTCAACTGAATTTTTCTGATATATTGAAATTTATATATCATATTCTCCCATATATAAATATATATGCATGTAGTCAGAGGGGAGCAGTCACCTGTGTAAAAGGATGAAGGAAGCAGGAATATTTACTTGATGCTCCACTGAGTCAGGATGTGACACAAGGTCGGTTTTACCGTGGAGAATTCAAGTGTTTCCACTGGTCTAACCTGGGCTTAGCTGGTCATAGCTTGTCATAGCTGGTCCAGGCCCAAGTCGGTCCAACGTAGACATAGCCGTGATACCACCAACACAGGGCCGAAGCACAAGTAAGGAAGTATGTATAAGCTTGTGCCTATACGGGATTGTGGGGATGTCATAGTGGCCTGTGTAAATAATAGGAGAAGAAAGGTATATATATGTATGTGCCTATGTGAGATTGTGTGGATCACACATGTGTTGTATTTCAGCTTTGGTCACATTATGATTACCTCAGCATTAGAGAATTGATAAAATTAATTAATCGATTCTGATTTGATTCAACAGTCCATCACCTCAGATATGTATGAGAGTGAGACAAAGAGAACTGTTTCAAAATTACCACTTGGCTTCTGATTGGTCCAAAAGTAGTGAACTCATATCCTGGTTGAGAACAAATCTTGTCTTTGATTAGTTTGTCAGTCTATGATGTTCATATCTATGTTGGCACATTTTCCAATTAGGTGGTCAGTCTATGCTGCCATACCTTTGTCAGAAGCATTTCTGACTGGTTTAATGAAAATATGACTTCATGGTCTAATGATTCAAATTTACATCTAGTTTTAGAGATGGTTTAATTTTGGTCTGTTTGTACCTATTTTTTATTTCCTATCACAAGACTGAAGCAAACAGATATAAATGAATCTTACCTTCAAAAAAGTACAATTTGCAGTTACCTTTTTATAAACAAAAATTGCACTTTTTCATATTTTAAGAATGGTCTAAATTTTGAGTCAATCTTAAATATATATATATATATATATATATATATATATATATATATATATATATATATATATATATGTATGTATGTCATCCATAGGCAGACTGTTGTTTTGCTGTATCACAGCTCATCAGTGTGGCGAGACATCCGATTGCCTCAAGCCAGGATTCAAACTCAACTGATTTGGCATCAGTCAGAGATTTTCCCCCTGAGCTATCTGCTCCCGGCAAAGAGGAAGGTGAATTTTTACATATTTATTTTAGAATAAACACACAAGTGACTCAGTTTGCTCAATTCATAGAAGAGCTTTTGCATCAGCTGTAGCAGTCACTGTGTGTTCTCCTACTATATTAGTCCCCAAATGTTTTCACTGATCATGTAGGTATTAATAAGAAAAAAAACAAACAATTTTGCTGACAATATATCTCTGAAGAAGACTTGGCTGAAAGGTTCTTTAGATATTTTTTCAATAATAGTAAGATGCTTTCATTAGTATTATTTAAAGTTTTATTAATAAATCTATTCTCTCTGTCTCTTTCTATATATATATACATATTATAATTATTTTTTAAAAATATGATCCTATTACTACATAAGAGTTCTCATGTTTCAAAAACAAACACTAAAAAACCAGCTCTGTTTCATCCTCAAGCGAATTTTGGATAACTAATCTTGAAATTTACGGAGCTTTATAAACATATACATTCGTAATATTAATTACATGGAAATGGTGAAAACAATTATTGTAATAAGGGGCATAAGGGTGAAGATATTGTATCAACATATTAGTTACTTTCAGAAAGGGGTTAAGTTAAGGTAGGGTCAGGGTGTCTATTTTCAAGCGAATGATGACATCACTTTGACGTATATCGTCTGGTCTGTTTTAATGACACAGAGTTGATGGCATTATTGTTACACCGTTAAATTCGTATTTGTATACCTTAAAATTTTTTTCCCCTAAAAGGGTTGTTTGTATATAAATATGTTGTATTGAACTACAATTTGTTTTTTGATTACTTCATAAAGGGTTTTTTATCTTATGATTGGGTTGAGCTTTTAAACCTTTTGCTTGAAATTGAAATTGTTTATAGAAATTGTTTTATTACACCCAGCATTTATTATGCACTATTTTATATTTAATTAATGTATATTTCAGCAGCAACCTTTCTTTTAAATGTCTTTCATTAAATATGACAGACAAGAAAGATTGAATTAATTTTTTATTTAATTTTTCCAGCATTTTTATGTTTTTGTGTTTTTGGGAGAAAAGGGGTGCAAAAATTTTCTATATTGTCCATTGTCCTAAGCACTTTTGGTCACTTCTTTAGCCATTTTCAAGATGGTTTTGTTTAGATGTTATTAATTTCACTTTATGTTTGAACTCTTTAATATGTATTTTATTTTTGTGTTTTTTTGAATACCAGTAGGAGTGTTTATTTTATATATATATATATATATATATATATATATATATATATATATATATATATTGTGTATATTTAGACAGCAATTTTTCATTAATGAATGTTTCATTAACTTGCCTATATTATTTAATGAAACATGCATTAATATATATATATATATATATATATATATATATATCTCCAAGTATACGGAATGAATTCCAATAACCAACAATTACTATTCTTAAAAGAGTGCTCAATACAGAGTAGACAAGATATAATTATTTATTTATCCTTCTCAACCATTGAGGCTTAGAATCAAAAGGCAACAGCAAAAAGCATCGGCAAATATTCCTATTGCTATGTCCCGAGATCCTCGCTGTTACACAATATGTGGACTTGTATGCAGGTCACTAGCAGGACTGAATTGTCACATACGACACAAACATAAATCTGAATGTGCTTGTCAGATTTCCACACGTCAAAATTGATGGGAGAGTCCTATATATATATATATATATATATATATATATATATATATATATAATATTAATGTGCAGCCATATATATGTAGACTGTTTTGTAAGTTGTAAATCTGTTTGAATATAAATCATTGAAATTGTTTCATTTTTCCATGTTAACATCATTAATGTGCTTTTCCAAATTGTCAGCTGAAATGAGAAGAGATTAAAAACAAAGCCTTGATGGCATACTGCCATCTTTTGCTACTGCAGAATCCAAAATGACTGTTTATGGGAATCTTGGAAGTTGCTGGCATCATTGTTAGTACGTGAAATTGTAAAGGAGAGGGTATTCTTAGCAGGTGGGAAGTTATGGGTAGCTAAGTGGTGGGATAGCTATAGCAACTGTTTGTACAGGTGTATGAAGTACAGTGTGCAAATGATTTTTATCTTCTTCATGGTTGGATGGTGGTGCATAGTGGGGGGTTTCTACCCCTTGAGAAATTTTGAGAAAAGAATTTTGTAGTGCAAACTGCATTAACAGGAAGAGCTGTTTAAATAAAAGCGAATTTAGAAAGGATTTAGAATTTAAAAGCAATTTGTTCATAATCGACTGAAAAGAGAAGTTCTAACAATAGTATTGGCTATAAACAGCAAGCTCTTTTTAAACAATGGAACTGCACATAAAAATCTCAAAATAGACTGTTTTATTGAAGAAAGAAAAAGTTAAATACTGGTTTGTTTTATCAGAAAGAAAATATAAAATGCCAATATAAGTTTAAAACCGAAGGTATTATTTATTTGAACAAAGAAGAAAATCAAATTTTGTAGTTTCAAGAATATTTGGAGACTTCTTACACAATATTTTATTTATTAGCAAACAATATAAAATTTAATTTGATTCAAATTCGCTTTTGTGTAATGTTTAAAGTCAGAACAGATTTTTAATTGTAAGAATAATTCCTTTTTTTTGCAAGTGAATATTACATTAACAATTTCTTGAGAATAACAATGTTTTTTCCAGTTCTACTATTTAACCCATAGCTGAAGAGAGGAGATGGATTCATACTTTTCTCAAGGTTATTTAGGCATAAGCAAATGTAACAAACCTGAAAGGAATTCAAACTCAGCTCCCCGTTTTCTCATTCGAAACCACTACATGGACATCCTGCAAACATTGTAAAAGCTACTAATATGATACAAATACTTTATAATTTAGGGAAAATCCTTTATAACTTTATACTTACACACAAAGTTTTTTTTAATATTTTAAGATTAATTTGATTGGTAATCATAATTTTATCATTTATAATCATATTTAATTTTAGAGTCATCAAGGAATAAGTGTGTTAAGTGGAGGTGCTTAGGTGTTAGTCTTGTATTGGTAGGCCAATCATCAGAGTATAAGATGCCAGGTGGTTTTAGAGAGTTTATATTTTTGATAAAAGTACACCTTATATCGTGGGAAATTTGTTATGTGGCCACAAGCTAATTAGAAAAATGAGCATTAATAGATTTTCAGAGTTAGCAATTACAATTTTTACAGAAATAAGAAAAATTGGAAAAAGAAATTAAGTAATTGTTCAGTTTGAAGTTTTATCCAAAGAAACAAAGGAAAAAAAAAAAACTTTAAATTAATAGACGTGATAAATTAAAAGCTGAGCCTTCAGTAAATTTTGGCAAAAAGCAACCGACTTCTAGAAAAAGAGAAAATTCAAAAACTTTGGAGGTGGCTATTTTTTCTCTTGGGTTATAAGTAAGTGTTCTACATTGGAGGAAATTAATTGGGTGTTTATATATATATATATATATATATATATATATATATATATATGAATTCTGACCCTGAGTGTATGTATCATATGCATGCATTCAAAGACAGCGAGATAAATACCTTAAGGCAATAAAGACTCTGAAGACAAAATCATATTCATTGGCAGGTTTATTAAAAGCCAAAAGGGTAAAACTAGAAAAGGAAAATAAATACACATAAAAGACTAATTTAGTCTTAATAACACAAAAAGGGTAATATATATATATATATATATATATAATTTCTGTCCAAGCAAAGCAAGAAAACCACCAGTAAGATGCAAACTGTGTGCGAGAGAATATGAGAAAAAGGCAAGATTATTAAAGAGAAAGAACAATAAAAGAAAAAGAATCAAGTTTATTTCTCTATCTGGGGAAGATATATTCCTAAAGGAAAATGGCACCGGGAATTTGAAAGCTGCTGAGGGAGGCAGATTTAGTTTTAGCCTGGGCCAAGAATCCTGGGCCAAAAATGAAACTGCTCGATTTGGCTACTGTAAACTGAATGAATAACTGACCACTTTCATCATTATATGAATTGGTCATCACTGAGCAGCCGTCATGTGACCCACATTATTATCATGACCAAAGGGGGATAATCACCTTTTATATCCTTCCTGTGAACCACTACTCTGTGGAACAGACTCCTAAGAAGATGTTTCCCTGATCACTACAATCTTAATCTGCTCAAGTCTAGTTGTTAACCATTATCTTCCCCTCTTTATCTATATAAACTACCCCTTAACATAACCCTCTAACTCGAGTGTCCCTTGCACAGGGAAAACCTTACTGTAAAAAAATAAAAACGGCTCAGTAGAGACACCAATGCTGTAACAATAGACCAAATCAATGATAGACAAACTTCCTCGGGTAATTTTTAAAAATATTGCTTTATTTTGGGTAGGACGAGTTGTCATTGTTTTTTGAAGAAAGCACAAGGGAAAAAAAGAGCAGATATCAGCAGGTCAGCTAGATATTGTCTTCTCCATGTACCTGGAGTTTATTATTTCAAATCCTCATCAGACTTCTCATTCAAGCATCCCTGTGAAGACAATGAGTACACAAAATAATCTGGGAGTAGAAGACATGGACAAATATCAGAATTGTAGACTTCACTATTGCTCTAGTTTGAACAGCTCCTTTTTGGACATGTTTTTTCAATCTTATAGCAGAATTTAAATAATGACAATCCATCACTGTCACAATTCCAGAACCAGAGTGTTCAAAGCACCCCCTACTCATTTGTGGTCATTTTGGAACCAGCAGAAGTTCAAACCAGTATAATAGGATCTTGAATTATATCCAATATCCAGGTTATACATTCTTTGCACTTATGAAAAGATTTTTGTTTAGAAAAAGAAATAAAAAATTTTTCTAAGATTTTCATTATAATTGTTATATTATGCTATCTAAACTGCATGTATTGTTCAGAAAATACTAATACAAAATTCTCATGTATTAAACATTAAAACAATCAGTGTAAAACTGACTGGATTATTTACATATAGATCAACACATCTGCTTAGAATCAGACTATCAGGATCAAAGTGTCACTTTATGCCTCAGGTCAGCATAGCATCTGTGCACACTAGAAAAAATTTTATTCACACAAAAAGATATATACAGGTAAATGATTGATTTTCTAGCAACCCATGTTAGATTATCTTATTTTGCCAGACTAACAGAAATCATGTAAGAACAATTCAATAACACACTTCTGACCAATTAATTATTCATTTCTCATTTCTCTTATTTCTACAGCATACTCAATTGTTACTGTAGTCACCTGGTGAATTTGTCTGCAATTTGCATGAAAGTTAAATGACTGACTGTAATTTTATCTGGATTAAAACAGGTGCTAGATGATCAGTTGCTGGAAAATCACAGGTGCACCTGTATGCAGATATTTATATAATTTCTCTATATACAAATAATCCCATTTTTTTGTGTGTATTAGTCTAATAGTTTACACAGACTGTCATGAATGTTTATAATATTTCAGTAATTTTACAATTGCATTGTCACTATATATATATATATATATATATATATATATATATATATATAAAACATAATTTTATATATATATATATATATATAACATAATTTTATATATATATATATACATATATATATATATATATATATATAACATAATTTTATATATATTTATATACATATATATATATAACATAATTTTATATATATTTATATATATATATATATATATATATATATAAAATTATGTTACTCTGCATTTTCTTGTTTCAGTTCTACCTGATTATTAAACTAAATGAATGCACAATGTTTTTAATAACCAATTCTTGATAAGTAACTGTACTGAGATTTGCATAAACCTTAATGGTAATAATAATATTAACCGTTTCCTTTTTCGGAAACATTCAGCATTCACTGACCAAGCTGCTAGTACTACTTTCATTTGAAATTTATAAAATCCTTCTCTTAAAACAATTTTTCAGGAAAATAGAGTTCTTAAGTAACTGTTATCCATTATTGATGAGGGTTTCCTTCCTAACCTTTTATATTAACTAGTGTAGAATGTCAAAGGAAAGAAAAAAAAGAAAGAATATAATGTTAAATTGTTAGTCAGTATAATTTTTACTGTATTCAAGAATTGTACCAAATCTTTTGGTTTACTTACACTGAATTGTTGCCATTAAATATTTACTGGGACCCAAGCAGAAAATATTTAAGCAACTTGGGTCCTAATTCATGTGCAAAAATTAAGCAACCTAAGTACTGGTCAAAATCTTCAGTTGCTTATAAAAATGTGTGTAACATTCTAGTCATTACGTAATTATTAGGCAATTTTATTTTACCCAGTTTGCAGCAGACATCTTGTTGTTGAGTTTGAAATGACAATATAGTGAAGAGAGAAAAAAAGATTGATTGATTTTTTAGGGCTTATCAACCTTTTAAAGACATAAATTTTTTTTAAATTGTAAGAATTTTCTTGAGGTAATAATGATTGACTGATTAACTAATTACTTACTAATCTTACTAATTAACCCATAGTTGTGGGGAGAAGAGGTGGATTCATAGCTTTCCCAAGTGTATTTGCATGTAAATGAATATAAAGAAACCAAACAGGAATTAGAACTTGGCACTCTGATTTCCAATTCCGAGCTGTTATTCATTACATGCGCAAATTCAATCTTACAGCACCTGGTATTCCCAAACAGTCTAGGTACTGACTGCATTGCTTAACTTTAGTGTTTGTAAGAGAACTGCTGTTTCAACATGACTGTAAGCTGAGAGAAAATACTGAAAAGAAAAACATGTCTATATTTGAAATTTTACGTGATTATTTTTTTTAAAGCTAAAAAAGATTTTTTCTATGTATTTTTCTTGTAAGGTTGTTTAAAGAATAAATAGCAAAAATTCTCTTTAAATAAAATTTCTGGTTACATAGAATTTTCTCCAGTTATTTAGTCTGTCTTACTCTCCTTTTTAAAACATTAAAAGAGGAAATATCAAAAGAAAGCTAACACAAAAGAAATTAAAAAAAAAAACAGTCTCTTAGCAACTACTTTGTGATGGTAACACAAGGAATTTGAGTGGCTGGCATTCATGTAACCATAACAATGGTATCTCCCAGTATCTCAAACAGGATAGGGCATGATGCGTAACACATATAAATATATAAAACCACATTGTCTTTTGTCACATAGAATAGATGAGGAAGAAGAAAATGTATTCATTTTCTTTTTTTCTCTTTTAAGTTTCAAAGTTCTTATGTTTTTGACATGTTCGCTAAAGTCAAATTGTACTACCATAAATTTGTGTTATAAAACTAGGACCCTTATCACAGTTAAATTTTATATTCCTTTAAATTTGTCCTCATTTTGATAATGATGAATGTTGTTTTTATACAAGGTAGATGCTGAAAATTTTTTGGTCTGACCCCTTATCAAAATCTGACCAAAATAAAGATCAGATATTTTTGTAAGGAAGAAGTTTTTGGCATAATCAAGAACTCATTCCATTTCCTTTTGCAGACTTATTATTATAACAATGTCATGCTTTGATTTCCTATTTTGGGTTTCTTTATACTTTATCACTGAACAGTGTTGATTTTTGCTAAGTCACATGTCTGTTTCTTTACACTTCATCATTTGGTCTATTCTGGTGTGTGCGTGTATACATATATATATATATATATATATATATATATATATATATATATATATATATATGTTCGCATTATAGATGATTGAGCACTGTAGAGGAAGGGTAATTTTAAAAAGTGGCTGCTCCTGATATTAATGCATCACACTTCATTTATTAATTGAGTGCTATTGGCTACTGGTGTTTGTATACATTGCATATATAATACATTAAAATTTCCCTTTCTCTGCCATGTGTTGATAGCTTAGGGGTAGAATCAGTCGGGTTTCAATTCCGGCTTGAAGCAATCGAACATCTGGCCACACTGATGAGTTGTGATACAGTAAAACAGGCTTGCATGTGGATGCCTAAATATATATATATATATATATATATATATATATATATATATACATATATATATATACACACACACACATATATATATATATATATATATATATATATATATATATATATATATATATATATATGTATATATAGCCTGTTTCACTGTATCACAGCTGATCAGTGTGGCCAGACATTTGATTGCTTCAAGCTGGGATTGAAACCTGACCTATTCTACATATATACAAATATTTACACACAGTCTATCTCTGATATTGAGCACTTTATCCCATAAATATAGCACACCTTAAGAGTATATTTTTTCATATATATATATATATATATATATATATATATATATATATTCAAATCTTAATTGATCAGCTATGGGCAAATAGCAGGACGGACGGGTTCTATAGCCTTGGATGGCAACTGGTCTACCGCAGAAAGAAATGGCAACCTAATGTGGAAAAAATCTATCTTGTCCGTCATGTATCAAAAGATACATGATTGCCTAAAGCATGCATCATACATGGTATATAACTGACTGAATTGATTTATTCTGGTGTGTGTGTGTGTATATATATATAAATGTCAATTATGCACTCTTCCCAGAAACTGTAATTAAGGTCTGTTCAGCATAGTTACAGTATTAACTATAAGTTGGGTTTGTTGCTGTTGAAAAAACACAAATGTCCCTGAGCAGTCATCTGCAATAGGGATTGACTAGCCACCCTAGCATAAAGGTGTGATCAGAAACAAGTAGCTGGCTATTATGTGTGTATGTAAAAACAATATGGGAGAATATGATATATAAATTTTTATATCTCAGATTGTAATGATTGCTATAAAGAATATAGATGAGAAACCTTGCAAAACTTAAATAAATGATTATATGAACAAAAAAGAGATTCTTTACAAAACAATCTACTCAATGCATTAGGTGCAGACCATAAATCTAAGCAAAATTTCAATTTAAAAAAAAAATGCTGATTCAATTAAATGAGAAAGCAATTTACTAATGCAAAAAATTATAGAAAGTGCACTGATTGCTAAATCATCCACAGTAAATTTCTGTCCTGGTTTCTACAACATTTCATCTTTCTTAGCAGCTCTTCTGTTGTCACAATGTCGGTTATTTAAAAATAAAAATTAATGATTAAAAACAAAAAGCGTAGGGAAACTGAATGAAACTGGCTAGGCTGTATGTCCAGATACATCAAGTATAAAAAAAAAAAGAAATTTTAATTTTTAAACAAATTAAAAATATTGAAATTAAAATCATTTTAAAATTTAATAATTTTAAGTTTAGTATTCACAATGTTCACATTTATGTCAAAAGTTCACTCATTTCTATATTGCTATGTTGTAACAAACTTTGATGTCTAACAGGAGTCAGCATCTTTTTAATTTCTTTATCCATTTTCTCTCTCAGAAAATCTATCATTGAAGTCCAAATGTTATCGACACATTATGATTAACTGTCAGCTTTAAATGTTGAAGGTTAATTTTCCCTGAAGTGGCAAGATGTGAAAATCAACATCCTGTAGTTTTTATCAGATAAAGTCACTACTGTTTACTTTTCTCTTCTTAACCTTCAAATATCTAACCAATGACCATCATCTGTATACTTAGAAAGCATGAAGAAACTTTGAACATCTCAGACCAATGACTATCAAGGAAGAACACAAGATAATATAAAAAGGTGAAGTTGTTCACTGAAAGCATCTGTAACATTTTTGCGTATGGTTTATCTTAATATGTCATTGAGAAGTACTGGGTTTTTAACTTTGCCCCCCGCTTCAAAAGTCTGTATCTCATACAACTGATATTACCATGTAAGTACAGATTTCTAACTTTCTTCTTCTCAAGTTAAAGCTTAGAGGTAGAGATAGGGACTGTGATTCAAAAGGTGCAAAAATTTAATCCTAGAAAATTTTGGTCAATTTATTAATTAAAGTTGAATGTACAGAATCTGAATTGATTTATTGATTTCTTTTTTATGGCTTATCAACTTTTTTGCAGGTTAGTTAAAACCAGAAAATAATTTTAGATTGTAAGAATTTTTTTAAAGATAATAATGATTTACTAATCTAATTCCTACTAATTAACTCATAGTTGGGGAGGAAAGAAGAGGGGGGTTCATATATTTCCAATGGTTATTTGCTCATAAGTGAATATAACAAACTTAACTGGAATTGGAACTCAGCTCTCTGATTTCCAATTCTGAGCTGTTATCCATTACACTAGATGCACATTGAAGCTTAAAAAACCTGATAGTCTCAAGCAGTTACCCATCTAGGTACTGATCAGGTTTGATGTTGCTTAACTTTGATTATCATATGAGAACCAGTGTTTTAATGTGATATGGCCATAAGTTCTACATCATCTGAAGAATAAAATTATTAACAAAACTCAACCAACTCTGTCCTTATATATTTTTTTATTATTTTTTCTTTTAGGTTATTTTCTAAGCTTAGCTTTTTCTTGCAGAATGATGTACTAGTTGCATAATGGTTATTAACATAGAAAACGTAATTGGAGAAACCACTTCACTTTCTTTCCCAAGTCATGGCAATTCACAGATAATAAAAGGGAGAAAACTGTGGAGAGCCATGATCACCTATGTCTTAAGAGGACATGGCATTAATATATTCAGCTATAACTGGGTTCTTAATTAATTTTTGCTAATCACTGCTCCATGGTGAAGTGACATGTTTTGTACAGCATGAATCCACTAGTTTGTTGTGCCCAATAAAGATCATGTATAATGATGGTTTGCAAAATGAACTTGCAAGCTATTACCTGATGAAAAGCAACACACTATATATATATATATATATATATATATTAGGTACATCTGGGTACAAGGGCAGTGCAAGGGTTTTCTAGGCCTCCACCAAATCTATGAAATGGTGTTCCACACTCTACTACATCTCAATTTTCATTAGGTCATAGTCATATAAAATACAAATTTTATTGTAACCTAATTATGTACAATAATTGATCATATGCAATAGAGGTGAATAATTCAGCTAGAAAAATTGAAAATAAATACAATGTATCTAAATACAAATTTTAAAGACATGTCATAATACAATGTTTTGTGGCAATTTTTAACATCAAATTGAGATTTTTCTTATTAAAAAGTTCAATAGTTTTAACATATTCAACATTATGGATAAAGAATAATAAATTTTATATAATATTTCTTCAAACCTGAGCATGAGCAAAACAAATTCACAAAAAGAACCCAGAATTACATCAAAATCTGCAAAGATTTTTCATCCCTTAATAATCAATTATGTTTAGTTTAATTTGTAATGTATATAAATGTAGGTAGAAAAAAGCAAATGTTGATAAAATACTGAGTGTCATGAAGCAATGTCTGGGGCTTCTAATCAAGCTTCCAATTTCTGTGTTGATATCATTTACTTTACCCACAGCTTAGCAAAATTAGTAAATGTCCAAAACAACTTACAACAAGTTTTTCTTGAAAATTTAAAAAAAAAATAAGTTAATTTATGTATAACTTAAATGTGAATATAATTTTTACACAAATGGAATAGAAAAGTGAACAAAAAATGCTATCAAGTAAAAAAAAAAAATACTTATTTTTTTTTAATTAAACCTGCTGAGAAAAGGATTTCTATTGATATACAAAATGGAAGAAATGAACAATGGATGTAAAATATGTTTTTGTTTTCATAACTGACATAAGTTATTTTAAAATATTTCCTTACAGCATTACATATTTAAGATAATTTGAATATTTTAAACAATGACTTATTTCTGTAGCTATAGAATTATTTTCAAAAGCTTGCAGTACACAGCAGACAAATTGGCTCTAATTGTGAAAATGTTTGGTTTTCAGAGGTTAAACATGAATGCAAAAAAATTGGCATTAAAAATATAATTTCCAAAAAATTAAATGAAAGAACATTCTTAAGAATGTACAAATTATATTCAACTCATACTTTATTCATTCTTAGATAAACAAAATGAAAATGTAAATAAATTTTGGTAAATTTATTAGAATAATCAAAACTTTAATTATTCACTATCCAAAAAGTTTTAATATTTAAAAAATGACCAACCCACAGCAATAACACCTTGGTCCATTTCGGACTACACCCTGAGAAACTTTCACACTTTTCAAAACAGACTGCAAAGTAGTCTCCTTAATCTTATTCATGGCCTAAAACCTTGTTTTAGTATTTTGGGTAAAGCCAGTAATTGCAGACAACCAAATCTGGACAGTCAAGTGAGGAATGACAGATTTGAATGATGTGATGGTTTACTTAAAAGCTATGAAATGAAGAGAACCAATGATTATGAATTTGACTGCCATGCAATACAATCACTCAGTCAATGGTATCTCATTACTGTCTAACACCCTCTCAGATTGTTCATGCAAATGTAGTAAGTTTTTCTCTGATTGGCTGCTAAATTACATCAAGGCCACACAACCAGTTATTTAAAATAACTATCTACTTTTCAGACAAAGCTTGTACAACAGTATTTTTTTGCATGTGGTAATAGTATTTAGACTGGTGTAAATCCACAGTGACCATTCTCAATACCATCAGAATATGGTTTACAATACTATAGTATGCTGTCGATCTAACTGTAAAAAACCATCAACTATATTAAAATCTCTTCACATCAAAAGATGACAACCCACCATGAAAAGAATATTTTAATCTCAACATGCTCATGTAAAATGTCTTTGATGTTATGGTTTTTTTAATGAGATGTTAAAATCTATTCTACTCTGACTATTTATTGACTTCTAACTTCTTACCTTGAAATTGACCAATGATAGTCAAAAGTACTCAGAACATCATCTATGGTGCTATAGTAAGAGCTGGTGTGGTATGTTAAAATGTCTTTGAGCCATAATGTTATGATTTTTCAATGTGATGTTAAAATCTATTCTATTCCAGATCATTAACAACATAAATGTTCCATTGGCTATTTCATGACTTCTAACTTGTTACCTTGAAAATGACCAATAATGGTCAAATACACTCAGGACATCATCTATGGTGCTATAGGAAGAGCTGGGGAAGGCTTCAGCTCTTTTACATTTTGATGAAACTGAAAAATAAACACAAGACTCATTTTGTTTTCCTATGACAATGCTATTTGTCTAAAATCATTGTGAGCATTAACTCTTAAAATAATAAAACATTTTTCTTTGGACTATTAATTTAAAAACTTCCATGTAAGTATGATATACAGAAAAACAGTTTACATGTCATATTCCAGAAAATAAGTGCAAATGAAAAGCAAAAACAAAAAAAAGTGCATTTCTAAAGAAGACAAAAAAAACGTTTACTATAGGATAACAAATATAAAGAGAAAATATTCATTTCATGTGAGCATTAGATAAAAAGTTTATTAAAAATTTATTGAAATTA
Source organism: Acanthosepion lycidas (assembly GCA_963932145.1). Taxonomy (NCBI): domain Eukaryota; kingdom Metazoa; phylum Mollusca; class Cephalopoda; order Sepiida; family Sepiidae; genus Acanthosepion; species Acanthosepion lycidas. The sequence continues at coordinate 85,433,515 of OZ010584.1, forward strand.
TTAAAAAAAATCAGAATCAGAAATCTTTCAAACTTAACATTTGATTTAGACATTTTAACATCCGTTAAACCATTCGTTAACCACTCAACATTTTATTTTTAGACGTTAAATCAAACAAGTACACCAATTTAAATATCTGGGGAATGTTTTAACAGAAGATGGAAAGTACAATAGCAAAATCCAATGGTATTGGGACAGCAAAAGCTGCCTTCTAAAAGCTAAGTAAAGCATTATCAAACAGAAAAATTCCTATTAGAAACAAAGGAACGAGTACTGAAATGTTATGTAATATCACCCCTCTTATGTGGCAGTAAATGTTGGACAATATCTTTACAGATGAAGAAGAAACTTGCAGCAACAGAAATATAATTCTACAGAAGGATGCTGAAAATACCAGAAACCAAACATATGAGCAACAACAAAATTTTAGAGAAAATGGAAACAAAAAGGACACTTATACTTAATATCGAGAAAAAATAGTTGGAATTTCTAAGGTACATAATAAGAGAGCTTGGAAAATTTGATACACATAGCATGAATTGAAGGCAAGAGAGACAGAGGAAAACAATGCATAAGCTATCTAGTGAGCTTGACTAAATGGCTGGCAGAACAAGGTTTAGAAGAGATAACAAAAAGACAAAATTTTTTAAAACTATAGGACAGGAAATTGTGGAAAGCCGTGATCACATACGTGTCCTGAAAGTACATGGCACATACAAAAACACAATTACATGTCATTTTGGCAAAGTCCTTTACAATTTTCCACCTTACATCAAATGACTGTACTGACACCAAGAAAAACTATTTCAAAAAGCTTAACAGACATTCCTCATCTGTTCTCTTCAATAAAACATGTCCAAACGAAAAAACTGTTGCCTGAATAGACCATGTTTATCGTCTTTGGATTCCATATAAATCTTTATATAGTTAAAGGAATGATACAGGATTGGAACATTTTCATAGCCATATAAGAATGTGGAGGCTTTAATTGGCAAATGCATCATGGGTATTTGCGATTGTGATTAGATTTCCTAGATTACTGAAATAAAAATGAAAGGTCATCATGCCAATCTTTTACTGATTGCTTCCAGAAATGCATCGCAATATTTAGACTGCAGGGAAGTTTTCTAAGAGAATCTGATTATCTTTTACTTTCTTTCCTATGATTAGGAATAGTTTCGTTTTTCTTCTCTACCATAAAGATCATCTCTTATGAAAATAAGATTCTCATGAAGAATCAATCTTTCCAATGAAGATGAACAAATTGTTATAAATTTTCTGATAATACAAATACTGTGTGTGGTCTTTTGAACGCGTAAGAAAATAATAATGGTATTAACAAGTACCATCACAAATGTTATCAGCATACGGCCATATCATGTTGAAACACTGATATCATATGATCACCGAAGTTAACCAACATTGAGCCTAGTCAGTACCTAGATGGGTGATTGCTTAGGAATACCAGTTGTCGTAAGTATAGATGGGCAAGTGGTGTAATGGATAATGGCTTGGAATTGAAGTTCAGAGAGCTGAGTTGCAATTCCATTCCAGTTGTTATAGTCACTTATGTGGGAATACCCTTGGGAAAGGTATGAATCCACCTCTTCTCCTCTCTAGCTATGGGTTAATTAATAGGACTTGTATCAATAAATCATTATTTCTCAAAAAAAGGTCTTACAACCTAAAAATATTTTCTGGCTTTAAGTAACTTGCAAAAGGTTAAGCCATTTAAAAAAAAAAAAAAAGCACCTATCACCATAAACATGGAAATATGTCAGATCTTAGGGTTCTTTGTTCTAGCAGACAATGGAAAAAATCTGAAAGAAAGCTATCTTTTTTTTTAATTGAATTTACCCTATGCAAGACAGGAAAACAAAAATGACACAAGGGGTGACTGGGTGTGGAAAAATTAAAAGTAGAATGATTATTAATGACCAAGATGAAAAAGAGTAATCAGGAGGACAGTAGATAGTGATTGACATATCTTGATGGAAGTTGTGGAACCTGAAGCTGACAATCATGCCAATAATTATTGTAGCTTGAGAGTGTTGCAGGCACTACTACTCTACTAAAAGAAGTGGTAACAATATTTTGCACAAGTAAATGACAAATGTAAAGAAATGAAGGAATTTCAACAAGCTAATTTTTTTTTATTTTTTATAAATTTTTTATATCATGGAGTAAAAAAAATACATAAATACGTATGCAAAAGACAGAAGACATTACAAGTTAAGAATTATGTACATGTGTCTGTGTGTGTGTGAAAGTTTAGTCACTAAGGGAAAAGATATCCCCATGTCCAGGAGCAAAGTCCCAAGGATGTCACTCCAGCATGCTGGGAGGGAAAAAGAAATAAGACAAGAAGTGTCCCATTTTTATAACTACATGACAGCAACCTCTCATGATGGCTTGGTAAAACTGGCAAAACTATGTGGGGATAACTCACAAGAGTCTTGGGAAAAGAATGAAGGAATTTGGAATTAGGGGAACAGTCAAAACCCTCCAGACATTATTGAAAACAGCTAGAATATGAAGAAGAATGATCAAGTATTATCATTTGATTTTTGTCTGAATTTCTGGGATGAGGACTTATCATTATTTACATTTGGACTCATGTCCTTATCTTTGTTGTTACTATCACCACCTTTTGGCCAATGTTCCTACCAGCCTGTCTGTTAATCTGGGTAACCTTCAGAGAATTTTAAACTAATTCCTTTATTTAATCTTCAGAACAATGCCTAGTCAATTAAAGTATTGGTTTTTGAACTTAGTGGCATAATACTGTGAGTCTTGGGGTTTTAGATTCAGTGGAAAGACAGCAAGTAAAAACTAAGCATTACTAAAGAAAATATGACTATGGAGATAAAAAAGGTGATTAATCTCCTTTTCATTGAGATAAAGTCACAAGGGTTATGTAACAACCAGTGAGTGATGTTAGGGTATAGAGTGACAAAGGGCAAGAGTGATGTAAAGGCAGGGGAAGAAGGACATCCCTAGCCAACAGCGGTAGGTCTTACAGGAAAACCCATATGGATTCACCAGGTCTATAGAAAAACCACTGTAACTCTAGTTTTTCCTTGAGGAAACATTACAAGTAAGGCTCCTTTTTTATTTTTTTATTTTAAAAATGCTTGTTATATACATGTTATACTTTCTCTGAGTGTGAAAAATATATATATAATTCTGTACACAATTTAGTATCAAAATACTCTCTCTCAGAAACCATGTTTGTCATTCCTTTTTTCTTTCAGCTATTCCATTTTACCAATGAAATATAGTGTTATTATATCATGGATATAATAATGCCCATAATGGGGGAAATGTAAATGGTAGAATAAACCTTTCTACCATAGTGCAACATGACATGATATTATTTACTTCCATTAACTGGTAACCTTGACATGGTATTATTTACTTCTATTATTTGGTGACTTACCTGATAATATATTATTTACTCCTATTAATTGATGACCACAACACAATATATAAGGGTAAGTCAAAAATTATCTGCACTCTCACTATAACATATCTTTAGACAAGAGTGCAGATAATTATTGAGTTTCCCTTGTATTATTTACCTCCATTATGATTACATAACCTGAGACAGCAGAAAGAGAACAGTATATTTCCTATAGATTAAATAAAGGATTCTTTTCAAAATTCCCTGAATCTTACCTAGATCAACAGGTACAGAAAGAAGGCTGGAGGTCACCATGGCAAAAATATTATGATAATAACAAAAGATGAGAACATTAGTCTGAATTTAAAAAATGTAAATAAATATTGTAATCTATTAAAATCCATTTTAAAACGAATACATATCAACAATAAAAAAAATAGATTAATAGTAATTCTATACTTAGTAATAGTTTATAATTATTATGATATAAATAGTGTACAGGTGTTTATGTGACTGATTTAGTTTCTATGTACAAGTATCAAACTACAGGCATAAATTATTTGGTTGAATTTATTGATTTTAGAAGTTAATCCTTCTGCGTAATATTTTTGACATAGCAATCATAAATAATCTTACTTCGCTAGCCTTGAGATTTAAATTCACTCGGTTGGCAATGATAAGTAACCTGTCAGGTTAAACAAAAGACATTTAATATCGATGTCCATTATAAAAATCTATAATTCTTTTCCAAGTATAGGCTGAGAATATGGAATATCCAGAGAAAAATAGAATGTCGCTTGTTATTATAATGTGTAAATGGAATGAATAAAAGAAAAGTTTAAGCCATGTGGAGAGAATGCTGTATGAGAGGGAGAGGTAGTATAAAGGCTAAAAAAAAAAAGAGAAAAATAACTTTATGTAAAAATGCTTGTAAGATCGGTTAACTTTCGTCACAGTCTGTGAAACATGTTTTATACCTTCTGTAATTTTGTGAGGAGCCATTATTCTTAGAAAGAGTTACTTTATATTAATTTTTGAAAACCATCCTATCTTTTTGATGGATTAATTTCTCTATCTTGGTCAGGCTTGTTGCCAAGGGGAGAGTAAAGTGAGGCTGCCTTCCCAAATCATTTGCCTTCTCTTCTGAAAATGATGTAAATTGTACACTTAGTGTGTAAATTCTTACTTGTGTATCCACTGACTTAAAGGCCATCTTCACCCAACTCAAAATGTTCTGGTGACAGGCTTGATATTCATGTTAATGTTCTAGTGACAGGGCTGATATTCGATTTTAAATTCTTTTAATTTCTGGTAATAACTCTATGGCAATAACTAACTACTGCAACTAAATAAAATGTGAAAAAGTGAGATTAAAACAAAATATTTAAATAAAATTAGCTATATATATATATATATATATATATATACATACAAAGACATGTTTTTTTTTTTATTGAGGCAAAACCAGGATTAATCTCACACATAGCAAATTAGGTCCTGCTTGACAGAGAATCTTTTGTCATGATGATTTGAGATAAGGTTTTACAAGGCCGAATGCTCTTCCTGACGCCCAACTCAGACACTCATGGTAGTCCAAGTATACCAAGTCATTTTATCAAGACACCATCTTCAGGAATATTGCCATTCAAAGGTTCAGACCCCATCCTAGCCTTATATATATATGTGCGTATGTGTGTGTGCTCACCATTGGCTTCTATAAGAAGATCATCCACCTTTTGATAGGTCTTGATTTTTCATCCTGTAGAGAGACGTGCCACCCTTTTAACCATCAGAAAAGATAGTGGGGAAACTGTTTTAGACACGAAGCACCTGTCCATGCATAAGGTTGTACAAGGTTACATGTTACCAGCAGTGGGTTTAGGCTGGACATGACTAAAGATTGTGAAAAATAAATATATGTCGTATAAAATAAATGCATTTAAAATCATCAAGTTATAGGCCTTATTGATCTACAGACACATTGATAGATATTTAAGGCTGACCAAAAGTCCAGCTTGTATTGGAAAAGAACTTGTACCAGCAACTGATTGAGTGATTGTTTCATAAAATATCAACTCCTTATGGGTCATTTAATGCCAAAATTTAATTTTCTTGGGGATCTTTGAAGTAATAAAAATATGATACATGTTATTCTGTTTTCACAATTGAATCCATGGTAGATGATACTCAACTTCTGTGCATATGCATGGGTAGTGACTTTAAACATAGCATCAGTAGCAGCCCCCAAAATACAACTTATCAGCCGCTGCTCTTGAATATAAAAACATGTGAACCCTAAAGTAATTTTTTCTCTCTCTCTCTCTCTGTCACTTCCGGGTTTTTCTCTTTTTAACTGGTTACATGAACTTTCCATGCTGAAACTAAAAGGTCTATGAATGCTACATGCATGAAACACATCAATAAACTAAGTTCCCACTATAATATATTAATGAACATTTCATTGAGTATACAATTTACATCTAACAAAGGAAACTCTTGTTTTAAACTTTCCTTTTGTTTATTTGTCTAACAAATGTTATCTTTGCATTGCAAATCAATTGCTCATTTATTTTGTGCATGCAATCTTTTTCACCACCATTATTTCATGCACTATAAAATGTTCCTGTAAGAAACCTTAAACATTTAATTATTGAAGTAGATAATCACTAAATATATTTGCATGGATATAATTACTAGAGGTGGCAATGTGTCTTTTATGTTATAGTTTTGTTGAAGTTATATTTTGGAATACAGTTTGATTTCTTTAATAAATCGTAAGATATTATATAGATTAATGTCATGAAAGAGTTCTTTCATGTTGGTTGTTTGGCTGATTTTGTTTAGCAGTATATCAATCTCTATTGGTTATCTAATGCCAAAATCTAAATATTTTGAATAGAATTTTACAACTACTACAGATAATAAAATAACCAAAAATACATTCTATCAATAGGTGTTGTTGGCATTTTTTATATAAAAATGTATTGCTGGTATTTTTTCTATAAAAATGTCAATTTATACTTTCATAGTGTTTTATTTTTGTTTGGGAGTTCACTATTTGCCCACAGCTGGGACCCTGACTAACACATCGGGTCAGGGCAGACCTGGGAAAAACTGTATTTAAGAGGTGGTTCCATGCTCCTGGAAAAATCCAATCTCCCAATTAGAGGCCTTACTGGCAGACATAGTTTATTTTCATACCCAGGACTAGAAACAGCAACTGAACAACATTTGTGCAATATCATCTTCCACAGTTAGAACAATAAATGATGATAAATTTTCATAGTCACAAATATTATTTAGTTTAGTAAATCTGTATTATTAAACAAGAATTGATTCTCTGTCTGTCACACACTGTCTATGTAATGTCTATGTGTATGTGTATGTCTGTGTTGCGCATGAGTAGCTTGTGCTATTTAATGTATACATAAGCAGATACACATACAATTTGACTGAATTTGAAATAACACATTGGAATAATATGTTACTATCCTATTCAGTTTGGAGAACTCCTACCCTGGGCTGAGAAATAAAATCATAACATTGGAAACAAAAAACATAATTTTTTTAAACAGTAAAAAGTTCAGATAATTACAAGAATTTATTGAAATTTCATATATATATATATATATATATATATATATATATGAATTACAGTATTTCAAGTGTAGTGTGACATATAGACTTCTCTCTCTTATATAGAATTAACACAACTAAAAGGTTTGTCACTTAGATAATTAATGCTACCGTTAGCATCCCCACTCCAGAGTTTTGTAGACAGACCCTCTGGAAATCACAATCACTTTGTCCACTCATCGGGGCATATCAGCAATTTACTGTTTATACTTCTTGATTTTTCTTTTTTATATGCACTTTTCATTGGTGCAAGTACATTTTTTTTCAAAGTTCATGTGTATGTGTGGCTGTGTGCATTTCTATGTGCATGTGTATACATGTAAAATGTTGTGGTTATTTGTCCTTTTCATCCTTTCTTTCACATTATACTCACTCCTTATTGGTTTTTTACCTTTTCTCTCTTTCCTTTATGAGTTCTCTGAGAGAAAAAGAGAGAGAGAGTAAAAGAAAGTCACACAACCTTTAAAAAACTGTAACTTTTATAATTTACTAGTTTGGTACATCTCCCTCCACTGATGGCAAGATGGTCAATTTTCCAATCTAAATTGTTTGTCAATGTAAAATACTACATTTATTAGGAAATATTAATTTTAAATACACTAGTATATATATATATATATATATATATATATATATATATATATATATATATATATATAAACTCTGAGTAGTGGATCTTGATTATTCTATTAATAATATTATTATATCATATTATATTCAGGCATTGTTGAATTTGGCATCAAGCCCTTGGTTTATTTTATAAAATTTTATAAGTTTCATATTTTAAGATTTTAGTTTATTTTATGCTTTAACTTTTATTCTTTCTATTTGTGTGTGTGTAACCATTTCTTTTCTGTTTACTTCTATTCTCTCATCTGACAAAATGAGAGTCCCTCTATTTCTTTAGAAATCCTCACAATGATCAGCCAAAACAATGGCATATCAGCAAAAAGAATAAGTTAATTAGTTTGAACAAGGCTTGGAATTTATATTTCAAACTTTATTTTATATTTAATTAATTTTATTTATGATTAGTTGGTTGTCTCAACATTTTGTTTGAAGTTATTAATTGCATTTGTTTTCAATTTAAAAACAAGACATTTTCTTTTTGTCCTTACTGTTTTTCCTCTTCCTTTTTTGCAGCAAATAAAGAACGCTAACTTTGTAAGTTGTTCTTTGATTGGAAGAGAAAAGAGAGAGAGAGAGAGATTTCTTTATTATTTTAAGCCCTTCCTCTTTCGTCTGAAAACTTTTCTTCTTATTTTTCTTTTTACATATTAATGGTTCTACCAGAAATTTACATTCATAGCTGAAATATTTTGGTTCTTTACAAGGTACTAGACTGGACTTTTGCTTTTATTAGTATGAAAAAAAAAAAACTAAAAATTGTCTCTCAGAGAGTCAAAGCTCATATTAAAGCTAAGAATAGTTAATTGTACAGTTTTCTTTTTGTGATTTTTATATTTCAAACTTTGATTCCAACAAACACAATAGAAAACCTCTAAGAAAGTAAAAGATCTGCAAAACAAACAGAGTTTTTTCATCATATGATTATACAATGTATGCGCGTATATATATATATATATATATATATATATATATATATATATATAATACACACACACAAAGTGAAAACTGAGATCAACACCAAGCAACAACATATATATGTATATATATATATATATATATATATATATATATATATATGCATATATTTTTTTTGTGTGTGTAACCATTTCTTCAAACAAATATATATATATATATTTCTTCAAAGAGAAACTTCAAACAAATATATATATATGTATTTTTTGTATGAATGATTCATGAATTTATAAATTATATTTGCACCTTTTAATTGAAATTAAAATAACTGATCCAATGTGCAACTCTCGGATAATAAGTGTGACATTACTGTAATTATTGAACAATATAGTTCATGCCATATTCACGGAAAATCTACCAGTAAAAAAGAATTCTCTTATTGCTATATTTGTACAAAAACGCACAACCTTAAAATTTAAATTCAAACTCAGTGTTGCAACCACACGTCCCAAAACAATAACACATTTCTCATAGCATTTTTTCGGATTACATCTCTATTTTCGTTGTCCTCTTATTACTGAGAAGTAAAAACAAGAACAAAATCTATTTCCATACCTGATGATGTCTGTAAGAACAGATGAAAGCTTGTAAAATTAAAAAGACCTTATGCAACTGGAATTTATAAACGGGGATCATATCATTCATATACAGGTTCGGGGTTGATGTATCTTATTTAGATTGTTTGCGACAAAGTATTCTCGCCATTTAAATCATTAACCTCTATATTTGTTTTTTGTATGAATGATTCATGAATTTATATATATATATATATATATATATATATATAAGTATGCAAACAAATGTCTTGTTAGTTTGAAGGTGAATCAATATATCTGCAGCCTGACATGTAGGTATAATTTGAATTTTGAATTGAAATATTTACTATATAATGTTCTATCATTTTGATCCAAGAAGGATAGTTAAGTGCAAAGGTAAGCATGAAGCAGACTATTGCTGCTCAATGTTGACTTCAGTGTCCACTTTTATATTTACATATGCTCTATCACTTTAACTCATAAATATAGCATACCTTAAAACTATATTTTTATCATATATATATATATCTGCCTTGTAGCTGTATTTTTTTTAATGTTTTAAAAATTTTAAATGGTTTCAGGGAGCTGGTTTAAAATCCAAAAAACACTAATGGCTCTAATGTATATAACAAACACTTTATAGTTTCTGGGCCTTAGATCTGATAAAGTAATTTAATTTATGGCTCCTCTTATCCTCAAAAATCCCAATGTATTTTACTTACAGACAATTTTGTCTTTCATTCTGATCTGATGATGGCGAGACCAAGATATCAGCAGAACACTTCATTTATAGCATCTCCACTTTTGTTTTGGATACTATTATACATCCTACACACACACATCATACATATATATATATATATATATATATATATATATATATTGACAGATCCAAAAAGTATAGATGGTCCGACACAAGCCTTCACTACTTGAAACAAATCATTGTGTTGGTTTTCTGACAACTACATCTAATTTACGTATATTTATAAGATCACTGGAAAATAAGCATAGCATGATAAAAACGGCCTTAAACTTGAAGAAGGCAAAATTTTATCATCAAAATGTTTATGTTACTGTTAAGAGGAAAGTGCAAAGTAATTTTTAATTATTTTTAAAAATTTTTATGTTTTTATTAGAACATCCTAACTTTTGATTGAAAAACCTTGTTACTTTTCATCACCAGAACTAGTTTTTAATAACATGGTGAATTTTTGGTGTATTTTTTTTTATGGCAGGCATTAATTTTGAAAATCTTACAAAAATAGAAATAATTATCAGATTTTAATGAAACTTTCAGAAAGTATTCAGGAATGATGGAAAATTATTATAAATATGTTATTTTTTTTTGAAGTCATGATAAAAATATATTTTTTATATATATATTACCCCCCACCCCATAAATAATTTAATGAAAACTCTAAAAATTCAATGTCAAAGCACGCAAATTATATTAGTTAAAAACACAAGGCTTTGAGGAAAGTAAATCATGTTTTGTTTTTTTAAAATCTGACCTCGTCTACCGAAAATAGGCTCTGAATTGTAACATACAAAACTCAATGAAACAAAAATATTATTTAATTTTAAATGCTTTTAGTTGCTTTTATTTGTTTTTATGAATATCCATAATATTGTCTGAAGGCAAAAAACTTTTTTGATGAAAAATGAATTTTTAAAAGAATTGTCATTTCTTAAATTATTTTATTATTTTTACATTAAAGTTGTTAAATATTGTAAAATTGATGGAAATGTCAAATCCTTTACTTAATTGTTTTTTTAAGTACATGTATCTGTACAGATTATAAATTGCACAAGCTTTTTACAATCCATGAAACACCAGTTAGAAAAATCTTACTGTTCCTTGCCTTTGTGTCAATAAAAACGGTTATAATTCAAACATACGGAAGCCTGAGAGAAGCATGATACAATAAAAACATCATGTGACTTGATTTTGTATATAAATATTGTTCGGCACTGTTAACGGCCTTTACATTTTAACATTTACTATTGGCAAAACACATGTGGAGAAGTTTTACTTAAAAAAAAAATTTGAACTATATATCATCCTATATATGACCAAGTAGCAGCAGAAAATTTTGTAAAGTAAAAATAACAAGGTAAATAAGTTGTTTACGTAAAGCTAAACTGTCACTTGTGACCTTCCGTACTATAACTTTTCCTCACGTAAGATGATATAGCATGATGAAATCACACATGTCACTTGTCAATCAACACCGCTGTTAAGACCGGCTTTCTCACATTTTAAAGCACATTTTTTCAGCGCAGAAAGTAAGTAATGTTTGTTTCAAAATATATTAAATAAACTTTATAATTTCTATTTTCTTAAATTCATTTTTTAAAAAATCATAATTGATTTTTTAAAGAATTTTAAATGGAGACTTTCACTTTTGTAAACAAAATTTTTAAAAATGGGTGACAATTGATTTTCTGTCGATTTTGCTGATTCAAAAAAATTTTTAACGAAAATTTTGGATGTGCTAGAAATTATTAAAAAATCTAAAAAAATAATCAAAAAATACTTTGATCTTTCCTCTTGATAGTAGCATAAAATTTTAGATAATAAAAAATTATTTTCACTGAGTTTAAGGCCTTTTTTATTTATGCTATGATATTTTTTTATTGTTTGCTTTGTTTTGTTTTATGGGTTATTTAATGCCGACAAAATTTCCTTTTTTTCAAAAATGTATAGCTGGTAATATTTTTTTTAAAAAATGTATAGTTTGGTTTGTTTTGTGGCATATTAACCTCAATGGGTTATTTAATGCTGACAAGATTTTTATTTCTGGGAATATTTTCTTTTTTCAAATATTTATTGCTGATACTAATTTTTTTTAAAAGTATTTCTGGTATTAAAAGCTATTTTTACACTTTCATATAGTGTTTTGAGTCAGGTTGTAGGGTCAACTATTTGCCCATAGCTGGGACCCTAACAGGTGCTATCACCCCGGGTCAGGGTGAACCTGGAAACACCAGTGGTTCAACGCTCCTCAAGACCTCCTGATCAGAGGCCTTACTGTTGGATGTAGTTTATCGTCTTACCCAGGACGCGGATGCAGTTTATCGTCATACCCAGGACAATTTTTTTATGGATCTCATGAACATACCTAATCTAATTAGTTCCACACATATCCGGCTACTTTGGAAAACTCTACAAAACAACATAAACTTCATTTTGACACTTGGTATGTACAAACTCTCCAGGACAACAACTCAGCACCAGAAAGAAAAACAGCTTTGGTCACATTGGAGCTAAAGAAGTACAACATTGATGTAGCTGTACTGAGTAGTAAGCATCAGTCAACTACATGAAACAAGAAAGCAAAATAAGACATCTAACAGTGTTCCCGCTGCATTTCGATACAATACATTCTCCTGTACTGTTTGTGGTCTTTTGTGCAATTCTTGAGCCAGTCTCAAAAATCATGCCTATCATAGACATGCAGATAATTAGTTCATGGTCATCAGAACCTCATATGGTGAACTTGATGGGAGAGTCCATCACATACATACATATATATATATATATATATATATATATATATATATTCTTTAAATGTTGTATTTAATGAGCTCTATGCCGAGAAAAGAGTATTTACTGTCATTATTCACAGAATCAGTGATACATTAGATAATACATCATGAAGACAATCATAGATATACCAAAAGCCTTTGACAAGCTGTAACATAGAGGGTTGTTATACAAGCTTTCCATTTATGGCATCACTGGAAGAGTTGCTTCAATTATCAAGTACTTCCTAACAGGTAGATCCATGAAGGTAATTGTTAATGGCTAGTCATCTGGGGCCCATGAGATCAATGCATATGTCTCCCAAGATTTGCTTCTTGACCCAACCATCTTTTAATGATCTGCCTAAGAGCATCAATCTTTTATGGCTACCTATGCAGCAGATATAACGGTATAGGGGTGCACCTACAAAATTCTAAATGACCAAAACCTGGCAACTGATCTTTTCTCTGACCTAGCTCTGAATGGGAGAAAAACTGGCTGGTTACATTCAATATTTCAAAAAACAAACTAGTAATAATCCATCATCACCGAGCAGACTCTGAATTTTCACCTATTGCAATTACTTGAACGTTATTTTTTTAGTGGATACCAATTATTTATTAATCAGTATATTTATTTATTTTTGTCGACTGGCATGAATATTCAAGAAATCTCATTAAAGAAAAATATGTACTCTCCAGGTAGGATTCAAACCTGTGTCCCTCTTGGCAGGGGAAAAATAACGTTTAAGTAATAAAATTAAGCTTAAGTGATCATGTATCTTTTGATATATGACTGACGAGGCAGATTTTTTCCTGCAGTAAGTTACCATTTCGTTCTGTGGTAGATCAGTTGCCATCCAAGGCTATAGAACCCAGTTTGTCCTGCTATTTACCCATAGCTGGGGGAAAAGAAGAGGATTCATACCTTTCCCAAGGGTATTAGCATGTAAGTGAATGTAATGGATTCAAATGGAATTCAAACTCGGCTCTCTGATTCCTCAATCCGAACCACTATCCATTACTCCACCATGCCTCCTTATTTACATTAGGATATGAAACTGAGCAGATATGAATGTTTCAAGAGTCTGAGAAAGATTTACATTAATAAGACACTATTCATCTTTGCTTGGTTGCCAATGCATTCTGTGGCTTAAATGGTCTAATGACAGTTTCTCCTGCCAAGGTGGATGCAAATAAGAATCCTACCAGAGAGTGCATATTTTTCTCAAATAATCAGGCCAGTAGACAAAAATAAATATACTTTTTAATAAATAAAATGAGTATCTACTAAAAATAATGTTTAAGTAATAACTATATATATATATATATATATATGTATATTATATATATTACTAGCTTAAAAGCCACCCTATTGTGCAACATTTAAGCTAGCTCCTGTGGAGGTATCTTGATTGATCTTTCATCACAATAGGTAGGGTAGAGTAGATGCTATAGGCAACAATAAACTACAGAATAACTCAAAATTGAGTGTTGCATTTAAGTGTTGCATTAATATTTAAGCTTACCTTTTAAAAGTTGAATGATAATTCTTTTGCCACCATTTAATTTAAAGACAATTTGATGTATGTAGTTCCTTACTTTCCATGCAAACAATAATATTTATTTCAGGGGTGACTTTCGCAGGATTTCACATTTCGATTATTTACCAAATTTATTTCCATTATTATTATTATTTATTATTTGTTATCGTACAAAATAATTTGTCAAAAAAAAAATCACGTAAAAAAAAAACTGCCAAAAATAATCGCAGTCATGAAAACTTGGAAATCCCAAATTTCAGGATTGCGGGTCTGCATCTGACCCTGGAATATTTTTAATTTGATCATGAAGTCAGCCTGATTCCAAAATATTATATGTTGGGCTACGGCCTCTAAGTTGAAAAAGTGTGTCACAGTGACATTTGCATTTATTATATGTATACATTTAAAGACAAACTAGAACCTTCCTTGACTGTGAAGCTCTTCATAGCTGAGTGATCAAAGCATGCTAGGTGGCTCCTTCTGCCAAGTGGAGCGCAGGTTCAAATCCTGCTGGAGGACACATTTTCTTTATTAAGTCTTGTTATGTACACAAGACCAGTAGATGAAATAAATACAGTTTACTTTAAAATAAATGGAGCATCTACTCAAATACGGCTCCACCAAAAATAACGTTTGACTGAAGTAATAAATATGCATTTTTCTCTCTGTGTATAGATTATAATTATGAGTGAGACATTTATAATTATACCTATGAGTGTGTAATAGAGAGAGAGAGAGAGAGAGAGAGAGAGAGATGTGTGACTATGTCTGTGTGCATATGTACATATAAAGACTTTGGCATGTATGACATTAACTAATGGATAGCAAAATAAAAAAAAAACCTTTTATCTAAAGAAAAAAGTTTTTCTTAACAAACTTGTGCCCAGAAGAGAATGTGTTTGATATGTTCAGAACATATTCTTCCGTTTGTATGAGTCCCAACTTGTGATCTTTTTAGGCCCGCTTCTTTTCAATCATTTCCCCACACCCCCCACCATTCTACAATGTTTACTTTTCGTCTTTTTCTTTTAGCTTTCCTCTTCCTGATGTTGGATAGTTGGACTTGGACTAACTTGTGAAAAGGTTTTGTTTTATTTGTATTGTCATTGCTTCTACCCCCACTCCTCATCATTCCTTTATGGTTTTTGACATTCTTGGCTTTTCTCCAAACTTTTAACTGATGTGAGTTATTCACATCTGTTCTGAATCCATCTCAAGTTACAGTCAGCAACAAAATTTCTTCTGCAAATAATAAATGCTGAACAAATAAAAAATCAGACAATTTCTTGTAAGTAAATTTTTGGCATTATATATATATATATATATATATATATATATATATATATATATATATATATATATATATAAAGCTATTTACTGAGGTTATCTTACTTTTGGCACAAGGCCACAACTATAGGTTATCCAGTGAGAATAGAGATTACTATTCAGCAGTCTTCTTCTGTGTGCTATATCCCTTCAGGGTGTGAGTGATCATAGCTCTCCACAACCTCTTAACCCTCGGACCTCTATAATGTTTGTATCCTTGCTATCCCCCACACCCACTTTCCTACCTTCCATGATCATTAGGTAGCTAACTAGCTGTTTCCCTCTACCCACCTAGCCTTTAATATGAGTGTCTAATTCTTCCAGCCTTCTTTCCTCATTACGCCTTCCAGAAATTTCGACTTCCTCTAAAGAGTTCTTTTTGTTTCCATTTTCCTTAAAACTTACTCATTGCTTACATGTTCAATCACCGACAGTCTCATTGTCTTTTTGTCAAACCATATCTCTGTTGCCTCAAATCTCCTCTTCCTTTGTGAAAAAAAATTTCTAGCATTCACTGTGGAGGAGAATTGCTGTTATATACTCTTCTGTTTCTGGTGAAATTTTCCAGTTTCTTAATACATTACTTAGCTTTTGGAAGGTAAAGCTACAATTGAAATAGTATTTTTAAGCGTTTATTAGGATGGTGCAAAAATAATGACGTTTTTTGACGTATTTTTAACGTCAAAAAACGTCATTATTTTTGCACCAACCTAATACATCTTGTAGACTATTTTTTTTAAATTTTGAAGGCTTCATTTAAAATAGCTTCAAAGATCTTCATTTGTAAATATTGTATTTTTTAGTTATAGTAGATTCTCTCTAAATGTCAAGCACCATAAGGACAAAGGAGTCGTAGCTCTCTATAGCTACCAGTTCTTCAATATTTATGCATTGCTAGGGTTGTCGTTGAGAAAGACAATGAAGTGTTAGTATGCATAACATTTTTTTCTAATGGGGAAAAAAAAAAGAAAAAAATATGATCTGGAGATAAATAACTTTAAATCAGTTGAACATTGGTCATACAATGGTATCCATAAATTACATATATATTTCACAAAATTTGTTTAAAAAAATTCTGGTGCTTCAGATTTTGGTGAGAAGTGGATCAGTCAAGAACATTTCAATACCACTTGTGTGTATAAATTAATGTTCAAGCTCTTAAACGAATCTAAAATATTGAACCCTCTTACTCTAATGAGCAGTGTTGTGTGAAACTCTGGAGTCAGTCAAGAGATAAACTGATTAAACATTTATAAATTTACTGACTACTGTCACTCTAGTTATATATTAGAGCAATTTCTTGACCAAAATTCTGTTAGTCTTAATGTTATGGGAACTTACCTATAACGATAATGGACTCTTCCTGACACTATAAATACTGTGCCTCTCAAGAGGTATAATGAATGAATGATGTAACGAGTCGAGACAATATTAGTTCACTCTAAACCAGATGGACAGTCATTACTAACAACTTCAACTTCTTGTACTATATTTCTGTTGTAATATATCTTTGTTATTTACTCTGGTGTTCGTTTTGTTCTTCCTTGGTTCTAACCTTGGACCATAACTGTGGTGCAAGGATATTGGACCATAACACTTAAAATATGCTAAATTCTAGTAATTTTTACATTTTTTTACATATTTTGATTGATGTTATTGATTCATATTATATCTGTGTATAAAGTTAATAACCTGGCATAATTTGGAGCTGATTTTTTTTTTAGGTCTAAAATTCTCACTGTATAATGTTCATTTGGGTGCAAGGTAAAACCACCTCATAACAACATGGTGAAGAGAGGAAAAGTCAACAACAACAGAAAAATCCTAACTAAAAGAAAAATCAAGGAAAATATTTTCATTTAAAATAGGTAAAATTCCTAATATGTAATATAATTTGTAAATATTCTACGAAGAGTACAAAATATTATAATATAGAAAATAAACATAATTACATAGCCACATACATATTAAAACACCCAAACTTTATTTTCTATCCAATAACAGACAATATTTACAAACATATCAAAAAGAGTCCACAATACAATATACACCGTTTAAATCAAAGTGTTTATTGGTTAGAAATTAACATTACCATATGAAATATTTAGCCAATCAGAGAAAACTAAAAACCTATTTTTCTCAATCTGTCAAAGAAAATTATATATAAAAAAAACCACTGATTTTGACTTTCAGGAACAGAGATGCAACCATCTCCAAGCAATTGAAATACAAAAGATGTGGCTACATAACTTTTTCCTTCCTTCCTCCAGTGCATGCTGAAAGAAACATGTCTCAGCAAGTTAAAATGAATCGTCTCCAACAATTACAGCCTGGATAGTCAGTGAAAATTTGCTGATGATGAAAGTTTTCTTCTAAACCAACTACCCAAAGACTTTAACACAACTAAAGATTATTTACTCCTTTTCAACTCTTGAATTCATGTACATATGTTTGTAAATACAAATGATTTATTCAACAGGCAATGTTAATCTACAAAAATTATTTCTTGAAAAATTTTCCCTCTATTTTTTTTTTTATGGGCAGACCAGTCAATTTAAGTAATGCCAAAAGTTTTAAATTAATTTACGATGCAAAACAAGGTGCAAATACTGTAAATATCACAGAGTCATGCGCACCATAACCTATTAGAGTGGTAAGGATGCCACATGGACAGTAGTATGCCTAGGGGAGGCTGGCCAGTTCATCCTTCTCCAGGCTAGTTTTGATTTCAGATTTTTCCTTCTCTTTGATTGGTTGCCACCCTAAGGCAAGTAAATCTAGCCCTGCTTGCTACTTAATCCATAGTTGGAGGAAGGTCATTTCATGCCTTTTCTAAGGGCATGAGTGTGAAGTAAACAAAACAGAATCTTATTTTACAAACTTTCAAACCTGTAGGCGACACACACATATGCTCATACAAGAAACGACAATTGCACCCTTGATTTTGTAAATTTCGAAATCAGTTTCACTGAATCCGATGGAGTAGAGAACTATACTACGTAACAAAGAGGAAGAATAATTGACTAAATGAATCATCCTATTCTGTTTTTGAAAAGTCCTAAGTATCTAGAAGGAGATATAAATAAACTGGGCAAATCACTCCTAAAAAATTTCACCTTGGTTACCGTTGACTTTGACTAGGAAAAATATTACAGGTAAAAAGTAACAATTAATTTATGGTGCCTGGTAAAGTCATCTATTTCTGTCTGGTACTCCACAATTTTATGGGTCCACTATGTTTGCAAAATCCAACATCTAAAAAAAAAACAAAAACAAAATGCTAACAAATGCTCCGGTCATATAATCAATATATTTCCGATTTAGGTAGTCTATTAGAATTTAATTTGAGAACAACTACTACAGTGTTTAACAAGTTCATGTTTCAGCTTTTCTAATTTTTGCCCTGATTTTCACCCCTACTTCCAAAACCAGCTCCCAGCCTTGATCCATATCAGAGGTAAGGATATATATTCTGATGAAAGAGAGGGCCAGAAAAGTGTATGGCAATTTTAGAGGGAAAAGTTCCCAATATTTCCAAGCCTTCTAATCTCAATAAATATGTGGCAGTGAGTATTTGACATCATCTGTGATAACATCAGGTCGGTGACAATAACACCAATCATTTTTGGAACTTGTTTCAAGGAAGAAATCTACATCCTGGACTCTAAAGACAGAACATTGGTCCCTCTACGAAAACTACTCAAGATCTGCTTCCTAGGACCTTGAAATTTGTCATCAGCCACTATTACGAACTCATTCAACTACAAACTATGGATCTTCTGTTTCCCCTTCAACAAGAGCTTTGAAAACAATCTTATATGCATGCTTTAACCCATTAAGAAAAATTTACTTGTTTAAAGAACTTTTAAGTGCTCAAAGATATATTTTGAGCAAGCCTTTATGATCACTTTTTCTTCCTATAAAATTAAAAGAATTATCTTTACCCTTTTTTTTTTCTTGTATTTTGTTTATATCCCTTTACCTTTTTTTGTGTATGTAAATAAACATTTTCTTCTTCTATTGTTACACCCCGAGAAGGAATTTGAGTCTTTATTCTTCCACCTAAAAGAGAGAATTGTCTGCTCTAAACTTTTAAGATCTGTTGTTGCTTTTATCAATTGTCACCTTTTTAACTTTAAGCCCTTCATATAGGAAAGACGGAAGAAATTTCCTACAAGTTTTAGTATCCCATAAAAGATCCAACTTTCTTCACATGAAGTAAAGTCTCGATTTGACATTAAAATTTGAATTAAAAGTTCCTTGAATTTTCAATTTATTTATATGAGACTGGAATAAGAGGTTGGGATTTTTTCCACTGTATGTTATTGTTTTAACCTTATCCCGTTTTCTTTTTTTTCTGCAATTTTTTTTTACATCCAAAATTTGCCAAATTTTCTTAGGGGACTCACGGTTAATCTAAAAAAAAACAAAAACAAAAAAAGGCATTCACATAAAAATATTAATTTTCAGTCCCCTCATTTTTTAAAGGTTTATCTTTCAAATTAAAATAGGTACACCTCCATGGAAGAAAAGAAAATGCATTTCTCTTCCTCGAGTCCTACCTAAGAAAGATTAAAATTGTTTTTTTTTTTTTGTTCTTTTCAGTTTATTACTCTGTTGATCTTATTACTAAGAAAAACATTTTTATTTATTTTTTAAATTTTGTAGTAGACATCAATCACCGTTTCTCATACTTTGCGACCACATCAGCACACCAAAAAAATCCAATCATAATTGCATCTCAGCCTTACTGCGATCTTTGACAGTGAGTTCACATTATATACGAAAATTTATGCCCTACCAAAAACGCGTGAAATTCATGAGCGAAAAGTCTTCACATTAAGCACATAAAACTTCATGTCTCTCGAATGTTTACGTGAGAAAGGCAGTTAAGGCCTTAACACTAAATAAAAGATATGATGACGTCTCTACAGAAAAGAGTGCGTATATCCGTATAAAAAATATTTGTTCCACTGAACGTTCATACCGAGATATTTTTATTACGTTTATTTTCCGCCAATCTGATCTTTTACTCTCTTTTTTTAATCTCTCTAACTTTTCTCTTATTCTTCTTGTCTATATCTCTTTAGTCTTTTTTACTTTAGTTCTCTCACTCACTGTTTTTAACTTTTTTTTTATATCTCGATCCTACCCTTTTTCTTGAACTTTCTCTGGAACGTTTCTGTTAATTTATCCCCAAAAAAGAATTCACCTTTAAAAATGTACAACAAAAATCAGAAATGTCCTTTAAAATTTGTTCAAAAAATGCATTCATTGTTATTTTTAATCTCAAACTCATTTCCTAGAGCATTTCATCGACGTAGGAAGAATATTAAGAACAAGAAGTGAACGAACATCACTCTACTAAGTACTTAGTACTACTTGTTAAAAATCATTTTTAACTCCAGTTAACTTCATGACAAGCGAAACAAATTTTGATTTAAAATTTATAATTTCAAAAGAGTGTCAAAAATTTAATTAAAAAAAAAACAAAAAAAAAAACCCAAACAAACTCTGATTTAAAATTTATAATTTCTTAGTGTGAATTAATTTGCAATAAGTAACTTTTGGGGGGGTGAATTTACAGAAAAGATCCCTTTCTCTTTCTTAGTCAATCAATCAATAATTTTTCTTTAACCTATCTTTATCATTCTTCACTTGGTATCTGACTTTATTTCTTTTTGCTTGTGCTTTCAAAAGTCTTTGTATATTTTATTTTTCTCCCACCACCCCGACTACATTTTACAAGTTCACCTTTCGTCCCAGTTCCTGTTAGTGTTAAGCAACATTTTTTTTTTTGTGTACTAAATAAAAAAAATATCTCGCCTCAGATAGAATTGCATTTTATTTTTTCAAATTTGTAATTTCAAAGAAACAACTGCTGTTAGAAAAACGAAAATTACAGCGGGCTTTTTTTTTAATAAAAAATATTATTACAAACCTGAGAAAACTGTGAATAAAAAAGGCTAAAACTAGTTATCGCTCCTTGCTCTTCAGAGCTCAATCGACTTCAAAAGATGAAACATATGCACAATGACTAAAATTATGGATGAGTTTATTTGTTTGTTATATCTTTTGATTCGCCATTATACAGTGATTAATATTCGTTCTTATTCTTGCTCTTTCTACCCCTTGAATAATTCCACCGCAAGCAAGGCAATAAAGCCAGTAAGACGCAAGAGGTTACTGTGTGAAAGGACACGAGAAAAAGAAAAACGTTATTGAGGAGAGAGGGAACAAAAGGAATTACGGCAGAACATAACGATTGACATTGCATTTAAATTTTCGAAGATCAAAGTTGACTGGAATGCAAGAGGTCAGAAGAGAGTTTCACAAGTGAAAAAAGAAACCATGAGAGAAGAAATAGTTTTAAGTCATAAATATGGCAATGAAATAAGTACAGTTTTATAGTCATACTAAAAATTTATTGTAACATTATCAGCTCATGTGTTAAGAAATGCATGCATTTAAATTAATATCTAATTAAAAACTACATTCATTTTAAAACTTCTCGAAGAGTATTTTAAAATTTTTATTGTAATAATCCATTTCCATTACGATATTCATGATTAGTCACGTGGGCCAACGAAATAAACTGGGTTTGCAGTGTTTTTTTAACGTTAGCATTTTTTTTTACTATGAAAGCCGGGTTCAAATTTCAATATGGTCCCAGCGTGAAACCTCGAAGCCATAACGAGAGTTAACTCAATTTTTTTGTGTATGAAAAGTAAAAGTGGTTAGAGACGAAACTTCAGAAGCCGTTGATAGCATGAAGAAACAAGTTTACTATCAGGCTTGCCAGATTAAATTTTTTATTTAAAAGCCAACCCAAATACGTAAAAAAAAACATCAAGAAAAAAGCCAAATTAAAATTTTTGTTTAAAGCCAGAAAAATATCAAATAAACATGAGATTTTATTTATTTATTAGTTATTAATAGTGGGGTTTTAGGCGATTCATAATTAAACCGCTTTTAATTTATTTAAATTTTAAACATTTGTATATTATGATATAGTGAGTTTTTTTTGGGTTTTTTTTAGCGGTAAATTCGGAAATTAAATTTAATTAAATAACAAGTCAATCAGACTTGTTATTTAAATAAATTTAATTTAGTGTTTTCTATTTAGAATTTTTAAATTTTTTTTTAGCGTTTTCTTTTTAGAATTTTAATGATACTGTGGAATCTTCCACAACAAACCAGCTTTACCTCTTTTTAGGAAATGCACTCTTCCTATCTGGTAAGTATCTTACTTTCACATAAATATAACAAGTATTCATTGGTCAATCACCGCTAATCTTGCTTGCTGATTGGTTAGTTTTGACCAATCAAACCACCTGCACGCGACCAATCTATTTTCCCGCTCATATGCTTTGATTCTCTCACGTGGTACATGGCCATTAAACCGAACACGTGTGGACTTTTGGAGTAGTACTTCTCATTCGGTATTTATCAATCCACCCACGAGGACCGAATGTGGCACAAGGCCGGTTTAATGTGGGTATCTCCGTGCTACCAAGTGCCAAGATGTAACCATCAGGAACTCCCATCTTCATTGTTGACCAGACGTTAAAGATAATTACCAACATTTACCAAACTCTGAAATCACTCCTGAACTTTTACCAATTTTAGAACTCACAATTCCAAACTTTATTCTTCTAAATTACAAGTTCAATATTACTTCTTCTTAATATGAACTCCGGTACAACTATTACCATATCAAAGGAACACGACACTGTCCTACCTTTTCAGTTTGCATGCTTGTACATCAAACATTAATAAATCTAATATTTATGTTTTGAAATCATTCCGTTGAGTTTTGTATCTTATTCTATGTATGAATATAGAGATTTTAATGATAGTGGAAATCGTTAATTTTCACGCAGCCTATTCTCAACAAGTATTTACCCATTATAATTAACACATCCACTACAATACTTTATGATTAAAAAGTTTTCAGATAAATTTAAATTATTTAATTGAAAAGTTTTGTTTTTTTGTTTCTTTTACCTAACTTGTTTATTTTAACCATTTTCTTCGATATTCATTCTTTATGTGTATATCCGTAAGACATTTTTTCGTTTAGAGAACTAACTTATGAAAGAAACATCAGAGAAGAGGGTCGAGTATGTGAAAGACCATGAAAAACGGTCATTAGTTTATTTATATGATAGAGAAATTTTCTCCATTTGACTGGCTGCTGAAATTGGCTTAGATTTGCAAAAGAATCATTATTCCGTCTTTTTTTCTTTTTAAAAATAAATTTCGGGGAGCCTTTCTCCCCCTCTAGATTAAGGATATTATAAAAAGGGCCAAAATCTCCCATAATTCATGCGCATCACTGAGGATAAAAAAAAAGAAAAGATTGTAGCTGTAATATACTGTTAATTATATGTTTTAGCATGTAAAGAAAAAGCCCAAGATGGCAAATCAATTCCCTGGCACCAAACCAACATGAAAAAAAGCCAGATTTCAGAAATTTGGCGTCAAAAAAGACTGGTCACTACTTAGTAGAATCGGCTTGTTTATATTCCTGTAGGGGACACAACCTGTCTCCCCCTCCGGTCCAAGCAACATAAGATCGCCTGTGCTGTGCATAGGAGACTCAATCTGCGCAGAGTGGGTGATATTACACATGACCAAAAATTTCTGTAGTGACCTCACTAAACGCCGTAAAATCAGGCATTTATTTACACTGTGAAATGCTTGAAAGGACAGTGCAACAGGAGCAAAGAAAAAGAATTTCAATAACTCGACAACACCTCCACATCAAACATCATTATTATTATTATTATCTCTTCTTCTATGTGCTGTGTTCTGTCAGGATATTGGCAATCATGGCTCTCCACAATTTCGTGTCCTTTGTAGTGAATAAATTTTGTCTTTTTGTTATCTCCCCTAAACCTTGCTCCACCATCCAATTAAGTAGGCTTGCTGTTTTCATTTGTCCCTCTTGCCTTCAAATTGTCCTATAAAATTTTAAGGTGGAAGAGGCCAAGAATAGCAGTCACTAAGTCAATATAAGCTGGTTGGAAAGTGGCGAAAACTACAGCATAGTGTAGCCTCAGGTTTGCTCATCAGAAGTGCTTGCATGGGCACCTATCTATACATGAAATGGCACTACAAGAACCCCAATATTTTATGACTATTGACTGGAGTAGCCTCTCTAAGTGCTACCAAAGAGTTTGGGCTCCTTGCTACCAGTCAGAATGCAGCAACCTGAAAAGTACCCTCAATATGAAGAGTTGTAGCCACCAGCCAATCTAAGTGGTTAAATGCCTTGTCTTTTGGTAAGTTACGATTGCTTCAGAAGAGGAATTATCTTTCAGATTTCAAACCTAACTCTCCTATGCCCCTGGCCAAGTGGTTGTCTGGGTAGGGGAGGGAAGAAAGAGAGAAAGAAAGAAAATATTTGTTCTTATACAGTATTTTTTAGAACTGGTATAATTAGAAATGTAAATTTGTATAGTGGACAAATTTTAAATCTGCTAATATAAAGGCTTATTATTTTATATTTTACGACTGGTCAAATGAGTTTACATTAATGGAGGCGTCAGGTAAATATTTGTATGATTATGAAAGAATGTGCAATCAATGGATATGGCATGGAGGTAGGTATCTTTCAGGATGTAGACGATCATAGCTCTCCACAATTTCCTGTCATTTGTAGCTCTTAATACATTTTGTCATCTCTCCTAAACCTTGCTCCACCATCCATTTACTCAAGCTCGCTAGGGAGGTTATCAGTGGATAAAATTCTCAATACAATCCCACACTAAGGTGATCTTATGTTGCACACATAGACTTCAGATCATTACTCCTGTATTATAAATTTGATCCTTACTCGGCACTCCATAATTATGGCCTTGAACCAGAGTAAGCAAAGAGAATTTCAAATAATATCAGATGAAAAAATAAAATGACAGAGTCCTCAATTGTTTTGAGGTATATATATTGCTAATTAGAACGATAGCGATCCATTTATGAAATATGACATTATGCAACAACGAGATCTGAATATTGCATGGGACTAGTGAAAGAAATATTTCAAAAGCTAAGCAAGGTGCTGAGAAATTTTATTAGAAACAAAGAAGAATGGGATGAATTGCTACGTGTTATCCATCCTCTTATTTTGCTCAACACCACAAATAACTACAAAACCAAAACATCAACCTGAAGTCTTGTTCTGAAATTGCCATGTCTGGTCAGATTGAGTCTTTCATATGGATGTCATGCATGACGCCAAATGCATTCAGAAGTATCTAAACTATTAACTGCATACAACCGCTTCCTAAAATCAATGGTTGAAAAAAGGCTTTGAGTTAGTGAAACCTGAGGATGAGAGTCTAGGCAAAGATCATCCTCCTTTGAAGATTGTCGACTGGCACTACATAAAAGAACTGTACCAAATAATAGAATCCACATCAATTGAGGACTACCAACAGCAGCAACAACCAAAATGGATAGCACATGTAACTCAAAAAGATAATAATGACATAATCAATATGTTAACATTCCACACTACTTCAAATAAAAAAAAAGAAAGTTTAAGAAAACCCCCATCAATACTGGAAAGAGTGATAACAGCTACTGGACTTGAGAAACATGTTTTCCTGAAAAATTGTTTTAAGAGAATGATTTGATAAATTTTAACCAAAAATAGTACTGGTTACTGAGTCAATGAATATCAAATGTTTCCATGTAGGAAAATGACTAATATTACCATTACCATTATATGGTAGTGGATGTTGGACAATTTCCTCAGGGACAAGGAAAAAACTAGAGGTAGCAAGAATATAGTTCTACAAAAGGATACTGAAAATTTTATAGATGGAATGAGTAAGCAACAAGGAAGTCTTAAAGAAAATAGCAACAGAAAGTATACTTCTACTCAAAATCAGGAAAAGATGGTTAAAAAATTCTTTGGACACATAATGAGGAAAGAGAGCTTGGAAAATTGAACTCACATGGAGCATAATGAGGGCAATAGAGATAGGTGAAGGCAGTAAGTTACTTACCTGACAAGCTTGTGTGAACTGATATCATAAAGGGAGAAAATCTGTTAAGAGCCACACAAGATAGAAATTTGTGGAGAACCATGTCCAGAGCTATGTCCTGAAGAGATGCAGAACATAGAAGACATTATTTGGGATGAAAAATGGATTCTTCATGATAATAACAATGTGTTCATTTAAAATATAGGTAATATTCCACTTTTACAATGATGTTAAGCTTGTACAAGGCCCAAGAGCCACATGAGGTAGAGGGTTACAGAGTAAGAGCCACTACCCAAAGCAAGGTGATAAAGCAAGGGAACACTGGATGTGGAAGAGAAGAAAAAGACTTTAGAAGGAAATGGAAATCCAATCCTAAGCAGGAAAGAAGAGAAAAACCCCAACTCCTTTGCAAAAGAACAGGGAGAAATGTGACCCAAGTGATAGAAAAACCTGTCTACTATTATTTAACATTTTTAAAAATAATCATTTAATTTATATATCATAATGAAATAAAAGCTATATTTTAAAAAATAAATATATTTCATATTGCAAAATAATTAAACTTAATAGGTTGATTTATAAAATGAGCTTTTAGTTTTATTTCCAATTATCATAATTTATTGCAAGGTTTAGAATCTAAAGGGATATAAGAAAACCTTCCTTCCTGTCAATTAGATATTGTCTCTGATACATATTTGTTCCCTCACCATGACAGTGGTGGATATGTTTTCTGCTTGGAGGTGATGACGAGGTAGGTGTTGCACATATAAGCCATAGTTGAATAAAGGATCATTTAAATAGTAGGCAGACAATTCAAACCTTTTAGATTTTTTCTTTTTTTTTTAATCTTGAGTTCCATTATTTTGGGAAAAGTTTCTTTGGTTAGGTTCTTCCATTAAAATAGATAAAAAGTTATATATATGTGTATATAAATATATATGTATGTGTGTGTGCATATGTATGCATGTATGAATAATAAATATACATCTTTTTCCTTGCACAACTCAGTTTAATACACAACATAACTTTCAGGTGTTGATTAATAACTGACTGTTGCATGATTTAAATTTTGATAGATATACCGGACAATAATGATAGTGAAGCAGTTCAGATTAGTTATAGGGTGAGTTTAAAAAAATAAATGAAAAATAATATATATGTATATATATATATTCATGAATCATTCATACAAAAAACAAATACAGAGGTTAATGATTTAATTGGCGAGAATCCATCGTCGCAAACAATTCAAATAAGATACATCAACCGCAAACCTGTATATGAATGATATGATCCTCGTTTATAAATTTCAGGTCTTTTTTATTTTTACAAGCTTTCGTTTGTTCCTACAGACATCCTCAGGTATATAAATAGATTTTGTTCTTGCTTTTACTCTCAGTAATAAGAGAACAACGAAAATAGAGATATAATCCAAAAAAATGCTATGAGAAATGTGTTATTGTTTTGGAACGTGCAGTCACAACGCTGAGTTTGAATTTAAATTTTAAGGTTCTGCGTTTATGTACAAATGTAGCAATAAGAGAATTCTTTTTTACTGGTAGATTTTCCGTCAAAGTGGCATGAACTATATTGTTCAATAATTACAGTAATGTCGCACTTATTATCCGAAAGTTTCACTTGAATCAGTTATTTTAATTTCAATAAAGGTGCAATAAATTTATAAATTCATGAATCATTCATACAAAAAACAAATACAGAGGTTAATGATTTAATTGGCGAGAATCCATCGTCGCAAACAATACCTGAGGATGTCTTTAGGAACAGATGAAAGCTTGTAAAAATAAAAAAGACCTTATGCAACTGAAATTTATAAACGAGGATCATATCATTCATGTACAGGTTCGGGGTTTATGTATCTTATTTGAATTGTTTGCGACGATGGATTCTTGCCAATTAAATCATTAACCTCTGTATTTGTTTTTTGTATGAATGATTCATGAATTTATAAATTAATTGCACCTTTATTGAAATATATATATATATATATATATATATACATATATATATATATGTGTGTAGTGATACAATATGGTATCTGTATAGAATTTCCTGGAGGATATAGATCCATGGAGAGTTCTATGTCAAAGGACGGAGCAAAATTATTATTAATTAAAGAATATCAAACACTTAAAATCCTATAGGTATGGGATTTTAAGTGTTTGATATTCTTTAATTAATAACATATATATATAGAGAGAGAGACACACACACACACACACATAAATACAGGGTGTATCAAAAATACTGTTACAAACTTTGGAGGCAGGTTCCTCACACCAAAACAAGGACAGAAGTCCAGATAAACAAATGTCAGCAAATCTTTCATTTTTGAGTTTAAAGTTTACGGTAGATGGTGCAACAAAGGAAGTAATCAACAGGGTACAACCGAAAGTCCCAGAAATCCTAAAAACATTGACCGAGTTCTATTTGGTCTCTTTATCACTCTTCCTTTTCAGTGGCCACCACCTTCAAGGCCCAGCTTGAAGGACGACTCAAAAACCTTTCTGCAGAAGACATATTAAGACCAATATTGTTTGAAAATTTATCTATCATTTGGAAGATTGCATCTCTGTAAACATTAAACAATGTCTTATATTGGCAACCACACTTTCCCAAAGACTTACATGCTATTTATTTGAATAAAGTGCTATAATGCACATTTCTAAAACAAATAAAAAAAAATAAAACTGCAGAATTGAAAGGTTAATCATTAGATTCTGCTTTTTAGCTAGAAGGTTTCTCTGGTAATTTTCATTTCTTATTTATTAAATTGTTACTTATTTCATTATTGGAAATTTAAATATGACTTATTTTATTAACATATATTAACATGCTAGCATTCAACCTGCCAAAACCAACCTCATAAATATCAGTTTTCAGTGTTCAACTTGCCCCCAGGTATACTCTGCCATATTATATAAAGACATCATTACAAATAACACAGGAAGTCATACAAACAGTGAGACTTTGACCATAGACTATGAGACTGAGAGCCGATATTTCCAGGGCAGGTTTGAATGTATTGAATGTTAAAAGGTTAAATAAATGAAAATATAACTCTGATGTTTTTCTTTTCACAAACCAAATTTTTAGCTTTACTTTATCTGACATTTTTTCCTGGCCAAACAAACTGTACCTTCTGACATTTTCTTTTTCCTGCAACCAAAGTTGTGGAGATCCAACTTCAAAAACGCCTTGTGCCATATCTCCTCTTTGTGAGAGCATGAATAAAATACCTAATGGCCTCCACACAGTGAAAGAAATAAATAGACAATTTGAACAAATTAGAAAATATTTAAAGATAGCATCAGTTATACAACATTGTGTCAGAATGCATTTGAGACTGGATTTACATTTAGATGAAAATTGACAGATTCGAGAACATTTGTTTTAGTAATTTTTGTTCTTTTTTTAATATTACACCATTGCAAAAGTTTGTACCTGATTAGAAAAGTGAAAGCAAAATTCTATATACTCCAAAAAAAACATTCATTAGTCAAGTATATAGTTTCATTATTCTACAAGCTTGTTGCTGTCATTTTCATAGAAACTTTATGCTTTTTGTTGTGAAGCAGTTTTTGACTGACTTTACAATTTTTTTGTCATTTAAATTGTTCTATTGAGACCAGAACAAATGATAATCTGAAGGAGCCAAGTTAGGAGAATATGGTGGGTGCTGAAGGATTTCCCATTTCAACTATGAGCCTTTGCAAGGTCTGTTTTACAATGTGAAGTTTTGCACTGTCAGGGTAGAAAATGATAACTTTTTGGTTAGCAAAAATTCGCCATTTTTCTTGAACACAAATGGTGAAAAGCTGTTGAGATATCATTTTTTCCAAACTCTTAGCAATTTCTTCTTACAAAATTTGTGGTTTATTCTCCATAATGGCAAGCAGACTGTCTTCATTGATGTTGGAAGATCATCCAGAACATGGTTGACTGTTTAGGTTAAAAATCACCCTGATGAAATCTGCCAAACCACTTTTTTCATATCCAAAGAGCTGGAGCATAATCCAAATAAGCTTTCTGGATATTTTTGTCACATTTTCAATGCTTAATCCTTTTTGAAATTCATAGAGCATAATATGGTGAAAATGCAACTTTTCATCCTCAATCTTTAAGGCATTCCACAAAATCTGACTTGCAAATGAACAATGCAAGATTTCAATCTAAAACACATCAGACATTGGCACCAAAACAAATGCCAATGTCAAGTTGTGATTATTTTATATTAAACATGAAAACTGGGCACAGACTTTTGCAATGATCTGATATCTTAGTCAAAATTAGTTTTTCCATATTTTGAAACTTTGAAAAACAGAATAACAGCACAATATACTTTATATTTACTCATGCTTTTATTATTATTAATC
Source organism: Acanthosepion lycidas (assembly GCA_963932145.1). Lineage (NCBI taxonomy): Eukaryota > Metazoa > Mollusca > Cephalopoda > Sepiida > Sepiidae > Acanthosepion > Acanthosepion lycidas. The sequence goes on from OZ010584.1 coordinate 85,464,475, forward strand.
CTAATAACTGTAATTAACTGATATCAGACATCCACAGCAGGCGACATTCTAAATAGTTAGCAACCAAGAAGACAGCTCTAAAAAACAAAAAAAAACTGGAAAACAAAAAATGATTGCACTTAGTTACTAAAAAAAAAAATTGGCTTCACTTGAACCAGTCTGCTCTTAGCAGACATAGTAAACACATCATATATTCATTCAGACAGAATAAATGACCAATCAAATAGTTCTATTTAAGCTTGCAACATCCCAATGAGCCAACCGTCATTCCAAAAACAAATAAAAAGCAAGTAGACAACTGAAAAAGTCAATAGCACGTAAATCACTTGCATCAATAGACTTACCCTTACTACAGCAACTTAAAAAATCCATTGTCAACTTTTCACATTACAACTACCCAAATACAAACATCAATGACACCAGCTACTATTTGAATTTTTGCTTCATTTTCTTTTGAACCAACCTCTACTTTCTGATCAGCTTACATATTTATAAGTATACTATTCATCCTTGCTTTAAATATTGCTGCCACATCTAGCTCCTGCTATATATTAGGTTGGTGCAAAAATAATGACGTTTTTTGACAAATTTTTTAACGTCAAAAACGTCATTATTTTTGCACCAACCTAATATTTAGAGATTCTTGCTGAAATCCAAAAAAGAATCTGCAGTGTTACCTGACACTTTGGTTTCAGTCACTTCCTCATCACAAAATTGTTGCTTTTCTATGACTTTTCATTAAATACTTTCATGATAATTGTTCTGATGAACTTTCTTCCATGGTACCTACACTTTATGAATTTAAGCACAGTATTAGATTGGTGACAAGGTCTCATCATTTTACAGTTGCAATGGCTAGATGTAATCCTAAATTTATTTTCTTGCACTGGCTTCTTGCTTTGGTTTCTCTTTTCTGCTTTCTTAGCTTCCTAGTCAACTTTGATCTTCAAAGATTTAATTGCAATGGCAACTGTTATCTTCTGTTTTCTTAATTCTTGTTCTTTTATTGTCCTCTCTCCATGACAATTTTTTCTCATATTCTCTAACACTCCATAACGTATCTTAGTGATGTTATTGCCTTGCTTGGAGTGAAAGGATTTATATATATATATATATATATATATATAATTACTACTGTCTAATGAGATTTGTTATCACAGGATTCTGACAATGTTAGCCTTGTGCCAGACTAAGGCTAATAAATATTAGGTTGGTGCAAAAATAATGACGTAATAATGTTGTTTTTTGACGTTAAAAAACATTATTACGTCATTATTTTTGCACCAACCTAATAACAATAAAGATGATTCTGTCTTTTTTGTTTTAAGTCTTAAACAACATTTTATCTTCTTTCCTATATATATATATATATATATATATATATATATATATATATATATATATATATATATACACACAAGACAGAAGATAAAATGATGCATACTTTATAATATATAAACTCAAGAACAGGTTATACATCCATGTTGGTATCAGAGAGTTCCCACACTCTGCCTAAGTATAAAAAAAAAAGAGAAAAAGTCTACCATTATTTCAGGAAATGATATGTCTCATATATTATTTAAATTAACAGCTCTCACAAACAAATTCATGGTATGTTTATGAGTACCATGCTTATGATTTGTTACCTGGAACACTCATCATCTTGAACTGGCACTTAAATAGCCTTGAAATATGGGTACCACTCCAAAATCTATGTTCAATATAGAAAAATGTTTACCAAAAGTGAAAGAAACATTTTAAGTTCATTAGCGAATTTTATGAACTTCAAACAAAATTCAATGCCAGTCTGTTGCTTGAATTTATCAACCATCCCAATGAAATGTTACAAAACCTTACACTATAATTGAAGATGTGCAGGTAGCTCAAAATCTATTATTGGCAGACTGATTCATATATATATATATATATAGGTATTACGTTGGTGCAAAAATAATGACGTAATAATGTCGTTTTTTGATGTATTTTTTAACGTAAAAAAACGACATTATTATGTCATTATTTTTGCACCAACCTAATACAAGGTGTTAAATCCAACACATCACAAAAATGACAAAATGTTACATAAAACTGCATTAATTATCAAATAAAACCTACTTTTCCTTGCTTATATTGCAACAAAGTTTTGAAAGTGATGCTCTCAATATAATCTGCACTCTAATTTACTTTGTAATCTTAACTGAAGCTTAAAAAATTGCCAAAGCTTTATACATAAATAATCTTATCAGTTTTGATGGGTACTATGCTAACAGGCTGTCAGCATTTTAAAACCCACTTGAGTTTTTTGATACCTGTCTGGGTTGCTGTTTTTTTTGTTTCTGTTTACTGAGATGGGCAGCTCTCTCTCACACACACAGAGTTGCCAAAAAGCAGTTGGCAAGATTTTCATTTGTTCAGTAAAAATAAAAAGTCAGTTTGTTATGGCCCATGTGACCCCCATAAGTGGTTCCTTAAATTCAATATTCCTTAAATTGTGGCTTTACTCTATACTGAATTGACTGAACCATTCATAATAAGATATTTAACAAAAGTGATAAAACCAACACATTTACAACAAAATGTGGATCTGCCAAATAAAAGCAACAGACATCAGGACTTCAACAATCCAAATAACTCTTGGAAAAATAGGTTCCATTGATTGTTTTACCAAAATTTACATTTTTTTCACAAAATTTTACATTATTTACATTATTCAGACTATTGTGCCGATCTTTGTCGCCATATTTGTTGTACACTCCGGCCTTCTTCAGGTGGTTGGAATGTCGAACTGAACCCTTTATTTCGCTCACTGGGGTAGACTGTTCTAGTTCAACGTGCCATGTTTAATGGATGTCAGTTATCAGTTATCTCATGTTAATTTTCCCTCTGAAAGTTCTCCACTGCTTTAACCGGGTATTGAACTCACACTCTTTGTGTCCTGTCACTGGATGTAACCAACGCCTTTATCCACTGTGCCATGTGTCCTCAAGGACACATGGCACAGTGGATAAAGGGTTCAGTTTGACATTCCAACCACATGAAAAAGGCCAGAGCGTACAACAGCCGAAATGTTGTAATAAATATGGCGAAAAAGATGAGGTCAATAGTCCGAATAATGTAAATAATGTACATAATACCTCATCTCAGAAATATAGACACATTTTACATTGAAAACATTCTGAAAAAAATGTAATTTGAGATAAAGATGTAAATTATGAATGACATTCAGATTTGTCTGTGAGATTTTCTGACATGATGAGTTACTGTTATTTACATTATTTGCACTCAAATTATTGCCCTCAACTTTGTTGTTGTGACAACATTTCAGCCTTTATGCTCTCCAGCTTTTCATATTTAGAAATATTGCATCTTTTTTATTATTATACTCATATTCATGCAATGCAAGGCTCAAGTGCCACTTAAGGTAGAGGGTTATTGTGTGGTGTTGTATGAGCATCAGAAAAGGTGAGAAGTGCAGTTCATGGGGCTATGCAGCAAAGATAATGGTTAATCCTAAACTTGAAGAGATTAAAGTTGTAGTGATTTTTTATTATTATACTCATATTCATGCAATACAAAGATTAAGATTCACTTAAGATAAAGTGTTACTGTCTGGTATTAGAAATATATTGCTGGGTGTCTATTCCATAAAGCAGTAATTATTGGGAAAAAGCTGTCTGAATGGAACTTACTTATTACTAGGAATATGAAGGGTGAGGTGATGCAACACCTTTGTGTACATGGTGGTGAGTGCAGGTTGTAAAAGTCAGGCATGGTGAGTCTAAGGATTGTACTTCCTCAGAACACATGCCATGGAAATAGCAATAGAGCAGCAAGAGACTTGTGATATTCTTTCTGTGGAAAAGATGTTTAAAGAACTATTTCAAGACAAGTGAGGAATGGGTAGCTCCAACCCAAATATGGCAGCAATACTCTATTTTTGGTCTAATTTGTAAAGATAGAACTGCTTAGTTATTGCTTGCCTTTTTCCCACTTAGTCTAAGTTTGAAGTACCCAGCCAAAGGATTGAACTCACAATTGCTGTTATCAAATTCACAAACCAATACTCAGAATTGTATCTCATTTTGACTTTGTTTCTCATGAAAACTGATCGGATATATTCATTTGATATATTCACTAGTTTGGCTTGAAAAAGATAAGCATTATGGATAATGTGTTCAAAGAAAACATTTAGCAGTACATGTGATATAATGACAGTAAAACAAAAGCTGGACACATTATGATTACATAGCTTTGATCATGAAATATAAACCAAGTAGTAGTAAGCATCATGTTGAGTCGGGGTACATTCATATGATATTTATTACTTCTCTGTGCTTTCAAGTACCCAGCACTTTCATGCATATAGGTAGAATTTCATAAACATATTCTTGGATATGGTAGTAAGAATATTTGAAATAAGCAAAGTTTGTTACTTATTCAACCCAGATTGCTTGAAATAAAGAAACCTTATCCTTCGTACAACATTTCTTTCTCTGTCCAATGTCTAAATGACTTCAGGGAATGTTTTCAAATGCAACAATAGAAGTTGTGTTTTTTTTTTCTCCAACACACTGAGAGAAAAAAAATCACTGGTTCATGCCAAAGGCTGCATATTATGTTCATAATTATTTTATATAATGTATCAATAAATTTTATTAAAGAGTTATTTGTTTGAAAAGTGTATGCACATATGTATATTTATTGTATAAAAAATACAATTATGGCACAAGGCCGAAAAGAGTGGTAAGGGTTTAGGCTGGTCTTCACTGACCATCCCCCTACCTAGCTAATCCGATTCACAACCCATTCACTCATTACAATTTGCTCATTCACCACAAAAACTCATTCGTCACCAATCAATCCTGCATGCACCATAATACTGCATCCTCTCAAAGAGACATACAAAAAACATGCCTCGTAATTTTAAATTTGAGGATGATAAAATTTATACATAAAAATTTACGGATGAATGCAAATGAGAGGGAAGGGGGAAGTGAATCCATAAACAAACAAGATATCAAACGAGGCAAACATAAATATAACTGATGTTAGTAGGACCTGTCCAACCCTCAAAAAAAGAGACCCGCTGTATTTTGCCCTACGACAGAATCAAGAAGCTCTCTTGCTAAGAGAGAAGAAAAGAAGAAAATATAGATGGACATGGGGAATCAATAAAGCTGACCCAGTCGAGATGAAAGCAAGCCAAAAACAAACTGGGGAGGTTGAGAATCTCAGCTTGGATCATAACCAAAGATGTGTATGCCCATCTGTCAGGTTACAAAAGAAATATTTACCCAAAACTGTTACTTTGTGGAACAAACTCCAGAGAAAATGGTTCCCTGACAACTACAATTTTTGTCTCTGAGTCCAAAGTCAACCAATATTAATCCTACGCATCCTTATAACACTCTCTTACTTCCTGCTTCTAATGCGGTGACAACAATCTCACTCAGTAATTGTATTGTTTTTTTTAATCACTTCACCCCAAGCAAGACAATAAAGCCACTAAGACACAAAGGATTCCTGAGCATTAGAGAATATGAGGAAAAAAAACACTATCAAGGAGAGAGAACAATAAAAGAAGATAACGATTGACATTACATTTGTATATTTGAAGGTCAAACTTGACTGGGAAGCAAGAAGCCGGAAGAGAGTCCCACAAGCAAGATGTGTGATAGAAGAAGTTGTTAGCATAGAACTTACAGTTAAATCTAGCCATTTCAACTGTAAAATGATGACAAATCACAAATCTAGTACTGTGCTTAAATTCATAAAATCTGGTTACTATAGAGTAATTTCAGAACAATCAAATGGAAAGTAAGCTACATTACAGCAATGGGAAAGTGACTGATGGCAAAATGCCAGGTCAAGACCAATAACATTGAAGATTCTTCTTTGCATTTTATCAAGAATTACTAAATACATATCAAGAGCACCAAACCAGACCAGACCATATGTAGCAGCAATATTCAAAGCAAGGACAAATGGTAAACTTATTATAATCTAAAATAGCTTCTGGTGATAAAAATTGTCTAGCATGACACAGTGAACAAAATTTACTAAGGTGAACAGAAAAAAAAAATCGGTCTGAAAAAATTTCTAATAAACACAAATGAGTCAATGAAATTACATGTTTGATGGAGAACGTGTGATTTTATTACTTAGATTTTAAGTGAATAATAAACATTTATTATAAGCTGTCATAATATGTCATATTTTACCCAGTGTCACATCTGGTGGATTTTTGAGGTTGTCACTAAAAAGGTTAAATAGATTTAGTTGACTGATCTCAAATTGCCATGATATTGTCACTATATAGATTTCAAATTTGTTGTACAAAATCAACTTTGGCAGAAGATCACTTACCATTTGTTATTGCTTGAGAAACAAATTCACTCTGAATAGCCTTTTCAATTTACAGTTGAGCTGGCTAGATGTAGCCGTAAGTTCTATGATAAAATTTCTTTTCTCACACTTATTGCTTGTGGAACTCCTTTCTGGCTTCATGCTTTCCAGCCAACTTTAATCTGCAAAAATTTAAATGCAATGTCAATCATTATCTACTATCCTTTTGACTACTCTTTCCTCTTCTTGCTCACTACTAATGTTTCTGTTCCTAATTCTTCCACACCCTGTAAGCCCTAGTGGCTGTACTGCCTTTCTTGGGATGATGCCGATTAAAAAAAACTTCTCACACCACTGTGGTAAGTATTTTTGTTAACAATTATCTATATTTTATAAAGTTAGGAGAAAACAAAATTTATTTTCTATTTTCAGTATTTCTAAATTTCAATATTTTAATTGGATACCTTCACCTCTCATCTGATAATCTTTCTTAGAATTACTCATGTGAACAATTTTCTTTTCACAAACACTTCACAAGATAGCTATTTATAATTCCTTAATATTTTTAGAGGTCATTTACTGGCACTCAAAAATAAACAAAACAGAAATTAGGATTTTGGCAAGACAAGAAAACTTCTGTTCCTCCCCCAACACCACCACATGTAGAAATATTGCCAGAGTCTAGGCCTGTGGTAGGATAGTATTTAGTATTTTAGGCAGATTTTTTTTTTTTTTTGTTTTTACTTGATTTCATATTCCAGATCTGTATTTTAAAAGATTTGGACTTCCAATTTTATTGGGATTTTTTTTCCTAGATAATAAATATGAAAATACCAAAGATATATTTTTATAAAAATAAAAAATATGTATAATTTTCACAGCAGCTGCAGAGAAAATCATTGTTGTAAGATGTATCTTGTGCTTAAGGGAGGGAAATTATTTTAATCAAATGATTAAAAACAACTTTCCCAAGTCACTTTTTAATCACTTCTTAAAATGTCCTTGGAAGTTTTCCAATTCTGTTATATTTTGAGTTTTTTTTTTTATTTATTGAACTATTACATTTTTTAATTGTTCCTGTCAAACCTTTAGATTTCTTAAGTTGATCCTCTTAGACCATTAATGTTTTAATTGATCCTGTCAAACCTTTAGATTTCTTAAGTTAATCCACTTAAACCATTAATGTTTTAATTGTTCCTGTCAAACATTTAGATTTCTTAAGTTGATCCACTTAAACCATTAATGCTTTAATTGTTCCTGTCAAACATTTAGATTTCTTAAGTTGATCCTCTTAAACCATTAATGCTTTAATTGTTCCTGTCAAACATTAGATTTCTTAAGTTGATCCTCTTAAACCATTAATGCTTTAATTGTTCCTGTCAAACATTTAGATTTCTTAAGTTGATCCTCTTAAACCATTAATGCTTTAATTGTTCCTGTCAAACATTTAGATTTCTTAAGTTGATCCTCTTAAACCATTAATGCTTTAATTGTTCCTGTCAAACATTTAGATTTCTTAAGTTGATCCTCTTAGACCATTAATGTTTTAATTGTTCCTGTCAAACCTTTAGATTTCTTAAGTTGATCCACTTAAACCATTAATGCTTTAATTGTTCCTGTCAAACATTTAGATTTCTTAAGTTGATCCACTTAAACCATTAATTCTTTAATTGTTCCTGTCAAACATTTAGATTTCTTAAGTTGATCCTCTTAAACCATTAATGCTTTAATTGTTCCTGTCAAACATTAGATTTCTTAAGTTGATCCTCTTAAACCATTAATGCTTTAATTGTTCCTGTCAAACATTTAGATTTCTTAAGTTGATCCTCTTAAACCATTAATGTTTTAATTGTTCCTGTCAAACCTTTAGATTTCTTAAGTTGATCCTCTTAGACCATTAATGTTTTAATTGATCCTGTCAAACCTTTAGATTTCTTAAGTTAATCCACTTAAACCATTAATGCTTTAATTGTTCCTGTCAAACATTAGATTTCTTAAGTTGATCCTCTTAAACCATTAATGCTTTAATTGTTCCTGTCAAACATTTAGATTTCTTAAGTTGATCCTCTTAAACCATTAATGCTTTAATTGTTCCTGTCAAACATTTAGATTTCTTAAGTTGATCCTCTTAAACCATTAATGCTTTAATTGTTCCTGTCAAACATTTAGATTTCTTAAGTTGATCCTCTTAGACCATTAATGTTTTAATTGTTCCTGTCAAACCTTTAGATTTCTTAAGTTGATCCACTTAAACCATTAATGCTTTAATTGTTCCTGTCAAACATTTAGATTTCTTAAGTTGATCCTCTTAGACCATTAATGTTTTAATTGATCCTGTCAAACCTTTAGATTTCTTAAGTTAATCCACTTAAACCATTAATGCTTTAATTGTTCCTGTCAAACCTTTAGATTTCTTAAGTTGATCCTCTTAAACCATTAACGCTTTAATTGTTCCTGTCAAACATTTAGATTTCTTAAGTTGATCCTCTTAAACCATTAATGCTTTAATTCTTCCTGTCAAACCTTTAGATTTCTTAAGTTGATCCTCTTAAACCATTAATGCTTTAATTGTTCCTGGCAAACATTTAGATTTCTTAAGTTGATCCTCTTAGACCATTAATGTTTTAATTGATCCTGTCAAACCTTTAGATTTCTTAAGTTAATCCACTTAAACCATTAATGTTTTAATTGTTCCTGTCAAACCTTTAGATTTCTTAAGTTGATCCTCTTAAACCATTAATGCTTTAATTGTTCCTGTCAAACATTTAGATTTCTTAAGTTGATCCTCTTAAACCATTAATGCTTTAATTGTTCCTGTCAAACATTTAGATTTCTTAAGTTGATTCTCTTAGACCATTAATGTTTTAATTGATCCTGTCAAACATTTAGATTTCTTAAGTTGATCCTCTTAAACCATTAATGCTTTAATTGTTCCTGTCAAACATTTAGATTTCTTAAGTTGATCCTCTTAAACCATTAATGTTTTAATTGTTCCTGTCAAACATTTAGATTTCTTAAGTTGATCCTCTTAAACCATTAATGCTTTAATTCTTCCTGTCAAACATTTAGATTTCTTAAGTTGATCCTCTTAAACCATTAATGCTTTAATTGTTCCTGTCAAACATTTAGATTTCTTAAGTTGATCCTCTTAAACCATTAATGCTTTAATTGTTCCTGTCAAACATTTAGATTTCTTAAGTTGATCCTCTTAAACCATTAATGCTTTAATTGTTCCTGTCAAACATTAGATTTCTTAAGTTGATTCTCTTAGACCATTAATGTTTTAATTGATCCTGTCAAACCTTTAGATTTCTTAAGTTAATCCACTTAAACCATTAATGCTTTAATTCTTCCTGTCAAACCATTAGATTTCTTAAGTTGATCCTCTTAAACCATTAAGGTTTTAATTGATCCTGTCGAACTTTTACGTTTTTGTAGCTGATCTTTTCAAACACTTAATTTTTTAATTGAGTCTATCAAATCATTATTTTTTTTCTGCTACACTGTTAGTTTTTTGCTTGTTTTCAAAATAACAAGTAATTTTCTCTGAGAAAGTTATAATAGTTGTGTAGTCAAGTGATCAGTGTGAGAGTATGGATCAAACTAAAATCTCTTAGTCAGGTCACAATGGAATACAACAGTCTATTTAGCACAATCAAATGGCTAAGGGAGTTGTATATTTGGCACCATTTTAGTGGTAAGAGTTCAAGACAAAATAAAAAACTAGGATTTTGAATGCTAATTCTCAAAACAAGCTGGATCTCTCCATTTGAGATATTGTCACAACACAATCTTCCAAAGCTCATTTGGTCATGTGTTCAGTAAATATCAATAAAAATCCAATAAAAAATAAATCTCCAAAATGAACTTAAACCTGCTGCATTTGATTTTTATTTCAATACTAAAATTTTTATATAAAAGTGTATTGCTGGTATGTTTACTATAAAAATCTATTCTTATACTTTCATACTGTTTTGTTTTAGCTTGGTGGGGGTTCACTATTTGCCCATAGCTGGGATGCTAAGAAGCACTACCATCCCAGGTCAGGGAGAACCTGAGAACAACAGTAATTAAGAGGTGGTTCTACACTTCTCAAAACCTCCAGTCTCCCGATAAGAGGCCTTTCTGCTGGATGTACTTTATTGTCATACCCAGGACTGGTAACAGGAGGGTGCCAGTACCAAAATCCAAGACATCATGAATATCATCATACTTTTGAAGAAATTTTACTAGACCACCACCCTGTTTGCAAATTTTATATTTTTGTATACTAAACTATTTGGGGGTTATTTTAATGAAACACTTCCCCATATCTTTAATTGGTCATATTCTCATGTTCAATATACTAGTGTTATAGAGATGTACAATGTTGATAACAAAACACAGAAAACTACAGGAGGGAGTAAAGGAAAGCAAGAAGAAAGGACTAAATATCAATTATTCAAAGAAAGAATATAAGGAGGAACAAGAGGAACAGCTCAAGATGTGAACTGGGAACTGAAGATATCAAAATCAAGCAAGTAAACAATTTAAATATCTCAAAAGTATTTTAACAGAGGTCAGAAAATTTGACAATGACATCCAAAGGCATATTGGAATAGTGAAATATTCCTTTCAAAATATTAATAAACAGGAAAATTTCATTAGAAACAAAGAAAAGAGTACTGGCAGTGAATACCGGTCAATTTCCTCACAAATGAAGATACTTGAGGCAACAGAAATGTGGTTCTACAGAAGGATGCTGAGAATACTATTAACTGAATAAGTGAGCAACAACAGGATTTTAGAGAAAATAGAAACAAAAAGGACATTTATACTTAGTATCAGAAAGAGATAATTGAAATTTCTAGGGTGCATAATGAGGAAAGATGGCTTGAAAAATTTAACACTTCCATGTTGAAGGCAAGAGGGACAGAGGAAAGCAGCAAATAGCCTACCTAATGAGCTTGTGTAAATGGTTGGCAGAACAGGGATTAGGAGAGATAACGAAAAGACAAACATTGAGAACAACAAGTGTGCGTAATTCAGTTCGCCCGTCGTTTGCTATGACTGAAATAGATTAAAATGCTTGCCTTTGTCCAGTTCTCTGGTCTACCAATTGAGCTGTTGCTAGTGACCCTCCTATTCTATCATTCTCGTTAGTATGTACGCCAACAATGTGTTCTGTTCTTTTCCATCTTCCTCACAGACTCACTATTTATGCCCGCGTCAGAGGCAACTAACATTTGCATACGAAACTTACTTCTCATTTGCCTGAGACTTCTGATCTTAGAAATTTACGCTGGCTTGAATTTTTAGTCTTTTTTCTTTTTCATAGTATGCCTGTCCATGATATAAGAGTTTTGGAATAATTCATTTTCGCTTTGAACTCTGGTTGCGATCTTTCAACAAGACCTAACACGCCATGCAAATTCACTTTGCGGGAGGTAAGTCTTCTTGTTCCTCACAACAAGGAACAGGACGTTGTGGAGAACAATGATCACTCATATCCAGAAGGGATAAGGTACATAAAAGAAGAATCATGCAGCTGATGTGGTTGAAACAAAGTAAATAATTTCATAGACAGGGGAATACAAAGTAAAGTATCAGATTTATGTTTCTGAAATTTCTGATCAATACTTACCATCTTGTAAAATCTTAAGTTAATAGTTGATTTTGATTTCAGAATCTGAAAATCTCAATCTAGGTAGTTTCTCACTTTACAATGGCTAAAATGTCACTATTTTCTAACCGCAAATACAGGTCTGAGTAATTTTTGAAATTGCTTAAAATATACACTTTTGCCTCCCTACAGTATGGTGTTTGTTATGGTGTCCACTTTCTTACCCATTTTCACCTACAACTCTTCCACAAGCAAAATTTTGCCTTTTTTTTTATTTGAATTAAAAACATGAAAAATTTTGGTATTTTAATGCCCAACCTCAATCAACATTATAGAATCATTGTAAACTCAATGATCTTGTCAATGGCTGCAGAGTATTTACTAAGCTAGGGCTACATATTGTTTTGAATTCAGAGTTGTCCTTCTCAAAGTCTGGTTGCCAACCACAGCTAGAGAACGTAATCTGCTCAGCTATTTAACACTTAACTGGTGGGGAAGGGGAGATGGATCCATTTACCAAATTACCAAAGTATTTGCATGAAAGTAAATGTAACCAACTCAGCTGGAATTTGAAATTAGGTTTCTCATTCTGAGCTACTAACAATTATACTACCTGCACATCCAGTGGAACAGAGTTCACAACGACTATAATCTTGACTATAGAGAACCTACAAGTGTGTTGATGTATTATTTCAATACACATGTACCAAAATATATTCAAAGTTTTTATAGACATCACCACAATACTAAACCTTGATACGGGCTTCTCCTGTTGTTATGAAAAAGAAACGCACTTTCTTTGAGATGAAGCCCAAATAATATATATTTTTTTTTTTAAGCATTTCACCCCAAGCAAGGTGGGAAGCCACTAGGACACAAGGGGTTACAGAAAATTTAGAGCAAGATCAGATAAGAGTGATAGAAGAAAGGATGAGGAGAATGGTAGTGGATAGATCAAGGCAACTGGAGATGTTGATTGACATTACACTTGAATAGCTGGAGATTATAGCTCTCAGGGAAACTGGAATAGGGAAGGGAGTTCCACAGACGAGAGGTGCGAGACATGAAGCTACTGGAGTATAAGAGACAGCTATATTTAGGAGTTTTGACAGTGAAGGGGTGAGAGCAGGATGCCAGCCTCGTAGGGCGCTTGAACTCATGAAGTCTGAGAACCAGTGAATGCAGCTCCTTGGAGCAATTGCCATGAAAGTATTTGTAGAACAGACAGAGAGAGACGACGGCACGTCTGTGAGAAAGTGACTGTAGACAAGATGCCAGAGCAGGGCCAGTTATATTGCATATCCGCCTCTAGAGCCTATCAAGAACCCCGAGGCAAACAGAAGGGGCACCAGACCATATATGGCAGCAATACTCCATGCAAGGGCAAATTGTTGATTTGTAGATCTGGAGGATCGATTCCAGGGAGAAAAATTTCCTGGCGCGGCACAGGAAGCCAACTTTCCTTGCAGTGGACGAAGCAATTGACTCAATGTATTTGTTCCATCTCAGGTCAGCAGTCAACGTGAGACCGAGCAGCCACAGAGAGTTGCTCTCGAGAAGTTGAGCATCAGACATTCTAATGGAGGGCAGGGAAGGATCTCTGTGGTGATTAATAGAGAGCAGTTTTGTTTTTGAAGCATTAAAGTTGACCAGCCAATTATATATAAAAAAAAGTTTGGTGAAGAGTACAATCATAAAAGGAAGTTTCTTGAAGCTGACAAAAGACTGCATAAGCCAGACTTAGAATTCAACATGATGTGGGAAGAAAACAACTTGGAATTCCTCACAAATGAAAAGAAAATGGTATTTCCCAAGGCTCACAAGTTTATTGAGAAGTTTAGCTTCTGCGCGGATTCATTTGGCATGAAAGATTTTTTTTTGCAGAGGAACGTGGATAAAAATATTGATGCTGCCTCAGGAATGTCTAAGACCCAGATCTACAACTGTCAATCATAGTAACCCCTTCTTCTCCCCACAAGATGAATTAACACACCTGGCAAAACCCAAATATGTTGAGATGGGTAAAACTAACAGGGATAAGAATTTTTGTCTGAATTGTTTTTATATAGGTTAGTTGAGCAGAAAGTCATTACCTGACATCTGTGAGTTTCTCTCCTTCATTTGGGACATACTAAGTCATATCCTCTATTTCAGGAGAAGATACAAGTGACATATTTTTTCCTATTTTTTTTTCTTTTTTTTTAAATGACATTTCCTACCAAGATTTAGGTGATCACAGCTCTTAAAAGTTTCTATTCTTATACGTGTGTAAATTGCCATGGCGTTTTTTTTTTTTAATTGTTTCACTCCAAGCAAAGCAATAAAACCACTAGGACACAAGAGGTTACTGAGTGTTAGAGAATATGAGAAACTTTGCTATTAAGGAGAAAGGAAAATAAAAGTTCAAGAATTAAGAAGACAGAAGATAACAATTGACACTACATTTAAATTTTTGAAGATCAAAGTTGCTTGTGAAACAAGAATCCGAAAGAGTTCTACAAGTGAGAAGTGCAAGAGAAGAAACTGTTAGCATAGAACTTAGTTATGCCTAGCCATTTCAACTGTAAAATGATAAGACCTTGCCACCAATCTAGTACTGTGCTTAAATTCATAAAGTCTGGTTACCATAGAGTAACTTCAGAACAATTATATTGAAAGTATTAAGAGAAAAAGCACAAAGAAGCTACATTACAGAAATGGGAAAATCACTGATGGCAAGATGACAGGTCAGGACCAATAACATTGCAGATTCTTCTTTGGATTTTACCAAGAATTTCTAAATATATAGCAGGAGCACCAGACCAGTTGTGACAGCAACATTCAAAGCAAGGATGAATGGTAGACTTATAAATTTCTTAGGAAAGGTAATGAAATGTTTTTGAATTCAGTTGTCATCCTAGCTGCCCTATTAAGGTGAGAGAGACCAGTCTGCCTTACTAATTTAACCATAGCTCTTTGGATGAAAAGAGGAATTCTCATGTCTGCAAAGTGCATAAGTGTGAATTGAATTTGAACTCTGCTTGCAGAATCCATTTTTCATGCTAATAACCATTATGCCACATACATATTCTAATGAACATCACAATTACAGCTTAACTAAGAAATAATTGACTGATACAAGATTACTTTTAGCGGGAACCAGGTAATGAGAACAGCCTACTCTGATGGAATGAATAAAGTGTTTAGTTTTGAAATTTACAGATGGTGACAGGTAACTGAAGAAAACCAGATGACATGGTCGAAACAGTTCATGGGTTAATCCTTGTCTATAGTGCTGACTTTACTTTTATAATATTTCAGCCAGTTCATTCTCTAATGATCTGCAGGTGAAATTTTATCCTGTGCCAATTGTTACACTTTATTTGTATTATACAGTTCTTAACTTAGCTTATTTTGGCAAAAGGCATGAGACATCCAGTAAGAATCAAACTCACTACTGAGTAATTATTGTGAGCCAGATCAACTTTGTACTTTTTGCCCACCCCCATCCAAGATCAGTTTTCTGTTTTCAAGGATTAGAAAGCTGATCTTTTAGTGATTTCTTTCTAACTTACAGAATCTTGTCCAGACAATTTTTGTGATTACTTTGTTTATTCCTGTTATATATGGTTAAATTGTAGAGTAATATATCATTTGAACAGGCATTTACATCATCTTAAGATTTTCTTTCTCATCTCAGCAGAACAGTTAAACTTTCACAGTTCTATTCCCTTAGACAAGATTATGAAACAAATGCCTCTAGATATTCATCTAGTCTGATGATTGCATGCATAATAACATTGTGAATATTTTTTTTACAGTAAGGTTCACTCTGTACAAGGCCTAGAGGCCACTTGAAGTAGAAGGTTACATTAAAGGGTAGTTTATATGGATAAGAGGGGAAGATAATAGTTAACTCTAGACTTGAACAAGTTAAGATTGTAGTGATCAGGGAAACATCTTGGGAGTCTGTTCCACAGAGGTTAACAGGAAGAAGCTGTTTGAGAGCTACTTACTTCTCACTAATGGAATAAAGAGGGAATGAGGGTGGTTTGCTACAATGTGAGTGGCATGGCGGGTCCTAGCCATGAAGATTAGAACTGGTGGAACCAAGGAATATAATTTGAGTACTTTCCATGGAAGTAGTGAAAGAGCAGTGAGAGACCCTTACATCCCTATGTGAGAGAGAGGTTGGAGGATGGAAAATAATTTTCCACCCACAAAGACTTTTATCATTCTAAAATATGAAAATGACCCTTCCATTACAAGCAAGGGCAGTAGAGTAGCAGGAGTAAAAAGGACCAACACAGACGTATCTTCTTTGCTCCATGAAAATCAACCATTGATGGTTTCAAATGCAACCCTTAACCACAAAATTCTTGGAACAAGCAAAAACAAGTAAGCACAAACTTTTAAAGAAACAAAAGAGACAATAACACTGAGAACATTTTTAATACACATAATACCAATATTGTAAATAACATTCACAAAAAGAAAAATACACATTCTTGACATTAATGTCAACACGTGTCTTAAAGTCTTATTGTTGTTATCATTGTACGTTTTATTCATTTCATTTTCAGTAAAAAAAAAAAAAAGAGAAAAGGAAACCTCTATCAACTACAAATACATATAACAATGGGGTAATTACTTTAACAAATCAACATCGACACCATTACACTCTGAATTCAAAACTAGCCTGAAGAGGTTTTAAGTACCATTAGGCTATCTTGTCCTAAACACACCACTGCTATGGGTGCAGTACACAAGGTACCCTTCCAACTCTAATGGGTTATGGGACTTGTGATAATGTGACACAATAATTTAATACTTATCTCTCTCTTAATAGAAAACTTATGGAGACTTAACTTGAGGGTAGAATCGATACATTTTACTGCTTCACACAAAAGAATTTGTAATTTTGTACTTGAGGCTATGAATGAATTGAATAAGCTGAGTTCTGTCTGGCACAAAGCCACATGTGTTGGGTATCTAGTCATAATCAACTTGATTACAATAGTAACAATCTGCCAAACAAGCTTACTCATCATTATTCAATGGTAAGACATGCAGAATATGACAGTTTTCATCTTATTGCAATTCTGGTAATCTCAAATGGCTTCTAACAAAAAATGTTGCATGACAGATGCTATCTTTATGCATTGTTTCACTCATTCAAATTGTCTATCTCTGTTTCTTTCTTTCATCATTTAGAGACTGGTAGGTATTTTACTCATTCTGGCACAGAGAGGGGATATGATACAGGGGCTTTTTTGAAGTGGGAGCTCCATATATACAATTATAAGAAAAAAGCAAGAGGGTTTAAGCAAGAAAAACGTCAGAGAAAAATTGGGTTTTGGCAAGGAAAAACATCAGAGAAAATAAATCTTCACTTAACCCTTTAGAATTCAATACATGCAAACCCACCCTGTAAATATCGGCTCTCTAAGTCTTACTGTTTATGGTTAAAGTCTCACTGCTTGCATGGCTTCCTGCATTATTTGTAATGATGTTGTCATATATTATGGCAGAATATACCCAGGGGTGGATTATGGTGTGTTGAACATTGAAAGCTGATATTTATGGGGTAGTTTTGGTTGTGAAAGGGTCAATATGTGTTAATAAAAGAAATCATTTTTAAATTTCTAATAATGAAATAAGTTATAATTTAATAAGCAAGAAATGAAAATTACCAGAGAGAAGAGACCTTCTTGCTAAAAAAAAAAGGAATTTTATGATTAACCATTAAATTTTGGAGCTTTAATTTTTTTTTAAATTTGTCTTAGAAAGGTTCATCTTTCAATGCAGAGGTTATGTGTTGAAAATCTAGAAGCAAGAGATTTTCAGTAGTCAAGAATTTATTGACGGACAGGACTATTATTTTAAAATTATCAGTAAATGTTCTAGGATTTTGATATTTGCTTGCACTCAAAATAAAAATGTCTGTCTACTTGAACCATTTGGTTGATACAAAACTTCTCCTGTCATATTTGCACAATGTTAGGGAAATCTTTGAAGTGTCCTTGAAATTTATTTAGTTCTTTGTTGTTTGTACAATCAGTCAAATGTTGTACAATGTTTATAAGCCTTAGGGAAAATTCAGAAGTAAGGAATATGGGCTCCACATTAATGAATGAACAGTCATCATTTAGATTTCTTTCTATACTTGTCTGACATAAAATAAAGTCATTATTGGGCATTGATAATAAAAAAATGGATTTAATACAAAAATTTAAAATGAAGAATATCATAGCAAAATTCTGGATAGCCTTCAACATTTTAACCTTCATAGAATTGGCTGGTGAAAAAGTTCTTCCCGACAACGACAATTTTGAAAAATGGAATATTCCATCTTTTTTTTTTATTTTTTTTTGCAAATTTCCTTTAAAATTAGACAGTTTACTCTTAAAGTTATATCAATATAAGAAAATAATCTAGCACTATTTCACTGACAAACCAGATTTACATTAAAATGTGGAATTTTTTAAGTAGCTAACAAAAAAAATGTTATATTTTATCAAGACTAAGTATAGAGCTGGGTTCAAAACCCAGTCAGGGACATTATATTCACTTATGCAAATACCCTTGGGAAAGGTATGAATCCATCTCTTTCTCCCTCCTCCAGCTATGGGTTGAATAGAAAAATAGATTGGGTCCTATAGTCTTGATTAGCAAACAGCCTACCACAAAAAGAAAAGGCAGCCTATGCAGGAAAATATTTTGCTTTGGCAGTCATGAATCAAAACAGAGATGAACACCCAAGTGTGTAACATGGATGGCATTTAATTGACTGAAGAATTTATTAATGAACACAATTTTAAATAACTGTATTAATACTTTGCTGTGGCAGCTTTTGCATTTACTATTTATATCATTCATTATTATAATGAACCGATTAATCTACAACAATTGTGTAGTGTCACCAATGCCCACATGTCAATAATGACTCTTCAAGATTTGATGGGTAGTATTTTCTTCATCTCCTCTTGATGATTCACCATAAATTTTCTATTGCATTTGCATCTGGGATATTTTCAGGCCAATCAAGGACAATTGTCATTTTTTCCTTAAACCATTCTTTTGTAGATTTCACTATGTGGGGTAGAGTAAGGTCATGTTGGAAGATAAATTCATTGTCTCTAAACTTGACTTCGACATATGATACAAATAAAGGATCTTGGACATCCTGACAGCAGCATTAACTGACCTGTCCAAGAAATAGATCACTGGTGACAGATATACAACCCCAAACCATAAAAGATTGAGGGTATTTTACACTTTTTTTTCTTGGATATCCTAAGAGCAGCATTAACTGACCCATCCAAGAAACAGATCTTTCTGACATTGGTGACAAACATACAACCCCAAACCATAAAAGATTGAGGGAATTTTACACTTTTTCCATGCATTTGGCAGCACATCTCTTATTTGATTTCCTCCAGACATAGTGAGTATGATCAGTAAAGGAAATACAGAATTTTGATTCGTCACCTTTGATCTATGGACCAACTTTAAAGATTAAATACTTATATTTTTGATTAAAATTTAATAGTTACTTTGAAATAGGTATCCTAGTGACATGTCAAAGTGGATGGAGTCTCTGGATTGTTGTGGATCAAGAAACAGTTAAACCAGCATCAACCAAAGCTTCAGAAATTTCACAATTGTAAAATCAATTGGAAATATTGATCCTCTTTAGGAGTAATTGATCATTTAAATGATACAATGTTAGATAAGGAAGTGGCCTAGTGATTTTTTTGAATTACAACACTTGACCACAATGCAACAATTATTGAGCTGTGATGGGAATGCAGCAAAGAATGAGCTCCAACCTTCTGGCCAACTATATATGTAGAGAGAGCTCCAACCTTCTGGCCAACTATATATATATATATATATATATTAAAGACATTTTTATGTTTAACATTGTTTTTATAGATACAAATATTTAAGTAAATGCTCTGTTTATAATAAACAGTATTAAATAACATTTACTGGCCTGAATGTTAAATGTTATTTAATACTGTTTATTATAAACAGAGCATTTACTTAAATACTTGTATCTATAAAAAGAATATTAAACATAAAAATGTCTTTAATAAATTGTCGGACTTTGTCCATTTTTTAATGTATATATATATATATATATATATATATATATATAACAGCTGGCCATTTGTATTCAAGGATACCCATCTACTAGAGCAGCTCAGGCACATTTGTGTTTGTTCAACATCCACGGAGCCAAACTGTGGTTTATACTGCAACTATGCTGAACAGACCTTAGTTACACATTTCTGGCAAAGAGTATGTTATCTAGAATGACAATCAGTTCTACAATCTGAACAATACTAGCACACTCAAATCCTTGGTCACAATGATGTGTGACTTTGTGCTAGCACAGCTATTAATGGCCCCAAGTGTTCTGTCTACCCAGTTTCACTCACAAGGCTTGGGTAAACCCGTGGTAAGGTTTTCAGGCACTTTCCAAATGTGCTGCATGCTGGGATCATCCCCTCTCAAGACCAATAACATCAGGAAGCCGTCTTCCTGACAAATCAACCATGGTGAGATTCAAACCCGGGTTTCATTGTCAGAAAGCAAATGTTCTATCTACCATATATATATATATATATATATATATACACACACACACAAAAATACACATATCAAAGGAAAATCTTAACACATCACAAAAAATATGAGAATAATCATCAAATAAGTTTTTAATACCTGCCTCATCAGAATGGAATTACAAAATGGCTTAAACTTAACCAGACAATATGTTAAAAAGAAAAATCAATCATAAGAGAACAGGATCTTTTATATATATATATATATATATATATATATATATATATATATATATATACATACTTTATTATTTAAACGTTATTGTTAGTATGTTTATTTATTTATTTTCGTCTACCAGTCTGATATTCAATAAATTTCACAAAAGAAAAATATATGTTCTCTGGCAGTTGAATCTGCATCTCCCTAGAGGAAAAACCATCATTAAATCTGACAGGCTTTAGAGCTAAGTGCTTCAGTGGTTAAGCAAAGCTGAATAGTGCCTTTAAACACAGATTTTTCCCAGACTCTTGAACTAGATATGTCTGCTCAGTTTTGCATGCTAACCTAAACAAAGCAATTTCTATTTCTTATATATATATATGTGTGTGTTTCATTGAATAATAAAGACATATTCTGTCTACTGATTTTACTATTGATCCTTTCAAGTTGTCTAATCAGTTAATGATAAGATGAAAGGAAGGAGCCATAGTTTCTTTTTAATTCAAGTACTTTCCAATAAATTTGTCTTTGTAATTTACCCCTGAAGATGATCTTAGAAAAGATTGAAAGTACAAAAAAACTGTGATGCCTTCATTAATGAATTTCATTTCAACATCAAGAAACTGATTAGACAACTGGAAAGGATTAGTAAAAAAATAAGTAGACACAATATGTCAATATTATTCAATGAAACATGTTTGAATGAAGATATGTTACCTATATATATATATATAATCTAATTTAAAAATGTCACACACACAAAACTTCATTTTGACATCAAGTTTCACACTATGAATCAATTCTCAATCAGTTCAGATAAACCATTTAAAAACTTCTTCATAGTGAAATTTTCTCTAACATTTTTGGATTGGATTCCAACTCTATTCTATTCTGGTTTTCTTGGGTTCTTATTCCAAAATAGGTCTTGCACTTTTTTTTCCACAACAGACCAAGGTAGCCAGTTGCAAGCTTGACCTGAGGTTACTTACAGCCGTTGAATGCTGAAACATGGGATCTCACAGATGCATCGGTTTTGCAAGCATGAAAACAAGATACATGACTGAAGCGGTTATATAAACTACTCCAGAGAGGAATTGGGAAGTTTCTCATACATTGCAGGCAATAATGTAAAGTTCCACATCTCAAACAAGGGGGCTCTACAGGCTGTACATTTACCAAAAGTAACTGATGAAATATTGGTTTGAAATAAACTGTAATGTTAAATATCAAAGAGTCAAGTTTCAGCATTCCCACTTCATTGCATTATTTTTGCTTTTGTTGTGTTCCAAGGTTTCGTTATTTCTAGTTACATGTGTGTGTGTGTGTGCTTGGTACCTGTAGGGGCTCCGGTAAAAATGTGTTATTTGGAATGCCAAGATTTCCAAGACAGGCAAAACCTCTTTCTACTTGAAATACTGAGCCAGCAAAATATTCTTTCAACTTCCTATGGTGTAGTCTTGACTGAGCACCAAACAAAACTTAACTTCATTATTCTATCACTGTCATCTATATATATATATATATATATATATATATATATATATATAGATAGATAGATAGATATATAGATATATAGGTAGGTAGATAGATAGATAGATAGATAGATAGATAGATAGATAGATAGATAGATAGATAGATAGATAGATAATTAAAATGATAAAGTCAGACATGTTAAACAAAAAAAAAAAAAACAAGAAATTTAACAAAAGATGTGAAAGAAAATTACCATAGCAAGGAAGTAACATGTTGAAACAAGAATAAAAATTAACAAAAAGAAATAAAAAAGACAAACATGTGTAAAAAGCAGCTGAGCCAGTTTATTAGTCCACTTTCAAAAGGGCTGATAAACCAGTTTAACTGTTTTGTTGTTAATTATTTTTCAATATTACTACTCTACAGTAATTTTTTTTTGTTATTGTTACTTTTTGTTTCAGATGTCCACACACACACATATATATATATATATATATTAAATGAAATATAGTTTAAAGGTATGCTATTTATAACTTAAAATGCTGAATATCAGGAATACAGCAGATGTAAATATAAAAGTGGACATTGAATTCAACACACAGAGGCAACGGTCTATTTCATGCTAAACACAATTGTCAGGCCATATATATATATATATATATATATATAGTGCGATGGATAAATTGTCATCTAAATTAGACAAAAATGAAAATAACACTGGCATCTCATTTTAATAGATATATTTACCAAAATTACACAAAAATATCTTGAAATACTAAAGAGTAAATTTATTCAATAAAATCACCACTGGTTTCAACCATGGCCTCCATAAAACTTTAGAATCTCCTGTAACTATTCTGGACTGTCTCCTTGTTTAAGTTGGTGAATACTGCCATAATCCTTGCTTTCAGTTCATCTTTGTTGTTACAAGGAGTTTTGTTGCACCCTACGCATAATAATCAGGAAGGGGAGTTAGGTGGCAGAAATTGTCTAACTGGATTCTCCTGCTTGTGTGGCATGATGCAGAGTACTAATGCTCGGCATAGAGTCTTCTGGTAGTCACCCTCTTGAACTCAAGACACTTAATGTAGGCCTCTGTGTTGAATCTGAGTCTCTGTGGGAAGATGAATAGAGGCATAATGTCGCCATCACTAGTGATCACTCCAAACACCTTTGTAATCACCATTAGACTCATTCAACTCTTTCCAAATCCTCTGTGCTAACCTTAGATTGACACCCAAATACTCTGAAATGTTTGTAGTGGAGTTTCTGGCACAAATGCCAAGCAGTACAACATGCCATTTCCAAATTTCTGGCAGAGTGAATTGTGTCATGGTGTTATGTCCCCAACTGACTCTACCATACTGTTTAGTCAACAAAATCAAAAACAAACAAAAATACTCAAAATTAAAGATATAAAATGGCAACAATATACACATCATTGTAATTGAGATGATATATTTTCATGCATCAAGAACGATATTGGAGAAAAATGTATGACAAAGTGGGAAAAGTATTCTTGTGCCATGTTTCGGCGATTAGGAATTAAAAAATTTTTTTTTGTAGTGTGGGATATCGATTAACAAAAGTGATGGAAAGAAATAGAATCTGAATAAAACTGGCTAGATTAAAAAAAAAAATTTATTTTAAAATTCCCAGTATTTCTTGTTTGTGCACATGTGTCGTTTCACCAACATAAAAAATTTAGTCTGATGAAACTCTCAAGGACGAAACGCATCACAAGAAAATTTCTTAAACTTTCTTATACATACGTACATATGTACGTTATATATATATAGTAAACAAAGCAATTTCTGACATATAAAAAAACATTGTGAATATGAAAAGCATGTATAGGAATTCAATATATATTCTATGAAAATTTCTTGGACATTCAGGCCAATAAATGTCGTTAATACTGTCTATTCTAAACAGAGCATTTACTTAAATATTTGTATCTATAAAAATAATATATAAACAAAAGATAACTTAAAATAATTGTTGGACTTTATCCATTGCATAGAGTGTGACGTCATTTGTTTACGTTTGGATACACTTTGAGCAGAAATGAATGTTTGCGGGAAATCGTAGAAAATTGTAGTTTAAAAACGGTAAAATTGATCTTGCTAACCAAGATGCTTCTCTGTAGCTAAATTGGTATAGCATGTCAGGCTATATAACTGGTTTGATTCCTGTCAGAGAACACATTTTTTCTATGAAAATTTCTCGGACATTCAGGCTGGTAAATGTTGTTAATACTGTTTATTATAAACAGAGTATTTACTTAAATATTTGTATCTATAAAAATAATGTCTAAACAGAAAATATCATATATATATATATATATAGTGAATATTAATGATTTTTTAAGAATTCATCATTTAGTTCTAGCTATGAGTTAAATAAATGAGTAGACTTGGTTTACTTGCCTTGAGGTAACAACTAGTGTAGAAGGAAAACTGAATCCAAAACTAGCCTGAAGAGGGTTTGTGCACAATCAGATTATCTTGCCCTAGACACACCACTACTGTTATAGCTGCAGTACACACGATATTCTTACATCTCTAATGGGTTATGGGACTTGTGATGATGTGGCATGATTATCTGTTTTTATGATCTTGTTTATTTTCTTGATTTCATATTTGAAAATATATTTTCCTATGCCTGAGTAATTTTGGCTAGTGTTAGCCATTATAATTTCCTTTTCATTGAGATTTTTCCTGAAATTTGTAATGTTAGTTTCTTTTGCAGTTTGAACTGAGCAGCAATTTTTAATTTTACAACTTTGGCTAAATGCTATGTAAGTCTTGCTATGTTTCTCCTACAAAGGGAAATGCAGTTTCAAACTGGCTGGAGAGCACATCTTTATTAAGTCTCTCAAATGCACTGATTCAAAGACATAATACACATTGCTTAATAAACCGAACATCTACTCAAACATTAAATACACTATATATACACTAAAATGACATTTGGAGTATTGATATTTTAGGATATTAAAACATGTTAAAAATTGCTACATAATGGCAGTTATGTTTCAACGTCATAAATGTGTCTCTTTAGGTGTTGTTAAACTACTGGCGAGTGAAAGATTAATTTAATTTCAAAAGCAGAATAGTTACAAAAAATAGGCTTGTGAGCTTTGCTGTGATTAACTAATCGAATCTGACATGCTAAATTCAATTTTTTTAATATAGGTCATGACACAAAGTTGTCTGCATATAAAACCTAGACAATTTCTTTTGGGGCAGATACAGGTTGTTACATTATTTCATAATATGTATCAAAGTCTTATGTTCAACTTTCCTAAGAAGTAAAAGTAAAAACAAAAGAGATGGTGAGGTAATTTAACATGATATTAGCTTGTTATATGTTTGTTCAGCTTTTTATATAAAATTGTGTAGTTGATAAATAAAAGGCCTCTTTCAGAAACTGGTAAATAACTGTTCAATACAACAAAAAATCAGGTCAAAAATACAGAATTACTTTGGCAAATTAATATGCAACTGTTAAATAAAGAGCATCCATATAAGATGTTAATAATACCAACCAATCAATGCAAGATGTTAATAATAACAACCAATCAATGCAAGATGTTAATAATACCAATTAAACACCTGCATTTAGCTCTAATTATCCAGCCCTCTTTTAAATTAAATGTTACTTACAGTGAAATTATACTCCATTTGTTCTCATTTTACCTGGATATATATATAGCATAAAAAAAGTTTATGTATGACATCATGGTTTAAAAATGATACAAAAGGAAGTTATCTTTAAAGTTAGTGCATTCATGTACCTAATTTAAGGGATGCAAGTATATATAGAAAGATTTTAACCCTGTCAGCCCTCAATAAATTTCTGCAAACTTAGACCTTTGTGTCAAAATGATATTTTTTTTTCCCTTGACGCCACTATTATTTTAACTACATTTACTTCTTGGCAATGTTTATTCTTTTAAAACGTAATGATTAGAATTTTAATAAAATTTAAACATATGAAAGTGAATTTATACATTTTCTTTTTTCTTGAGAATTAACAGAGATATTTATTTATGCTTTTAGCTGAAAAGTAACAATAGTCTGCCAGTTAGAATTTGAAATGTTGCCTCCCACCTTGACGCTGTACAGTCTTCTTATCCCTCTTTATTTGAATGTATGCAATAGTGACCAAATCTTAGTAAAGATCAATATTTGTCTATAGCTTTGAGAATATTCATTAGCAGTAACACTCCAAATTTTATATGAACACAAGAACTCATTCCTTATCAAAAATACAAAAGAAAGACTTTGTACTAACAATTCAAAATTCACATCTTATAAACGAAGAGCCAATAAAGGAAATGATTCTTTAGAACTAAGTATTTCTAATTCAAACTTCAAACGATTCAGCCGACAAAAACCGGATAAGTTGCTCTCCAGTTTTAATAGAAACGACTTTTTTAGATTTATGGCCCAATCAGAAAGAAAACAGTTTATCTGATCTTCTAACGAACGAACCTTTATCAGGTACGCTGTCAACCAGTAAAGTTGAATCTGTTCGTTCATCTCTCCATCCCGTAAACACACACACATCGCCCATCCAATCAAACATCCACTTTGTAATCTATCAATGCGTTCGGATAACTTAACTTCCTTCAGGAACTGATTGTAATTTCTTCTTCAGAAATAGACATTTCACTTTACACAGGACGGAGATTGTGTATCATGCGTTGAAAATTTATTTCAGTTGTTA
This sequence comes from Acanthosepion lycidas, assembly GCA_963932145.1. Classification (NCBI taxonomy): domain Eukaryota; kingdom Metazoa; phylum Mollusca; class Cephalopoda; order Sepiida; family Sepiidae; genus Acanthosepion; species Acanthosepion lycidas. The sequence continues at coordinate 85,491,401 of OZ010584.1, forward strand.
TTGAAACTGCAACTTTTGTCTGCTTGTTCTGTTAACGCAATGTTTGAATTTCATTTCATCTTTTTTCACTGAATTATCAAGAAAAAAAAAAAAGACTATATTTTTATTACTGGAAGAGTTTATCTGGGGTCAGAATTTTGTAGTGATTATTGACTCCGGCACTATTCAGATAAAATTTTGAATCACTTCAATATTTGTTCATAACAAAAAAATTCAATTTTTTTTGTTACCAAAAATTTATCTAATTATTCTTGTTCTCTGATAATTTTTATAAACATATAAACTAACAACAACAAAAATACACGTGAAAATGCCAAGGTTTTTTTTCTATTTGAATTCTCTGGTAAATCTTAATTTTTAAGTTAATGCGATAACAAAATAAACCTGGAAATTCCCCTATTGAATTGTAAAATATTTGAGCTTTTAACACCGTTAAAGACCAAACAAATAAGATACAGAAGTTAAAAGGGGAGGAAGAGAAAGAAAAGTAAGTCGTAAGACAAGCCAATATAATAAATCGTTTTTATTTTATTAATATTATTTTATTTTATATATTGGTTTGTTTTCCAAAAAACACCGTGTCTTGGCCGCATGTAGGAAGATCAGTACAACCAAGCATACTCGATCTATAACATTGAATAGCCCAAATGAAGTCTTGAATAGTTGCTGTTTTCTGGGGGAACTTATATAAAGCACGTCCTCTAAAGCTAGTAGCAAATTTTATCCTGGGTGCGGGACGAATACTGATCATATTCGGTCTGGTTGCCCATCGAAGAAGTCTACTGTTTATAATTTCAAAACTTCTAGTGACATGGGAGCAACAACACTGACGACGCATCTAGATTCGGCACTTAAAGGTGTATTTTTAACCAAATATTTCAATAACAATCAGAAATATGAATGCAGGTCGTTATTTAAAGCAGTAAGACTAAGAGTACACAAATGAAGAAGAAAAAAAAAATTGAAACTGACATTTTTTTTTCCATATTTCACTGAAGTTGACCATAAACACTTGAGTGTCATCACCTCTTCTATTTTCTCTCTCTTTTTCTCACTGAGACCAAACAACATCTCTGATATGTCTTCTCCGTTTTTCCTCATGCTCAAAACGGAATAGCTCACTATTTACGAAATACTGACAGGGCTTAAATATATAACTAAGGAACAAACATAATTATACTAGGACGTGAAGAAGAGTATTAAAAGTAATAATAGTAGTAGTCATATACGAGGACTATATCATCTTATGGCAGAAGTCTTTTGTCGCATTCGTTCATAAATTATTATTTTTTTTTTTTTAGCAGTTTCCTCGCATTGAGATCATGATTTCATGGCCGGGTTAATCAATTTCTGTAGAATGACTAAACTTGCGTTGTTGTTATAGACAAGCGTATGGTTGCAAGAAAGAAATACGACAACAGCAGAAATAGATTTACGTGATTTATTTCAACAGGAACGTGAGGGTTTGGGACAGCTACCTTGTGGTATAGTTCATAAGCCGGCTTCAGATCTAGGTCGATCTCTCATAGTAGTTCACACATGTTGACGGTGGTTGATGCTCCCCTGCTGACCGCTCGGCCTGACAGGTCTGTTCCCTGGCCACCTGTGACTGCCTGTTGAACTTTCGTGTGACCCCTTTTATAGCGTTTTTATATGGCTTAACAGGCTCGAAAAACGAAGCGAGGATAATTAGGAGGGAAGCATTTTTATTGGATGAAAAATAGAACACTTTAAATATTATTTTATTTTTCGACCGGAACTCGTGTGTCGGGAACATTTGTAAACGAAGATAATGATCATTTTGTGACGGGGCTTTGTCCCGTTCACATCCGGCTCTCGCTCTTGAGTATTTGCCTGTAAATCAGCCGAGATATTCTTATTTTATTTTATAACATTGTCTACTTAAGTCTTGACAGTGTCAACAATGGCACTGTGGGAATGTTCGGTTGGTTCTCATTGTTGATAAGTTGTAGTCATCGCAAAAGGTACTTTATCACAGAAAAAAAAACATAGTAACAAATAACTTTATTAGTGATGTATCCATTTGCTATTGATTGAAAACGCAAAGAAAGGTGTAATGAATTAATCGCAAACGGCAAGTTTGTTGGTGCCGAAACTTTAAAGGAGTTCTGTCGGTGCTGACCTGTGGGATATAGATATCCAATGATATAACCGCATACTGGCGAGTCTAATACTGAAAAGCTACTTCTTCACTGATGAAATAATTGTATCGGTTTATGGAGCCTTTAAGAAAAGAAGAAAAAGAATAAGCTACCATCTCCCAATCTTGGCGATGAACCTGTTGGTATCGTTTCACTACTGATTAAAAACGAGGCTTTATACACTTTTTTATAATGGCACAATGTGCAACATATTTTTCATGTGAAGAATCGTACACTCTCCTCCTGATATGACACACAACTCTAAGTCGCTTTTAATTATAGGTCATACAGAAATGTATGGTTACCCCAACCACTGCCGCAAGCAACAGGACATGCTCAGGCTTTTTTTTTCTTTCTTGGGGCTGAATCTCTGAAAACATAGAATTATAGAATTGTCTACTTTCTGTTGGAGTAATGGATAGCGGCATGAATTGAAGAATCGTAGAGCCGAGTTCGAATTCCAGTCGAATCCATTACATTCACTTACGTGCTAATATCCTTGGGAAAGGTACAGAATCCTCTTCTTCTTCCCCCAACTATGGATAAGTAGCAGGACAGACCGGGTTCTATAGCCTTGGATGGCAATTGGTCTGCTACAGAAAAAATGGCAATCAGTCGTATATCAAAAGAGACATGATTGCCTAACTGTGTATCACGTATGGCACATAACTGACTGACTACTTTCTGCTACTCTCTGAACATAATAGTTTCAATGTATGAGATTAATCCACCTTGTCTGCCAAACGCTTGATAGGTGATATTGTATGAAACAGTAGAAAAGAAAAGAGAACCCCTCATTCTTTTCTTTCAATCTTTAATCGCGGGGAAAAGACGTGTCTGATTTCTTCGTAGTGGGACTTCTTAGTTCCCAGCGAACCATGTGTCTCATACAATGGCATCACTACACTATTTTTCTTTCAAAATAACCTCATGTGACCACAGTAATATATCCACTACAATATATCTATGGATGTTATGGCTATTACTGCTGGGTTGATTCTTTCACCTAAACATCCAAGACTTGTTGAGTTGCCTTCGTCGCTGAAATAAATAGGCAAAGAAAAGGCGGAAGGATACGGGGACAGTTTAGGACATTGATTTTATTCCCTTTTTTTGCGGGAGGGATTCCAACGACCTCTTGTTGGGGAATTTCCTTCCCGAACAGTTGGCACGTGTTCACCAGTCAAGGTCCGAAAGAGAAAGAGAAAGATTCTTCTAGTTTATTTTCGGCGCCAGGAACTCTCTCTTTTTTTGCACATGCGTAAATTGTCTTTCCTGTCAGAGGACTCCTGGGAGATTTTTATGTTTATTTAATTTTGTATTTTATTTCGTGTTTTTATTTTATCCCCACATATCTCTCTTCAACAAGCACAACAAACTGGTAGACAAATACCGTTATAATTAATGATCCCCAAACAAATTAACTTTTTTCTTTCTTCACTGTGGGCGCATCTATTGTTGTGTAATGGTTTTCTATGTGATTCTGTATTTGTTAAAGTTTCAGCTGAGTCTGATGGAAAAAAAAAACATGTTAATCTCTTTATCTGATTATCGATTATTTACTGGTGCTTATTTAGTTGTTTTGAAGGCTTTTCATTACTTTAAGTTACTTGTGTTGAGGATATGTTTCGAGTTGGACAAAAAAAGCAGTGGCAAACAAAATTTTCACATGTAAATAACGAGTCATTATTCTTAGCAGAGGTGAAAAGAAATGGAATAAATTTCAACAAGGTGATATTTTTATGTGTTTTATATGGCTAGTAAAGGATTAACAAGAAATAAAATATACTTGTATGCATGTAAAAAAAGAAAGAAAACATTAAAGTCTAGCTATTAGGAATTGTGTGTGTAAAAGATTTCGATCACCCTGGGGAAAGTATTCCCAACCCGGAAACAAGTCGCATGCTGAAGGAAAGAACGAAAAAGAGGAAGAAATAGGAAATCTTAGTAAACCTGGTAAACCAAGTGGGGGTAATCCCACACGTTTCCACTGTCCCTCCAATTTCTAATCCAACGAATTAAGATGTTTTATTGCCTGCTAAGGTTGTCTTGGAGATAAGTATGCCCTTAGTTAATATTCGAAATTAATCAAAATATTTTTCTTTTTTACAGCCTTTTCTTTACGTTTGTGAGATGTTATCTTTCAATGATCCTTTTCTGAAAATTTTCGAGGGCTGATGGTCAAGTTCTCTTCCACTTTACCTTTTTGAAACATCAGAATTGACAATTAAACTTAGCTCTATCTTCTATGAAACTGCAAGTTAAAGAGCACACAGTTTTAAATAAGACACTCGCACTACAGTTGTAATGGTCTATTTAATTATCAATTACTCCACGGCGAAGCGCTTTTAAAATTAAGTTTACTTTATTATAAAGTTTACAACACTTAGACACCATGTGAGGATCAAAATCATTACATGAATGAATTGGTCTACTAACCACTATACTACATCAATTATAGGGAATTACAAAGAGAATTTAGTATTAGGTTGGTGCAAAAATAATGTCGTTTTTTGACCTTAAAAATACGTCAAAAAACGACATTATTTTTGCACCAACCTAATACATTAAGTTTTGTCTAGTACACGATTACATTATTGGGGTACATTATGAGGATCAACAGTGGTTATCGTGAAAAAAGTTGAAAAGTATATTTCATGAAAATATTTTATGACATTTTAATATAGGTACATCCACGAATGGCCTCCGACGAGATTTGAACCCACAAGATCGTCTTTCATCGACAGCTCGTTAACCACCTCGTCCACGAAGAGCTCGAATTCTATTTGAATCCATTACATTCACTTACGTGTTAATACCCTTGGGAAAGGTATGAATCCTGTTCTTCTCCCCCAAGCAAGACAGATCCGGTTCTATAGCCTTGGCTGGCAAGTGGTTTACCACAGAAAGAAATGACAACTTACTGTGAGAAAAAAATCTGCCTCGTCAGTCATGTATCGAAAGATACATGATCGCCCATGCGTGTATCACGCATGGCACATAACTGACTGACTGACATCCATGAAATCATTAAAAAAAATCAGCATACTGTAATGAAAACAGTTTATTATCAAAATCTTTATGTTATTATTAAGAGGACGGATCTAAGCATTTTTTTGAATATTTAAATTTTTTTATTCCTTTTTGCAACATTTGACATTTTAATTTAAAAAAAACAAAACTATTTTTTTCTTGCGTCAGCAGTTGTAATAACTTTTTGCATAGCAAATTTTAGCCTCCTTTTTGCGATGACATTAATTTGGAAATTTTTGCAAAAATAAAATAATTGTTGGATTTTAATTAAATTTTCAGGATTTATTCACAAATGAATGAAATTACTTTTGAATTTTTTTATTAGAAAATCTTGGTAAAATTTTTTTTTTTATTTATTTCACCCCCTTACTTAATTTTATGAAAACTTGAAAAATTCAATGCTGATAATTTTTAGTGACTATATTAGTTAAAAACAGAATTTTTTGAAGAATTTAAATCACTGAATTTTTTGGCAAAATCGGACCCCATCTAAAGGAAAACCTGTTCTGAATCGAAAAATAAAACGCACAATAAAACTAATATATTATTTAATTAGAGAAGCTTTTAATTGCTTTTATGAATAATATGTATTAAAGACAATATTGTCTGATGAAAAATTAATTTTTGCAAAATGTTTTTTTCATTTCTTACAATTTTAAATTGACTAATTTATAAAGTTTTTAAATCCTTTAAAATTCAGTTTCAGTGTGATATTTTTTAGGAAATATTGTTATTAAGTAAAACTATATTTACTAATCATATATTGTAAAGCTTATTAGTCTGACGATCACAAATATTTTTTAAAAAATTTCGATTTATTTTTGTATGTGTGATATACGTGCAGAATTTCTAAGTATGGATGTTCAAAGTGATAAATCTATCTTTAAAAGGTCATGTGTTTTGAGGCTTGTCCTCCCTTATAAACTTTATCGTCTGCTACACTATGGACATGTTCGGCGGTCATTCGGCCTTCAATAAATCGATTTACACGTCAAAAAAACCAAGACCCTGTGGTTAAGAAACGCTTGTATACAACATTTTATGCTATAAGTAAGTAATATTTGTTTCAAATCAGAATCTAACTTTAAATGTGCTAGTTTTCCTCAAATAAGGTTTCAAAGATATATATTTTTATTTTTGCAAGATTTTTAAAACAGAGAATTAAATTTTCTTTATGTGTCAAAATGGCCGTTTTTATCGATTTTACTGAAAAAGTCGATTCCGATAAACATCATTTCTGTTTGAAACACACCACGGAGTATTTTACTGACTGAAAATAGTAAATTTTAAACCCTTTAGCTTTCAAGGAAAGCTTCAATAAAGCTTTTTCATTTAAAAAAAAATCTTTTTAAACCTGACGTATACCGAATTCATGGAGGTACCTATAAGATATGTTAAATTTAAAATATAAATTATTAGGTTGAGCCATAAGTAATTTCCGTTCTGGGGAACCAACTATCATGATGAATGTCTCATTCTAACAAAACGTTCCTTTTTTATTTTTGTTATAATAGATGATAAAAAATGTGTTGCATATGACAATGTTGACCACCAAAGGCAGTGTAGTAGTAGATTGAATATGATGAATCACTACAATAGATACCAAAAGTTGAGCTGAGCCCCATGAAAGAAAATGTCAGCGCATGGTTGGATCGTAAGGGCATTATACATTTAGAGTTCACAAAATATAATAAAACTAAAAAAAACACTATATGTACAATGTACATTTACATCTACCAGCTGCAACCTGTTCAGTTCATGGAAGTTTGGTCGAAAAGCGCCCTGCGCTCGTCATTAGGAAAAATGGCGCACATAATAACGCAAGGGCGCAGACAGAAAGAATAACACAGAAAAAAAAAGATTTGAAACTACGTTGCTTTGTTCTACCCTATCCACTAAGTCACTATATATTCATCTGACCGATCAATAACCATCTGTGATCGCTGAAAAACATTTTGATGGAGAAAACTTTCTCGAATGAAGATAAGAAAGAGCTCGTTGAATAGCGCGTCAAATCTTGCAGAACTTAACTCAAAAAAAGGTATTGAAGTGGCAACAATTCAAGGTTGTAAAATGTGAAGTTTGTAAACAATGTTTGGTAAATTGAATTTAAATACAATTTGTAATTGTACTTTATTTAAAAAATAAAATAAAATAAAATAAACTTGATAAATAAAAACGGGAATTATTTGACTCAACTTAATTTTAAAAATGATTACCTCAAAAAAACGAAAATATTAATTACATTTTTAACGCTGTGACTTTTTTGCAGGTTCACTCTTAGGGCCTCTACTCGTAAAATGTCGTCTGCAAGAAATTTACAGTCACTACATCAGGGTATATTTTCTAGAAATGGGATTAAAAAGATATTTATCCCTGGTTGATTTTAAAACTAAAAGACGTTTTCTGGTTTGTATTTCTCATGTTTAATTTCCTTCCATGTGTGTACCTAAGATTTGAAAACATAAAAAGGAATTTCATAGTAAACGTTTAAAAAGCCTATTTGGAATATGATAGAGGAATTCAGAAGTAGTAAAAAAAATATTGTTTTCTTTCTTTTTGCTAAAAATAAAACAAGCAAGCTTTCGTGCTTCGAAAGAAAAACAAGAAAAAGCACGTAAGAAAGCAAGAATGCAAGACATGACTTGACATGAAAATTCAGTTGTTGACGCATCCGAAGTAACGACTCTTCATGGATACAATGTGTATGTTTGTGTAAGATATGTGCGGGCATCACTGAGTGAATTGGGGACAAGTAGTTTATTTTCTATTTTGTTAATAATCCCGTATTTATTTTCACAAAACTCGACTACACTCGGAAGCAAATTAGAAATTCTGAGTAATAATCTCAATCCTATTCCATCGGCTACATTTATTAAGGTTTAAACACTTACGGCAACTCTAACGTGTCCGCGTCATGTTGTGACATGTTTTGGGCCAACCTCAGTTACATTTCCTTTGTGTTCATTCCTCCTCCTCCTACTACTACTAACTCACCTTATAATCGAAAAACTCCTGTCAGAAACGCTGCTACTAGTTGTCGTTCTACTTAAGTTGGAACAAGGTTTGTGAGGGGACGTGAATGGCGACTTCAATGTTCAAAAGAAAACCGATTGCAAGAAAGAAGGCAAGAATGTGAATACTTTTTCAGCGCATACACGTCGAGGCCCGTCGAAAATCATTTGCTCACCCCGCTGCCCACTGAAACCTGTGAAAACGACGTGAACTAATTTTAGAGTGCAAATATTCTTATTCACGACCCCCCCCCCTCTATTCAAAGCATTCTGGCCACGGGTCTACGACTACATTGGTGCTACACAGTTTGACAAAAAATAAATAAATAAAAGTTAAAATACCAGTAAAAGACGGTACAGTTGCATGAAAATTTCAGCTGATGTTTTTTTTAAATCATTATTTATCGACCTGTGTTAAAGGTCAACTATGGAAGTATTTTGCTGCGAAAGGTGAGGTATGGGAGAGTGATTTACCCAAGCACAAGTGCTTTTTTTGTTTTTTCCCACTCTTTTAAATTATGGAAATCTAGAAATAGAATTTTATATTAATTTATTTTTGTCAATAAAATTAAAATAAATACATAATTCATGGTGTTTGGAATCCAGCGGTTTAATTTTCTTAGAGAATAATGAAAAAAATTTTCAAATTTTCCTGAACGGTCAGTCTTGTAGAGTTTTTTTTTTAATCAGGTTCCAAATTTTCAGATTTTTGCAGAAGGGGATTCTGATATTATGAAAAGTCTAGAATAAACAAAATTAGTAATACAGTGCGGCAGAAATACCTCCCACATAATAAGACATTAGCAAGATGAAGATGCCATTGCTACTAATGTCTTAGTATTATGTGGGAGATATTTCTGCCACACCCTGTATGTGGAGCAGCATTTGGAGTCATTTTCCTTTTTATACCAAAAAAATTTTATAACCAATATGATGAATTTATTTTGTAGTTCTCCACCCCTAGGTTTATGTTTTCTAGGTCAGTGTTTTTGAAAAAAACCTCAGTATTTTTTTTAAGGTATTCATACTTTAAAATTAGGTATATACAAGTAGTATAACGGATATCAATATGGAATTGATGAGCCGAGTACAGATCCTGAGCTATTCTATTGTGTTCACTTTTCACAATTACTCTTGGGAAATGTATGAATCTGTTTTGTTAAACCCAAGCTATAGATTAAATAGCAGGGTAGACTTGGTTCTCTAGCCTTAGGTTGCAATGAGTCTGAGAGAAAGAACTCTGAATTTAAACCCAGCCCAAAGAGGGATGGACTTCATCAGGCTATCATACATTAGACACACCCACTGCTGCTATGGCTATGGGTCTTGTGCATGCGACTTTACAATGACTACATTAGTTTTTGGTGGATTGGTGTATGCGTTGAGAGATAAATGTGTGTCTTTCCTGAAATGTCCACAACCAACATGGCGGACTCAGTATGTGAGTCCATGTAAAAAAAATGTAAAGAAACAATAAGGACCAATATACCAGAATATTGTTGCGTGTTACTGAACAATGAGCATGAATGAAAAAAAACATTTAAGCTAGTGAACTGTTTGCTTATGTGTAGTTTGGTGTAGGAGAATGTCCTAGAAAAAATGAAGTAAAAGGTGCATATGTTCACGTGTGCGTGTATTGCTCATGTGTTTCCCAAAAATGGAATGCATTCTTCAGTGAGAGATTTACATGTTGACGTGTAAGCAGAAAAAACAAGAAAAAGAAGGTGACAAAAGATATAGCTGAGTATTTATAGACCGGAAAGTGTCTCCTGGTAGCAGTTTTGAAAATTAAGAGGAGGTAACCTAACAGTAAGCATTGAAAAAGACCCATGCTTCCTCTCTCTCGTTATTCCTCTGTTGTGGCATGCCAGTGACAAGACTATTTTTCAGGATATTTGGCAATGAGATAGAATGCAGGGAAAAGTGGGTTCATACCAAGAGTGCAAAGGCAACATAAGCAGCCTCAGTCAATATTTGAACTCAGTTCTCCAATTCCATTTATTGTGTTAGCAACAATTACACCAACCGCACCTCTAATTGCAATAACAAAAAAAAAGACTAACTTTTTATCCAGTGAGTTCCTGTATCTGTAAAAAATTTCAATTGATATTTACAATAAGATTACTGTAGCAGAGAGAATATTTGTTGCAAAAATCTTTCTAGTATTTTATTCTTACTACATTTTTATTCATATATGGAATAATAATCAAATGGTTGTTATTATTATTATTATTATTATTATTCTGCTGGTAAGTAGTAGGTCACTGGAACTAAACAGCAGCAGAAATCTACAAAGGCAGATAAAAAACCCTTCACTACTGTAGTAATTAGCCTGATAATAGCTGGGGCAAGAAGAGAGAGAAAACAGTAGACAGTAAGGGATACCATTTTCTACCATTCAGCCAGGTGGGCTGAAACAGACATAATATATGAAGGAGATAGTTGGCTTAAGTGGACAAACAAATTCTATATACAAAGTCTGTAAGTGTTTTCTTAAGTGCTTAATAAAGGTATGTATATATAATACCATAAGTTCAGTTAAAGTTTTTCATGTAATAGAACAGGGGCTGGCAACTCCCTGACCCCACCAACCTCCCCACTGGGCTACATCAGGTCTGCAAAGGATTTTTGTCCAGCCTGCCAACAGAACTATAGTAAGGAATTTGCATTTTTTGTTGATTGCATTAGCTTTTATCCTGTTATTAGTGCAGTAAAACAGGCAAACTTCTTTAAATAATATAATGTTAACTACATTGTTTTTTTTCTTTAAACTTCCAGACCAAGGCAGTCTTCTGAATGTAGCTGAGATCAAGACAATTTATTATATTACATTTGATATAATGCCCCCCCCCATCTGAGACACTGCATAGCTGTCTAGCCTGCTCTCTCCAAAAGGTTGCCAACCCCTGAGATAGAATTTAATGCATAAGTGTATCAATAAACAGGTCAGTTTTAGTAAAGAAAAATCCTAATGTCTGTTTGCATGAAGAATCATTTGAGTTATGGAGAGTTCTTCATTAATTTTTAAAATATCTTAAATATTTTACAACCACTAATCAGACAAGGAGAATTGCATGGAGCAAAGCAAATGGAAGTCTCAAGAAGGTGAAAGGTTTGAAGAATAGGCTACATACAGAAGGACTTCTCATATGAACTTCATCATTGTTTGCTGTGCTGCATTTGCAACATGAGGACAGATGTTGATTTGCAGAAAAATTACCATCGACTTCCTTGCTCATAAGGTATTTTCTGTTACAATGAGTCATTATGCAAGTGTCACTGGTTGGGGTCCAGAAAAAGGTCAGTATTTTTAAATGCTGATATTTAAAGCAGGTTTTTTTCTACATGGAAGAGTGATGTAACAATCCTCCTACTGTTTCTCTTTATTTATCCTTGTAGCAGATTAAGATAAAATGAATAGCTATAAAATTAAAAAAAAAAAAGTAGATTGCTTCTGTAAAGTCTGATGATTAAGTATGCTTTTAATTGGCCCCCAAAACAAAATAGCAGTTAAACTGCAAGAACTGAACACATTGCGCATAGTAATCTCACAGTCTGCTTCTATATGGAGTGAGTTCAGGCCTTGATACACTGACTATAGAGAAGATATATAACAACAGCAGCTGACTGGCATCTTTAAAAATCAATGCTTTCAAAAAGAAACACTTTCTTTTTCCTTTGCCTAATGTATAGTGTCATTGACCCAAACAAAAAGTACTTCACAACAGCTGGTCATATAAGTAATACTTATTTTGTTTCAGAAATGTAAATACTCAGATTTTGTTGTTAGCAAATGTGTACCTTTTCCACAGCTAAACTTTTTTTTTTAAATTTCTATTTATTTTAAATTTCACCCTGTCTAGTATTTTGCTTTCCTTCTGTATCATTTTGTTGTAAGCATAAAGAGTGTTTTTAAAAAATTACAATTGTAGTATTTTAAAACATTGCTGTTATAAACATTTTAAAACATTGTTGCTATACTCATAATTAACCTTATTTAGTGCTGGTTGTATTTTTCTTATATAGAGTGCTTCAAGAATTTGAAGCTTTTGTTTTTTATTTTCATGGTAGAATAGTATTGCCAATTAATATTTCTCTAAATCGTGAATGTGGGCCGGTTTATTTATGGAATTATTACGTTCTTTTTGATTTATGTTAATATTTCTAATAGCTCATCTAATTTGTTCATCAGCAACGCAGTTAGGAAAGTTTTTAATTCAGTGTAGGTTAAAATTAAAATAGACATAATATGTACAGATTATTCAACCAAATATGCTTGAATGAAATGAATATATGCTGTGTGTGTATGTATATATATATATATATATATATATATATATATATATATATATATATAAGGATGCATGGTGGAGTAATGGACAGCAGACAGATTGGATTCTATAGCCTTGGAAGGCAACTAGTTTAGAAGGACAACTCTGAATTCAAAACCTGTGGAGGGTCGTTTGGGGGCCTTGTGACACGTTGTGCACCAGGTCTCTGTATTTGGCCCTTCAAACAGTGTGGATGGTTCTGCACAAAGCCTTCACCACTATAATCAAATCACATGTGCTGGCGTTGGGCTATTGGTTCATAGGAACTGATCTGCTTGACCCTTATACATCGGATTCAACAGGAGAGTCGAGTACATATATATATATATATATTAGTTAAACATAGAGAGCCAGACAAACCTACCAAGGTTTCACCTAAGCGGATCGTCAGGGAAGGCTGGCTAAAAAGGTAAAGAAAGAATGGAATATACAATCAATAAACAAAAAGCCATAACCACATGACCAAAAACAAAAAACAAAACAAAAAAAAACAAACAAACAAACAATGGAGAGGGTTGGGGAGTAACATTTATTCTAAAATTGACGAAAGAGGGAGGGGGGTTTAAAGAGAAACACAGATAGGCAGGGGTGGAACAATTTATTCAGTTAAAAAAAAAAAAAGAAAATAATGAAAATATAAAATATAAAATAAAAAATAAAATAATATATTATTAATTACTGGGGAGAGGAGACCTAGTCTAATAACCAACATTTTCTATTTCTACATTTGTTTAGAATTTCCGTTTTAGAATTTAATAACTGATTAGGTTCCCTATATAGAGCTATAGCTAATTTTTCCTCAAGACATAGTTTACAAAATTTATAACCTGCTCTATATTTAGAACATCTTTTTAATATTTCCCATTTCAGGATGAGATCTTAGTTATAGTCATGTGTAATTTTCCATATACAGCCTTGGCCAAAATTATGGACAACCAATGAAAAATCGAAATTATCATTCAAACTTATATATTTAAATATTAAGAATATTGGAGTAAACATTAATAACAAAAATCAATATATATTATTCCTTTTGCCTTTATAACAGCTTTTATTCGTTTTTGCATATTATTGACTAAGTTGTTGCAGGTGGTAGGATCTATTTTCTGCCAATCTTCATGAAGTTTGGCCTCTAATTCTTTTTTTGATGAACATTTGTGCATTCTCCCTCTTTTCCCTAAATGGTACCACAAAGTTTCAATGGGATTTAGGTCTGGGGATTGAGGGGGCCACTTCATCACTGTAATCCCTTTTTTCTCAAACCAACCAATTGAAACTTTTGACGTATGGCATGGAACATTGTCTTGTTGGAAGATTACATCACTTGGAATGTTATTATTAAATATTTTAGTCAAAGAGGTTCGGTAAACCTGGTCCAGCATGTTAGTATAAATTGTGGAATTCATTCTGCCCTCACATGTGTACAACATTCCAGTGCCTGAAGAAGCCATGCAGCCCAAACCATTATGCTTCCTCCTCCAAATTTTACAGTTGGAACCACACGATCAGGATGAAATGCCTCTCCTTCCCTACGGCGAACATAAACTGCTCCAGGGGTGCCAAAAATTTGATGAAAAAAAAAAGAATTTGTTACAATTTTTGAATAAATGTTATGGACGTGTATTCACATAAAAATTTCAATTATTACATCCAAAGTTAGGAAATTGAAGCTGTTAACTTACCTCAAAGTTACTTTTGTCAGACCAAACAATTTTGCCCCAATCATCAGGTGTCCAATTTTCATGGTTTTTTGCAAATTCCAGTTGTTTTTTCTTGTTGGCCTGAGACAAGTATGGCTTCTTCCTGGCTTTGCATCCTTTTAATCCCACTTCTAATAACCTTCTTCTCACTGTTCGAGCTGATATGTTTTTGTTTGCATCCTCCTTAAGTTCAGCAGCAAGCTCTGAAGAACTTTTCCTCCTATCTGCAAGGGATGCTCTTTTCAAAGATCTGTCTTCCCTGGCAGTTGTAGACATTTTACGGCCTTGTCTTTTTCTGTTTTTGAAAGACTGTTTCCTTGTACCTTTTAATTGTTGTTTGAATCCCCTTCCTTGAACATTCCATCTTCCTGGCAATTTCTACCTGAGAATATCCTTCACCAGATAAAGCAACAATTTGTGCCCTTTTAATCTCTGAAAGCTGCTTCTTTGGAGGCATTTTCAATTAAATATATACTGGTAGGAATCAAATATTACCCGAAAATTACGAAACAACCTTTAGTATGACAATAAATCATTTTGAATATTGGAATGAATTTAGTACGAAACTCAGCTAAAGCTCTTGAGAGAGGCTTTAAAGCAAAAAAAATACTACAATCTACTGTTAAATATTTTACATTTGCTCTCAATTGTTCACTGTACGATTCTTAACTTTGAAATACGTAGGTTTAAACTATTATCTCAAATCCATAATTTTGGCCATGGCTGTATAGGTAGATTGTGTAGTACTATGTTTGGTTTTTTCATTATTAAGGCTACTTATATGGTTTTAATATCGTTTTTAAACACATTTTGAGTAGCTCCTATGCATAGATTATCCTTATTAACAGATATAACAAGAAAAAAAAATAGGGATAATCCACGCACTACTTCTTCTAGATGTAATTGTAGAAACAAAAATGCCTGCCCCCTCCAGGGAAAATGTCAACAACAGTTTGTGGTGTACAAGGGAAAAATGTATAAGGACATAAATAACTGTAACAACGATATAAACCCTAAAGTATACATAGGAGCTACTCAATATGTGTTTAAAAAACGATATTAAAACCATATAAGTAGCTTTAATAATGAAAAAACCAAACATAGTACTACACTATCTACCTATATATGGAAAATTACACATGACTATAACAAAGATCCCATCCTGAAATGGGAAATATTAAAAAGATGTTCTAAATATAGAGCAGGTTATAAATTTTGTAAACTATGTCTTGAGGAAAAATTAGCTATAGCTCTATATAGGGAACCTAATCAGTTATTAAATTCTAAAACGGAAATTCTAAACAAATGTAGAAATAGAAAATGTTGGTTATTAGACTAGGTCTCCTCTCCCCAGTAATTAATAATATATTATTTTATTTTTTATTTTATATTTTATATTTTCATTATTTTCTTTTTTTGTTTTTTTAACTGAATAAATAGTTCCACCCCTGCCTATTCGTGTTTCTCTTTAACCCCCCCCCCCTGTTTTGTCAATTTTAGAATAAATGGTACTCCCCAAACCTCTCCGTTATTTGTTTGTTTTTTTTTTGTTTTTTTTTTGGTCATGTGGTTACGGCTTTTTGTTTATTGACTATATATTCCGTTCTTTCTTTACCTTTTTAGCCAGCCTTCCCTGACGATCCACTTAGGTGAAACCTTGGTAGGTTTGTCTGGCTCTCTAGGTTTAACTAGGTCTGCTCTATTCATTGTATTGAGCACTTTATTTAGTTATTTTGCCTGCTCACATCGAGGGGTGGGAGTTCTTTGGGCCTTGGACTTGCATGCTGGATGATTATTTTCGGCTAACATAGATGTTCTTGGTTCTTTCTTTTTTTATACCATTTTTTTTTTCCCTTTGGTATTGGCTTGTTTATTTGCAAATCAAACAACTGAAGGTTTTCCAAGGTTTTCTTATACTTATAAGCTTTCTATTAATAATATATATATATATATATATATATATATATATATATATATATATATATATCAATTTTCATATTGAAATTCTCAAGGCAATTGCAATTTTTTCATGCCTCTTCTAACAACTTTCATGCAGATACAATTCACTGTAAATGACAAACTTATAACGATAAGATGTTGCTTGACATTAACATCAAATGGAGATGCTAAACTGGAGAAAGCTGTTAATTTATGGTTCACTCAACCCCAAGAGTTCAGCTGTGAAGTGATATCAGATGTCTGCTGGTTTTTGTGTGGCAACTAGCAAGGAATAATCAACCAGAATGTCTGATTATTATCAAATCAGTTTCACAATCTTTCTGTTTCTTCAATTTGTTTGGATTGAATTTCACTGAAATGGCCCATATGGTACTAATCAGTGTGTGCTTTCATAATGTTTGATGACTGACATTGCTATTTCAGTTCTAAACACAGCAAGTAACCAAAGGTAAGGAGATTATCAGACTGGTGAGAGAGAGATAAGAGGTTATGAAATGAGATTATCAAATGAGAGGTAAAAAAAAAAAAATGAGCACATTCACATAATGGAGGGACAAGCAAAGAGATGATTGTTATCATTATTTTCTTTTTTTTTTTTTATTCAAGACTTGGCTCCACACCAAATTAGAAATTTAGCCTTGATCAACTGTACATAGAAATTCTGTATTAGTCATCATATTTCTGTTTCAGCTTTTTAGATAGTTCTCTCTTTTGTATCAGAAATAAATGACTCGTTCTAAATATTTTGTACTCTTTATCATGATTATCATCTTTCTCTTGATTTACAATATTATACCACTTGTTTTTTTTTCCTCAGTTAATTCCTAAGTAAGTTTTTATTGTATCTTCTAATGTATGATCTACTTAGTGGTTGACAGGATTCACTTCAGATTACTTACATACATACACTATATATGATAAAAATATGCTATATTTATGGGTAAAAGTGCTCACTATTAGGAATAGAGTGTATGTAAATATAAAGTTAGCATTCATGCATAACAGAATGCTACTGCTCGGTATTGACCTCAGTGTCTACTTATGCATACAAACACACACATAGAAGTGGACAGTGAGGTCAACACCCACTAGTGACAGTCTGTTTCATGCATAAAAGCAGTCTTCTTGATACACTGAAGATTGCATTTAAGCATGAAACAGACTGTCACACCTGGCTGTTGACCTCAATATCCACTTTTATGTTTACATACACTCCATCCCTGATATTAAGTACTTTAACCTATAAATATGGCATAGCTTAAAACTATATATATAGTCATACACAGACAGACTGTTTCATTGTATCACAGCTCTTCAATGTGGATAGATGTCCAACTGCTTCAAGCTGTGATTGAAACCCGACTGATTTGGCATCAGTCAGAGATCCTATTTCAAGGCTATCATTGTACGGCAGAGAGAAAGGGAAATTCTAACATTTTCTATATGAAATATGCCAGTGGCCTGGAGAGCTCAATTCAGTTCAAGAGCAATGCATTAATAGCAGTAGGAGCTACTGTTTTTTTTAAATTACCCTTTTCTCAAGAGAGCTCAACTGGATTTCCTGGGAGCATATAATATATATGTTAGATAAGAGAGATTTAAATTTGGTATATTTGGGCAATAATTATTCTTTTAAACATGTTAAAAGAAAAAAAATTGTGTCTTAAATTTGTATTTTTAATCCAAGAATTTTGGCTAATTTATCCACACACAGAAAAAAAATTGCAAAAGGCTATTCATAAATTAGAAAATAAACATTAAATATAGACACAAAATGTCTATTGCTTTTACCAATACATATAAAGATATATAATTAGGTTGTTTTTTTTTCTCTATATATGACCAAATAACTTCAGTTACATGCAGGGGGGGGGTTATTGTAAAAACAAAAACATTGACAGTATGGGGGAAGAGGAAATGTTATCCTAATGGTAATATATGCAACAAACATTTGCAATTATATTCAGAAAATAATAAGTAGTAATTTATACAGCTTATATCTCCATTAGTATCAAAAGGGTTAACAACAGACTCAAGTTATATATTAGTGATTTTTTTTTACCTCGAGCTCAGATTAGTCTGAATACAACTATTAGGTTGGTGCAAAAATAATTTTGTTTTCTCACATAGTAACATATGTTAGATAACGAAATTATTTTTGCACCAACCTAATAGTATTATTAACAAACTAACTTACCTAGACAGTCAAAGATCACAAATTGAAATTTTCTTAAGTTCTCATTAAGATTTTTATATTTGAGTGTTGAATTTTTTTAAAATCATTTCAGCCCAATCAAGATGATAATGCCACTAGAACACAAGGAGTTACTGGAAGTGAAAGAGTGAGAAAAAAGGCCAATAAAAGAACAGAAGATGGTGATTGGCACTGCATTTAAATTTTTGAAGATTGTAGGTGGCAGGAAGCAAGAAATCAAAGTATTTCTACAGGGGACAAGTGTGAGAACAGAAACTATTATATGGTTACATCTAACCAATTCATCCAGTGAGACTTAGCTGCCAATTGCCTAGTTTTCCAATTGTTGCACTCTGTTCTTTCACAGAGTCAGTTTTTTCATGCCATATCTTCGTAAACATTTTAGAACAGTCCACCATTGTCATAAAAAAAGACAACACCACTTGGAATCAACAGTGCAAGGGTGATAACTCTAAGAATAGTGATATTTTAAAGTTATCTCTCTTTAAGCATTAAGTTACAAATACAAATATAAAAATACATGTGGCATATCATATAGTAAAATAATATGTTTGTGTATATATAATCCTTTTGAATATATAAAATTTGGAGAAAGAGGAAATATAAATCTATCTTTGACAGAAGTCGAAATTGTAGTGCCATTGTGAACTCCATAAGCTTTTCATTAGCTTTGTTTGTGCTTTGACAGGGCTACATATGGTTTTGAATTCAGAGTTGGCTTTCTTCTAAACTGGTTGCCAACCACAGTTAGAGGGCCTGATGCCCATAGCTGGAAGTGGAGAGATGAGATGGATTCATACCTTTCCCAAGGGTATTTGTGCAAAAGTGTATGTAATGAACTCAATTGGAATTTGAACTTGGCTTGCTGATTTCTTGTTCTGAGCTGCTAACCATTACACTACCTGTACATCCAAAATATATATTAGCTTACGATGCATCATAGTGTGAATGATTTGTCCTAGTGCCCTGCTAAAGATAGAAATGTTCAGTATTTCTCTGTTGTGTGTTTATGTGTTAACCCTGGAGCTTAAGGGGAAATGGGCTACAAAAACACTTTATTAAACAAGAACCTAAAATTTTAACAAAAACTTCCATTTTGAGGCTTGGAAATCATGGTTTTTACATATATATATATAGAGAGAGAGATAGAGAGTATGTACCACAACACTTCTTAAGAAAACTTTCCTGTAATCTCTCTGATCAAAATACCATATGTAAACAAATAACACAAATCCATGGCACATTCATTCTAATTTCTGCCAGATTTTGTTTAACAATCCAACAGAAAAAAACTACTAAAAATCTTGAAAGATCTTTACATCAGAAGCAGGCTATTAATAAAATATTAAAATTGATAAAATATTTAACACTTAGCATGTACATGAAAATCTATTCCAGTCAAAGCATGTGAGCCCTCATTTGTTTGAAACTTTAGACCATTAACATGAATGTTACACTAGCTGTCTGTCAACTTCCTACCTTCTTTCCTTGAACATTATCAACAATGATGGAAAGTTTATCCATCAGATTGACTGAACTCAGGAATATAGGGTCATTGTGACCTTCATGACTGTTTTGTTGGCTACATCATATGTGTTTCACCAGGGCTACTTACGGTTTTTGAATTCAGAGTATTTTCTTCTCCTAGACTGGTTGCTAGTCATGGCTAGAGAGCTAGAATATGTGGTGGGAAGTTCCTTTACAAGTTTTCACACCACATCAATTTATTTGACACCAAGATAAACTCACCAAAACGATTAACAGACATTCCCTATCCTACCTATTTAATATGTATATGTGTTTCTATCCCATTCAAATTCATAGGGTTAAAAAGAAGTTTATCAAGCTTATATATTAAATTTCTTAAAGTTTTTTTTAAACTATATTCATTACTGTTTTGACATGCTGGATCTTAAAAATGGAATTTTATTAAGATGGCTACTTGTTACTGATAAGCCCATCATTGTATATTGGTTTAGTTTTTTTCATTCTTGCATTGTTTTTTTTTAATAACATTTCAGACTTTCTTAAGTGTCTCTTGTATTTTGCAGCGCTGAACTTCATTCTGAGAGGGCATGTATTTCTTCCATTCATTGCTTCTCTGCAGAACTGGCCACTCTTGATCTAGGCTTGCCAAATTGACCAACAATTAACAAATTGGACTACATTTTGAAAACTCAACATGGCTAAATTTTGAATGGAGATTTTTGTCATTAGTAACCCAAGTTAGCTTACATTTTTTAAAAGTTGTCAAAATAGCTATAAATAGTGAAATTCAAAATTTAATAACACAGTATTTTTATAAGTAGTCCAATTTAAAATTTTGCTTATGAAAACAGATTCACTTTGAATAAAAGCTGTGAGTGAAAAAAAATCCAATCAAAATGCTGCTGCTCTTTCAGCAAGTAATTAAACCAACAAAAAGGTTGAACAGAAGATAAAAAATAAAAAAGTGGCAAGGTAATTTTTTTTTTCTTATACAGAGCATCTACAAAAGACATCAATTTTTAATAACTTCTCTTCCATATTAGAAAAAATGTAAATGAAACAAATTTATTCAAGAAAAAAAATGTGAAAGCCATCTTAAAAAAAATAAAAATAAATGCAATGTATAAATATAGTTTTACATAAATATTTTTCAATTCAATTAAGTAGTCTATTTGATGACATATAAGACCCCTCCCCCACACTCTTGCTATTTATATTTAATATTAAAATATTATGGAGTCTGACAAAGTTCATGCATTGGTAATCTACAGCATTTGGGTAAAAATTAGTCTACCAAATAGTTCAACTTTTTAAGATATGGTAGACACTTTCTGAGCCCACCTATAGTAAAAATGGGCTTTTATATGCCCTCAAATATGACAATGAAAATTTTTCACTCAAACTATAAGTTTTCTTAATAAATCTCTATCTATAAAAGGCAGGATGTCTGTGTGTGTGTGTGTAACGAATGCACGTCCGCAATTTTTGACGGATTTGCACCAAAATTTATATGCACATGCTCCAAGTTAGCAAGAAGGCCAAGATTGACTTTGCATTTCCCAACTCCCATTGATAGTGGAAATAATCAATTTTTTCATGCTTCTACGGCAGTTTTCATGTAGTTTGTGGCCATTTTGTACTGGCCAGAGTGAGAGCCTATAGCTGGCTGCCACGAATAGGCAGGAAGATTCTATTGGCCAGCGTGAGAGCCAACAGCTGACTGATACAAATATCAAATAGCATGCTAGCATGCAAAAATATCGATAGCTGCATTCGTCACAAGTGGGAAAAATTTAAATCTGCATGGCACTTTACTCCAATTGGCTCATTCGCTTGCTTAAACTCAACGTTGATTCTGATTCCGCAGAACTGGGTTGGGTGTGAAAAAGTATTTGTTGTTAACATTCTTTTTTCATTCAGTTTTTCCAGTTACGAGTCCTTTTTTAAAGCTGATCGTTTTGTGTTCATTTTGCTTAGTTCTTTTTTTGTAACAGATTTAATGTTTAGTATAGAGCTTATAAAAAATTTGCGGTGTAAGATAGGCAAGAAGTAAGGCAAGTAGCAACATCAGCACAGCAAAGGGCACTCCTTTAAAGGCAAGGAAGGGCAAAAATATTTTAAGTCAAGTGATAGCGATTGCTGTATGAGTCATACAATTTTTGAATCAAGCACGGGCAACGCCGGGCCATGCTGCTAGTTATCTATATAATAAAATAGCCAATCCCCGGAAAAGAAAAAAAAAAAATTAAACATTTAATTTCTTAGAAAAGATAACTTCCTATTCCAAAATGTCCAATTATTCAATGGTCAAGAAAAAAAATTTGTTTCCTGTGAATATTTAGGAAACATTCTGAACAACAAAACTTTTATATAATTTGAAATAGATACCCTGCTTTGATAAAGAAAAAGAATTGCAACTTTTATACAAGTAACTACTCTATCTGATGACATATATCCATCACCATCCAAAAACTGTCGTGAATCCCTATCTGATTCACAGACAGAGTTAGAAGACATACAACAAAGAAATTTCTTTCAAGATATCAATTGTTATCAGACAATTATTGTTTTACTACCTTCACCACTGTCTACAAATTGTCTAGATGCATGAATTAATTCATTGTCAAGGTAAGAAGAGCCAGAACTTGCAAAAGTACAAAGCTCCTCACTATGTTTTTTCACTGGTGTTACCATTTTTAAATACTGGAATGTTGTTTATTCAGTGCTTCCTAAATCACATTTACCATGTACAATTAAGTTCAATATCAAAGAAAACAAAATTCAACTATTTCCAGTCGAGCATAACTAGTTCGAAAATCTGTCAGTGCATAATGTCATTGTAGCCTATTAAACTGACTGTAGCATTTACTGAGCCTGGGGGTAAACATACTACTTCAGAGCCCACTTTGTTGTTTTCTGAAGATTAAAAGTTTGTTCTTATGAACCTATTTTGACTTTTATAGAGTGATCCATATAGATTTGTGTTGAGAGGAGACATCCATCGATAAATATATGAAATGCTTTTTACTATCTGTGTTCATCACACACACATGGTAGTGATACAAATTACAGTATCAGTATTTTCAAAAATGTTAGAGTCAGCATATTTATGAGACAGATGCTATTCTTTACAAAAAGTATCTTTAACAATAGGTGTCAACATTTTCACAACATTAGACATGCTTATACGTCTTTACAAAACTGACATTGCCTACTGTTAACATATATTGATTACCCAACCCCCGAGATAATTACAGGTAGTGCAATTATTCAGATGTTCTTCCTCTTTTCCCTTTGACTTTTTGAGCAGCAAGTCACATTTACTTTTGCTCTATTAAACATGAGGCATGTAAGTTCTTCAGAGACACAGATCAAAGATTGTATTGAACTGTTCATGACTTCAATTTTGTTTCTTTCTTCATCCTTCTGCAACACCTTCTTAATACGTTTATTGTTGCTTGTTTGAATCCCATGTTTTGTGTACTTTTATTTACATAGCCTCACATGGGGTCTGCTAAATATCATTTGTGGGACAAATGTATCAGGAGGCATAAAATTATAATACTTCCATTCCTGCAAAAATATATATACAAATTTCAAGACAATGACATGTTGGTCCCTGGCATTTGTGTGATAAATTAACTAGACCTCAGGATAATTTCCAAATCAATGTAGATATACAATAGTGCCCAATGCAACCTGTTTTGAGACTTGTTTTTTATTATATGGGAGTGTTGTTTAGCTTAGTCTGTTCTTCAGAGTATGACTGTTTTTTATGGCTTATCAACCATTTACAAGTTTTTTAATGCCAGAAAATATTTTTTAGATTTAAAAAATTTTGGGCACCTAATTATTTATTGGTACAAGTCCTACTAATTAACCCATAAATTGGGGGAAAGAGAGGGATTCATACTTTTTCCCCAAGGGTATTTGTGCATAAGTGAATATAATAAACTCAACTGGAATGAGTCAGTACAGCCAGGCAACAATATTAGAACAATGAAGCCATGAAAATATTAATTATTTACATATTATTCACAACACTATGCAAGAAAAAAATGAAAACAAGTTGCAACCTTCAAAATGGGGAATATTTGTGTCATTTGCAACTTGACAGGCAAAGTAGTTAAAACATTAACATCCTTTGAGACTAAATGTGTTAATCAAGTGGTCACCAAAATATGTGCTTCAGTCTCTGGTTAGCACCAGATATCCTGTTCATATTAGAAATTAAGAAAAATGTCACAAATTGCTAAACAATATTTGCCGTTTCTTTTCTCTAACTTCTCACTTGTGGAACTCTCTTCTTGCTTCCCAGTTAACATTGATCTACAAAAATTTAAATGCAATGTTAATTGTTATCTTCTATCCTCTTAAATTCTGTTCTTTTATTGTTCTCAATCCGTAATGATTTTCTTAAATTCTTTCACACTCAGTAGCCTCCACCCCTGTGTGTTAGTGACTTTGTTGCCTTGCTTGAGGTGAAAAGATTAAAAAAAAATTGTGCTGTTATTTGAAGCAGTTAAAAATAATTTAAAAAAAAATCAGCATTGTAAAAATAAATAAGCTGAGAATCTTAAGAAAAATACAATTTTGTAAAAGTAATTGGCTTATCAGTGGCAAAATTTTTCCACTGTTCTCAGAGAACATTTTTATGGGAAACAGTCTGGTAGCTTCAAGCTCAAACTACTGTAGTATCAATGTAGATGGAAGCAGATGAAAATAACTTTCACAAAGGAGATTTATCATACAGAAAATAGAAGAGCTGTTGTCCAATTTGTAAAGAGTAACAACAATAAAAACAATCTCCAAACACTTTTATAATCTTCCCCAGTTTGGTTGGCATATGTCCAAATTGGAAATGTCTAGCACCAAAATCTGGACAATGGCTTAGATTTTTTTCAAATTTCCAATAATTGAACAAAAAAAAAAAGAAGAAAATATCTTACACTTCTAAAACTATAATGCAGATCACTTTCATTTACGATTTCCACAAAACCACATCTTTTTTGCCTTTCATCAGCATGGCTGATGCTAACCTCCAGGAGAATAACTCATTGTGCCTTCTTGGCTTCACATTTTCTACTGACATAAGACACAGTGATTATATTGAATCAATTGCTTGATCTGCTGTAAAGAAAGTTGGTTCACTGCATCATGCCAGGAAATTTGTTTTTTTTCATCAAAATCCATCATGTACATTTATAAAACTATGATTCATCTGTGCATTGAATATTGCTACCATATATGATCTGATGCCTGGCAATATATCTTGAGATTCTCAAGAAAATCCAAAGAAGGTTCTGTAATGTTATCAGTCCTGTTATCTCATCTTTAGTAACTGTGACATGGCTTACCTGTTTTTTTCTATAAATATTTACATGGCAGTTGTTCTAATGAGCTTTCCTCCTTGGGTTCAGCTGCATGAATATAAGCGTACTACTAGATTAGCAATTAGGTCTCATTATTTTATTATTGAAGTTTCTTTTATTGCATTTCTCGCAAATGGAATTCTCTTTTGGTTTATTGCTTCCCTGTCACCTACAATGCAATGTCAATCACAATTTTCTGTTTCCTGACACCTATTCTTTTATTGTCCTTTCTCCTCATTTATTCACTTTCACTCCCAGTAACCTCTTGCATCTTTAATATTCCCTATAAAATTTTAGTTAAAATAAGCAAATACACTAATGATAAACTTTATTTTTGTTTTTGCATAATTGGTATTTCATTTTTAACAGGTAAAACATTATGTTGAATTTTTACCAGAGTTCTTATATCCTATTGTAATTTTTTACACTGCAAAATTAAAGAAAAAAATGGGGTTCTAGACAAGGCAGTATATGCCTTAACCAAAACTGCATAATCTAACTTGATTTAAAGAAATAATTTCTTAATCTCATTCCTTCTAGTTTTTCTTTTCATTAATGTTACAAAGACTCTTTCAAGAAATTTTAATGTTTTATGTGTTGTAGATTTGAAACAAACCCACAACAAAGGAAAAGGCGAAAAACGTGTTTAAATATAAAATATTTTTATTTTCATGTTTTTATAGCTAAATTTTTCTTAGCATGTATGAATATCAAAGTTCTTACAATCCTTGTTTGTAGTTGTTTGTTAAGATGAAAAGAAAATGTGATTTCTTAACATGTATATATGAGAAAAAAAAAGGCAAGTGAGAAACTAGAGGAAAGTCATGTAGCTTGGTGAGGAAGACAGGTGAATGAGTAATGGAATTTCTTTTAAGCTGTGGTGTCTTAAATTGTTGTCGTCTGTTGCCAATATATTTCCCTACTGTTGGGTCCATCTAGAAATTTTGCTTATATATGGTGGAGTAATGGATAGCAGCTCAGATTGAGGAATTGGAAAGCAGAATTTAAATTCCAGTCAAATCGATTACATTCACTTACATGCTAATACCCTTGGGAAAGGTATGAATCCTCTTCTTCTCCCCCCAGCTATGAGTAAATAGCAGGACAGACCTAGAGCCTTGAATGACAACTGGTCTACCGCAGAAAGAAATGGCAACCTACTGTGGGAAAAAATCTGCCTTGTCAGTCACGTATCCAAAGATACATGATCACCTACGCGTGTATTACGTATGGCACATAACTGACTGACCCTTCAAAAGAATTTCAAAGCATGTTTTTTTTTATTGTTGGCGTGAAAGCAACCTGCTGCTAGAAACATGTTGAATATTTATTTTCAAAGCATTAATTTATTAACTAGAATGATGCGTGAATCCTCTTCTGACTCAGAAACCATTTTTTTGGCTTTTGACTGTCTTGGTGTTTACTTCTGTCTTTGCCCCATCTTAATTTAACCAAGACTTTGCTTTTGAAGTCTTTTTTCTTGATTGTTTTTATATTATAAAATGCTATTATTTATCAAATGAAGTTAATTTTAATATTTTTCTTTATTATTATTAGTCATAAGAAATATATTATTGATAAAATTTGTTTTTTTATGAGTACTTTGTGTTTTTCTTTTTAAAAAGCAGTTAAAAAAGTATGTTCAATTTTAGTTTACCATTAACAAACAAAATAAAATCAAATGCAATATTTTTAAACTATAAAATTAAAGAAAAATCATTTATTAAGAATATTTTTATAAACTTTTCTCACAAAATTTCTAAAATTTAATCACTTTGAAATCGACCTGCAATTCTTGCTCTAAGTCTGTAGTATAGATTAAGTTCAATAACTTCATACATAACAACTGCAGTGACATTAGTTCCTCGTGGGTGTTCAGTACTTATAACCATGTACTATATCCAGCTATCATTAGTAAATAGCAAGTAACAATGAGGATGTTTTAAGCAAAATGGAATAAAAAGGACACTTATATTTAGAATCAGGAAGAGACAGTTCAAATTTACGGGACATATAATTAAGAAAGAAGGCTTGGAAAACTTGACACTCACAGGACATACAAAGGGCAAGAGGGACAGGTAAGGGGAAACAATGAGAAACCTATTGAACAAGCTCATGTAAATGAATGGCAGAACAAGGAGTGGAAGTGATAAAAAAATACTGCTAAGTGCTACAAAGGATAGGATGTTATGGAGAGCCATGATCATTCATGTAAAGAAGGAACATGGCTCATAAAAGATTAAACTATTGAGAATAGTTATATTCAGTTAGGATTTAAAAAGATTCTATTTGATCTGACTTATTCCTATGTCATGTCAAATTTTGGTTAACTGATATTTAAGTATGGTTGACCTTATTCCAATTCAATGCTTCATGTTAAGATGCTTAGTATAAAATTACTATTTTAAATTTGACTAAATCTATCTCTTTGCCAGTTCTGGATATTTTTTCCTAAGAATATCTAACAGATTTGATAGTTTTAAAATCTCTGACCTTCAACGGTAATTTAAGTATTTTCCTCTACTGAATTTCTAAATGTATCAGATTCAGTTTTATTAGTGCGATATATTAAAAGAAAAAATTATTAAAAAAAAACAAACAAAAAAAACAGGCCATAACAAAAAATATATTACTGTAAAAGGTAATGTTGAAATACAACAAAAATGACAGTTAAACTGATTTATAAGTCTTCTCTCATCACAGCAATGATCAAGGACAAAATGTATGCAGTGACTAAAAAATTGTGAAAACCCAAGACAAATGTTATATGAAACAAAATATAACACTTACAGGCTAATTACCTTTAAGCCCACAAATCATTCTTCTGTTTACAGAGAGATGGCTGATAGGACTAAATGTCAACCAGTTCCAACTTTAAAGTGAAACACAGAATTAGCCTTGCTCAGTACTGAGATATCTGGGCAATAAGTCTAGGAATATTGCTGATTTTTTTTTTATCAAATGTTGAGCTACTGTAAATACTCGTGGATAGGTCACATTTTTTTTACCAAAAATTTCACAAAATATTAAGGCTACGGCCTATCCACTTGACATAAATATAAAACAACACTACCTGGTCATCATGATTTCTGAGAAATCAGAAATGATACCCAATATATCTATCATATATTCTGACACACTGCTGCTAGATTCACATATCCATCACAATAAATAAAGTTATAAAATATTCATTGATCCATCATTCACCATTCAGTCAAGTCCCTTGCACTCTAGACTGATATAGAAACCCTGATCATGCATACATAAGGAACCACATGTAGATGTTTATTAACAAAGAAAAAATAGTCCCACAATTCATTCTGCAAAATATATATATTTTGTTAAAAATACATTGGAAAATATGACTTAAAGAAGTGAAATATATTCTTTATGAGATAATTTTTTTTTAATAGTTGTTTCATCTTACTTATTATAAAACGCAAATTGTGTGTGTGTGTGTCTGTACGTTTATATATCGGATCAGATTTCCTACATTTTTCAACCGAATTCAACAAAACTTTACAGGACTATGTAAAATTACCTTGCGGTGGTTCTAACAGTGCCAAAAATTGGAAAACACAATTGTTTTTGCATGAAATCAATTTGAAAACACGATTAAGAGGCATCACAAGAATGAAAGGGGGACAACTCATATCGAGTTATACTTATTATAAAACCCAGATTGTTTGTGTGTGTGTTCATTTACATATGGGATCGGATTTCGTACATTTTTCAACCGATTTCAACAAAAATTCACTTTTGTTTTGGTAGGTAGTGTTTCTTATTGTCTTGCACACTTTTTCTTTATTTTTACATTCAGAATGCTTTAAAAATTCCATTTACAAACAATTGTTTATAATAAAATTCTATTCAATCGACAGACTCATAACGACTGAAAACAATGTTTTTGTTTGAGTTTGACTAATTCGTAAAAAAATGCGTGTCCGTCAACCTTAAACAATAAACTTTGTCAATTTTATTTTTCAGTCTTTATAATGGTCGATACTTGATCTATCTCTTACTGTTACATCCCCAGGCAACGCCAGGCTCTACTGCTAGTATAACATTAAAAGGCTTTATTAAGTGTTATTTACAAATAACAAAGCACATAAATCTAGTACCCAAACGTTTGCACTATTCTGTATTGGGCAGCAATATAGTTTGTAGCCAAATTTATAGTTTATAATTTTATAACCTAGGGAACAACACTGAATAGAATAATCAAATGAAGGTTGGTAATGAATGATAATACCTAGGACAAACAATACATATAAGATTCTCCAGCAGTGCGTAGAAGTAGTAGTCAACTGCTAGAAGTGAGTCAAGTGAATTCCACAATGAATCTCCAACTTCAGACCAACATACAGCATATACTACTGTATTGATGTGAATGGGGACATACCCATTATCATCTGTAGGTATGCTACAACATTATGCATGCTTACTTTTTCTTACTAAACCAAACATCTTCTTTGATATATCTTTTTTCTTGCACCGCAATCAAAACAAAATAGTCCATTATTTATCTCAGGTAATGGCAAAGTGTAATACAGATGCTAACTTACTATGGGAGGAACAAACAGAATTATATTACGATTATGAACATAATCTTAACAGTATAAGATATATGGATAACACTGTTTTGATGGCAAACTCAGAAGGTAAATTGAAAGAGTGCTGAGAAAGGGAAAGCAAGAATAAAGGACTACTTATTAACTATAAGAACACAGAATACATGATACAGACCACATGTGTGAGCTATGGATTGCAAACATAAAAAAGCAGGTACAGAAATCTAACACTCTGGATTGTGTCATAACAGATGATAGAAAATGTGATACAAAAATCTGAAAGCACACAGGAATAGCAAAAAGTTGTCTTCCAGAAACCAAGCAAAGTATTAAGAGATAAGAAAATGTTCTTAGAAATAAAGAAAATAGTACTGAACTGTTATCTAATATCTAATCTGTATAGCAGTAAAAGTTGAACAAGTTACTTGAAGTGATGGTACTACTGTTGAATGCTGAGAATACCATGGACAGAACGTGTGAGCAATGAGGAAGTTTTAAAGAAAATACAAACTACATGGAGACTGAATTAGAAATTTCAGGAACACACAATAAGAAAAGAGGGCTTAGAGAATTAAATATTCACAAGAGAGACTGAATAACAAGAGAAACAGAGAAAAACAGCACATAACCTAGTTTGTTTTTTTTTCTTTTTTAAGCATTTCCCCCCAAGCAAGGCGGGGGAGCCACTAGCACACAAGGAGCTACAAAGATTAAACAGGGGTGTTTGAGGAAAGGATACAGAGAAGGATGGAGATCAAGATCAAGGCATCAGAAGATGTCATTTGATATATTTAAATTTTTGAAGATTATAGTTATCAGGGAAGCAAGTAAGAGGAAGGGAGTTCCACTTTGCATTTATGTAAGAATGGAAGCCAAAATAAGGACAAAAATTGATGATAAAAGGCCAAAACTTAATTAGAGCAATAAAAAAAATTATAAAGTTGTGAAGAGTCATAACCTACATTCTGAAAGGACATGGCACATAAAATAAAGAAGGGAAACTATGCTGTAATTGGCCAAACTCCAATTACATTTAAAATTTTAATTTAGCTCAACTTGTACTAATAGTTCCAAATAAGCAGAAATGAAGTGTCACCTGATTTTTGAACATGTAGGAATTACCCCAACTTGTCTACCAGGGGTTGTTTTACTTAGAAATATAAATGGAAATGACTTACTCGTTCGTCCAGTTTTTGCTCACTTAGAAAGAGGATATGCTAGGTAGCAAAGAAGTTCAGTCTTCCCATCTGCAAAGACTTATCATGTCTAAGCTAACTTCAGATATTATGTGACTCCTGAATTTTTTGGCATGAATTCTAACCACTCTAGAAAAAATTTAACTGCGTATAATGCAATTAGTCACTGAAAATGCATGATTTTTAACCTCTTCAAAAAAAAAATTACCCATGTATAGTGCAATTTCATATTTTTTTGCATAAAAATTTGATCATAAAATCTTGCACAATACACAGTTGTTGCCGGGCAAACTGAACAACTTACTTTCAAACTAGGGGACATCACACACACACTATGACTAAGTACACAAAAGTTTCCTTTCATTTTTTTTAAACTCTCTGTACACACTGAATATAATTTTCTCTTTTTTTTTTGTGAGTTATGTTGTTCTTTATATAAATATATTTACAAAATCTTCCGTGCGTTGAATTAATTTCTTTTGAAAATGTAAATTAATTTTTGAAAGCACTCAACCACATCTGTTACAAGTAGCACCTATTTGCTACAAACAAATGCTTATTTTGTAATAAATTGTTTAAATATTCATAATGAAAAAAAAGATAAAATTAAAAGATAAGTAATTTTTGCATTAAATAAAACTATACCTGTGAAATAATATGTTGAATTTGTAAAAAATAATAATTTCTAATCGCAATAACTTTTTTTGATAAAATAAATATATTTATACAGAGATCCTTGATAAAATCCAAAGAAGAATCTGCAATGTCATTGGTTCTGAAATGATATCTTGGCATCAGTTACTCTCCTACCATCATAACAGATGTTGCCTGTGTCTTTTTTATAAATACTTTCATGGTAATTGTTACCTAGACATTATGAATTTAAGCACAGTACTAGACAAGCAGCAAGATCTCATCATTTTACTGTTGAAATGGCTAGATGTAACTGTAAGTTCTATGCTAAGAGTTGATTTTATTACACTTCTCGTTCATGGAATTCTCTTCCAGCTTTTTGCTTTCCAATCAACTTTGATCTTCGAAAATTTAACTGCAGTGTCTGTCGTTATCTTTTGCTGTCTTAATTTCTGTTCTCTTATTGTTCTGACACCTTAACTCCTTGAGCCTTGCGTTTCAGAACAATTTTAACCCTTCTGCTTGAGTTCCTGAGTCAAAATTTGCAAATAATTTTATGTAATGTTTCACAGTAAATATAAAAATAGTTACAAATGTTTACCCATCATTCAACCGGTAACTGGGCATTAAGTCATTTTTCTCTACCACTGTTCAACTGGTGGTCAAGGCTCCAAGGGTTAATTTTTTTCTTTTTCGGATATTCTTTCATACTCACTATATATTTTGTGTGTTTGTGTTGGCTGATTCAAAATCAAAGAAATAGCTTCAAATTTATCTAATCTTTTTGCATTAATACATAACAATTCAAAATTAACAAATCAAAACTAATTTGACAATTGTGAATAAACAGAAAAGCATTAAAACTTCTAAGACATTGTTTCCCAGCAAAGATTCTGGCGGATGAGAACCTTCATTTTTTTTGTTTTTGTTTTTATCCCAGCAATTCAATCAATTTGCTTGTCAACCTTCATCAAGTGTATGCTGCATCCAAAAGAGTCATTGAATTGGCCAGTTCATCCTCGGATAAGGCAAATAGCAAAACATCTTTGTCTTCTGATCTCAAAAGACAAGAAAAGAAAATTATTCCTGGCACGCAGATCAGTTCAAAAGAATCAAATCAATTCAGATTCTATAGTGAATGAAACAGAGAAGTTTTAGGTTAAACTCAACTTAGTCTGGCACAAGACCACAAGTACACAGCATCTAACAAGGATCAAATTTACTATAATAATTTAAAAAAATTTTTTTAATCAGTTCACCCCAAGTACGGTGATAATTCATTAGAATCTAACTGTAATCCTCCCAGCTAAGACACACCACACTGCGTACATTAAGGCAAACCAACCTTATTCCCTTCATATTGCTTTAATAAGGAGGAAGTTTTACTCAGATGGCTTCTTCCCAAGAACTGTGAGCTTACGGCCACATCATGTTGAAACACTGGTTTCCATATGATCAGTGAAGTTAAGCAACATTGAGCCTGATCAGTACCTGGATGGGTAACCACTTTGGAATAACAGTTGTTGTAATCTTGGATGTGCAGGTAGTGTAATGGATAATGGTTTAGAATTGTTAATTGGAGAGCTGAGTCCCAATTTCCATTGGCTTTGTTATATTCACTTACATGCAAATACTCTTGGGAAAGGTATGCATCCACTTCTTCTCCCCTCCAGCTATAGGTTAATTAGTAAGCCTTGTATCACTAAATCATTAGTGTCTCCAAAAATATTCTTACAGTCTAAAAATATTTTCTGGCTTTAAATAACCTGAAAATGGTTGATAGGCTATAGAAAATGAATGAATCAATCAAGAATTGTCGCTTTATAGAACAGAATCCCAGGTGGAGGCTTTCCTGACTACTACAATCTGAACCTCTTCAAATACATGGTTAACTGTTATCTTTCAGATATATATCTGTATAAACTGCATCCCCTTAATCTTACTGCTCACAACAACCACCTTCAGTAACCCTCTATCTTGAGGGACTCTTGAGCTTTGTATAGTAAAAAAAAAGAATTATGATCTCATTATTAAATATGCTTTGTGGATTTCTAATACTGTTGAGCCTAAATAACTTGATTAACTTTATATTGTCTCTCTGGCTGGTTATTTCTATATGAACTCTCTTATTTAGTTCGATAGCTTAAAATTTTCCACCTGACAGGCCCTTTCCCACAAATGAAACAATATTGTTATTTCCACGTGAAGTGTTCAGACGAACTACATTTCTTATCTCCATCAGTTCTAACCTTCATGGCTAAGACCCACCATGTCATGCACATTGTAGTAAACCTCATTCCCTTTGTATTCCATTGCTGCAATGTAAATTCTATTCTAACAGTTTCTTCTCATGAACTGCTACTTTGCAGAACTGACACCCAAGAGAATGCTGCTTTGATCACTACAATCTTAACCTGTTCAAATCTAGGGTTAACTATTATCTTCCCCACATATCCATATGTTATGGTGGAACACACCTATTCTATAGTTAATAGACTCCCCCACCTATAATAAGTAGGAGTAGTAAGAATCAATCAGGCGATCTGTCAGTCAGTGAGTCGATGTTGAACGACAGTTAGTCGAATATGAAAGTATCAGCGACCACAACTAGATTACTCTGCGTAATGCCTATTATATCAAGTTCCTAACGTTTTGTACATCGAACCTATTTTAGGACCGACAGTACAAATACAAGCCTCCACTGCGAAATCACTCTACAACAATATTTGGCAATGAGGGATTCGGATTCATACGGTGGAAGAAAAAATATTTGCTCGCCATAACAATATTTGGCGACGAGGAATTCATACTTGTATGGTGGGAAAAAAAATTTGCTTGCCATAACAATTTTTGGCGACGGAATTTGTACTCATATGGTGGAAGAAAAAAAAAATTTGCTCGCCATAACAATTTTTGGTGACGAGGGATTTGGAGTCCTACGATGGAACAAAAAAAAAAAAATTCGCTCGCTATAACAATTTTTGGTGACGAAATTCGTACTCATACAGAGGAAGAAAAAAATTCGCTCGCCACAATAATTTTTGGCCAAAAAATCTCGGATTCACACTTACAAAAAAAACACCAAAAAAACTTGGCAAAGTTTTTCGAAAACCAAGACGTCAGCTTAGTGATGGAAAAATCTGTCGTATTCTCAACTGAGAAAAGAAATATTTTTCCTCCCTGATAATACAATTTGCTCAAATAGGTCCCGAATTGCAAATTCATAGGTTCCCCCCTCTACAGTATTTAGGCATTGTGTAAACTTTTGTGAAGATGGAGGAATGCAAAAATATATTCCAGGAATTCTTTAAGTTTCAGTTGGAACCACAGATGACAATATTAGAGCAACAGAAACCATTCCAGATGCAACTACAGGAGGAAACTTTTAATAGACAAATGCAATTTCAACAAAAAATGGAACAGATGCATAGGGAGTTTCAAAACAAAATTCTAACGTTTTGTACGTCGAACCTATTTTAGGACCAACTTAGTACAAATACAAGCCTCCATTGCGAAATCACTCTACAACATCATATAAACTGTGTGTCTTACTCTGTAACACTATCTCGAGTGGCTCTTGGGCATTGTACAGAGTGCCCATTATTATAAACAAAAAGTCTTCGCTAGAGTTTATATGACTCAAACTGAACCATTCACGTTCTTTGAAACTGAGGTTATAAAAATATTACATTATGTTGTTGGGTCTTAGCAAAGAGACAAATATTGCTCAGGGTTACAAGAGATTGCAAGTTGTGGGGAGTCTTGAAGAGACACAGCACTGAGAAGAAAGAATGGAATCAATTTGTGCCATTTTCCATTGGCCAAATTGCTATTTAAATCAGTTCCTTCAATCTTTCCCATCACTCACTTGGAATGCTCTCTTTTCATCTCATACGACTCCTGATTTCAAATTGCTACCTAATGAGTAGCCATTCAAATCAATGTGTTGGATACCATTCTAGTTATTTAGCAGGATGGAAAATGGTGATAAAACTGATAAAAACTGGAGGCAAGGAGAATATGTTGAATGCTTTAAATTCAGCTTCCCAATCCAACCATCACAATATCTCCACTCTTCTTCATCCTACCTTAGCATGGAGGTACAAGTCTTCAAACTAATGATTAAAACACCAAATTGACTAATAGCCAGGGACAGATTTAAGCCTTGAGAGGTCCCTTCATTATGTATGTTCATTATCATCATCCCCTTGACTTTTGTAATCATAGGAGTGGGGGGATATCTGAATGCAGAAGCTGTACTGAATCTCCTCCACAATGTTCTATCAATGGCAGCCATCAACAATTTTGGTATAGTCATACCTGTCCATTGTTTGAAATTGTCCAACCATTTTTTGTGTAGATGTCCTCTCATACATCCACTTTCAATGGTGCCTTGCATGATGGACTTGCACAGGCTGTCATGCCTTCTAATGTGTCTAAACCACACTGTTTTTCTCCATTTCACAGTGGCAAGAAGAGGTTCCTGGTGGTCCACAAAACTTTCAATCCTTTTTCATACAAACTCGTTGGTTTTATGTTTCCAATAGAAGATGCCAAGGAGTTTTCTCATGCATTTGTTTTCAAATGCTTGGATCCTTCTCTCTGTTTCTGTCAACAGTGTCCATGTTTCACATCCATATAAGAGAATGGAGACTACCAGTAATTTGTACAGTCTGTACTTCATTTGAAAGCTGATTTTGCTCCTCCATATTCTTGCCAATTTGGCCATTGCTGCAGCAATCCATGTGCAGATTTCCAAGTTGCAGGTACCATCTTTAGACAAGATCGCTCACAAGTATTCAAAACTGGACACTTCCTCCGGTGAATTCCCATTTATGGTAATGTTGACACAGGTGTTATTTTTTGTGCTATTTACTATCACTAGATTTTTCGGAGCTGACCTCCATTCCGTATGCTCCTGCTTCCTTCAACAAGTTTGTCAAGTCCTGGAGCTCACTGTTACTAGCTGCTATGAGGTCAATGTCATTTGCAAAATGTACGTCACAGACAGGTCTACGACTAATAAAGATTTAAGGATCATGGTTATTCAGGGTTTCTTGCATTATTCTCTTTAGAATAGGGTCGAATAATGTGGGTGAAAGTATGCATCCCTGTCACATGCCAACAGTTGTCAGGAAGAATTTTATTTTTCCAGAAGAACTGCACTGGTGGCATCTTTATATAGGACCTGGATGACTGTTATCTACATTGAATTTCCTAATGATTGCCAAAGACCATTATGCCATACACAATCAAATGCTTTCTTGAAATCGATGAAGTTGTGGAACATGTCCTTCTGATGTTGCAGGTGTTTTTCTATGAGGATCCTACAATTGAAGACCTGTTCCATTGTATTTTGTCTGGTTCTAAAACCTGCTTGTTTCTCTGATAGCAGTTCTTCAGCCTTGGATTTCAAACAATTCAAAATGATACAAAGCAGGACTTTACTAGGATGATTGATCAGGCTTATTGTCCTATAATTTCAACACTGCCTGAGGCTTCCTTTCTTTAACAGGGGTATTACTAATGACTGAGTCCATTCATTAGGCCTCTTTTCATGTTCCCAAATCTTCTGACATAGTGCTATTATGGCTTTGATAGTTTTCGATTTCAAGCTCTTTACTGCCAACTCAATCTCCTCTCTCAATATTGATGGACTGGTCTCGTCTGTGGAATGCTGGTCAGTTTGCAACATGGAGATGTCTGGGTGGATCTGGTAATTGTAAAAACCATCATAGTATTGAATCTGTCTATGGAGGACCCCCTCACTGTCTGTCAGCAATTTACCATTCTCATCCTCTACGACTGTTGCTCTCTGTTGTCCAAAGATATATTTTTATATGATACTTTTTTGATGTAAAACATGAAACACTTTCTTTTAAGCAAGTTCACCCCAAGCAAGGCAATAAAGCCACTAAGAGACACAGGTTGAGGAAAACAGGAGCATTACTAAGGAGTAGGAATGAATAAGGAGTAATCAGGAAGACAGCAGATAGTAATTGACATTGCATTTAAATTTTTGAAGATTAAAGTGGACTGTAAAGCATAGAGCTGGAAGAGATTTCCACAAGTGAGAAGTGTGAGAAAAGAAACTATTATCATAGAACTTACGATTACATTTAGCCAACTCAACTGTAAATTGATGAGACCTCAATGCCAGTCTAGTACAGCGCTTAAATTCATAAAGTCTATGTACCATAGTTTATTTGAACAATTACAATGAAAATATTTCTAGAAAAGGCACAGAGAGGTAACTTTATGGTGGTGGGAAAGTGACTGAAGCCAAGATGACAGATCAGGAGAAATAATATTGCAGATTCTTCTTTGGATTTTATCAAGGATCTCTAGATATAAAGAAGTTCCAGACTATATGTAGTGGCAATATTCAAAGTATAGGCAACTTATAGATATGCAAGATAGTTTCTGTGGAGAAAAACTGTCTAGCACAACACAGTGCCCAA
Organism: Acanthosepion lycidas; assembly: GCA_963932145.1. Lineage (NCBI taxonomy): Eukaryota > Metazoa > Mollusca > Cephalopoda > Sepiida > Sepiidae > Acanthosepion > Acanthosepion lycidas. The sequence continues at coordinate 85,529,536 of OZ010584.1, forward strand.
ACTTTCTTAGCAACTGACCTAACAATGGATTCAATATAGTCTTTCCACTTCATGTCAGCGGAGAACATTAGCCCGAGAAGGCACAATGAGTCATTCTCCTGGAGGTTAGCATCAGCCATACTGAGGGAAGGCAGGAAGGAGTCTCTAAAATTATTGATAGAGAGTAGTTTAGTTTTGCAGGTGTTAAAATGAACACACCATCCTTTGCCCTAGTTAACAACAGACTGAAGGTAGTTTTGCATATCAGCTTGCCAATTTGACTTCAACTAAAATTTTTAATGATTTTGGAACTAATTCAATTTATTTCATTAGCAACTTCATGTTTTTATCCAAACTTCAGATCCTACAGAAATGTATCTAGAGTGAAGGACCTATATTATACTGAAATTCTAGTTTTCAAATTCATTAATAAAACATCCTATAAAACAAAAATGGAGAAGAAAAAGTCTGATTTGTTACAACCTTGCGATCCTTAAAAGATCCACTCCAACTAGAGGGACCCAAATACTCTAAATTGTTTCAAATTAGCTGAAAAGAGCTACATTAAATCTAAAAATAAACTAATCTTTTCTGATCTTTTTTCTTTATTCTTTTTAGTTTTAACAGGAGCCCAAGACTAGAAGCCTTTAAGGATACCTGGGTTGCAGCTCATACTACCCCCATATGTAAATCAAGCACTGCTAATACCCATATCACTCTGTTGCTGTTTTATAAGTCATTTGATAACGGTTGGTGCAGCCAAGTTCTATCAAGATAAGGTGATTACAGAGTCTGGAATTTACCCTGTTTAACTCGTAGGAAACTCCAAACTGGAGATTAGAACAAATTTGACTGATCTCATTCTCAGTATTATTGATTTTGCTTAATCATCTAAGGCCAGAAGTGGCCAAAGGTACCTGCAAGTTACACAGTCTGGAGAGTGTATCAGGTAACACTGTATTTCAATCACATGACTCACAAAAAGCATCAGAAATCTACAACATTTATAAAGTAACATCACGTATTCAGATTTTTCAATAATTCGATCAGGACTTCAAAGATTTAACAATGAATATCTCTTCAGGACCGGTAGAGTTAATAATACAATCTAATAACACAAGCATTTCCAAGGGCTAACTTATACAGATTTAAATTCCAATCTAGTCTATTGTAATCACTGCAAACTAATGGGAAAAGTTATAATCTATTTCTTCTCCCACTCCCAGTTGTGGGTTAAATAGTAAGGTAGATTCTTTAGCCTTGGGTAGTGAGTAGCCAGTCAAGGAGGAGGAAAAGTCAGAATTCAAAACCATAGTGAAGGCAATATCATTCCAAAGAAGTCATAGCAATTCACAAATAATAAATAAAGGAACTTGTGGAGACCTATGATCAGCGATATCCTGAAGTGTCATGGCACAAAAAAAACATTGGATCAAATGCTACTTCTAAAGAAGTAGAAATCACATTGCCTCATAGCTTGACTTCTCTTCTTCTTCTTGCATATACACACTGATGGATTACTGTTAACACTTACACTGACTTTACACTGCTCAACTTACCCCCTTTATTTTGCACTGTTCATCTACCCTACTATACTGTACACTGTTTTACCCCTCTTAGTCTTCCATCCACTTTATTCACATTGTTCTTCTTCCTCCACACTTACCCACAGTTCTTCTCCAACCAACCACTTTACTATTTACCACCTCTTCCCCTCACTGTTCTTCTTCCCTCCCACTTTACTCACACTGTTACCTCCCCTTCCTCACAATGTTCTTCTCCCCACTTTACTCACAACGTTCCCCACTTTTCCCCTACTATATTTATGCTGTTCTTTTTCTGACCACTTTACTCACAATGTCTGCCTCCTTCCCATCACTTTGCTCACTGTTCTTCCCACACAAACACACTTTTCATCTTTTACTTCTTAACTTAAACTTTTATCTTTTCCCCACTTTTACAATCTTCATCTCTCAAACATGTTGGTATGATGAACCAATGAAGCGACC
>OZ010584.1:85545806-85600806 GCA_963932145.1 Acanthosepion lycidas
ATATATATATATACATATATACACATACATACATATATATATATACACATACATACATATATATATATACACATACATACATATATATATATACACATACATACATATATATATATACACATACATACATATATATATATACACATACATACATATATATACACATATATACATATATACACATACATACATATATACATATATACACATACATACATATATACATATATACACATACATACATATATACATATATGCACATACATACATATATACATATATACACATACATACATATATATATATATACATATATACACATACATATATATATATATACATATATACACATACATATATATATATATATATATACATATATTCCACCTTCCAACCTCTCTCTTACAGGCAGGATGTGGCGAGTCTCTCACTGCTCTATTGCAACTTCCATGGAAAGTGATCAGATGAACTACATTCTTTGGTTCCACCAGTTCTAACCTTCATAACTAGGACTCACCATGTCACTTACATAGTAGCAAACCACCCACATTCCCTCTATATATGATCAAATAGCTTCTTCCGCAAACCATTGCTCTGTGGAACTGACTCCCAAGATGATGTTTCCCTGGTCACTACAATATTAACTTGTTCCAGTCTAGTGTTAACCATTACCCTTCCTTCCTATCTATATAAACTACCCCTTAACATAACTCTCTTCTTTGAGTGGCCTCCAAGACTTGTACAGGCTGAACCTTACTGTATATAAAAAAAGGCATGTCTACAAGCAACACTGTTCATATTTTGTTGTAGAATACCTATAGATGATAATGGGTATGTCCTTGTTCACATAAATACAGTAGTAAATACTGTATGTTGGTCTGCAGTTGGAGATTCTTTGTGGAATTCACTTGACTCACTTCTAGCAGTTTACTTCTTCTATGTGCTGTTGGCTAATCTTATATGCATTGTTTGTAGAAGTCAAGTGACTTACCTGCTAACATGGCTGCCTTCTGGTATCCTCTTGGAAAAGCAGCCTGCTAATTTTACCTCATTTTATAGGAGAGTGCCTAATACACCGGTTAGGTTGGTCCATTTTGCTAGAATAGACCTGCCCAACACATTTACATATGGTCTCTATTCACCCATATATCTCTCCATTAAATGACTCACATCGGCTTAACTTGGTGGCTACACCTGTCTACTTGTGTGTCAGACCACTTGCAAGCTAACCAATATTTTTCATTGTTCTTGTCCCAAGTATTATCGTTCACTACCAACCTTCATGTGATTATTCTATTCAATAACCTTCCCTAGGTTACAATATATTCATTCCCATGTAACTGATTACTTAACTAAATAACATCTTTAATATTAAATCTAAAAGCAATAGTGATACCCCCCACAAAAAAGTGGTTAAATGCCAAATGAGTCAGTTCAGCTGTATGTCTAGATATATCAGCCACAAAGAAATTTGAAATTCAAAGTTTAGCATTCCCTTTTCATGTATAATGATAACCAACATTTTTATTCATATCTTCACCTCAATCACTACATATAGGTCAGGGGGGTTGTCAAATATTTTTGACCAGAGACCCTCTTTTGTTTCTCTTCCTTCCACAGCAACTCCCATTGATTTTGGCAATTAAAATGTTAACTAAAATGTATGAAAAGTTAAAAAATTTGTGTCAGGTTCAAAATTTCACCCCAATATCAACAGGTTCTGAATTTAATACTCAAAAACAATTAAAAAAGAACAAGCAATGCTCAACGTCACATTAAATAAATCTCATCAAAATAAGTGAAAAAGCTACTTGAATAGATGTAACTAAGGCTTTGGATTCTGTTGATTGTTGAGCTAAGTGGCTTTCTTTCATCTGCACTGAAGAATACAACATACATGGAAACTAACTAAAATTTAGCTCAGTGTCATTCACACACCAACCTTGATTTGACTATCATTGACCTCCTGGAACTGATCACCAATGATCAGAGGGTCACTTAGACCCATTTGACAACTCCTGATATAGGTAATTCCATCAATAAGAACTTTATTTTAGTCTGTTGAAGTCTTTTCATAAGACAAAACGTGTTAGAATGTTTTGTATTTAATCATTAAATTATCTACATTAAATTCTAAAATTGAATTAAATTTTACAAGCATCATTTTAAAAAAGGTTTTTTTACTAAGAGTTGTTTATATTATTGATCTCATTGGTTTTTTATTGCTTTCATTGTAAGTGCAGTGTTTCAGCAGATTTATTCTTTGGTCTTCTTCAGGTGTACAATCTGTATTGAGGATTCACTATTTGCCCATAGCTGGGACCCTAACAGATGCTACCATCCCAGGCCAGGGTGGACCTAGGAACAACAGCAATTATGAAGTAGTTCCACGCTCATCAAAATCTCCAATCTCTCGATCAGAGGTCTTGCTGCTGGATGTAGTTTATTATCATACCCAGGGCTCTGATGGTGATTGATGATGCCTGGAGTGAAATAAACATTAATGTTACATCTGAAAGATTTATTATTATGACAGATGAGAAAATTACATATTTCCAATTGTCATCATTGAATCTGATGACAAGGCAAAATGGGTTTTGACACTGTAACTCTGAATAACTGTATGCCTTCATGAAATGAGAAGAAAGAATAAAAATTTAAGTATTGAAAAGATTGTTTTTAAGTAAAGTGAATAAATTGTAGAATTGGAAACAGCTGGGATATTAGAAATAAAAAAACACTGTCTGACAGATCTAATTTGAACAGCTGACAAGATTTAAATTTACTCAGTTATAAAAGAACAAATATTAAGTAAACATTGTTTCTATGTTAAACTAAAATAAAAAAAAATATAAGGAATTATTTTATTGCAATGATACTCTATAGTATTATTATGCTACTTGTTTGCATAGAGGGCTCACTTATCTTTTAGGCTGCAGCTAATGGACCCAGGACAGGATTATCATGTAAGTTAGTATTGGCCACAGCTTAGGGCCCATCAAGCTTTTATAAAGTAATGATTTTAATTTTCTAGATGTTATAACTAGTGATGGGATAATACCAATATTTTTACCAATTCCAATACAATTCCTGATACTGCTCAAAATTTTCAATTCTGATACTGACAAAAATTAAAATTTATAATTTTCAAGCCCTACAGTTGGTTTGTGAAACTTAATGAACAAAGTACATTTATTGATAAAAAATTTTGTAGAAAAATGAATACAAAAGCTTATGAAATAAAAAATTAGATATCCTTTCTATTTAAAAAATTGGGTAAGAGTTTAAACAATAAAGTGAACAATTTCTTTACATAAATCACTTAATTATCTAGCTACAGTTGACATATTGCTTTACTTTGGTTATCAGAAATCTTAAAAAGACTTCCAAACAACACTTTTCAGCTTGGCATTGGATTCACTTGCCACAATTGGGGTTTGAAAATAATAAACATCAGTTAAAATTTACATTTTTCACTGTTAGATAAAAAAAAGTTTCTAGTTTTCCAATGTGTATAATTTTAAAAGATTCAGCTAATAATAGTTTCCTATTAATTGTAAAATAAAAAAGGGTTTATTTTTTGTCCACCTTATATATTTTAAGTTTTAAAAAGCCATCTAAATATTATGCAATCTTATTCAAATTTTATATGGGGTATTTTTCAATGAATGAAACAAATTTAGAGGTTACAATTCAATTTCAGCATGCACTTCATATCATTTTGATAAAGTACAATGAGTACCTAATCCTGCAGAGTAGTGAATAAAAAAGAAATTCAAATTTTAAATTTGCTTACAGGTGTTTAATAAGAATTAAATATGAATTATCACAGCCACTTAATAAAATAAATAATAAAGGGTTTTTAATCTTATCTAAAAAACTTTAATCCCTAATAAGTTTTGCTGTCAAGGTCAATTTTTTATCTGAAGAAATAAAATGTGACATTGACAGGAATTACATCCTTTCTTTTTTTTTTATTTCTTTTTTATAAATTAAAAAAAAATTGTTTTAAAAGAGTGCCCAGCAGAACAATAATGTGAATTCATTTTGTATTTATATTACATAATTTTGATTATAATTATTAAATTAATAATTCATAATGTTAAATGGGAGAATTAACAATGTTTAAAAAGAAATTAAAAATAAAAAATTTATTTTGAACTGAAACAGACTTTAAATTAACATACTTTATGGAAAGTTTGGAAACTGAGTAGAAGATTGTACTTTTTTTTTTACAGAAGTAAAATAAAATTTGCATCATACTTAGGTGTTATTATGATCTATAGATTTTAATTTTGCTGATAGTTTAAAATCAATAAATATTTATATTTTTTTATTACTTGTACCAAGCATGGAAAATTAAGTTTCAAACAAAATAAAATCCAAAGAACTGTTTCTGGAATCAGAGATTAGGTTAAAAATTTTCCGAATCCAATTCCAATACCCCCAAAAGTTCCAATATTTCTGATTCTCAATTCCAATTAATCATCCCATCACTAGTTATAACTTCTAAATAGTTTCATAAACTGAAATGATATCAATATGACAAAGTCATATTTATTTTGAATGTTTTTTTTATTACTATGGTTGTGTTGAAATATGTGCTTATTTGGTTTGCAATAAATAGCAAAATACTGGTATTTCTTAAACAATATTTTTATTGACAAACAAAAGGTAACTATTCTAGTTTATTTAAAGAATAAGTTTGTTTTAAGCTATGTAAATGTCACTAAAATATATCACAAGTAAAAAATATTCAAGATGTGTGCAGGTAAGAGGGTGGTACCATCTAAAGGTGCCCCTATAATTTCAATAACTTAGGGGTTCAAAAAGGTCATAATCCAGCCCTGTTTGTATGTACAAGCATTATACTTTTCTGGAGAGGATCAAAGTGGAGTATCTGTTCAATCTGTTTCCTTTGCAAGCTGGAATCAGATATGCTTTCTGACCAAGAAACATACATAGTAATATTATAAAAAGTAAAGAATTGGGAAAGATGAGAGAGAGAAGAAAAGAGTAAAAAGGAGTGTGAAGGAATCAAGGTAAGAAGTAAGAAAGTGAGAGAAAAATGAAAAACAAACCAGGTGAAAGGAAAAATATATATGTATATAGAGAGGGGAAAGGGATGAAGAGAGAGAGAGGGAAGACATGCAGATGAAAGAATAGAGGAGAGGATGGAGATAAAATAGGTGAGAGAGGGGGGGAGGGATGAAGATGAAAGAGAAGAAATGTGGAAGGTGAAAGAGAAAGGAGAAAAAAAGAGGGTGTCAATATTTTTTTTAAAGCATTTCACCTCAAGCAAGGCAGGAGTGCCACTAGTACACAAAGGGTTACAGAGAGTGAAAGTAAGAGAAAAGACTGGGTATAGGAGGGGATTGAGGAAAGGATAAAAAGAAGAACAGGGATTAAGGCATTAGAAGATGTCGATTAACATTACATTTAAATTTTTGAAGATTATAGTTATCAGGGAAGCAAGTAAGAGGAAGGGAGTTTTAATGTCAGGAAGTGCAAGAGAAGAAGCTGTTGAAGTAGAAGAGGTGATTACATTTAACTGTTTTGACAGTAAAAGCTGAAACCAAGATACCAACCTAGTAGCATGCTTAAATTCATGCAGTCAATGCTTCAGTGAAAATAGCTTGTCAGAGCAGATGCCATGAAAATATTTATAAAAAAGACAGAGTGAAGTCACATTATGTCGGTGAGAAAATGAATGGAGTCGAGATCCCAAGCCAGGACCGAACACATTGCATATCCGTCTTTGGATTTTGTCCAGAACTTTGAGATGAACAGTGGGAGCACCAAACCATATATGGCAACAGTATTCCATGCATGGATGAATGGTAGATTTGTAGATGTGAAGGATGCACTCAGATGAGTAAAACCTTCTGGCACAACACAGATAACAAATTATCCTTGCATTAGATGCAGCTATTGATTCAATGTAGTTGTTCCACCTCAGGTCAGTGAAAAATATGAGACCAAGAAGTCACAGTGAGGCGTTCTTGTGGAGTTGAGCATCAACCATGCTGAGAGAAAGCAGGGAAGTTTCTCTATGGTGAGTAAATGACAGCAGTTTTATTTTGGAGGCATTAAAATTCACAAGTCATTTTTGCCTCAGTCAACCACAGATTGGAGGTAGTTTTTGAGATCAACGGCCAGGTTAACTTTGTAAGCAATGCCGGATTTACTATTGAGACAGGAGTAAATGGTAGTGTCGTCTGCAGAGATGCCTACTTGAAAACTGAGGACATTAGGAAGATTATTGATGAAGATCAGAAACAGTGTAGGACCAAGGATAAAGCCTTGAGGAACATGAGTGTTCTTAAGAAAGGAACTGGAAGAGAACCCATTCAGGACAACCTTCATTTCACAGTTAGACAGGGATGACTGCATTAAACCAAATAATCATCCTATAATACCATATCCCTGAAGCTTATATAGAAGGCCAGCATACCAAACCCTATCAAACACCTTCAATATATCTAGAGCAACAGCTCAAGCTTCACCATTATTATCAAGAGTTTGGTATATATATATATATATATATACATATATTCAGTTATGGCTGTAAGCACACAAATCCAGAGATGGATATGTAATGTGACTGGTCCTGATCTCATCTACAGTTGCTATCTCACAGATGTGCCATTACCTCCCGCTGTCTTTTCTATAAATACTTTCACGGTAACTGCTCTGATGAGCTATTTTCACTAGTTCCCAGACTGCATGAATTTAAACATGCTTCTAGACTGGCATCTCGGTCCCACCCATTCACTGTCAAAACAGTTAAATGTAGCCATCTCTTCTACTCCAATAGCTTCATGTCTTGCACCTTCCATCTGTGGAATTCCCTTCCTATTACTTGTTTCGCTGATAACTATAATCTCCAACTATTCAAATGTAATGTCAATCGACATCTCCAGATACCCTGACATATTCCCTGTCCTTCTCTTCATCCTTTCCTCCATCATGCCTCTTTACTCTCACTCACACTCTCTGTAACCCCTTGCGTGCTAGTGGCATCCTGCCTTGCTCTGGATGAAATGCTTAGAAAAAAAACAAAACATTAGTGGTAGATCAAACAAATCGAAAACCATATTGTTTGTCAGAGAGAAGATCGTGAGAGGTGAGATGCTTAACTACTTCAGCATTGATTAAAGACTTTGCTGAAAAGTGGTAGGAGACTGATAGGACGGTAGTTAGATGGGTCAGAAGGGCCTCCAGAGTTCTTAAAGACCAGTATGACAGAGGACTTCCAAAAGGCTGGAATGCAAGAATTGGCAAGGCAATAGTTGTATAGTTTGGAGAGAACTGGAGCCAGCTCAGGGGCATATTCCTTTAGGACATCGGGTGGTGTTCCATCATCAACACTTTATGAGAGTCTAATTTAGAGATGATGTCTAATATCATCAACGGGATTATGCACATATCACTCAGTATAGCCTCAGTTCTAGGGGGAAAATCAGGTAAAGATAGGGGTAGGAAAATGAGAGAAATAAAAGGTAGTAAAGATAAGGCGAAATAATGACTCTTGACTTGGAGAGGTCAAGAGGGACTCCTGATTTGGAGAGGTCACTCATGCAAGATGGCTGTTCTTTGAAAAGGGCAAAACACATTTATATCATTTTGAGACATCAATGAACAACTACTGATGTTTGATGAATTCACTACCAAACACCAATAATCTAATAATAATAATGTTTCCTAATTCAATGATTTTATTTTTGTTTTGGCTTTTGGCTTGTGTGACTTCAAGTTAAGGAGATGCAAGATAACATCATGGCTGCCACCATAGAAAATGCAATTGACAAACCAAATTCAATTCATGAATAAACTTCTCCCTGCACTCCATGATAGTTGGAGATGAGAAATTATCATTTTTACACATTAATATATTTTGGTTAATATCCTTTTGATTACAGTGAGAAAAAAATGTTAACCGAAATCTTCATCCTATTCCACTGCCTTCTTTTAATGATCATGGCTTTCCACTATTTTCTTTTTATTAATATCTATAAACTGTTTTCTTGAGAAAGATAGGGGAGTTGCTTGCTGTTGCCTTTGCACCATTTTGAATTCAGTTTTCCTTCTCTTAGATTGGTAGTGAATCAGGGTGCATGAGCACAGTTTTCCTTGTTATTTGACCCATAGATCATGGGATGGAAACATGAGATGGATTCATGCATTTTGTCAGTCTTTATTACTCATGTAAACTGAGACACAATCTGCAAGGTTTGAATTTAACTTAATAATAATCCATCGTCTTCTACAAAGAATTTCTTATATTTTTCATTATTTAATGAGATATGTCAAAATTAGTTTTCTTCTTAAAAAAACAGATCTCCTATATATTTATTTTAACTTGATGTAATATTCTACATTTAGTATCTTTTGATTTTTTTTATTACTAACACTTCATCCAATACAAAGCCAAAGAGCCACTTAAGGTAGAGGCTTACTGTCATATAGGAAGAAAATGAATTACTACTGACACCGAGATTTGAGTGTGACACTCTGGACTTTTGAATATATATTTTCTGCATTCAGTGAAACTATCCAGTCAAATTAGTGTGAATTATTGTCTGTCAATGATTTGGGTTTTGATTTAGGATTTGCCAGATGTTAAGCCAAGCTGCTCTACAAACAAGGTATTCACTGAACTGGTTAATTATCTTTGGTTGACTTTTACTCCTTTGTTCTTGTTAAGTATTTATTTGCAGTTGTAATTAAATACTGTTTTATCATAACATTGAAGTCTTGAGCTATACTTAATTATTAATGGCCACTGTATGACACAAAAGTTACCAAGTGAGGTTGTTTTGTGGACATTAGATGAAGAAATAAGTGTAGATTATGATGATATGTAGGATAGATAACAGTTGACCCTAGACTTGAAGAAGTTAAAATTATAGTGATCAGAGAGCTTTCTCTCTGGAGTTTGTTACACAAAATAAAAGTTTTGGAGAAGTCTGAGAGTTACTTCCTCCACACCAAGAGAATATGAAGGAAATGAGGATGATTCAACCCTGTGTATGTGACACCAGTGGCATGGAATGGTTTGGTGATGCCCAGGGCCAACTCCTTGATTGCATGACCCTAAAACTCAAGTAGGGGAGAGTACTACTCTGGTCTTACTTATCAAAACACAGTGCCACATTCATACTAGCTTGTACAGACAGTAGGGTGCTTATACAACAAAGTTAACAGAGACAATTTTAAATTTCAAAACCTTAATTTTTATTTCACTCATTGATTGGAGGCCCTCCCAATATGGATGCCTGGGGCCATCACACCCTCTACACACCCTCTTCTGCATGACATATATTAGCTGTAAATGTTCTCAAAATATTATGAAGGTAATATTCCCTTGCAAAAAAGTAAAGAATTATTCGTATAATCCCAAATATTTTTCAGCTTTAAATAACCCATAAAGTGTTGATAAGCCTAAAAAAAAATCCATCAATCAACATTAGAGTAAAGGTTTGAAAAAATGCAAATCCTTTTGAAATACTTAATATATGATAATTTTAATCATCTAGTGTAGTATGGTGCCTTGAGGTAGTGTATTGGTTAGCAAGTTTGTTTCACTAGATTGAATAGTGATTTCAATCTTCACTGGGCGCCCCATATTTTTGGATTTATGTCTTAAAAAAAAAAAAGAAAAAAAGAAATATCACCATAGTCTTGAGATGTTTATGTGAAATAATCTTTGGAGTAAAGGCCTATAAAAATCAAAAATTTTACTGATTTTGGTTGGTTGGTTAGTTAGTTAGTTTATTTAACGGCATATCATTTACTTATGCCAAAATTTGATTGTGAGCTTTGGTAATTTTTTTTTCCAATAATGTGCTGCTGTTATTTTTTTATTTACTATGTAAATATATTGGTTGTAATTTTTTCTAATGTATTTTTATATTTTCATGTTTTGAGCATCGCTGGGACTTAACCAGCTGCTACCACCCTCGGGTCAGGGTGGACCTGGGAACAACAGCAATTAAGAGGTGGTTCCATGCTCCTCAAAATACTCTGCTGCTGGGCTTAGATTATCATCAAACCCAGGACGAGACTGATTTTGAATCTGCCAACATTGAATAGATATGCGTAAATAGAACTTTGATCAACATTAATTAAAGAGATCTGTTGAACAGATTAATCCCTAAATCTTGTATTATAGGACTTAATAGTTTAAAGAAGTATCTATTTCAGCGATTACCTGATTAAAAGCATTGTCAGTTATTAAATCATTATTGGTCTTATTAGTTAATTAATTAGCTGCCATTCTTATCATGCTGTGGAGATAATATCCTGAGCCTTGTTCATCAATGTGGATGACTGAATATTTTAGGTTGTCAGATAGAAAGAAGACTATTTTTTTGTTTATTTGTAGAGTGTCCATGCTGTTAAGGAAGCTACTGTTGGTTTATTTACTCAGTTGGGTGCATGTCTTATCTCAGTCTATAAGACACTCAATACTGCTTATATGTCGCTTCACAGCATTTCAAAATGTCATCACAATTAGGGTGTATCAAAGGTGTTTTGGCTTTTTACAAACTTTTAATCAAAAGTTTCTTTCAATCAATAACAGGATGATGATATTATTATTATCTTTATCAATAGTCTTCAGCAATACATTTTCTTTCAGGTGTTATGGCAGATGCAAGCAGTGAGATTCTGATAACTTTCAAGCACTAGAATTTACACATGTCGAAATCCTCACAATATTTAGTATTTTTGAAGTTATCTCTAACATTTTTTGCCAAGATCTACAAATTCGATGTTTCACTTGATTTTGCAAACCAATTGATGAAATTTGAATAAGCTGATTTGTTTTGAAAAAATACTTTGACAAAAACCCTACTTCATGGTTTAATAATTTCTTTAATTTTCTAAGACTTCATGGTAAACAATATTTTTTTCCCCTTTTCTTTTTTAATAGTGAAGAATAAATTCTTAGGATTTCTTACTCTTGAGTATGCAACATACAACTGCCCATGCACAAATATTTCTTTCTGGAGTCAAATTCTAACATTTTGAAACGTTTGGCCTTGTGATTTGTTTATAGTTCTCCCAAACACAGAGCAAACTGTAAAATGGATTTGTGTGTGTGTGTGTGTGTGTATATATATATATATATATATATATATATATATATAGTGAGAGAGAGATATACAAATGTAAAAGAACAAAGAGTTTTTAATGCTGAAACAAGATGTACAGATTTGTAGTGTGTATTTACATATTCGAATGTAACACTGCATAATATACATATATATATATATATATATATATATATACACATATTTTAAGACATTTTTATGTTTATACATTCTTTTTATATATACAAATATTTAAGTAAATGCTCTGTTTATAATAAACAGTATTAAACAACATTTACCGGCCTGAATGTTGTTTAATACTGTTTATTATAAACAGAGCATTTACTTAAATATTTGTATCTATAAAAAGAATGTATAAACATAAAAACGTCTTAAAATAATTGTCAGAGTTTGGATAATTTCTCGCAGCATATTATATGGATTAATGTCATGAAAGAGTTCTTTCATGTTGGTCATTTTTTTTTAGTGGCATATCAACCTCCAAGTGTTATTTAATACTGAAATCTAAATATTTTGAACAATTTTATGTCTTCAACTAAATATACTTTCAATGTAATTGTATGCCTTCAACTACAGATAAAATGTATTGTTGGAATTCTTTTATAAAATTGTATTGCTGGTCATTTTGCTTTAAAAATATATTGTTGGTAATTTTACTATAAACTGTTATTGTTGGTAATTTTTTTTATATAAAACATATTGGTGGTAATTTTACTATAAAAATGTATTTTTATACTTTCATAGATTTTTTTATTTTTGTTTAGAGGTTCTTAGCTGGGACCTTAACAGGTGCTACCAACAGCAATTAAGAGGTGGTTCAACACTTCTTAAAACCTCCACTCTCCCAATCAGATACTTTGCTGCCAGATGTAGTTTATCATCATACCCAGAAATTTAGCAACATTGTGATTATAACATTATTTTTCTATTTGTTACATGTGCTATCCATTTTAGCTGTTGGTGCCATTGGAAATTTTCAAGTGATGTGGTTTCTATTATTTGGTACAATTTTTTTTTTATCATTTCACTCCAAGCAAGATAATAATGCCACTAGGATGCAAAGGGTTACTGAGAGTGAAAGAGAATGAGAAGACTAATGTGAGGAGAAAGGACAATAAAAGAACAGGTTTCAGGAAAACAGAAGATGATGATTGGTGTTGCATTCAAATTTTTGAAAATCATAGATGGTAGGGAAGTAAGCAATTGGAAGGGAGTTTCACAGGTAATAAGTGCAAGAAAAGAAACTATTAGAATAGAAAAAAATGATTTCATCTAGGTAGTTTAACATTAAAATGGTGAGACCTCATTGCCAATCTTAAATTCATACAGTCAAGACAAGGAAAACTCATTAGAACAATTGCCATGGAAATATTTGTAGAAAAGACTGAGGGAAGCCATATCACATTGATAAGAAAGTGACTGAAATTGAGATGCCAGGTCAATTCTTTTTGATTCTGTAGCACCAGTCGACAAAGTTTGAAATAGGACAGTTTAAAACCTACAGAGTTCATTCACTATTTACATTATTCCGACTGTTGACCTCATCTTTGTTGCCATATTTATCACAACATTTCGGCAGTTGTATGCTCCAGCCTTCTTCAGGTGGAAAAATCAGGCGTGGCTGACCACATATGGAGAGAAAAGGGAGATCACCACCCTCTGTGGGATCAAGTTGAAATCATAGACAAAGAACATCATTGGAAAATTCGTAAACTTAAGGAATCAGCACATATGCTACGCCACAAAAAAAATCTCCTGAGCCAACCAAGCATAAAAATGAATACAATATGGGAACCAGTAATAAGGAGTGCCAAAGAAAAGTGATAATAACAATGAAAATTGCAATATGAGCACTGGTAAAAAAATGGTGGTTGAAGACATTAGGTTTATAATACCCAGAAAGAACACATGGCACAATGGATAAAGGCATTAGTTAGATTCAGTGACAGGACCCAAAGAGTGTGAGTTCAATACCTGATTAAGGCAGTGGAGAACTTGGAGAGAGGAATTAACAGAAGATAACTGATATCCATTTGATATGGAACATGGAACTAGAACAGTCTACCCCAACAAGCAAAATAAAGGGTTCAGTTCAACATTCCAACCACCTGAAGAAGGCTGGAGCATACAATGGCTGAAACATTGTGATAAATATGGCAACAGTACAAATAATGTAAATAACATGTACATAATACCTCATCTGAGGGTTCATTCAATCTGTGATCCGAGAAAGTGGTTATATACAGCTGATAATATAGACATTTCTGAATGAGTTTAGTGCCATGCATGACATCCATATGAATGTCTTGATTTGACAAGGCTATTTAAGAATATAACTAGTTTTTTGGTTAATATTTTGGTTTCATAGCAAATTTTGGTGTGATGCTAAACTAGCCCAAGACTAGTACAACTAATTCTATATTCAGTTTCCTTATTGGAGATGAAACAGCATCTGACCAGACAACTCAAAACTGGTTTAAGTATTTTAAAAGTAGTGACTTCCATGAAATAAATAAAGTCTGGAAGTGGACAATCATCAATTGATGTCTTAAAATGCAAGGCAGAGGAGAACCTGATGACTAGTATTCAAAAAAAATTCACAAGTGCTTGGATCATCAAAAGATATATCAC
The DNA here is from genome assembly GCA_963932145.1 of Acanthosepion lycidas. Taxonomy (NCBI): domain Eukaryota; kingdom Metazoa; phylum Mollusca; class Cephalopoda; order Sepiida; family Sepiidae; genus Acanthosepion; species Acanthosepion lycidas. The sequence continues at coordinate 85,559,555 of OZ010584.1, forward strand.
AGAATGCAAAGTGTAGCAGATCTCAGTTAACTGGATGAAAAGGGCCAAACAGGAAGAATATCTGATCTCACCAGAGATCCAGCAGCATTCTTTACAAACACAGACATGTCATCAGAAGAATACCTGGACAAGTTGGTAGCACCAGGCAACGAGATTCCACAAAGAACTGAATTCATCTTTAACTTGCACAGGAAGGGCTCCAAAGCAAGAATATACAGTATAGGCAAAAGTGGACAACTCTGATGAATGGAGTGAGGCAAGGTGAAAGGCCCTGACCTTATTCTGTTTACTTCCACTAAAGCCCCTGGGGACTTTTACAAGAGACCAGGAGTGAAAGTGCAGCTCGAAACCAGCAGATGTGAGGACAACCACAAGAAAATGATGTTCCACCATATTGAATGCCTTGGACTGATCCAAATTGATCAGCATAGCTTCACTGTCAACTTTTTCTATGATCTGGCAAACCACATGAAGGTTGTCCTGAATAGTACTGCCATTCATTTGAACAAGTCTGCTTGGGGCCAATCAGACTAGACAGGACAAGCTGCAAACAGTTGGCTATGACTTTCACCAAAATCTTTAAATCTGCATTTAGCATAGACAAATGGCAAAAATTACATATCCCATTACCTCTGTTTTCGTTCTTACATAGCAACTTGATGATGCCCCTGGTGAAGGTATATTTCCATTGCTCAATCAGTGGTTGAAGATCAATGCCAGCTGATAAATATGGGCAACAGTTTCAATTACACCTCATAGGGAAGACCATCTATCCTCAGAGTTTTGTCTCAGTCAGCCTGCTTCAGCATTTCGCAGATTTCCTCCTCAGTGATGACCCCTTTACACCCATCTGCTTCAGCCATATCAAGACAATGACAGCTAAATAGGTGTTGAACTTTGTTGTAAGTTCCTGATTTAATCCTGCTAAATTGGGATCAAGGATGGCGTTCCAATCACCCACTAAAACTACTTGCCAAGACATTGTCAAAAAGGCCTCAACTTGCTGAAAAAAGGATGCTCTGATGAAGCAAAGAGAGTTACCTTCTATGGTGATATCCAGGACACAAAGCTTTCTCTTCAGATCTATGAACACAAGTTCCCACGATACTGTGAAGGACCTGTTGATCAGCCAAGAAACCCTTCTAGAGCAATTACCAAAATAAGCTAAGTAGAGGTGAAACCTCTTCAACAGAATATCCTCATAGTCACTAGCAGTCAGATGGGTCTTCTACAAACAACAAACATTCACCCCGAGACACAAAAGATTATGCCCAAATCTTGCCCTGTGCGACTCCAACCATCTTGGGATATGCCACCGATGTCCCAGGGAAACATTACTTTAAAAGCCCTATAGAGAGAGGGGTGAACAAAAACCAGAACCCTTCCACCACAAAATTGTTTCAGTTTTTTCAGTTCATCATTGTCCATGATAACTATTGGTGAGGATTCGGAGAAACTCTTCTTTGCCTCCTCAATCATGCCCTATGCCTACTGTGATTCCGACCCCCTATGTGAATGACAGGACTATTTTGACCTGAAGAAAGTTGGTAAGATCACATCAGTTTTTTCATTATTAGTCAGATTCATGTCACCGTTTTTTTTTTGTTATTTTCATAATGCTTCAGCCGTTATGCTTTCTCATTTTCTTCAGATGTCTGTTGGTCTGTGTAAATTCAAATTTCAAACTAAACTCTTTACTTAATCTATCAGGGTAGATTGTTCTCATCCCACTGTCCATATTGAGGAATAGCTTGTCTTGGTCTACTGCTCATTGCTCACCCTGTTTCCATTGAGTAAGTCTGCCCAAACTTGCCAAATGACTGAACTAACAATGACTACGTCACCAAATTCATGAACTAACACTTTAATTCACTAGGCTATTGTAGAAGTTAAGAGGGAACAACAGATGAAATGTTGGAATAACAACAACAGAGATAAGGACAATATTTTTAATTTAAGTAGTGTAAATAACTGACTTCATGCAACATTTTCTAAGAACCTGTTATATTTTAAATAACCTTATTCAATTAAATGTCATAGTGGTTATAGTATAAAGTATTTTAATCATTCTATATGGTTGATTCAGACTATCTTTGTTTTTCGGTGTTTTTCCTCCCATTTCAGCTCAATATACCCTAACCTTTTCATGTGTCTCTTGCCTTCAGACATGTTCCAGTTGAGTATATACATCTCATCATATGCATCAGCTATCATAAGTGAACAGAGATTGTGACACAGCCACATTTGTGAAATGAAATCACACTAACAAAGAGGGAGCAGAATCAGAGAATGAGAAAGTTGAAAGAATCTGCATTGCCACTATTTGCAGATAACTCAATTAGAAGATCAAGAAAAGACATCAATAGTTTATGGGAACCATTAATCAGCAAAAAGAACAAGTAATGAACTTTGAATTCCAACAGTATGGCCTGAGCGATAGGATCAGGTGTAAAGCTTAGCAGGTCACAAGTTTAGCACAGAGGTCAGAAAGAGATAATCCCAAGTATACACACAAGAACCTGATATAATTGATTTACATGTTGTTCTAGAATAAGATTTCACAACATTCCAGAATACAACAGATATCCAAAGCCTGAGAGAGTTCACAGCCTAAAGGTTGTGAAATCTGAAGTGACTACATACAATCTTCTAAATGATAAATTCTGTCTGTTCATCCATGTGTTGGAAACCCTTCTCACTCAGGCCACATTTATTACATTATAAATTTTTGGAATCAGGATGATCATGTGATTAAAAATCTCCCCTCTGGTGCTTGAACATCCAACATTGGGATTTGTGAAGAGGGAACAGTTATAAAATTCAGATTTTAAAATAACTGAAAAAAATTAGTGATTTTAAAAGTTTTTAATTTATATTGAATTTAAAGAGACACAAAAACTTTGTGAATTTAAAAGTGTTTGTTTTAAATTCAGTTTAGAATATCTCCAAAACTTAGTGAATTGAGGAAATCAATTTTATTTCTTCAAAATGCCAACAAATCATATTTAAAGTGAGAGGTTTCATGATGTGAGGTTTTGAAGTTCCATGGAGTTTGTGATTTGAAGAACTCAATTTTCAGCCTGTATTGGAATTTCAGCCCAAATCGGTCTTTTGGACAGAATTCGACTTATAGCCTGAAATCAGAGTTAAAGTGAGGTTTTGAAGTTCCATGGAATGAATTGAAGAATTCAAAGTTATTTCTTTAGAATTATCATTGCTGTTTTCTAAGCTGAAACCAAAGTCCCTGCAGTAGCTAGCTTAAAAGTCAGCACTGAGTATGTCTTTTAAGTTAGTGATTAATAATCATGCAAGTTAAAAAAAATTGTTTCTAAGCAATACATTTTTTTTTTTTACAATGATGTTCACCCTCTACAAGACGCGGGTACCACTCAAGGTAAAGGTTTACAGAGTAAGATGCATAGTTTATGGTGATATATGGAGAAGATAATTGTTAATCCCAGATTTGAACAGGTGAAGATTATAGTGATCGGTGAAGCATCTTATTGGGAATTGATTACATAAAATAGTGGTTAGTGGGAAGAAGCTGCTTGAATGAAACGTACATCTTGCCAATATGATATAAAGAGAATGAAGGTGGTTTGCTACAATGAATGAGAGAAGAAACTACTGCTAATAAATTTCATATTCAACATTTATTTAGTGACATCATTGTTCAGAAGCTCGAGCATATCAAAACGTTTTTTTTTCTTTTTTAAGACTAGAAGCATATGTTCTGTCTGAGGTATTAGGCAGGTAAAAAAAAAAAAATCATCAGTTCAATAAGACATTGAAAGCTTACAAGAGAAACAAGAAACTTTATTTCTTCTTTCCTGTCTATTCAACACAGGTCTAGCCATTACCTCAATTCAACTTCTGCACAACTAGTTGACAGCTTAAATGGTGAGTAGGAGAGTATTAGAAAAAAATCAATTTGAATGGTTTGCTTTGAAAGTATATATTGATTTATTTGAACCAAGAAAATTGGCACTGGGCCATCCTCATGCAGTAAACATATTGCCATTAAGGACTTAAATAGCCAGCTTACTTTTCACTGCTCTCACTTTGAAGTTATGGAAAAATACAAAAGAAAAACCAATTAACAAGTTAGGATTGTTGCATACTCAATTTTGATGATCAGAATGCTATCAGTGTGAACAATACAAGACAATATTACCAACATTTATCAATAATATTACCTATATATTGGTTTGGTTGATTTTGTTTAGTTGCATATAAACCTCTATGACAAAATCGATTTTGAATGTAACTGTATGCTTTAAAATACAGAAAATGTATTGTTGGCAGTTCTATTATAAATCGGTGTTATATATATATATGAATGTATTGCTTGTATTTTTTATATATAAAAATTTGTTGCTGATATTTTTTACATTTACAAAAATGTACTGCTGGTATTTTTTATATATATAATAATGTATTCCAAGTATTTTTTATATATATAAAACTGTATTCCTGATATTTTTACTATAAAAATGTATTCCTGGTATTTTTATACTTGCATAGTGTTTTGTTTTTGTTTGTTTGCCCATAGCTGGGACCCTAACAGGAGCTAACACCTCAGGTCATAATTGATCTAGAAAAAAGAGCAATTAAGAGGTAGTTCAATGCTCCTCAAAACCTCCAATCTTCCAATTAGGTCTTGCTACCAGATGTTTATCATCATACCCAGGACTAACCTATATATACTTACAGCTCATCAATGACACAAATTCACTTGATGAGGTATAACAAAAAAATTCTCAAAATGTTAGAAAAGCTGGATTTATATGGAAAAATATTTAAATAATCCATAATTATCTACTGGAAACAAACAGCTTGCATGTGAATAGAGAACAAGTTTAGTAAATACACAAAACTAGAAAGGAACAACAATTTATTTAACCTGTACAGTGAGATGATTCTAATGAGATAAGAAGACCTACCAGGATTTATTATCAGTGGATTTAACTGTAACAACATATTGCACAGGCTGCCTTTGGCCTTGTTTGGACAGTCAAATAAAGACATTTACTGCTAGTCTCTTTAGGGGAAACAAGAAAGTGTGGTTTCAGCTGACAGCAGGTGAATGAAAGAAATAGCCAATAAAACTGTGATTATTCAAAATGAGGAATAAAATATCATGAAACAAATTTGAATACAATTTAATAACAACAGTGAAAGAGAAATTGTCTGTATGCATTAAATATATGTAAGTGTGAAGATATGTGTGTGTATGCATACATATTTATGAATAAAAGTAACTCACTTTCTCTGTGGTCAACATAGTTGAGTGCTTGAGCAAGTATTTTATCTTGCTTGTGTTGATCTCTCTGTATGGCATGAGTGCCCAAATGAGAAGGCTTTCTTCAGCATTGTGTGAGTGAGTGTGTTTGCTGTGGGTACTTTTTGAGCAGCTTTTAGTGTGTTCTTTTATAGACCAAAGATAGGCTTCAAATAAAAGCCAAAATTTAATATTGGCTTCTTGAATTCTTATTTGATGAGATCATGTGGTGATGCTCTTTGCTACATTGGTGTGATACAACCCTGAGTCTGCTGTCATGTGTCTATTTGTTGACTTGCTGAAACTGTACTTGTAGAGGGAATTTGAAAATGGATTCTTATTTATTTATTTATTTATTTTTGAAGTCCCAACAAACAAACTATGCAGATAATACAGTGTTAATAGCAGATTCTGAAAGAAAACTGAAAAGAATGATTAGACAAGATAGTTGAGAAAAGCAAGAAGGATGACGAGACATCAGCTTTGAGAAGATGGAATGCATAGTTGTCAGCTAAAAGAGACAATGAAGGTGCAAGTCATCTATCTGGGATGTTAAAAATCAAGCAGAAATTTAACTATCTGGGTTGCGTATTAATAGACAACAGAAAGCATGACAAATAAATCCAAAGGCACATATAAATAGCAAATGGATTCTGAACTACTGTCAGTCATGATGAACGGATGTCCCCTCAGGGAGGCACTGTGTCTTGAGAGACTATTGGGACTTAAACTCACACCTGACCTCAAGCGAAATTTGTACATACAATCCATTGCTAAAGATGCAGGTAAAATGGTCAGATCCCTGTACAGCTGCACTAAGTACCTAACTCTTCATGCTATCCACTACTTTTACAAGAGCCAGATCAGGCCTAAAATGGAGTATTGTTTACATATTTGGGCAGGAGCCAGTCTTGATAGAGTTCAAAAGCCTCTCTGAGTCCTTGTGCTTGACAAATTATTTCCCACCCTCCAACTTCGCTCTTACAGGTAGGATGTGGCAAGTCTCTCACTGCTTGATTACTACTTTCATGGAAAATTCTTGGACAAACTATATTCCTTTGTTCTGTCAGTTCTAACCTTCATGGCTCAGACCAGTCATGCTACACACATTGTGGTGAACCACCCACATTCCCTCTGTATTCCATTGGTGAGGAGTAAGTTCCACTCAAACAGCTTCTTCCCACAAACCACTGTTCTGTGGAACCAACTCCCAAGAGGATGCATCCTCTATCACTACAATCTTAACCTGTTCAAATCTAGGGTTAACTCTTATCTTCCCCTCCTATCCAGATAAACTGTCTCTTAAGATAATCATCTACCTTAAGTGGCCTGGACCTTGTACAGTGTGAACCATACTATAAAAAAGACTAAAGGAGCTTTTCAGAAATTAAGCAAAGTATTAACACACGGGAAAATGTACTAAGAAGCAAAGAAATATGGCAGTGAATGATGGACAATCTCCTCAAAGATGAAGAAGAGACAGAGATGTACTTCTATCTATGAATGCTGAGAATATTATGGAAAGAACATTGAAAAAATGAGGATGTTTTAAGAAGGAGATGGACTACAAATAAACTGCAGTTAAGAATAAGAAAAAGACAGCTGAAATTTTGGGGACATCTAATGAAGAAAGAAAGCTTGGAGAATTTTATACCCAGAAGGCATATTGATGGCAAGAGAAGCAAGGGAAAAGAGTGAATAACCTACTTGACAAATCTGAGTAAATGGATAGCAGAACAGGGACTACAAAACAGAGAGGGGTCATGAAGTAGCAAGAATTACTTAGAGCAAGAGTTCCCAAACTTTTTCTTTGGGTCACATTTTCAGAATGAAAATTTGCTTGTGCCTCACCTAATTTTATGTGAGAAAAAGTACATTTAAAAATAAAAAAAACAGAGAGAGTTAAAGGGAGATAACAGCAGATTTGAGGTCAGAACATTATCATTAATAACTCTCTCCTTCAATTTGCAGACCCTAGTTACTATATTCTTAATACTTGATATAATGCAAAAAATCACAATGATAAAATGGGTCAATAATTATTTATAACTATTTATACTGGGACTCATGGATGCAATTACAAGTAACCTATAATATTATTTCAAATTTTGAAATCATATTTATTTTGGCATATGAATTTTTTTGAAACTATTTCTAAATCTTTGTCTTTCAATCATTCTATCTCACCTGTATCCTCTTCTGCAACACCTATGAGGTACACCACACCATTTGGGAACCAGTGACTTAGAGCAACAACAAGAAGGAAATTGTGGAGAGTCAAAATCTCCCATGTCTTAAAGGACATAGCATGGAGAGATAGAGAAGAAGATTGAGACTATGAACAAAAGAAAAAAGAAATATAAAAAAGAAAACAAGTGATACAACATTCAGTTCTACGTACAAGACCTTACGTACATTTATATATACAAATGAGAATAGATTGTAACAGAGCTCTAGAAAAAAAGAGAAAAATCTATTCAGAGTCCAAAGGTAAAGAACTTACCTGCTTGTAAGGGAGAGGACATCACTATTTTCATCTTTCACTTTGTCAAACTGCCTTTATATATGATCTCAATGGCATAATACTAGATATTTCAAATACTGCTGAAAAGTTTGTGAAGAGTAATCATCAAACTCTAATTTTTATGAAAAGTCATATCTCTTCTGTGTTACTGAAGTTATTCACACTCTCTCAAGATTTCAATCATTCCACTGTCCAGTCCTCTTCAAGTTTATGAAACAGAGGGTTTTGGTTGGACAGTCTCTCTTTTGGTAGAATGGAATGAAAGAAATATTTTCTGAGTGTGAATAAAATCCATAACACAAAAAAGGATTTGATTGTCTCTATAAATCTGAGTATGAATTCTTCTTACTTTTTTAATACACAGCAAAATGAATTTTAATATTTAGTATTATTGGAAAAATTCTTTTCTTTCCATTTAAAAAATATTAGAAAAATATATTAAAATTCTACACTTAAATTTCTCATGTTGTTTATTTTCATGTCAACAATAACAGAAAAGTAGTTATATGCTCAAGCATGCATGTATGTAAGGAGTATTTTGGCAGCAAGAATTCGTTCAAAAAAGTTTGACCCCGATGCACAACATTGGATACGAAAATTGGAAAAACAAAAATTTAGACAGTTCTTGTCAATTGATTTTATAAAACATTGTTTGGAAACATTTTATTTTTATATATATATATATATATATATATATATATATACAGTGAGAGAGAGAGATTACTATATATATAGATATATATATATATATTAGGTTGGTGCAAAAATAATGATGTAATAATGTCATTTTTTGACGTTAAAAAATACGTCAAAAAACGACATTATTATGTCATTATTTTTGCACCAACCTAATATATATATATATATAGAGAGAGAGAGATTACTATATATATATATATATATATATATATATATATAGAGAGAGAGAGAGAGAGAGAGAGAGAAATTAAGAGATTATATATATATATATATATATATATATATATATACACAGTAGCGTCCAAAACAAAGGGACAAAATTTTAAAACCTAATATTTATTAGAAATGACAACTGTGAAAAGCTGAAATTTTGACAACTGGTAGTCGTTATCATCCATAATAACATACTAAAATTTGAATCATTTGCAAAGGATAGAAAAAGAATTATAACAATTATTTATTTATTTTCAAAATAGGATCGTCCAAAAATAAGGGACAAAATTGAGAAAAACAATGTAAACAGTATACTATATTCAAATTTTTTGATTTCCTCTAAAGAATAAGTCTTACTTAGTCATTTGTAAACGTTGCATCAGCCGGCACCATGCCGAAACGCCAAAAACTTGATTACTCTGTGAGACAAGCTATTGTGAAGCTACACAAGGAAAAGCACACCATTAGAGAGATTTCAGAGAAAGTGAAACGTTCCTAGAGTGTTGTAGGCAGGGTTGTTAAATCCTACAATGATACTGGCAAAATAGTTAGTGCTTTTAAAACCGGCAGACCCCGCAAAACTCCGGCAAGAGAAGATCGAATAATGCAGCGTATGTCATTAAAGGACCGTTTTAAGTCTTGCACAGAAATTAAAAGGGTTATGAATAGTACCTCATGTGTTAATGTGTCAAGACAGACTGTTTGTAGACGACTGCAAGAAATAGGGCTGTTTAATCGAACCCCAGGGAAGAAACCACTTGTTAGTTCAAAGAATAAAAAGAGATTAGAGTTTGCAAACAGGTATGTAATTTGGACATATGAAAATTGGGCAAAAGTATTTTTCAGTGATGAAAGCAAGTTTAATTTATTTGGAAATGATGGAAAAAACAATGTAAAGAGACGTATTGGTGAAAGATTAAGTGCAAAGTGTACTAAGAAAACTGTCAAGTTTGGGGGTGGAAGCGTCATGGTATTTGGAATGTTTTCTAGCCAAGGTACAACGCCTCTTGTCCGGTTACAAACTCGTGTAAACGCGCAGATCTATAAAAACATTGTTCAAGATCATGTTGTGCCAATCATACAGAATTCAGGTTTCGATAGGGCTACCTTTATGCAAAATAATGCCCCATGTCACAAGGCAAAGGTGGTAATGAGTTACCTTAGCGAGCAAGATTTGGAAATTATGGATTGGCCACCGCAAAGTCCTGACTTAAATCCAATAGAAAATCTTTGGAAGACCTTAGGAGTGAAAGTTATGGAAAGAAATCCCACTAACACGGAGGATTTGTGGGTGAAGCTTCAAGAAGAATGGTCTAAAATTAGTATCGAGGATTGTCAAGAACTGATTCGTTCTTGTAGTCGAAGATGTGCAGCTGTCATTGAGAGCAAGGGCTCATTTACTAAATATTGATTGTACATGTATTTTTATTGTTTTTTTGCCGTTTACATTGTTTTTCTCAATTTCGTCCCTTACTTTTGGACATTCCAAATTTGAAAATAAATAAATAATTGTTATAATTCTTTTTCTATCCTTTGCAAATGATTCAAATTTTAGTATGTTATTATGGATGATAACGACTACCAGTTGTCAAAATTTCAGCTTTTCAAAGTTGTTATTTCTAACAAATATTAGGTTTCAAAATTTTGTCCCTTAGTTTTGGACGCTACTGTATATATATATATATATATATATATACACACAGTGAGAGAGAGAGAGAGACAGAGATTACTACATAAATATATACATAAATATATATATATATATATATATATATATATATATATATAAAAAGAGAGATTGAGAATGAGTGAAAGTGAGAAATAGAGATTACTAATGCTAAATAACTGACCTTTACCGTTATTACCTTGTGATGGTAACCTTAGCTTACTTTATATCTGTCTTCAGACACACACATAGTTATTTTTATCATTTGTGTGAGCTAAGGTGTATGAATATGTACATTTATATTGAGATATGCATAAATCTTGAAAATCATATGTGGACAAATAAAAGGTGCTGCCTCAAATTTCATTGTACCTGAACATCTCCTCATTAACCAAATCTAATATATACTTCTGTTGCATTTGGCTTCTCAGAGACATCATTGCATGATTTAGATCACTGAAAAGAGGCTCAAGGGACAGGACTACTTCAAAGGAGACAACAGACATTAGTTGCTTGGGTTGGGATAATTCTTTTATGGTTGAATTCCCTGAGCCTTTGAGATGTATCTTGTCTGCTTATAATATATATATATATATATATATATATATATATATATAAAAGAAAATATTCGTAAAACCAATACAAAGCCTACCAAATGACTAAAGAAAATAAAAATAAACTAATAAATCAAGAGAAAAAAAGAAATATATGCTGAGAACAAAAAAAAAAAAAAATCAAAGACAAACATCTAACCAAACAGTAAAAAATAGTGCTTTATATCTAAATGAGCAAGACAGAGCAACTACACTACTCAGTGACACTACTCAAAAAAGAGACAAAGTCCAGACTGCTACTCAAGTTTCATGCTACCACAACTGTCAGGTGACCAGAACAATATATATATATATATATATATATATATATATATATATATATATATGCGGTACTTATTGGAAAGCACTCAATATCAGTGATAGAGCTAACATATTTATTTAGACTGATGTGATTTTTTTTACCCTGGGTTTCATGCTCTTTGTGATCATCAGACAAACTCTGATGATCACAAAGCATGTGAAGCCCAGGTTCACAAACTCACATCAATTCAACTAAATATATTTGTGTGTGTATGTAGTTGAATGACAAGATAGAAAAAAGTCCATTATATGTTTCATCCTTTGAAATAGCTTCTTAAGACTAATAATGTTTTTATAGCTGGAGTCTAATATACATATATTAGGGTAATGAAAAACTAAGTGAAAAAACCTATGTAATATTTTTGGGGCTTCTAGAAGGACTTCATTGGACAAAATGTGTTACACAGAGACTTTTCCCACTTTGTCTTTCATTTGCCTAACATTATTCTGATATACAGAACTTGATATATCATATTCTCCCATATATGTGGGGGTAGAGAGAAATACAAAAATCTCCCAAAAAATACATGTGAAACATCTTGGAATTCAAATAAGCATAAAAGGGATTATTTTACAAAATACACTTAATATAGCAGCTATTCATTACAATAGAACGTGGGTAATTATGACTCTCCAAAATTCCTGTCCTTTGTAGCGTTTATAATAAATTTTGTATTTTTTTTATCTCTTCTGAACCCTGTTCTCCCATCCATTCACTCAAGCTTGCAAAGTAGGTTATGCATTGTTTTCCTCTATCCTTCATGCCTTCAGTCTGCCCTGTGAGTCTCAAATTTTACAAGCCCTCTTGCCTCATTATGTGCCCTAGAAATTTCAACTGTCTCTTTCTGATATTAAGTGGAATAAAATCAGTAAAATGAAAACAAGTCACATATAAATTGTTATCTACACTCCTTATGCCTTGCACTCTTTTCCATAAACATGACAAAATCAAGCTCTTGCTTTTATTGATTATTAGATTGTCCATTGATATTATAAGATTTTGCATGTCTAGCTAATCCAGACCTATTCCTAAATACTTTATTACAAATTAAGCCAAATAAAGCTAGAGAAATTAGTTGTGTAGGAAGTTTTATTCTATAGCAACACAAATGGCTGGTCAAGCCAGCTTCATTATATATATATATATATATATATATATATATATGAAGAAAAATATATGGAAAAAAACATACAAAAATCCTTATATGCAATAATGCTGTTTTAATGTTAATATGTCAACGTCGGACGTTTCGGTTTAATAAACCATCCGACGTTGACATATTAACATTAAAACAGCATTATTGCATATAAGGATTTTTGTTTGTTTTTTCCGTATATTTTTCTTAATACTGTCGGATCTATATCCATATATTTGCTTACATATATATATATGTATATAGGGTGTAACAGCAAAATTGTACAAATCGTATAACAGAATGGGATATTTGTCTATCTCACAAAATGTTTGATATCTAAAAAACCACTAAACTAATCGAGTTTCTTTTTCCCAGGTTTTCAGATAAGACGTTTAGTCACCATTTGTTGTAAGAAACACTGAAAAACTCTTTGAGTTATTCAGTTAGAAAGAGAACAGGTTAAAATTGTTTTGTGTCAGACCAACAGTCCTTCCAACTGAGCAATGGTGAGAGGAAAAAGATCGTTCAGGCCTTCAGTAATGGTATGAACATTCATATTCTGGCTTCCGTCTTCAAAGTTCATTCAAGAACCATCAAGAGAAAAGGGAATCAGTTCAAAAAAGAGGGAACAGTATAGAGGAAAAGTGGATCAGGAGGTCACAACAGGAAGAGGGATCATCATTTTAACTTAGAACTAAATACATTCTTATTGTCCAAAGTAGAGTCCAATAGTGTTATAAAAACCTCGGAGAATTCCAGTAAGATATCTTAAATCATTTCTAAGCGGTGTGTGTGTGTGTGTGTATATATATATATATATATATATATATATATATACACACACACAGAGGATGTGTGAGTGATGTAATGATTAGTGGCTCAGATCATGTCTAACAGTAGGTCCCTCTCCCCTGGGATGCACAGGTTCAAATCCTGCTGGTGAGCACAAATTTTTCTTTAATAAGATTTTTCTATTATTCAAACTAGTAGATGAAAACAGATAAATATACTGTTTAGTAAACAGAGTGTCTGCTCAAATACAAGTATGCACTAAATATAAAATTTAAAGTGATAAAAATCTGTAGAATTAATAAAAGAATCCATTCTAATATATATATATCTCCAATAAGAAATAGCAAAACACAATATACCATTAATCTGAATCTCTTTGCTTTTTATCATTTCTATCTTGATCTCTGATGAAGCTTTATTAAAGTGAAACATGTTAAATTAAAATCTGTTTCCTACTCATTCTTTTTCCTATTATATATATGATAAAATATAGTTTTAAGTTAGTTATACTTATGGGCGAAAGTGCTCAATATCAGGAATAGACTGTATGTAAATATAAAAATGGACATTGTTGACTTTAATGCTCACTATATATATATATATATATGTGTGTGTGTGTATTTGGGAAGTAATCTCTCTTTTATACAAGTTTGATTAAAAAGAACTGATAAGGTACTGTAGTTAAGTTTTTTATTTAATTTTTCTTGCGTTCTTATAATTTTCTTTTTAGGATGTAAATTATGTAGAAATTGTTCAAATGTCTTGTATGTCCGAGCACTTTTAGCTATACTTTTAGCCTTTATCAAGGATGGTTTTATTTTCCCTTTTAACTGAATGTATGGATTGTTTTATGTACGCATCTAGAATTATAAGAATTATTTTCCAAACACGGTCAGCATATTGTGGCCATGTTTATAGCTTATATTATTGAGTGATGGCTTTTTCTTTTTTATTAATAATGCTCCCATTATTTTTAGCCTTTTTTTTTTTTTTTTACATGTGGATGAGTCTATTATATTTGTATTATCAATGAGTATGTTGCAGTTGGTACATCTCCATGTATATTTAAATAAGACATAATTGAGCTGTGATCAGAGAGTTGTAATGTGCGTCTTCTTGTCGGGCATCTTGTAGTATATCCAATATAATTATTTATGAATTTGGATTGATCAGGAACACAATTCCTTAAGGGACATGTGAATTCAGAAATAATGTTGGTTCTCTGTAATTTGGATCTTGCAGGAGTGTTGTTATTACTGACAATGATGTTAGCAGTTTTAAACAATCTATATGCAACATTACATATATATATATATATATATATATATATATATATATAAAAGAGATTGTCTTCTGAAATAGTTCAACAGAACTATAAACAGGACAGCTGAAGAAATATACAAAAATCTGGAGACATAAATAAGTGGCTAATCAGGCGAGAGACAGGACAAGAACAGTATGGGTCCCATTAAAGACACTGGAACAAAGAATGTGATATTCATGCTCAGAATGTTATCAGAAAGAGCAATACAAATGCAGAAGGAAGTGCACCAAAGTTTTATAGACTACGCATAGGTGTTCAACAAAGTACACCACAAAGGTCTGTTGGAACTGCTCAGCAACCTTGATATATTTGGGAATAATCAAGAACCTATACTAGCAGCAAATGGCCTGCATACAGATAGAAAATGAGTTCAGCAGATATACAAAAATAAAAGGGTTGTAAGGCAAGGATATGTCTTCTCACCAGACTTATTCAACCTATACAGCGAGAGAACTGTAAATCCTACCAGGATTCATCATTAGCGGTCACAATCTTACTAACATAAAATACGCAGACGACATAATGCTGATAGCAGTCATAGAAAGGAAATTACAAAACCTCCTACAGAAAGTAGCAGAGGAGAGTAAGAACAAGGGACTAAGCATAAACTACAAGAAGACAATGAATGGTCATCAGTAAAAAGATGAGCCTGAAATATGATTTACAGGTTGGGGATACTAAAATCAAGCAGGTGCAGAAATTTAAATATCTGGGACGTGTTCTGACAGAGGATGGTAAAGTGCAACACTGAGATCCAAAGACATAGGGATAGCCAGGGATGAATTCCAAAAGCTGGGCAGAGTATTATGAGACAGGAACATTTCATTGGTAACAAAGAAAAGACTACTGGAATGCTACATGATATCAGTCCAGCAGTGAATGTTGGATGGTCTCCTTAAAGATGAAGAAGAGACTTGAGGCAATGGAGGTATAGTTCCACTGAAGAATGCTAAGGATACCATGAACTGAACATGTGAGCAATGATGAGGTTTTAGAGAGGATGCAAACAAGGAGGAATCTTATACTTAACACCAGGAAGAGGTAGCTGAAATTTCTGGGACACGTAATGAGAAAGGTGAGCTTGGAAATTCTGATACTCACAGGGCAGATAGAGAGAAAGCGAGACAAGGGAAAGATATCTCTTTTGAAGCTATAGCAAATTTCAAAACCACAATAGAATTCTGGGAAGGTTAAAGCACAATGACAAACAGGCAAAACAGATATAGATGGAAAACTGCCAACTTTGTAAACTATAGACCTGTCCTTGTTACTCATAAACACACTGACATAGATTTTCCTATATTTATCAAGTTATTCTCATGTCCCATCTGGTTTGTTTTACTTTTCTCTTTCTCTCTCTTCTCAGATGCATAGGGTACCTGAATGATTTAGTGGCTAATTCCCTTGTTGCTATGAGAAAATAAGTTAAAACAATAACCAGTTTTATATTGGACTATGTGAATTATTCAAATCTCCCAATAATCAACTCTCGTACATCGATAATGATTATCAACATTGTCATTACTCAGCAGGATGAAATTTTAATTTGAAACAAACAAGCTTGTCAGCACTTTAGTTTACAGGCTCTGCAATTTATTTCTCTTTCTGCAAGGGTAAAAGAAACTGGTTTATATAAAATGACTCCCAAATCTAGGGCACTTGCTTGAATAAGCTTTTCTGGTAGGAAAAAGATTGATTGTTTCTTTCAATAAAAAGTTTGTTTTGGGGAGCCAGGCTCTATGTCATGTATAAAGTGGTGCTGAAAAGTTTGTGGCTTGGCCCCTCACATCCTAAAATCTAGCCAAACAAACTTTGTGTGTGTGTGTGTGTGTGTGTGTGTGTGTGTGCACGACTTCTTTTTAAAATGGTTCATTTTCATCCCCTGCTCTCATATATCTGCAAGTATGTGTAGGAAAATGATACATAAATTTTTATATATCAAGAACAATTTTAGTAAAATCTGACAAAGTTTTTTTTGTAAGATGTGTTTTGTCCTTCAGTTCTAAAGGATGAAATGAGTAACCTGAATTTTTTTTTCCTTTTTTTCATAATTTTTTCTTAAAAAAAAGCATGTGTGTGCAATACAACTTTAACACAGTACAGATTCAATAAGAAATTAAAAGAAAATTTTTTTTCTCCCAAGATTTGCTACTCCTGGCTGAATGTTTCTGCACCAGCTTTTCTTCAAGTTTTTTCTTTCCAAGGAAATAAGTTTGCCTATCGTCTGGTTCACACTCCTCTCTGGTCTTTTGAACAGTAGAGGTTTATCCTTTATTCCTCATTTAGTCTTGGGCTTCCAGTTCTTTCTAAAGTGTTTTCCTTCTCTTTCACTCCCAGTAGCCCCTTGTATCTTAGTGGCATAAATAAATAAAATAAAACTTATTTGGTATCATAACAAAATAAAAATAAATTAAAGTAATGCAAAAAGAAATTAAAAATATTACCTTGCTTAGAGGTGAATTAATTAAAAAAAATTACTAGGCAGATTATCCTAAGTGAATTTTTTTAACCAATGTGCAGTCCATTCTGAAGTTCACTACAAACCCCCAAAAATCAATTATGTTGCAGCTGGCTTCAATAGCACAATGAGTGATGCTAGATTCATGAAGCACATAATGACATGAAAATTGCATTTATATATCTCTACTTTGATATCAAAAGCAAATATAAAAATAATAATAAAAAAATTCAAAAAGAAAAAAAACAGCATGGGAAAGGAAGATTGGATGAATGCACTTTGAAAATGGTCATTTAATTTTTATATGTGTGTCGAAGAATTGAAAACTGTTGATTAAATTCAACAGAATGGTTAAATAAGAAACAAGTTGGAATTTAAGTTTGCTACTTGGAAAGTTGGTCCTCTATAACATTCTAGACAATTTCTCTTATCAGAATCTCTCTTGCACCTTTATAAATCTATCATTCGTTCATGCATTGAATATGGCTGCCAGATCTGGTCTGGTGCTTCTGCTATATATCTAGAGATTCTTGTCAATACCAAAGAAGAATCTGCAATGTTATCAATTCTAACATATTGTCTTCAATCACTTTCCCTACCATCAAAACAGATTTCCTATAATTTTTCTATAAATGTTTTCATGGTGATTGTTCTGATGAGCTTTCCTCCTTGGCACCTTGATTTCATAAATTTAAATGTAGCACTAGATTGGCAGCTAGGTCTCATCTTTTTATTGCTTAAATTGCTAATTGCACCCCTAAGTTCTATGCTAATAATTTCTTTTCACATTTCTCACCTATGAAACTCTCTTCCAGTTTCTTGCTTTTCTGTCAACTACAATCTTGAAAAATTTAAATGCAACATTGTTATTTTGTCTTTCTTAATACCGCCCTTTCTTCTCAGTAATGTTTTCTCATTTTCCTTCACGATCAGTCACCTCTTCTATTTTAATTGCTTTATTAGTTTACTTAGGGTGAAATTATTTTTTTGATAGCCTTTATAAATTTAACCTTTTTTGTTACTTAATTTGACTGGGGCAGGAAATAGCTTGTAAAATTTAATGCCTCTAAAACGAAACTGCTTTCATTTACCTACCATAAAGATACCCTCCCTGCCTCCCATCAGGGTGGCTGATACCCAACTCCATGAGAGCATCTTTCTGCGCCTGAATGGTCTCATGCTGTCAACACTGGAACAACTACATTGAATCTATAGCTTCATCTACTACATGGAAAGTTGGTTCTCGATGTCACACCAGAAAGTTTTTCTCACCTGAGTCCATCTTTCAAAATTATCAAATCAACCATTCATCCTTGCATGGAATACTGCTGCTATGTATGGTTTGGTGCTCCCGCTGTTCATCTTTAACAAAATCCATAGACGGATATGATTGGTCCTTATCTGGCATCCCGTCTACAGTCACTATCTCACATATGTGGTGTGGCTTCCCTCTGTCTTTTCTACAAGTACTTTCATGGCAACTGCTATTTTTACTGGTTCCCAAACTGCATGAATTTAAGTGTGCTACTAAGTTGGCATCTTAGTCCCACCCTTTCACTGTTGAAATGGCTAAATGTAGCCATCTCTTCTACTCCAATAGCTTCTTATCTCACAGCTCCCATCAGTGTAACTCTCCTCCTATCACTTGTTTCCTGAAAGGTATAATTTTCAAATATTCAAATGTAATGTCAATCAACATCTTCTGATGCCTTGACCTTGATCCCTGTCCTTCTCTTTATCTTTTACCCAAACACTCCTCTTTACTCTTACTCTCTGTAACCCCTTGCATGCTAGTGGCACTCCAGATTTGCTTGGGGTGATTTGCTTCAAAAAAAAAAAAAAAAAAAAAAAAAAAAAAAATTTCATCACAAATTTCAGAAATTAAATAATACAAAACTATTTCAATTTTTAAATTCTGTATTGTTTTGTTTTCATTAGTTGTGAAGATGACAAATATATATCTTATGGTGAGATTTTTTATCTATATATCAAATTTTTACTTATTTTGTGATAATGAAGTGGAACTTAGGCACAAAGTGGCATCAGTTTATGCCTGTATTTGTACAGATGTGTCTATTGAGTTTCTGATACGTTTATTTCCGTTTTCTATTTTTGGAACAATACTGTTTCGATTTCAAGGATTATTAATATTATTTCAAGCATCATTAATATTATCAATATTATTAATATTATCATATTAATATTGATCAGGCATGGATTCAGAGTTGAAGAGTTCACTTGACCAGGCAATTAAAATAAATTTTTTTTCTTTTAAATATCTAAGGAAATTATATTAATAAAAACACAAATAATTGAAGATAATCAAAAATTCACCTGAATAACATCTTGCTTTTCATAGAGTAAAAATGTATTTTATACTTTATAATTTTATTTACTGTATTTACTAGTGTATAAGAGGGCAGGTCAATTTTGGAACTGTGTTACTGCCCTGAATTTGAAAATTGGGGTTTAACATGATAGATAATAACACAAAATATTTTTCCAAATCATCAGTTTTTTGAGGAGATGAGTTTAATGATTAAGTTTAGGTTCAAAATCATAGTGTTAGAATTTAATTCCAGTGATCAGTGAAAGCCTTATAAAATTTACAATTTACTGAAGCTTTACAAATTGTATATGGACAAGATACAATGCACACATAGATTATTACTAAATCATTGTGCCATCAAATAAGACTTTCATTTACTTCAAAAGGAAATTATACCGAACAATTTAGCTATATTATGATGCAATGTTATACAGTGAAGTAGTTTTAGTGTGATTTTCAATAAACAATGCAAATTTAAAACATTTTGTCTTGTGCTCAGCAGTATTATAGTGTTATATACATTTTTATCTATTTTGTGTTTTTATTAATTATGATCCAACTCATCTTATTCATTGAGTAGCCTTTTTTGTAATCCTTTACAATTTCCTTTAGTTTTTACTTATTGAATACAGTAAAAAAAATTACATATTTTACTTGTGATTCCTAATTAGAATTCTGGCTTGAGTATATTTTCCATTCAATGTATCTAATACAAATAATATAAATTCTATTTGTATTTATTCTTCAAATAGTAAAATTTTGAAGTTAGTTTGTAAGCAAAAATCTGAAGAAATTAGATATTTCTGTACATTTTTTCAGATGATCTTTAAACTAATGCTCAAAAATTGGTATAAGCTATGAATCTAATCACATCAAACTCAAGCTTCCACACTGAGTGCAATGTTGATTTTCTAAAAACAAGTGAAAAATCAACCTGCCCTTGTATAAGCAAACTATAATGTGGCCTCTTAATTTTTTTGCATAAATTTTAACCCCTCTATGAATAATCTACTTGTGTATAGTGCAACTGATTACTGAAAATACATGATTTTTAACCTCTTAAAAAAAAAAAAATGAATTGTGTATCATGTGACCCCCTATTTTTCTGTATAAAAAAAAAAAACTGATCATAAAA
This sequence comes from Acanthosepion lycidas, assembly GCA_963932145.1. Lineage (NCBI taxonomy): Eukaryota > Metazoa > Mollusca > Cephalopoda > Sepiida > Sepiidae > Acanthosepion > Acanthosepion lycidas. The sequence goes on from OZ010584.1 coordinate 85,580,026, forward strand.
ATTCACATTATACTCTTGTATGATAATGACCTTTGGTTCAATTTGATTTATTTTTTTGAATTTACTCATTTTCCAATTTTAATCTAAAAAGGTGACTCAAATGTAAGAGAAAAATGACAGATTACACATTTATTTTGTTTTTTTTGGGGAGGGGGGATATTTTAATTAGTTTTCAGGTTTACTCATCATTATTTCAACTGAGAAAATTACTTGAAATGTATTCTTCCTAAATACAGAAGTAAGCCAGTCATATCAAATTTATAGAAACCAACTAAATATTTTACCAAAACATTGATCACCATCTTCATCATTAATAATTTTTTCAATTTGAACTGAATCTAGCTCAAAATCCTGTATCCAAACCAGTTGATTCCATAATTTAAGTCCTATTTAAATGAATTGCATACTTTTTAGTAAATCCTTTTTGTTGCATTGCATGTTGTCTCTAGCTTCTCAAGGTCAACTGGCAAATCATTAGTAGGGACCCCAAAACTGCAGTTTAAATAATCCATGATATGTCATATAAATAATAAACCATTCCATTTTGATTGTGTGGAAAGGTGGAAGATAATATACAAGATGCTGTCTAGGTTTCGTGAGAAAAAGAAAGTAGATATAAGAAAAACAATGAAGGAAGGAAAGAGGAAGTGATAACACTATCAGGTGCTTAAAGTCTGATACAAAAAATGGAAAATCTTATCAATTTTGAATCTTAACTTTTGTACCCTCTTACTTCTTTAAATAATTACCTGTATTCATACTTATTGTTATTATTGCAATATTTTAAGTTCTGTTTATATATCTGAGTTGAGATATTGTAACTATTTATATGATTTACATTATTCGGACTGTTGTCCTCATCTTTATTGTCATATTCATGATGTTTCGGCCACTGTATGCTCCATCTTCAAGTCATATACGTTGGAATTTCAAACAAAATTTAATCCACAAAGTAGTTTTTCCCTAAGGACACATGACCTAGAGGTGAAAAGTGTTGGTTAATTCAAAAGATTTCTGTATTAATTCACATTACTCTTTTTATTTCATATATTTTAATCCTTTTTTATTTATATTTTCGTTGGTCAAAAATAAGAATGGCAATAAATGTCCTGACTTTGACAACATGTCAGTTGGTTTAAGTGGATTATTTAATGTTGAAATCAGTCAATTATTCATTATAGCAATTAAGAAACAGTCAAATTAACAAATTTAATTTTTATAATGATGGATTATTTAAGAAAACCACCAAATTAATCTAAGAATTATCTTTCTTTAATTTTCTACATTTGGATTATTTGATGAAGTGAAGATTTGATTTAATGGTTTTGGTAAAGCTAGTTTTCAGGCAAATAGCATTTACCGGATCCTTCCAAAATTTGCTTTAGTAAACACTCTGACAAGCATTCTGTCATAATCAAGTATATGTGTGGAATGCTTGTATATTATAAACATTCTAGATACTCAATTTAAGATATTTTTCAGTATCTGAGCTAGATCAACAACTATGCTCCTTCAGAAAAATAAGCATTTGGACACTTTAGTGCAAAAAGGTGGAATAGCAAAAATGCCAGTGCTATACTTTACTTCAGATTAGATCTCTTTCTGATTCATTCCAAACCTGTGGGATGGATGTGAACACTACAAAAGCAAAATTAAAAATCATTCTCTGCACAGGTGCTCTGAGCATTGCATCCAACTCACAAAACAAATATAAAATACAATTTAAACATCAGAATCAATCACAAATATTGTCACTAAAGCAAAAGCAAGACAAAAAATGCTGAGACTTGTATGCAAACTAACTGCTTAAAATGACTTGCTCATGATATCAAGACAATATGCAGACAGTCACAGTGTTCACGATTGATTTCCCGGTCAACAGACCTAATGGAAGCTTCAATACCAGACACGTACACAACTGACTTCCCCATCATCTAGGTCACTTCTTTTGCCCACAAAGTGACAGTCCACCTAGATCCATTATACCGGCAACACGGAGAATTTTATTTTAACATCTTGTCTCTTTTTATTTTTGTCTCATGGCAGTATGTTTTTTTATCTTCATTTGTCCTCTTGTAACCATATGCAGTATATAACACCAGGGACACACAAATGTAGTGTCCCAACTGTTAAAAGAGGCAAAAGGAAATGAAGGCAATTTAACAGTCCTTTGTTTAGACTTTACAAATGCTTATGGTTCTATACTTCATAAATTAAGAATCACTGAAAAAACCATCATATACCCACGGAAATAAATAACAATCAAGAATTACCAAAACATTGATCACCATCTTCATCATTAATAATTTTTTCAATTTGAACTGAATCTAGCTCAAAATCCTGTATCCAAACCAGTTGATTCCATAATTTAAGTCCTATTTAAGTGAATTGCATACTTTTTAGTAAATCCTCTTTGTTGCATTGCATGTTGTCTCTAGCTTCTCAAGGTCTATAACAATTTAAAAAAGAGTTTGTTTGTTTGTTTGGGTTTTATGGCATATCAACCACTGTGGGTTATTTAATGCCAAATCCAGTTTATATGAATTTTAAATGCCTATTTTGTATGGAATAAAAAATGTATAGCTGGCAACATTATTGTTTCAAAAAACAAAAACAAAAAAAAACGTATAGCTGGCAACATTACTCTTTTACAAAAAAACGTATAGCTGGCAACATTACTCTTTTACAAAAAAACGTATAGCTGGCAACATTATGTTTTTACAAAAAAAAACGTATAGCTGGCAACATTACTTCTTTACAAAAAAACATATAGCTGGCAACATTACGTTTTTACAAAAAAAAAAACGTATAGCTGGCAACATTACTTCTTTACAAAAAAACGTATAGCTGGCAACATTACTTCTTTACAAAAAAAACGTATAGCTGGCAACATTACTTCTTTACAAAAAAACGTATAGCTGGCAACATTACTTTTTTACAAAAAAACGTATAGCTGGCAACATTACGTTTTTACCAAAAAAAAAAACGTATAGCTGGCAACGTTACTTCTTTACAAAAAAACGTATAACTGGCAACATTACTTTTTTACAAAAAAACGTATAACTGGCAACATTACTTTTTTACAAAAAAACTTAGAGCTGGCAACATCATTGTTTCAAAAACTCAGAGCTGGCAACATTATTTTTCTGAAAACATAATCTGAGACCTTGCTGTTGGATGCAGTTTATCGCCGTACCCAGGACGTGGATGTAGTTTATCATCATACCCAGGACGCGGATGTAGTTTACCGTCATACCCAGGACGTTTTAAAAAGAGTATTTTCAAGACTAAATTGCCAAGTATTAAAAAAAAGGTTGCACCATTTTGGCAACCCTGTTCAATTTAGTAACGAAACCAAATCAGCTGAACCTGAATGCAGAGACCCAACATCAGAACAAGAACAGAGCAACATATAAGCATACATGGACAATCTAGCAATGATGATAACAACCGCCCTAGATCCAAGATGGATTTGGCAGGGTTGGAAAAACTTATAAAATGAACCGAAATGAGTTTTAAACCTGTAAATATCAACACAACTAGTTCTCATAAAACGGGCAAAGTGAATGATAAATTCCGCTTCAAAATTGGAGAAATGTCAATTCCAACATTCACTAAAAAACTAATGAAAAGCAGAGGAAAAAAGATTCTACCATAGTATAAGAAATCAAACAACAATAAGGGAAATATACAATGAGCTGCAATCTTTGCTAACCAAAAGAGACAAATCAGGACACCTAGACCGATTCAAAACATTGATTCACAAGCGTTCCATACTGCATTGATTATTCTGTCTCCTCACACAATATGAAATACTAATGACAAAAGTGGAAAGGATGAAAAGAAAAATAAACAGGTATCTCAGAAGATGGTTGAAATGAGAAGAGGTAGTGAAAAACTAATATTAGGAAACACTAAAAAAAGAAAGCAATGTCCATTTATTCCATAGCTAAATTAACCTTTTTAAGAACCTATCGATCCTGACCAAGCATCTCAACTTAAATCACTTTCTCTGACATGCATTTTCTACAAATATTTTCATGACTACTCTGATGACATTTTTTTCCTTGGTGCCTCGACTACATGAATTTAAGCATGTGACTAGATTGTCATCTAGGTCCCACCCTTTCATTGTTGAAATAGCTAAATGCAACTGCCACTTCTACTCCAACAGTTCCTTTTCTTACACTTCCCACCTGCTGATTTCCCTTCTATTTCCTTGCTTTCCTGATAACTACAATCTTCAAAAATTTAAATGCAATGTCAATCACCATCTTCTGTCTTCTTGAATCCCTTTCATCTTTTGTTCTTTCCCCAATCCTTCCTACTCTCAGTTTTCTCTTTCACTTTCATTCCCTATAATCCCTTGCATACTTAGTGGCATTCCCACCTTGCTTGGGGTGAGATGATTAAAAAAAAATAATCTGACTCTAACCAAACTGGGCTGTGAAGATATTTCTCAGAAAACAAGTCTTTCAACCAACTTGAGATGCTACTAAAGGTTAGCCACATACATTGTATATCAGACATGCAACATTCATCTTTCTTAAGATCCGTGAAAAGTTTAACAATAGATAATTCCCTGAACAATATACAGTATATTGAGATGATATGAACAAGCAGAAGGATGTTGCTATTATGGAGGATTTGCAGATGTTATCCATGACAATGCCTGTTCCCACTACTATATTTGATTTAGATGTATATTTGCCTCGTGTAATGATTAAAAGAAAATGCACAGTGTTGATAAATACAAAATAAACCTTTATATATCACATTATAACAATACAGAAAGGTACGGTGAAAGTTGAAGTTCAAGTGTTCCAAGTGTAAAAGTCCTGGTGCATACAAGAAAGAGTCCAGGAGGAAGTAAGTATATATGTATCCAAATATAGTAACTTCCTGCTTAACAACATGGGAGAAGGAAGGTATATCTGTTTTCAATTGTATCAGGAGGCTTCTTAAAAATGTGGAAAAAGAAACTGTAAGTTTTTAAATATAACAGGATGATTTAGCTATCTAGGGTCATAGGATAATCATACAAATGTTATATTTCTTCTCATCAATTCTGGTTTTGGTTGGTAGGTTTTCCATCTGGTTACATACACATCTATAGATCTGCTTCTAAAGTTCCGCTGTTATTCTCATTGGCTCACAGTTGTGAAAACTTTCTAATTGATTGGTCGAATGATGGCTTTGCGGCTTGGTAATTTCAAATATACATCTCATTTTAGAGATGGTGAAATTTTGGTCTCCTTGTTATTATTTATTTCTTTTATATTCTGATTGTGAAAGTTTTCTGATTGGTTGGTTGAAATATGGCTTTGTGGCCTGTCGATTCTGATTATATATCTATTTTCAGAGATGGTGAAATTTTGGTCTTCTTATCATTATTTATTTATTTTTCAACCACTACAGTATAATCATCTCCCATGATTTGTCACCAAGAAAACAAAACTTGGTATGATCAGATGATGTTTTACAAATTTAAATTCTAAAAGAGTGAAACTGTTTCTTATATGCAACAATGATAAGAGCAGTATTAGAAGATGGAAGTCCAACATGGAATTCATGCTAGAACAAGGATATTGTCAAAAAGCAGCAAAAAGAAGATTCCTACAGCTTGTCTCTAAACATTTTGTGCTTCTATCCATGGCTTCATGTCAAATAGAAATGGATTTAATTGAATTTTACAAGTTTCAAAATGGTTAATATAAAACTGACTATGATGAATTGTTCTTAAAAGCAGAAAAACAGTTAAGGGGCCATCTTCACTAGATACCCAGACTGTTTTCCAAGTCTATTCAAAAACAAATTTTCTTTATCAGGCTGGTTGTGAAGTGGAATTCATTACTACAGAATATTTGCCAGAACTCAAAAGAAAATTGAGATTCCTACTCAATAGAGTAGAAGAGTCAAACAATTCTGTATCAAGAAGTTTGAACAGCATAGCATTTTTTTTTTTTTTGATAGATCACCCAATACAAGGTACAAGCATCACTCAAGTTAGATGTTTATTAAGTGAGATTGTAAGGAAAGGGGAAGTAAGAGAGGACGAATAATATAGATATTGGTTGACATTGGACTTAAAGAGACCAAGATTGTAGTTTTCAGGAAAGTATTCTCTTGGGAGTTCTGGAGAGGAATGTCTGAATGTAAATTGCTTTTTATCAAAGGAAGGGAAAACAGGATAATTTGCCACCATGAACATGATCTGTGAAGGTCTGCAGAACTAAGGAATGTACAATGTCCAAACATTTGCCATAGTAATAGCAATAAAGGAGTGAAAGGCTGACAATTTTAACATATGTGGAATAAGGATTGCAGAATGGAGAATAATTCATCACCTACAAGGGTGCCTAAGCACTTTTGAACTCTGTCATTGCTGGACAATAAAAATTGGGCAGTATCAGCCCAGACATGGCAGCAATACTCTATTGAATAGAACAAATGCTTTGCAACTACAATTAATTAACCACAAAGAAAAAATTATTGGAGCAAGAACACAAGAGCTCATATTCTGCAAAAGATCTAAATGTAGCATCAACAGGAATTGAAGGCTGTAAACAAAATGGAAGTGGTACACAACTAGAGAATTGGAAAACAGAGAGAACACAAAGCACTAATAGGCACAGTGGAAATTTAGCAGACTTGTCTGGAGTGCCTATGAAGTCAACAGTACAGCGAAGTGAAAGGGAAGGAAAGACAACATCTCTTCCAGGAAGAAGCATGGGCTTCAAAACCATTTATGCATGTTAATACTGATGAGTCAATATGCACAAGCTAGAGAGACATTGTGAGATGGAAAATAACTTGGTTGGATTGTGAGGGCATAAATACAACTACATAGACTTTACAATGCAAACTGTTTATGATAATCTACCCAGTCCTGTAAACAAGCATAAATGAGGGAAAGTAGTAAAAAAAGCATGCCCATTGTGTAATGCAAGAGGATCTCTCCTGCGTGCCCATTGTGTAATGCAAGAGGATCTCTCCAGCATGCCGTAGCTATCTGAAGGAAATGTGAGGAAGATGTTATAGATGACACCATAATAAGGTACTAACTTTGATAACATTGGCAGTAGGATAAGTCATACTCAATGAATATCAGCCAAGAACAAAAGAAATACATTTGGAGAAAACTGGATGTAAGGAACAAACTGCCATGAAAGAAAATTCAAATGTATTAAACAATGCACCCAAATGGCAACTTCAAGTGGATTTGCGAAATTGACCAAAATTCCCAGATGATCAAAACAACTGTTCCCCCAGATATGATAATATTTCAAAATGTTACCAGTAAACTGATAATATATGACTAATTGTCCACAGGATGACATTCCACTAGCTCATGAGAGAAAATGTGATAAATATCTAGAACTAAGTAATAACTATAAATCAAAGGCTGTCAAATTTGATGCCAACCTGTAGAATTCAGATGCAGTGACTTTGTAGATAAATCTTTAAGTACAGCACTAACCAACATTGGAATTAAAGGAACAACAAAATGGATGAAATGTTTGAGTGAGTGATGCACCAATGCCAATCAGGACATGCACCACAAACAATTTTCTTTTTCTTTCTCTCTACAGACACAAATTTCTGCAGTTTATCTCTACCAACATTAATATTTTGCTCTTGATTGATTATTTTTACATCTTATCAACATTTTGACATTATTTAAAGGTTGAAAATAACATATTTGGATTTTAAGAACTTTGGGGGGTGGATAATAATCATTTTCTGATACAAGTCTTACTATTTAACCCATAGCTGGGAGGGAAAGAGTTGGATTCATACCTTTCCCAAGAGTATTTGCATGTGAGTGAATATAACAAACCCAATTGGAATTCGAACTTCACTCTTCGATTTCTCATTCCAAGCTTTCACCCATTATACCCCAGTATATCCAAGCTTACAGTATCTGGTATTCCCCATCAATCACCCATGTAGGTACTGATCAGGTTCAATGCTGCTTAACTTCAACAGTTAGATGAGAATTGGTGTTTCAATGTGATATTTCCATAAGCCTTAACATTTTGCATAGTTACTAAAAGACAATCACCAGATTTGCATATTTCTTTAATTCAAGATTAGACCATTATTTCAAACTAGCAGCATGGCCCGGTGTTGACCGTGCTAGATTAAAAAATTGTACGACTCATACAACAATAGCTATCACTTAAAATATTTTTGCCCTTCCTTGCCTTTAAAGGAGTGCCCTTTTCCGTGCTGATGTTGCTACATGCCTTACTTCTTGCCTATCTCACACTGCGAATTTTTTCTAAGCTCTATACTAAACATTAAACCTGTTACGAAAAAAGAACTAAACAAAATGAACACAAAACGATCAGCTTTAAAAAAGGACTTGTAACTGGAAAAACCGAATGAAAATAGAATGTTAACAAATCCTTTTTCACACCCAACCCAGTTCTGCGGAATCAGAATCAACATTGAGTTTAAGCAAGCAAATGAGCTAATTGAAGTAAAGTGCCATGCAGATTTAAATTTTTCCCACTTGTGACAAATGCAGCTACTGATTTTTTTTTTGCATGCTAGTTAACATTCTTGTCAGTCAGCTGTTGGCTCTCACTCTGGCCACAAACTACATAAAAACTGCTGTAGAAGCATGAAAAAATCAATTATTTCCACTATCGATGGGAGTTGGGAAATGCAAGGTCAGTCTTGGCCTTCCTACTAACTTGGAGCATGTGCATGTAAATTTTGATGCAAATCCGTTGAAAATTGCGGCCATGCATTTGTTACACACACACACATCTTGCCTTTTATAAATAGAGATAATAAGGTGAAATTCCACAAAACCCAACTGAAATCATGGACAAAGTTATTATTTGTATAATTAGAAGATGCAAGACTTCCCATAGTGATAATTATCTAATCATTAACAACAATCAATTGCCAAACAAAAACTTACTTATTGCAACTTATGGAATTTTACAGGTTGTAAGGTTGGTGTATGTTTTAAGGTGGGCTGTGTGTTCAATATACAAACAATTATAGAAGATGCATACAATTCTTCTTTTTCTATAAACTGTCGTGAAACAAAATTCTCAGTGACTCTTGGCTATGTCTGCTTTTGTTTTGGTCTAGGAGTTAGGGTAAGAAAGTATAAGCATCCTATTAATGTACGAGCTCAAGTCAGCCTTGTGCTGAGTTGTACTTACTTTATTGTTGGAAGATTTAAATATGGTTATGGGATATCTGTTTGCTTTTTGATCCAAAAGTTAGGGTAAGTAAGTATAAGCCTTGTTACAAAGGTCAATCTCAAGTCAGCATTGTGTTGAGTTGGAACAACCAAAGAGAAAGATTGACTTACTTCATTGGTGTAGGTTCTTGGAAACACATGCAAACATTGAGCATTGGAAAGTGAGAAGAGAATTCAGTTGTCAATGAATCAGAGAAACTAACATTCCCCAGTGAGAATATAATTACCATGTGGTTCTACATTTTGGAGCAAAAGTGAGCAAAGCAGGAAAATGTTTGTCTTTTTATAGACTTAACCAGCCCCAAATGGGGTAATTATTATATTTCTGCTTCCTTTACTCGTACCATCATGAAAAAATGTATTTCTTTTTTTGGTTTTATTATTCATTATTAGTTTATTTGTCAATTTTATCTTAATTTTCCTACAGTCTAATTCCAACAGTAACATCTTATTAGATGTTATCCACTTGGATTAACTTATTTAAAATTATCTTACTGATTCAATCACATTAGCGATACTACCACGGACTTTCTAAAAACAAGCCAAAAGACACATTTTAAATGCCTTCTTTGAACTTAAATTTCAGTTCTTTTTTAAATATAACGAGCTCTAAACCTAATCTGTATGAAAAAGGAAAATTAATTTCCATGTGTAAATAAACTTTTGAGGTATTTCAAAAACATTGGTACATTTTTTTTGTTACTGATCCATTGTGCTGCCATTTGTAGAGAAATTTACGAGTAGGAGTAATGTATTTACATGGGTTGTTGGTTCTTGTTGACTAAGAGCTGTTACCTTTTTAGTAATTTTTTTATAGTTACAGGGTCTTGTGACTTGTTACCATATGATCCCTGAAGTGGTTATAAAGGAAATGTTTTTTCTTCCTTTTATTCACTCTTCTTGTAACTCAATGCAAGTTATCAGACTATTAAATTATGTCGCGGAAGGAAATATTTTTTTCCCAACTTAAGGTAAGTACTTTTGATCCTTTCCTCAGCCTGCACCATCTCTGGATTTTTTTTGGTAGGGGGAGATTTTCTCAAAATTTTGCAAAAAAATATATTAATCTTGCATGTGTCTGATATGAATAACAGGTTTTAGTCAACAAGAACCAACAACCCAGGCAAGTACATTAATCCTTACCCTGCCTGAACCATCAATTTCTCCATACCTTCCTGAGAATCAAAAGAAAAAAAATGAAAAATGACAATGTTATTAAGAATTTTTTTTTTCTTTTGCTTCTTGGAAAGGTGTGGAGAAATTGACAGTTCAGGTGGAGGAAGACGTAATGTTGGGTTGTTGGTTCTTGTAGACTAAAAGCTGTCACCCCTATCAGATATGTGCAAGATTAATATATATTTTGCACTAAAACTGTAAACAACAAATTTAAAATTCTCTTTAAAATCTAATATTTTTCAAAGTCTATTAGTTAATTTAAGGATAAATTAACTGGATTTTCTAAAAGTAATGCTTACTCTTATTTAAAACAGAATGAAAATGACATTTTATTTACACAAACTAGCCAGTGAGGTCAAAGAACAAAGTAGAAAGACAGTATTTCTACCCATGTCTGTAAAAAGCATGAGGAAAAGGTAAAAATAAAACCTAAAAATGTATGAATGACTGTTGCAGGTTGGTGTATGCATTGAGAGATAAACATGTATGTCTCCTGAAATGCCCACAACAAACATTGTAGACTCGGGATGTGAGTCCACATAAATAAATGTAAAGATACAACTACTGATATCTATGTACAAACAAATGATAATATATTAACAATAAAGGGTTACAAATAATAAAGATGTGTAGTGAGTGAATGTGTGTATGTGTCTTTATATATCTATTGTTCATGTGTTTCCCATTCTTCCAAGAGAGACTTACATGTTGATGTGTAAGCAGAAAATTGAGAAGAGGCTGATAAAAAATAATCGCAGAGTATGTATAATCCTGAGAGTGTCTCTTAGGAGCAGTTTTGAAAATTAGAAGGAGGTAAACCGAAAAGACAAGCAGTGCAATAATCAAGAATTTGTTATTTATATTTAAAACTAAATTTTCTTTAACCTTATATAACATAGGAATATTTGTTTATTCTATAGGCTTTTATTAAACTCAGTATAATGAATGACTTTATTTTTTATACTGACTGAATGGGAGATATGAAATTAGATTAATATTATAATATTCCTCTGATATTGAATAGTAGTCAGTCAATGCAAGATACCACAATTATTTCCTTATTGTACATCCATATAAAAAATGATCTAACAGTTGTTAAAAGGAAAAAATAAAATTCTTTTAAAAAAAGTTCAGGCTTGAAAATATATCTTTATTTAACAAAATAAATTCTTGTGACAAATATCAACAGGATTATTTATAAGGTAATTTAAAAAAAAAATAAATATTAAGTTTACATTTTTTCTGTTGAATCTGAAAGAAAATAATGCAGTTTATTAAATTATGCAAGTACCAATTCTCAAAAAAAATTATATTTTAAGTTTTATTGAATTGTTTTTGGCAAGCTGTAGGCTGAATTTTTCTATGTTCACACTGGATAGTGCATGAATATTTTACTAAAATAATATATTCAGGGATTTCTTTTTATATAACTGTAAAAAATTTGGATGAACACCCACCAAATTAAAAAGTACACACGCAATATCGAAAAGGGTTGGGGTGCCCCCACCCCCAATATTTTCCCAAAGTTTTTTTTAATAAAAAAATAACCTATTCATTAAAATATTCATTCACTAATGAATAAGTTCTGAAAATTTCATTCAAATCGGATAATTCCCTGATTTGGGGCAAATATTTTTTAACAGTAGCTGTTGACTAGGTATGTTTGATACTTTGCTAAAAAAGAGCATACGCTGATGAAAAAGGCCACAAACTTGATTAAACAATTTTTCATCATTTAAATGTTTATGTTATTATTAAGAGGAAAGACCCAAGTATTTTTTTAATATTTTTAAAAAATTTTAATCCTTTCTAGCACGTCCAAAATTTTAGTTAAAAATTTACATAAAATCGATCATGTCAGCCATTTTTGACAATTTTGTAAACAAAAGTGAAATTATCCATTTAAACATATTGTAAAATTCAATTATACTTTTTTTCAAAAGTTATTTGAGGAAAATTAAAATATTTAAGGTATACTTAATGTAATTTGAAACAAACATTACTTAATTTTTTAGCAGAAAAAATTTAGTTCAAAATAAGAGAAGCATGTCTAACCGTGGTGATTGGTTTTGATTGTTGATTTTTTTGCTTTCATTGCAGAAAAAGTATCCATTTTCGGTTGTACCTACATTAACAATTATTTTCATGCCTGATGAACATTAATATTAAATGCAAATCAGATTAATATTATTATTTACATGTTTTTGTTTTCATAAATATTACAAAATTTAATAAATACTTTATAAAAATAACATGATCAACAAAAGATCAAGTGATTTACCCACCAAGAACAAGAATGAAAGAAAAATTGGTAGGAAAAATTCAATGCTATTTAAAAGGGTGGATGGAGACCACAGTAACTGTAAAAACAATTTTCATTGGTCAAATTCAAAAATATTCAGTCCAATATAAGCACAAGCTGCAATTCCCGAATTTGTCTGGTATGGACGACACAAATGAATGAATTTCATGGAGAGTTGTGTGTGTTTTTTTTTTAAATAATAATAAAAAAAAAAAAATCTCCACCACCACCGTCATCATAGTCAGGTTGCGTTCCTGAAGCATCAGTAGGTCAAGATCAGGAGATATAGGTAGCTAAAGATTCATTTAAAAAATAAGCACACTTGATGAAAAAACAACCCATAATAAAAACAAAGTTTTATCGTCAAAATGTTTAAGAGGAAAGACAAAAGGATTTTTTGATTGTTAAATTATATTTTTGAATTTGAATCCTTTTTAGAACATTCAAAATTTTTATTAAAAGTTTTATTTTTCTAGGTCAACAAAGGGCCATGAATTAATATGGAAAAATTGACCATCTTTTTGCTCTGAAAAACACCTTGATTTGGAAATTATGTCAAAAATCAGATCATTGTTGGATTTTAATGAAACTTTCAAGACTTATTCAAAAATGTATACAATTATTTTTTAAACATTAGTTTTTTAGAAAATCTTGGTGAATAAAAAGAGACGAGGAAAAACTATACTTGTCCGATGCATTTAGTCCTCTCGAGGACTTTATCAAGGCAATGTAGGATTTATTATACTGCACGTGTTTATATGCACAGAGCTGAAGGTGTCATTGGTTTATGAAGACTTGTAAATTTGAAAACATTCATGATTGTTCAACAGGTGGTTGAAAGATCAGTCAAAGCATGTCGAGGTCTCAATGTCATTCTAAGTCTGGTAAAAAGTAAAGTGAGTAACTAATATTCAAGAATTTTTTTTTTAAAATGAATATTGTTTGGATTGTGATTAGATTGATATGGTATAAGATGGACAATTTGGGCTGGATATTTTCAAAGGCTAACATGATGGATTTAACTTTTTCAACATATTTGTTGTTGGGTATGTTGGCTTGGGAAAGAAGTAATTCTTTCAGGAAAGGTGGGATTGGGAAAAAAACGGGATGTAGATTTATATTTTGATAATATGTGATGGCATAACTCTTGAGAATTTTCTTTCTGGAATATATATTTTGAACAATAAAAAAAAAAAAAAAAAAAATTAAAAAATTAAAATCTTCAGACACACTGGGTTGTAGATTAATATTCTTTCGTTTTTTTTATTATTATTCCATTTAGATTCCTCGACTAGTTTCGGCCGAAATGGCCATCATCGGGAGGAGAAATATTTCTGCTTGCTGCTAGCACTAAACTACAGAAATGAATATATATATATATATATATATATATATATATATATATATATATATATATATTACATCTTTTACTTACCACTCATTTAATTTTATGAAATTTGGAGAAATTCTTTTTTGCATCACTTAATGTTTATATTTGTTATAAAGATAAGTCTTTTGGATAATTTAAATTGTCAAATCTTTTGGATCAAACAGGACCCTAGTTACAGAAAATCTGCTCTGAAATGTAAAATAAAAAATGCAAAATTTAAATATTATTTAATTAGAAATTTTTTTAAATACTGCATATGGATAGAAAGTGAATGAAGTACACAAAAATAGAAGTGGGTGTAAAACATGGATGTCTTCTCGATGGATTTATTCAACCTTTACAATCCTGAGAGAATTAGAATTCCTACCAGAATTTAATATTGTTGGATAGAGTCTTAATAACATAAGATATACAAATGACATAGTGTTGATGGCAGACATAAAAAAGAAAACTACAAAAACTAGCAAATGTAGTAAATTGAGAAGAAACGACTATCAATTGTAAAAAAAAGTAATCTATTGTTTTTAGCAAGAGGAGCAGTCCACAATGCAAGCTATGAATTGAAGATGTCACAATCAAACAAGTATGATAATTTAAATATCTGGGAAGTTTTAACAGAAAATGTGACACTGAAATCTGAAGGTACATTGGGATACCAAGAGATGAATTCTAAAAGCTAAGCAACATTTTAAGAAATAGAATCAAAGAAAAGAGTGTAAAATTTCTACATAATATCAACTCTTCTCTTTGGCAGTTAATGTTGAACAATTTCCTCGGAGATGAAGAAAAGACTTGAGGCAACAGAGATGTGGTTCTACAGAAGGATAATAAGAACACCCTGAGCAAAGCATGTGAGTAACAAGGGAGTTTTAGAAAATAGAAACAAAAAAGATACTAATAAAATAGAGGCAGTTGAAATTTCTTGGATATATGAGGAAGAAAGGTTTGGAAAAGTTGACATTCACAGGACATATTAAAGGCAAGAAGGAAAACTGTGTAAGCTTTCTAACATGCTTATATAAATGGATTTCAGAAGAGAGAGAGAGAGAGGAACAGTAAAATGACAAACAATGCTGAGAGCTATGGAAGATAGGAAGTTGTGGAGAACAATAATTGCTGAAAGGACATGGTACATAGAAGATTTAGTTTAGTAAAAGAAGCTCAGAAAAGTAGGTGAATTGATATGTGTAAAATATTATTTGAAAATTTATGAATAGAAATCTATCATTTCTTATCTTTTTTTTTAAATACTTTCACCTCAAGCAAGGCAATAATGCCACTAAGATTCAAGGGGCTACTGAGTGAGAAAGAGGAATGAAAATACTTCAGTGGGGTTAAAAGAATACGACTCAAAAAGACAAAAGATAGTGATTAACATTACTTTTAAATTTTTTGAAGATTGTAAGTGGCAGGAAAGCAAGAAACCAGAAGAGTTTCACAGGTGAGAAGTGTGAGAAAAAAACTATTAGAATAGAATTTACAGTTACATCTAGCTATTTCAACAGCAAAACAATGAGGCCTAAGAAAACAGATGTACTTGATCATACACACACACACACATCAGTATGTATGACCATAAGAGTATATATTAGATACACCAGCTTTCTGAACTTGTGTATTTATTTAATATAAAATCGTATGTACCATAATGAATTGTTTGGGCATGTAAAGGGACTCCTTCTGTTAAGTGCCTGTTGATTTCAACCTACATATATACATATAGAAATTTCTTCTAATAAAAATGTGGTTGTACTTGATCATATATACACCAGTTGATAACCAAACATGTTTATGCATGTCAATAAATAAATGAATGCTTGTGTGTCACTTATTTCATACGCCCCAATACACATAAATGGATAATTTTATTCAATGCTTGAAAGCTAACAAAAAAAAAAAAAAAATATGAATGAAGGGAAGAATCAAATCATTTCCCTTTACACAATCTTTTCAGTCAACCAAATAAAAACCCCATTGAATTATTTATAGCTCTGATCAGGCCTGCCTGAACATGTTCTGTGTTGGCTCTAGATGAAACATTTTCTCTTTAAATCCCTTAACCTAAAAAACTAAACTGAGATAATGATAGTCTAATGAAAATCTACACCAAACTTGTTTAGATTTTAAAGTTACATTGTTTAATTCTCAGAGATGTTTTACTCCAAATAAAACTTGCAATATTATGACACGTTTTTTGTGAGATATTTCATAGACAGATGGTGCCAATATCCACTGAAAGTAGGATTCAAGGTAGCTAATTGTTACAAGGTTCAACAACTATATATCCTAGTCATGTATCATTTATTAGAAACTAGCCTAGAGGCTGTCCTTTGAGCAGACTTTAAGCTTCAGCATCCTATGTATGTAAAAGTTATAAGAATTTAGAAATAATAAAATTATTTTATCTTAACTTGACATAATTTTTCTTTGTATACACAACCGATCTCAATAGTTTGTTTATATTTATTTTCTTTTAAAATCACAATTCTTTATGATCACTTCACATAAAGTCACTCTTAAAAGACATTAAGAAACCTAAACTATGTAATATTTCAAATACATCAAAGTACACTTGGTAGAAAAAGAAAAAAAATATGAGCAACGTACTGTGCCTCGCTTAAGTTTTAATTACGGTTTAATTAGACAATATCAATTGCAATTGCAATGAAAATAGAAATTAAAGTTAAGAATAATAAAGAATTGATTTTTAAATTTTTCAGTTTGATAATTATATTTAACTTTAAATGAATTATTTAATTTTTAACTGTATGTTACTTCAGGTTCATCGAGATCAAAAAACAGATGGACACACCTACACCGCACTTTATTTATATAGAGGAACATGCACTAATTGTTTATTGGACCTTTGTCTGTCAATAGGTTGTGTGCTTTTCATGTGCAATTATTATGCAAGGTTTTGTAACACTATGTCAGAATGGCTCTGCAATCTTTATAATGAATGACAAATCAGAGCAATGTGTTTGCACTGTATTTTGCATGTAGCTTGACAGATCTGCTACCAAGATCTTCAGAATAATTCACTAGGCTTTTTGACGAAGATACTTTAGGGTGAACACAGGTTTTTGAGAGAAATGCATATTTCAAGAGTGGTTGAGTGTTGGTACATGATCAGTAATCAGTGTGAACAATCACCAACAGAAAATAAAATAAAGCAATAGTTTTGTTAGGAAAGGGTAAATGTTGTATGATCCTGTAAGTAAATTTACTTTGGAAGATTCTGAAATTAGTACACTTTCAATTTTGTTTTAATAACTTACTTTTTATTTTATTTAAATCTGCATTTCTGAAGTTAAAACAACATAATTTATGTTTTTTTGCCATTTTATCATTTCAATTGTCCACTATTAGTCTAATAGAATTATATATCACCTCTTCCATTTTTCTTTTTATTTATATGGATGATTTCAGCAATAAATCTATTACTTGCCTGAAGATGTCTATATTTCTGAGATGAGGCATTGTAACTCTTTATACTATTTACATTGTTCACTCTAGTCCTCATCTTTATTGTCATATTCATGTTTCAGTTGTTGTACACACCGACCTTCTTCAGGTGATATATGTTAGAATTTCAAACTGAACCCTTTATTTCATCCACTGGGGCAAATTGTTCTAGTTCCACATACCATGCTTTTCTGAATATTTCACTTATATGGCCCAGTGGATAAAAGCGTTGGTTGAAGTAATCTATTGACTTGACCTAAAGAGTTGTGAGTTCAATATCTGGCCACTTTGAGAGTTGAGTTACTACAGAGAAATAAACAGTGATATCCAGAAAAGGCACGTTATGTGGAACAAGAACAATCTTCCCCAGTGAACAAAATAAAGGGTTTGGTTAAAATTTCAACATATATCACCTGAAGAAGGCCAGAGCATACAATGGCTGAAACGTAGCAAATATGACAATAAATATGAGGACAACAGTCTGAACAATGTAAATAGTGTAAATTGTCTGAAGATCTTTTTGAACAAAATGTGTCATAATGCAATTTTCTGTTTTATCTTTTATTTACTTATTATTCAGAAAGAACATTTTCAAACAAGTAAAATGTTTACTAACAGGATCAATCTTATATAAAAAAGAGAGAAAAATGCAATCAACGTTGGCTACAGTTTATAAAGATACAGACACTAAACATTAAAATTTATATGTTAACAAGTGCAAGAAAAGCAACTATTAGAATAGAAGAGGTAGTTACATCTAGTTAATTCAACAATAAAATGGTGAGTCATAGTTGCCAATCTAGAAGCATGCTTAAATTCATGCAGTCGAGGCAATAGGGAAAAAAACTCATCAGAATAGCTGAAAATATTTGTAGAAAAAAAACCATGTCACATTGATAAGAAAGTGACCGAAGTTGAGATGCCAGGTCAGACCTTTCTTTGAATTTTGTCAAGAATCTTGAGATGGACAGCAGGAGCACCAGACCAGATATGGCAGCAGTATTCAATGCTTGAATAATGGTAGATTTATAAAAGGTACAAGATAGATTCTGATGAGAAAATCTTTCTGGCACAACACAGTGAGCCAACCTAGCAGTAGACGTAGCAATTGATTTGATATCATTGCTCCACATCATGTCAGTGAAAAATGTGAGCCCAACACAGATTTCTTTTTTTAATCAATATCATCCCATGCAATTAAGTAAAGCCACTAAGACACAAGGGTGTGGAAGAATTAGGAACAGAAACATTAATAATGAGCAGGAAGAGAAAAAAGTAGTCAGGAGGATAGTGGTTGATATTGCATTTAAATTTTTGCATATTAAAGTTGGCTGGAAAGCATGGAGCTGGAAGGGAGTTCCACAAGTGAGAAGTGTGAGAAAAGAAACTGTTAGCATAGAATTTATGGTTACATCTAACCAGCTCAACTGTAAAGAGATCTTGATGAGATCCTGATGCTAGTCTAGTAGAGCATTTAAATTCAAAAAGTCTAGGTACCATACTGAATAGCTCATCCAAACAATTACCATGAAAGTATTTACGAGAAAATGTACAGAGAGGCAACCTTATGGTGGTGAGAAAGTAACTGAAGCTGAGCCACCAGATCAGGACCAATAATATAGATGATCATTCTTTGGATTTTATCAAGGAGCATAAGGTAAATTAATGTTCACTTTTAAGAAAAAGTTCTGCTCATTTTTTGCATTGATAGCATTTCAACCAAACAGCAGAAATGCCATCTCCTGTCTGATATCTAATCATGCTCTTATAAATAATATGCATCTATTTCTTTGAGAACAACAGAAAATTATCACGCCAATCACCCTTAAAGTGTCCTAATGTTTGATTTGAGAAATGATAATGGTAATATTAGCCATTTCTTTATAAGGAAACATTCAGCATTCATTGACCAAGCAGCCAGTGTTTACCAGTAATTGAAATTTATCAAATTTTTCTATTAAAACAATTTTTCAGGAAAAAAGCACATTTTATGAAAAAAATCTCCTGAGTTTAATATTTGGAAAAAGACAAAACTTGAACCTTTTTATCAGGGATTTGAAGTTGGAAGCAATTCAGGGGTCACTGGAGTCGGAGTCAGTAAAACTATACCGACTTTGACTCCAATCAAATTTACACTTTATGTAAAAAGTCTTACGTTATAGAATTTTTATTTTTATTGTTATTTCTTCTACTGTAAAATTATTATTTCCTTTAAGAAAATTCATCTCAACTTCTTTTTAAAGCCATTTTATTATTTTGTACTATATATGTAAAGAAATCTTAACATTAAAGAATTTTTATTTTTGTTATGTATGTAAAAGATTATATTTCAACTTCTGTTATAAAGTAGTTTTATTTTTGTTCTGTACTTATTTCTTATTTGCAAATATATATATATATATATATATATATGAAAAAGTTTTACATTATAGCATGTTTATTTTTATTATTATATCTTCTATATCCTTTCAAAGATTTTGTCTCTAATTCTGTAAGAAAATATTGAAGAATAAATAGGCATAATATTAACATTACAATATCTTTATTCTTTGATATAAGCCAGTTATAATGATATAGGCCTACTCAAGTTAGGAGCATATGCATAGGCTTTATAAGATTTGCAGGCTGTAATCATTTAATTACATAAAATGCAGTCAGTCAAAGGTTTTGTGTTCCAACTCCACAGCCCAGCTTTTTATTCTTAGCATGAAACTTACAAATTTATGCACTGTTAATGAGTGGTACAACTTTTTATGGTTTGGGGCTCCATAGCCATCTAACTTAGAGGGAAGGCTTCTGAACCCTCAGCAGACTTTTCTTTATTTATGTGCTAAAGTTATGCCACTTTTTATAGTCATTTTTCAGTGAAGTGTAACATTTATTCTCAAGGGAGAAATCAACACTCAAAGAAAGGAGACAAAAGTTGATAATACTCTTTTTTGATTCATTCTTTGCATGACTGCTTTTCACTCTCCTGAATTAGAGTCACAAATAGAGCAGCCATTTGCATTTTTGATTTATTAATCTAATGTCATTTATTAAAATGTGTAAATTTGATATATGTTCTTTGAAAATAACTGGTTTTCATTACTGTCTATCTGTGTCAGTCTTTCCATATCTTTGCCAACATCTATTTTACTCTCTGTCTTGGCCTGTTCATATTTTTCTTTGTATTCCACTGTCTGTTCATATTGATCTATCTCTCATTTCAGATCTATCTGT